>OY744515.1:206530675-207088175 GCA_963556195.1 Sepiola atlantica | reverse complement strand
GACGCACTTATACCACAGATTTAATCAAAGGTGCAGATCCATGTGCATTCAACATTTTCAACAGATTCATTTGCACTACTGACTTCGAACACAGCGAAATGTCATCATTAGTGCTATTCCCTTCGGTCGTCTTTCAACACATCTGTACATCCGTTTTGTTAATCATCCACATACTGTTCCTAATTAATACGATCAATTATCTAAGGAGAGGGCATTGTCGTGCACACCCCATTCATATATGTCTTATATCTATTGTTCAAATTTGACAAAAATAAGAGGTATCTGAATTTTCACGAATGGCCTCAACCCTCTTTTACCCCTTTGCATAAAACTAAATTAAACTAAATATAGACCATATTACCCACCTTTACGCCTAGTAGATGTGCTCTAAAATTAATAATGATCGGTTAATTATTTTAGGAGTGAATACTGTGCATACAAATATATAAACATATACACATACCTAACTTTATATTCTTACCATACCTAGGATACATATAATAATTCTGCTTGTTTCTTTCCTTCGTTAGTTAACGCTTGCAATTACACAAGCGCTAAATGAAAGGGGGGAATTCATCCAAACGCAGTTGTAGTAGTGTGAATACATCTTTCTTTGTATATGAAAACAAGAAGCAAATGACAACTGATTTATTTCAAATTTATTATATATATATATATATATATATATATATATATATATATATGGAGAGAGAGAGAGAGAATATTAGTTTGCTTGAAGCATTGCTGGGAATAGTAGTAGTATGTTTTAAAAGGCTGAGGGCAATGCTAAGTGCTGGGTATGTTGTAAGTTGACAAAGGGAAGTTTCTTTTTCCCGAAATATTTTTAATAATCATCCGGACAACACACAAACAGCCAACACTACACTTGCTTTTATGTAAGTTCCATTTCGATTTATTATCTTTGTTCCTTCCAGCTTACAACCTACCCGGTACTTTGCATTGCCCTCAGCCTTTTTAAACATACTACTAAAATATATATATATATATATATATATATATATATATATATATATATATATATATATATATATATATAAAGAGAGAGAGAGAAGAGAGAAAGAGAAATATAGAAAAAGAAAGAGAGAAAGGGAGAGAGATCACTCGAGCGATCGCGTATGAAACTAGTCATAAAATATAAGAAGATATGTCTGTCGTTCATAATAGATTCTTTGTCAATTTCTATGTTGGCTTCTTGTCAAAAAGCTTCCACTTCTGAAAGCAAAACTGTCCCCTCGGCCTTTAAGCAATATCTCATAGGAATGGCTTGTTCGATATAAAAACAAGCAATAGAAAAACACAATTAAAAGCCTCGACTTCAACTCTGGAGTGACTAATTCCAAGTCATCGTTCAATAAAATAAATCCTGGCAAGATCTCTGGTTACGGTAAACAGCTTACGCGAGATCAAACAGTTCATAATTTCTTTTTAGTCTGACATTTTTGGGGGATTAAGAATTATTATTATTTACATTACTTTTTTTCTTCGGGCTATTGTATTCGTCAAAGTTGATACTGATACTAGGTTTCGACCAATGAAACCTTTTTCTTTCTTCAGGTATATTTTGTTTTATATACTAAGAGGTCACCACTTATTAAGGTCAAAATCCATTCAATGATAATGGTTAATGAGATGGATAGATTGACAGTTGAATGATGAAGAATACTATTAAAGGATTGAAAATATCCACATACAACCCAAGCAAACAGAAGCCGACCCATAAATTTGTTTTATTCACAATATAAAAATATTCGTAAATACAACTTTGTTATATCAAAATGGAAACAATCACTGAATTAGAAAACAATAAAAACAACTAATTAATTAATGAGATGTAATTTTGCAAAGCAATATACAAATTAGTTTTCCTTTACAACGTCAATCGCATACACAATGAATATATCAAGAATCTATTGTCAATTTTAATTTAGCGTTCTAATCTCACTGTTAGCCCGATAAATGGCCCAAGTTTATAAATATACAGATAGCTAGTGTACACCATAACCATTCCACATACATAAATATAGAACACTATGATCAAACATGAGATAGTTAAACATATGTAGAGTAGAAGTGGACCTGGAGAGTGGAAAGTGGACATGGGTTGTTTTTTTTAGGTAAAAAGAGTCTTTCTAACCCTTTCTAGTGTATTCACCTCTGGGAGTTCTGATTCTTGATTTCTTCAACATTCTCTGGTGCAAACGGGACACAGGTCCCGCTAGTATGTAATAAAACACCAATAACTGATAGAGAGTAACAATGAAGAATAGTCCACCCATACGCTACGTTGTTATAACATACTTACCATACCTACTATACATACACTAGGTTGTTTAAACATTCTTACCATACTTACTATACATACGCTAGGTTGTTTCACATTCTTACCATACCTACTATACATACGCTAGGTTGTTTAAACATTCTTACAATACCAACCATACATACGCTAGGTTGTTTATACATTCCTACCATACCTACCATACATACGCTAGGTTGTTTGAACATTCTTACCATACGTAATATAGATACGCTAGGTTGTTTAAACATTCTTACCATACCTACTATACATACGCTAGGTTGTTTAAACATTCTTACCATACCTACTATACATACGCTAGGTTGTTTAAACATTCTTACCATACCTACTATACATACGCTAGGTTGTTTAAACATTCTTACTATACCTACTATACATACGCTAGGTTGTTTAAAGATTCTTAGAATACCTACTATACATACGCTAGGTTGTTTAAACATTCTTACCATACCTACTATACATACGCTAGGTTGTTTAAACATTCTTACCATACCTACTATACATACGCTAGGTTGTTTAAACATTCTTAGAATACCTACTATACATACGCTAGGTTGTTTAAAGATTCTTACCATACCTACTATACATCCGTTAGGTTGTTTAAACATTCTTACCATAGCTACCATACATACGCTAGGTTGTTTAAACATTCTTACCATAGCTACCATACATACGCTATGTTGTTTAAACATTCTTACCATATATACTATACATACGCTTGGTAGTTTAAACATTCTTTACCATACCTACTATACATACGATAGGTTGTTTAAACATTATTAACATACCTACTATTCATACGCTAGGTTTTTTTAAACATTCTTACCATACTTACTATACATACGCTCGGTTGTTTAAACATTCTTACCATACCTACTATACATACGCTGGGTTGTTTAAAGATTCTTACCATACCTACTATACATACGATAGGTTTTTTAAACATTATTAACATACCTACTATTCATACGCTAGGTTTTTTAAACATTCATACCATACTTACTATACATACGCTCGTTTGTTTAAACATCTTTACCATACCTACTTTACATACGATAGGTTTTTTAAACATTATTAACATACCTACTATTCATACGCTCGGTTGTTTAAACATTCTTATCATACCTACTATACATAAAATAATTCGGCTTGTTTCTTTTCTTCGTTAGTTAACGCTGCCAATTACACAAGGGACAAATCAAAAGTGGGTAATTCATTCAAACTTAACGCAGTAGTAATGTTGTTAATATAGCTTTTTTTGTATATCAGAACAAGGAGCAAATGACGACTGATTTTTTTCAAGTTAATTTAATTGCAAAAGCGTTAGCTAATGACGTTATTAACCAATATGCACGTGTTAAAACGACAAATATTATTTTAACAAATGTTGTGTTATTAAGTGGATTATGTTATTGAATAATACGGTTACAAATAAATTTGTTCAAAAGTAAGCAAAAATAAATATTTTGCTTTTAATACCATAAAAAATGGTTGCCTATTTTGACTTTCCAAAAAGTGTAATTTCAATGAGGAAAGAAACCGTGTAATTACCATAATATTCAATTCTTATTCAATTCGATGAATTTGGAAAAACATAACACAAGCATGCTTCAGTTGCAATGTGGGAAAAAGGTGGTAGAAATTTACACAGAAGAAGATACAATGTCCAATTTCGCCTTGAATTGCTGCATCGTTGGCGTATTTACTAAATCTCCTAGAAATCCATTCCAACGTCCAGAGATCCTGATTGAGAAATCGACACTTCTCCGGTTCAATCGAAATCTGCATTGAAACAGGTTCTGGTTATGCACGCGTAGACCTCTTTCTGGTACAGGAGCGAATAGTAGGTCCTGTGGGAGATCATAATGGCGATTGGGGAGATTGTAGACCAAAATATAATAGATATTAATTCCATATGCGAACCGTTGATTAAAGAAAATTTAACACAAATACATTATTAAAAATATATTATTATAGTTTATAAAACATTTGTTTAATTTAAGTACTCTTCTTCATAAAATATAGTCTAATTTACATACACCGTTTTTAATGTAATTTCAAATACACTGGTTGATAAAAAAATACATTGTGAAAATGCGCTGTAATAATACATTGTTAAAAAAACTCTGATTTGGAAAATAAACAAAAATACACTGGTTTATAAAAAAAGATTTAAGTCAAATACACTGGTTTATATAAGATTACACTGTAAAATACACTGTAAAATACATGATAAAAATACATGATAAAAATACACTGATTTAGAAAAATGTAATTTAATTCAAATAGAAAATTTAATTTTATAAAAATGCACTTTAAAATACACTCTAAAATAATCTCAGATAAAAACATGGAAGAGGTTAAGGTTAAGTGAGTGTGAAGCCCATTCAGGATCACACCTCCTACTGATAAGAAGCTCTCCAAAGTGATCCCTATCATTGAATGGCGATAAAACAAAGACTGTTGGATATTTATGACTGAAACTTGGTGGACAAGTCAGGCATAGACTGAAGTTTATTTGTACCAAATATGGTGGGATTGCAGAAAGGATTGTGTGTCTTATTAACAATTCCATAGGTCACATTTTTGCGAGGTCAGCCAATATGTGAGTTGTCCCTAGTATCATAGATTGACTATTTGCTAATGGTCAATCTATGATGTCCGACACGCCCTAAGTATTACAGGCAATATCTTAGGAGGATCTCAATCATTTGTCGCTGGCATCATATTTTGTGCGAGTAATATATCAAACATCGATCATTTATTTCGGGTATTTAGGACATCGCGATCATTGAGCGTTACCCTTGCAATAAAGAAACATTATATGGAAGTATTCTGTTTCTACCTCACCATGAAAGGCCCCTAATTGACTGAATGCAGCTGATCTATCAATCGTATCTCTACAATATCGATTTAGTAAACCTCTTCAAATGCTGTCGGTACTTGAGGGGTTTCAATGTCGACGTTTCTTTTCTCAAGAACGGATCGCCTCGCTTATGATTATTATCTGGATTAACGAACGATGCGGACGGGAAACGGCACCTGCAAAGACAAAACAGACGAATGCTGACTGATAAAAAGACATCGAAGAAAAGGGGCCGTCGGCGAATTGTCACTTGATGTCGTCAGTCATATTTTATGTGAATGAGGCTAAACATAAAAACCGTATAAATGAATGAAACAGAGAGAATTGTAACTGGAATCGGAATTCATTTTTAGAATACTACTACTACTACTACTACTACTACTACTACTACTACAACAACAACAACAACAACAACAACAACAACAATAATAATAATAATAATAATAATAATAATAATAATAATAATAATAATAATAATGTTACAACTAGTAATAGCTATGACGATCACGATGATAGCTGTATTTATTACGAAAACGGGCTATACAAATAGAGATTAGAGTTGGGTTTGACAAAATAAAACACAAAATTCATGAATATTTCTGTTTTTATATCTTAAATATTATTACTCGGTTCTCCCTACTTAAGATATATTTTCAATGTAGATACGAATACCGATAGCTTTAGGTAGAAATCGAAGGATACAAGCGCCTGATCTTTTTGAGTCTGATAAGATAAAAATGTGATTTTTATTTGTTCAAAGAAAGACGACTCATCGCATTTTGATAACATTTTCGTTATTGAGAGCGTTTATATAAACTTTTTTTCGTAAATAAAATAACTAATTTGAAATTTGAAATGTATAAGGCAACCGGTTTTGAGGGGAGTATATATTTATCAAAAGCCACCCCCTTAACTAATTTGTTTTATTAATAATCTTAAAATATTTTTGAAGTAGATTTGTATACAAACAAGTCCTTGAAATAGGTATAGCATACGTGGCGATCTCAACGTAACGTTTGTTGACGTCACGTTCAGGCGATCAACAATTCGCCATTTTGTTTTTATTTGTTTTGATTTCGGTTCGATTTGACGTGGTCTCATCTTAACTATTGGATATTGTTTATGTAAGTGTTTCTGGAAAACATAAAATATCTAAAGAAATGCATTGTTCACAATTGTGATGGAAATAATAGGAATGAGCCTAAAGTTAATGCATTTTCTTTTCGGTCCTGGTCCCTCCCTATAAAACATTCACAGCAAAAACTCGGCTTGCTACAATCGCAGCAAAAAAAGTGTTCCCCCCCCCTCTCTCTCTCTCTCTCTCTCTCTCTCTCTCGCTCTCTCTCTCTCTCTCTCTCGCTCGCTTTCTCTCTCTCGCTCTCTCTCCCCCCCCCTCTCTCTCTCTCTCTCTCTGTACAAAATAAACAAACGGAACTTCCATGAACAAAGTTTGTTTCATAGAACATCCCATCTATGGAACAAGATAGATACTACGAGTCTGCTTCCCAACCGACTACAACATGGTTGTTTTCAAGTCTATAGTAAACAAATACTTGTTGAGCCGTTCTTTTGGATAAATTAATTCCTCTTAAGTAACCTTCTGCCCGTTCCACCGATTGTTTCCAATCATGTCGTGGTGACGATCTCTTTAACCCTCATCATCGAATGGTTTCCGGCCTTTATATTATCAGTCAAGAAAATAAAGATTATTTGAGTGACGAAACCTGCATTAGAAAAGGAACATTTTTCTAGACAAATATAATGTTACAGAGTCCGATGCTAGTAATCAGTCTTACAACTATTGCTGAAACGCAAGACAAAAATGCGGTATCGACAAAATAAAAGATGGTAAACAGAAGAACCGTGTAAAAATATGTGGTAGCGTTTATTACACCATAAGGTATAAAAATCTAAGGAAGCTGGAGGTCTGTGTTTCGGCTGCCGGCGTCGCAGGAAGAGGTACGAGGAGTTGTCTGGAATGAGTCTAACGTCTATAAGGATGAGGGTCTGCTTGGTAAGTCTGATCGATGTAAAGGTGTCTCTGATAGTGGATAGACGGCTTGGGAAAGGAAGCGGCATTTAATTCTCTCCCTTTTCGGCAAAAAGTCACCTGGTAATATTTAGAATACGGCAGTTGACAACCACGGTCCAACTAGATGTCAACATCGCAATAATTCCTACCGTATATAAAAATGAGTGTGTGAGTAAGATAATGTCGACATACATCAGCAATATAAGTAAGCAGTATAAAATCTTTTTTGAGTCTTCATTTGTTATCAAACTTGCTGAAGAAAATATTTCTCAAAATGGTAGAGGAATCCACCGACAGAAGAAACCAAGTAAGTGCCGATTTTTAGTGTTATGTAACGTGTCATCTTGACGAGTTACAAGCGAATTCCCTGAACGAAAATAACGGCTTCGTGACACATAAGCATGAGAAACAACGTCGCGCATAACAATTTAAAGAACATTACAGACTTTTATATTTGCTACATGAAAAGAAGATATCAACATCACGATAATTCCTAGCTCATGATAATACCATTACTCTTAAAGCATTAGTTAATAGTGTTTATAGTCATTAAAGCATTGCATGCTGATTTGGTTAAAAAAAGAGTACTTAAAAGTGTCACTTGTGGGCGTTTTCGGTATAGAAGTGCAAGCCATTTTTGCTGTAGAACAAGCAGCAAGAGCACACTTGACATTAAGTAGGCGGAGCCAAAACAAACGTATGGAAATAGAAACAGGAGCAATTGTTAAAATTTTTAAAAGTGTTTAAATTAAGCGTTATTTGAAGTATCATTAATTGAAGAAAATGTGTTCGTTACAGTTTTTTTAATGAAAAATGTATTCCCTGTCAAATGAACCCTTATTATTTGCAATTTGAAAACGATAAATTAAATTAAATATTGCTTGTCAAACATTTTTTATTTAAATCATCATCATCATCATCATCATCATCATCATCAGGGTTTTTGATCAGTTCTGGAGTAAGTACCCCTCCCTGGTTTTTGACACCTTATTAGTGACTGTCATTCAGGGGGTTTTGCTATAGTCGCCACGCTAGGCACTGCGGGTTGGCGACGCTATTTGCCCATAGCTAGGTGTTCACATACAGCACCTGGTATTCCCAACTGGTCACCCATCTAGTACTGGCCAGGCTCAACGTTACTTAACTTTGGTGATCTATCGGGAACGGGTGTGTCAACGTCATTATGCCGTATATTAAAATATTAACTTAATTTATTACGAGTACGGTAGTAGAAAATGTTCATTTTTTGTTTATAAAATGCTCGAAAAATGTTATTAATGACCAATAATAAATACATGAAGAATAAAACTGTAATTTGATGCATGTTGTTAAAGTCCTGGAAACGTTGTTTGTCCTAGTTGCTGTAAAGCTATTCACCTATATAATAAAATGAAATCGAGTTTACCTTCTTCATTCAGACATAATAGGTTAATAACCAAAACAATCATATACTAATCTGTTCCGCAATCCAATTAGCGTACGCCCTGGTGCGTGTTTCCAGAAATTATGCTTTCATTTCGTCTTCATTCCAAACATCTTACATTTCATCCGGTGTCCTGCTTCTTACAAATACGACTTCCAAAAGAAAAAGTGGCTGACATTTTTACTCACATCTTATTATCTACTGGCCCCGTTACCAAAATCATCGGGTATTATCATGAAGAAGAAGAAGAAGAAGAAGAAGAAGAAGAAGAAGAAGAAGAAGAAGAAGAAGAAGAAGAAGAATAACAACAACAACAACAACAACAACAACAACAACCACCACCACCACCACCACCACCATCATCATCATCATCATCATCATCATCATCATCATCATCATCGTAAATGGAGAAAAAACAACAACAGAGTTACCGAACCCAACAGAAACAAAACAATTCTGGAGCAAGATATGGGAAGTACCAAAAAAGCACAACAAGAATGCCCAATGGTTGAAAAACATGAGAGATGAACTGCAGGAAATCGAAGAAGGAACCGAAACAGAAATCAACAAAGAAACGATCAAGAAAACCCTAAAAAAAAATGGCAAACTGGAGAGCACCAGGCCACGATGGAATACATGCATACTGATTTAAAAAATTCACGACCCTGCATGAAAGAATAGCGCAGAAACTGAGCGGATGTATCCATAAAACAGACGTACCAGAATGGATGACGGAAGGAAGAACAACACTAATACAAAAAGACCCCAAAAAGGGAACGACCCCCGGCAACTACAGACCGATAACATGTCTGCCAATAATGTGGAAAATTCTCACAGCACAACTGAGAGAACAAATCTACCAATCCCTGGACAATCGTGGACTGCTCCCCGAGGAACAAAAGGGATGCCGGAAAGGACAAAGAGGGGCACATGATCTACTATACATTGATCAAAAGACCCTGAAGGAGGTGAAGAGAAGACAAAAGAACATAACCATGGCATGGATTGACTACAAGAAAGCCTACGACAGAATCCCCCAAACATGGATAATTGAATGCTTAAAGATATACAAGATACCAGACAGGATTATTAATCTCATCCAGAAAGCGATGGAAACATGGAGACTAAAACTGACAGCCGGAGGACAATACCTGTCTGAGATAAAAATACAGAGAGGCATTTTTCAAGGAGACTCCCTATCACCACTACTGTTTATAATAGCCATGATGCCACTCAACTACATACTCAGAAAGTGTGATGCCGGATACAGGTTTACGGATACAGAACAAAGAATAAACCACTTGATGTACATGGATGACCTTAAACTGTTTGCAAAAAACAAAAAAGAACTGGAAAAGCTGATAAACACAACCAGGATATTCAGCCAGGATATCCAAATGGAGTTTGGAATAGAAAAATGTGCACTGCTAGAGATCAAAAAAGGAAAACTGGAGACGACAGAAGGTATAGAACTCCCCAACCAAGAGGAGATGAGGGCGCTAGGAGAACAAGATAGCTACAAATACCTGGGAGTTCTGGAAGCAGACACAATCAAATATACAGAAATGAAAGAGAAGATTGGAAAAGAATATTTACGAAGAACAAGGAAACTCTTAGAAACTAAACTATATAGCAGAAACCTAGTAAAAGGGATAAACACATGGGCTGTATCACTAATAAGATACTCTGGACCATTCATAGGCTGGACCAAAGAAGAACTCAGGCACCTTGACCAAAGAACAAGAAAACTAATGACTATGCACAGTGCTTTGCACCCAAAAGACGACACGGACAGACTCTACGTGAGAAGAAATGAAGGAGGTAGAGGACTGGTAAGTATAGAAGACTGTGTGGAAAACACCAAAAAAGAGCTGGAGAAATATGTAACCCAGAACACGGAAAGACTGATCACCACAGCAAGAGACACCAGCCCAACAAACAACCCCGGAAGCACTGAACCCAGAAACAAAAAGACAAGAAAGGAAAAGTGGGAAGAAAAACAACTACATGGACGCTTTATAAGACTCACAAGCGATGAAGCCAATGAAAACAGCTGGGCATGGCTAAGAAAAGGAAACCTGAACAGAGAAACGGAATCTCTGCTGACGGCCGCACAGAACAATGCGATTAGGACAAACTTTATTAAAGCAAAGATAGATAAAACCCAGGAAAACAGCAAATGCAGATTGTGTGGACAAAGAGACGAAACGATAAATCATATAATAAGTGAATGCAGCAAGCTAGCACAAAGGAAATATAAGAACAGACATGACAGCATGGGGAAAGAAGTACACCGGGAAATGTGCAAACAACTGAATTTCGAATATGCAAGAAAACGGTACAAACACAAACCATAAACTGTACTAGAAAACGAAAAACACAAAATCATATGGGATATGAATGTACAAACAGACAAACCCATAACAGCAAGGAGACCGGATATGATAATAATCAACAAGAAAGAAAAATCCTGCAAAATCGTGGACTTTGCCGTTCCAGCAGACCACAGAGTGAAGATCAAAGAGACGGAAAAGAGAAGCAAATATACTGAACTTGCCAGAGAATTGAAAGGAATATGGAACATGAAGAAAGTCAGTATAACACCAATAATCATAGGAGCACTAGGAACAGTCCCCAAAAACATGGAGAAAAGACTAGGAGAAATAGGAATCAAAGGGATAACTGAGACCATACAAAGGACAGTAATGATCAAAACAGCTACAATCCTGAGAAATGTCCTCGAATGCGGAAACCAACCCACATAAGCAACGAATGGAGAACAAACACATGGAAGCACAAAACAGAACCGGGCGCAAAACACAACCGCACGAGAGAGGCGCAAGCATAGGCTGACGCCACAAAAATTATAGACAGAGGGTCAAGGAGGGAAAGCGCAAAACCAGACCTCCACTGGAAGAGCGCGGACAGCTCTGGGACCTTGGGAAGGCTTGTTGCCACTCGGGCCCCAGAGGGGACCAATGGCCCTTATCAGCGGGAAATCGTTGGTAGGTGGCTGTTGCGATTACCGCAAGGTCATCAGCGGTGATGAACGAAAAGAGGTGGAGCATACTGGAGGCCTGAGGAGACTTGTTGTCACTCAGACTCCAGGTAATACCACAGGTTGTCGGCAGTGGGTGACCACTGACGATGACCAGTGTGATAACTCCTAGTGAGTAAATAATAATAATAATACCGCATATTCCAGAATACTAACATACTCGCTTTATTATTACTGCTTATACATATTGACTGCTTTCTTTTAAAGTTCACTTCGCATTTTATACATCATACTATTTACGTAATAAGAAAATAATAACAGTGTCGGGGCTCTCCAGAGAAATTAAACTAACATAGATTCGTATTATTTGGATTATACGAACTACTGTTCTCACCTTGAGTGTTATTCTCACAATGTTTCGTGTATCTTGTCGAACTCGGGACTGTTTATTGCGAACTCGGGAATAGGTACGGAATTTCGAACGGAGACCTTTATTTAATCCACGGGGGTATCTTGCTCTCGTTCCGTCAGCCATTAGCGTGTAGAAGTCTTAAGTAATTCTTAATTGTATTCTTAGGTAGTATTGAACCTTCAACCTCCAGAAAAGTGTCACTAAATTTTACGGCGTAACGGATAAAGTACTAAGTGACACACGTTGTTAGAATAACACTCAAGATGAGAACAGTAGTGCGTATAATCGAAATAATACAAATTATTAATCCTCATCTAAAAAGTTCAGAAGCATAATACAGATTATTTATTTAGAACGCGGATTTCATTCGAGAATATGGGATTACACGTATTTACGAACGCTTCACATTCATATTCATGAAAAAATGCCCACAAAGACTTTAGACGTCTGCATCGGTAAGCTTTTTCGGTTATTTTTTTTATTACAGTTCTCTCACTATAATTTATCGATTTTATTTGCTTGCAAACAACAAATACTTAATAAAAACTATTTATCGGCCGGCGAGGAGGATTGGTACTATTTATAGCTAAACTCAATTTTATTTATGTACAAGCATATAGGTTTTTTTCTGATGTATTTCTTCAGGATTGGTACTCTAATATTTAATTCTCCTTCTCTGACCGAGGACAGAACATATGACGTGTAGTATCAGAAGAGAGATTACATAGTTTTTTTTTATTGATGCAAATAGATCACAGTTTAGTTGGTTGCGTTTATTTGTTTATTCATTTTCAGTTATCTCTAAACGTACGTCGACAATATTTCAGTGACTAAGCTAGGAAATAACACTGTCGTCATATATTACATTTGAAGTTAAAAAGTCTTTTAGTGAGTTATATAAATATTTTATTTTAAAAGTTAAAATATTTATAAAATGTTTGACATATTAGTCGAAAACAAGTTCTTGTTTTACCTATCATTTTGCGACCTATTTACGTTGAAACAATTACTATTTAATAATAGTTATGAGCCTTTTAGATTCTGAGAAAAATTATTGTATAACAAATATGGCTAAATCATATTTTGACTTACAATGAAATGGGATCATTTTTGTCTGACTTGATAGTCTAATATTACTTTTTAACAAACACAATCATTATTTTATATTTTCCATGGCTAAATCCTATTTTAATCACTTAAATTACTTAGAGTGAAATGGGTTCCTTTCTGATTTTTTAAATTTATAATTGATACTCTAATATTTTTCCCATTAAATCATTATTTTATATTTCCCCCGGGTAACGCCGGGGCACACGGGTCCTGTTAGTATTAAAATATTCCATGCAGAAGCAAAATAGTGTCTTTAAATCAAATGAAGGAATACAGATGAAAACACGTGTATTTTTCCAATTTATTACTGGAAACTCGTACAAAGAAAATTACATTTACATTTCGCGCTCCTACTGCTTATATGGACAATATAACAAAATCTTACTCTCACACACACACAAACACACACGCATATATATATATATATATATATATATATATATATATATATATATATATATATATATATATATATATATATATATATATACAGGGCTTTGCGGAGCCCTCCAAAAAGGAGCGCGCTCCAGGAGCACGCTCCTTTTTGCTGGAGCGAAGGAGAGGAGGGCTCATTTTATATTCAGCGGGAGTTGAGCGGGAGCAACTCCATTTGGGACTAAAGAGCGGTGATTTTATCGCTCCGCGCTCCTCGCTCCAAAATTATTTGATTTTTTTTTTTAAAAACATTAGTTTTTTATTCAGCAATATAAAGGAAACGTAAAGAAAGTCTCAGAGTTTACTCTGAATTATTTTTTTAATTATATCTCTGGTAGAGAGAGGGAGGGGGCTCAGGCGGAAGACGATTTAATTGTAATGTTTTTAACAATCTTTTTTTTATTGTTTTATTCGGTACACCCCCACCCCCCCAACTCCGTCGACTTGCTATCAAGCGATGAGACAGATCAAAAGCGTCATTAAAGTTTTAATTGCAGTCAGTGACTTGAGCGTTCTATTTCTTTGGAAAGATTAAACATTTGAGTTAGGGGTATGAACGATTTTGACACCATCTGAGTGCAGGTCGGGAGGGGGGGGGGAGAGAGAATTCAAAATGTTTACTAGCTGACCTGAGATAATTACTAAGGCCCTTTTAAAAAGTACACTGCTATCTTTCTGTTGAATAAAAACTCCGAAAATTAGCACTCTAGATAGGGGAGGTAAGTTGCCCAATCAAGGTTTCAGAGTACAGTCTACCCTACTATTTAATTCATATAACTTTGGGGAGGATATATGTGGATTCATACCGTTCCTAAGTGTATTAGTGAAAGTTATGTTGTTTTTCTTCTCTTAGACTAGATAGTCTGCTTGACTGGATAGAAGTATGTATGTATAATACACAATTTAGGAAAACTCGTCAAAGGAAAACTCGGCAACGGAAAATTCGTCAATGGAAAATTCGGCAACGGAAAACTCGGCAATTTTGGCCAAGTAGGAAAATACGGCAATTATCGAATAAATATCGATTGAAAATAGATTTTAGAACCGTTTTTACAGGAGATATACTTGTAAATACGGGGCTACCCCCTCCCCAGTGAAGAATATTTTTTATATCATTTTTTGGTACTTGTGCAGTTTACGAACCGGGCTATTTTTTAGATAAGATTTTCAAGTTAAATTAAATTTTTACGATATCTTTTGTTTATTAAATTGTTAGGTGAAAGTACAGAATAGTTAACAAACCCCCTCACTCCATGTTAAGAATGGCTTTCTAAATAAATTTATTTCAATCCGGTTCGTAATTACGTTACGAAATTAAAGGTTTGGACCGGGTTATTTTTTACATAAAATTTTCAAGTTAAATTCAATTTTTACGATATCTTCTGTGTATTAAATTGTTACGTGAAAATACAGAATAGTTAACAAAGCACCACCCCCCATTCTCCCCATGTAAAAAATCGTTGTCATAATAATGTTATTATTTCAAGCCGGTTCGTAATCAAGTTACGAGATTAAATCCATCATAATTCATTTAGATTTCTTCGTAAACAAGTCAGCCATTTTAATTGACAAAACATCAATTACTTCGTGTGTGTGCAAAACTTGAAAGAAATTTATAAACTATCGAGTAGAAAGTCATTTAAACTGGCTTTAAATTCTTAGAAAATGTCCATGTATTTAAAAAAGCAAAATTGTTTTCTTGTTCTCAGGAAACAAAAATTTACGTATAATCCTATACTTCGTCCGACATATTCTCTTATAACTCTCAAAATATTAGCGAGATTTTGTCAAATATTATCTTACTGTCTTACACTTAAAGTGGCATCTCAACCCATATTGACGAGATCCTTTGACGCCCACCCCTATCCTTCGCCCACTCATTGGCAGAATAGAACGTTTATGAAAGAAGGTATATTTTTATTATGGAGCGCTGAAAAAGAGCCGCTCCTTTTTTATAGGAGTTGGAGCAGGAGCGGCTCCTTTTTGAAAATGGGGAGCGTGAGAGGAGCCAGCTCCAATTTTGGGCGTTGGAGCAAGAGCGGGAGCAGTTCCAAAAGTAGTGGAGCGCGTAAAGCCCTGTATATATATATATATAAACAATAAAACCAAACACACAAACGATAGGATAAAATGAACTCAACCACACACCCTCTCTTTTCTTTCATTCGCCCTATAAAAAATTAACTCCAGTCTTCTTATTTTAAAAAATCTAACTATGAAGACCACTAAGAAAGTCGAAAGCGCTCGAACAAAAAAATGGCCGAATTAAAAACAATCGGTGAAATACTCTACGGATTGCTACTTGAAACCAGAAGGATAGCTCGACGGTTTGAAAACCTCACGAAGAAGATTTACAAACAAGAAAGTTCCGTGACGTTCAACAACGCTTGCTTGGATATGACTTGCTGCCTAAGTATATATATATATATATATATATATATATATATATATATATATATATATATATATATATATATATATATATATATATTTGTGAGTTCTTATAAAAAATATATATTTAAGTATATACTCCTTATAATATCCGAAAATGTTTCAAATTGCAAGCTCAATGATGTTGTATTACAAGCTTCAGAGCATATATACTTTATAGTTGCATTCCAATGGCCGTGAGAAAAATCAATCCAAAACTATAATTTTCAATTTCAGCGAATACCTGTATTTCTTCTCCATGACGTATTAATTTCAACTGAACCTTCGAAGGACTACTTCCAGATTATTTTGGAATTTAGACAGCAATCACAGAGAGCTTCCAGTCACTAACAAATAAAGAAACGTCTTCTCTCTCCTCCGATCAACTTGATCCCGAGCAGAATATATTTATTAAAGATAAACTTCTCAAAGACTTTTGGCAACCAAACTTACTTTATTACTTTTTTCACTGAGACACTGTTTTAACTTTCAGCAACCTACACCCAACGGTGTACATTACTTAAATAAATATATTATTCGTTATTTATAGAAGGCCTTTACTTTCTTTCCATTTGACGATTATTTTATTACATAAAATATTATATATGTTGGCTTTACAGTCCATGCGAAGACCAAGTGTTTATATAATGACGACTCTGGCGTCGAAGCAAATGGTGAGATGAGAAATCTCAATAAATCATAAATCAGTCCTGCATGAGCTCAATTAATACATGTTTCTTTCTGAAATCGGTCATTAATTTCTGGAAAACATAATAGATTTTGATCCCTGTTAAAAATCAGATCGATCGATTCCTATAGGAAAGTTGATCGGTTGAATAATAGGTGATTCTCAATGGTTACATCTTGATTGAATATGGATGTCATAAAAAATAGCAATAAACTTTCATGGTGTACTTATTTATGAGGGAAAATAAATATCGTTCACCAAACATTACGGAAATTTATCTAGTAGTTTTGTTTTTTATAAAATAAATTCAACGTTATTTATTTTCCCTCACAAGTAAGTACATCATAAACATTCTTTGCTATATTTTTAATGACATCTATATTTAATCTAGGAGAAGCACCGAATAATATCCCCAAACCGAAAAGTTGCAACTTTGATTTAATATCGTTTTCTCCTCTGACAAAAGATCCCAGCAAATATCGCCGAGATAAAGCAGTTTCTTGGATTATGGATATTTTTGGAGACGGTACGAATGACTTCCGTCAACAAAGTAGCAGGCTCTTTTGATTAGTCTTGTTGACTTAATGATATTACACAGATTGCGCGGTTCCATTCAATACGGACAGAAGAGACGGTTTTCCTTTTTTCGAATTCACTTTGTGATAATCAATCTGTCTAGACTAAAAAAACAAAACCAAGTAAAAAAGCAGTTCTCTTTTTGTGCCGTCCCTCGAAAGAGACTTAGATTATATAAGCAAAATCATCAAACCGCACCATTAAAAAGACCGAGGTGTGAAATTATCAGACGCAAACAATTGAACAGTTTTTCGTTGAGCTGAAGTGCGGAAACGTTCAAAGTACGCAGCCTAGGAAAACAGATATTATTGTTGAACCAATATCTGCTGAGATTGTTGAATCCCTACGTGGTCTTCGTTCGAAGGATGATTCTTTGTATGAATTACAAGACTTACTTGGAAATATAATAATAAGGAAATGTGAATAGGGTTGCAGAAAGGAGGAAATAAGGCGCATTAACAAACACATACACACACACACACACACACACACACACACATATATATATATATATATATATATATATATATATATATATATATATATATATATATATATGATAAAAAATGGAAATAATATTTCAACGCAATGAAAAATGAAAATAAAAAAATAAAAAAATAATATAATCGCGAGAAAGTCTTAAAATAAAGACGAAACGTTGATGAATACATAAATATTTTTGGTTTTCTTTGTTTCATTTTCAATATATATATATATATATATATATATATATATATATATATATATATATATAGTCATCCACATACAGACTGTTTCGCTGTTTCACAGCTCATCAGCTGCGGCTAGACCAGTTAGTGCCTCAAGCCGGCATCGAAACGCAACCGTCGAGCTGACAGTCAGCGATGTTAACCCCTACGCCATCATGCGACACTGACTGAATGTAAGTTGTATCTCAATGTAAACATTGCAATTGCCTGAGCTCGAATTAGTGTTTAGCTAATGAGCATTGCCTTTTTTACGCTAATATATATATATATATATATAAATTATTTATTAAAACACTATATGTTAGAGACGTACCACGGTTTCATTGACATTGATCGAACTTTTTACCGTTTAAAAGGCCGTTAGAGTTCATTCAAATCACCAGCGACTCACGAAATGAAAACAAATCTAAGAATGGAGTTCAAGATCACATCTTTCGGTGAATTCGCTCAAGCTTTCCTTTTGAAGAAAGTACCGGATCGTAACTAAGTGTTATTTAGAATCATTTGATTATTGATAATGGATGCTGTATGTTTCCCTGTTTCAATGCTGTGTTTATATTTAGGAGTAATGGTGTGTGGTGTAGTTTATTGGTCGGTGAGTGGCTTAGATTCTGGGTGGGGATGTATTCCTGTTATTAAAAGATTTAAGTGTTATATTTATATTATTTTATGGGGTCATGCTTATACAGGGTGGGCAAAAATAAGGGTCCTATTTTTAAAAATTCATAACTTTTTTATTTATTGATTTTTTTTTTTTTTTTTTAGAATAAGTAAAGGACCCTTCCGAAGCAAGCATGAGCCGTATTAGCCCTAAGGAACGTACCCTCATTTAGAAAACATTATTTTTGCTTAAAAAACTCAAAACAGTGTAAAAAACAATACTTTAGTTTTTGTAAGTTTTAAGAAGTGTTTTTCGGCTAAAATTTGTTTTGTTTATTTCAAAAAATCTCGGAAGGGTCAGTCTACACACACATAAAGTTTGGTGAGTTTAACTTTTATTTTGTGGAAGTTATTCAAATTCAAGTTATTCAAATTTAAAGATAGGACCCTTATTTTGGCCCACCCTGTACTTGAGTGTGTTGTTATACTTGTAGTTTATTAGCTATGTGGGGAATTGAGGTTAATAGAGGGGGTATCCTTATCAATGAAAGGTTACCTAAGGGGTATCAGATACATAACTCATGTGAAAAATATAAAGACTATCCTCCAAAACAAAACCTTTCCAATTATCATCAGATTAATTATTTATATACAATATAACAACCCTTCTCCAGATATATTATACATATCACATCCACATCTCCTTCACCAACCCAAATATAACCTACACTCGTACCCACGTAATCCCTACCTAAACCCAAATAACAT
The DNA here is from genome assembly GCA_963556195.1 of Sepiola atlantica. Classification (NCBI taxonomy): domain Eukaryota; kingdom Metazoa; phylum Mollusca; class Cephalopoda; order Sepiida; family Sepiolidae; genus Sepiola; species Sepiola atlantica. The sequence continues at coordinate 207,068,771 of OY744515.1, read as the reverse complement.
AAATTATTAGATACCCCATCATATTCAATTTTTTTAAACATTTTAAATATATTAAATATATTAAATCATTTTAGTTAAATATCTAGAAATATAATCATCACATACCTTAAATAAAAAAATAAAAAATATATATGACCAAGATTTAAACCTAACCGATTCACACAGACCCTCAAATAGGCTCGTAAACGTTATTAGATAAAAGCTAACATTATTAATTAATTACAAGGATCCCACACGAACCCATACATGCACCACACATATTACAACGATAGCAAGCATTAATAGGCCAATCAACTGAATTTGATACCCCTTAGGTAAGCTTTCATTGATAAGGATACCTCCTCCATTAACACCAAACACCTACATAGCTAATATACTACAGTTGTAACAATATAAACCCCCTCCCCCAAAAAAAACTAAGAAATAATATAAATATAACAGTTAAATCTTTTAATAACAGGAATACATCCCCACCCAGAATCTAAGCCACTCACCGACCAATAAACTACACTACACACTATCACCCCTAAATATGAATACAGCATTTAAACAGGAAAGCATAATCCGTTATCAATAATTAAATGATTCTAAATAACACTTAGTTACGATTACGACCCATATAGACACACAGTCCGCTCCTATTGACCTGGTAATTTCTCTGAAGGGGATGCTTGAGCGAATTCACCGAAAGATATTAACGGTGATCCTTGAACTCCATTCTTCGATTTGTTTTCATTTCGTGAGTCACTAAAGATTTGAATCGATTTCAACAGCTTACATGAATTAACTATTTTCTGTCGATCTAGATAAGTTGTGATTCGGCTTGGCGATTATGTAACGATCGCCGTTTACTGCATGAACAAGCAGCACGTTTTGGCTCAACGAGATTCATACGAGATGAATTACCTTGGCGCTAAAGCCAGATCACGTGATAAACAGAACACTTCAGTTCGTGATTTGTTCCCAAACAGACAATATGTAATCATGCACTCTTCTGCCGTTATTTCGAAAGATTATTTCGCCTTGTCTTCCGATGGATACTGCACGCCTGTCCTGTGCAGTTCTAGGAGGTCCACCCTCCCAGGCTTTGCCTCCCCTTTTTGGGGAGGAGTAAGTTAATTGCTTACTGTCTGAGGCGCCCCTACCGGGGAATGCCGACGGGGCTTCTCAGGCAATTTTTAAATGGCCAGAGTGCTCACCTCTCGAGCGCTGGCTTTTCAAACCCCACTTTCTCGACCCGATCTTGGGTCACATCTTACTTGTGGGAGTAAGATAAAACTGGCCTTGTGCCTAACTCCTGGGGAGGAGTAAATAAAACATTCACTCAACCCAAGATCAAAGTGTAGTATCTGTTCCGATGGATACTGCACCCCATAATGGTATTGTCTTGGCCTTCAGGTCCTGATTTACGCCGGTCAATGGGTCTGTCCTGTGCAGTTCTGGGAGGTCTACCTTCCCAGGCTTTGCCTCCCCTCTTTGGGGAGGAGTAAGTTTATTGCTTACTGCCTGAGGCGCCCCTACCGGGGAATGCCGATGGGGCTGCCCAGGCAATTTTTAAACCTCACTTTCCCGACCCGACCTTGGGTCACATCTTACTTGTGGGAGTAAGATAAAAACTGGCCTTGTGCCTAACTCCTGGAGAGGAGTAAATCAATACATTCACTCAACCCAATGTATTCTCCTTCATTTTGTTCCCGTGTTTCTCCCACATCAAACTACTACTCGTCTATGCACTGTGTTGTTCAACTGTATTACGTGAAGAAAAGTATCACTCTTCTCTTTCATTTCTCCTTTTAGTCTCTGTGAACGAAGACCAATAAAGTTGGTTTAAATAATAAAAATGGACTACGTCTCATTTTCTATAGACCCTAACGGCCTTTTAAACGGTAAAAGGTCGATCTATGTCAAGAATCTCTTCAAATATAATCTGAGGTTAAGATCGGATTCTAACTCTGCCTGATGAAATCTCAGTTTATAGTAACTGTTGATCGATAACATCGACATGCCAGTGTCGCAAATTTTGTACATGTCTGTGTAAATAAAAATTATCATATATATATATATATATATATATATATATATATATATATATATATTAGAAGAATGCTCGTATCAGGACTGATAAAATTAATTCCCTGAACAGAACAGTTTTGCACCACTTTTATATCCCCTTACGAGGATAAAGATGAAGATATAATGCTACTAAACCTTATGTCAAGAATCCTAATTCCAATGTTGATCAAAATCCATTACATGATTTTGATTATAGAAAATGTCCTAAGTTTAAGGCTTAAGCTAAAGGGGTCTTAAGAAGAAATTGAAACTCAGTGAATCTGGCTTCATTTTTGTCTAATTCCTATGGATCAAATCCAATGCAAATCTCATATTTATGCATTTTCAAATGGTTGGTTCTGTCCATATTATGCCCTTAAATTTTTTTAAAATATTCCAAGGAAACTGAAATTTGGGGAGTATTTATTGATTGATGTCTAATATGTTAAAATTTCACAAAAATCGGAGGTAACATCTGATTCCACTCCTTTTTACTCCCATTTTTCATAAAACTAAATTAAATCAAATATAGACCACATTCCTAACCCTTACGCCTAGCAACTGTGTTCCAAAATTCATGATGATCACGTAATTAGTTTATGAGTGAATCTTGTACATACAAATATATAAACATATACACATATCCCACAGTTTCGCCCAACTCTTGTGTGGGCTTTTTCAAGAGTAAAACTTAAAAGTGGCATCGATGTATATTTTGTATATGTATTTCAAGTACACATATCTATCTATCTATCTATCTATCTATCTATATATATATATATATATATATATATATATATATATATATATATAAAACTCAATGTCTGTCTGTCTGTCTGTCTGTCTGTCTGTCTGTATGTATGTATGTATGTATGTATGTATGTGTGATGTTTGTGTGTTCCTTATCTAAAGAAATGTTAAAGAATCTACATAAAATCTAAAAGTATATTCTTATCTCAAATTTACTAGGGAAGATAATGAAAACGTTCCCCAATCTCTACATGCACTTCTTAAGGGCTATGAAGGCATAAACCCCTTAAAACGTCAAATAGTTTTATGAAATTTAAATCCTATTTATAAAATTTTCTGGGGAAACAATGGAAATGGTGCCAAATCTCTAAGGGACCTCTTAACCTAACGGACCTATTGGAGCCGAACCTCCTTTAAAACTTCAAATATATCTTATTTTGAATAAATGTTAATCATATGTATAAAATTCTCCGGGGAAGACAATGGAAGTGGTCCCTAATTTCTATGTTATCCTCTATCTGCTGTATATATATATGTGCCCCAACCTCTAAGTGACCACGGAGACAGACCCCTTAAAACTTCAAATATGTATATCCGATTTTTCTTATGGGTGTTATTTAAAAAATTGACTTATTAAAATGTCTGAATTGTTTAGTTGGGAAATTATCAGAATGAAAACATCGAGTGTGCGGTTTCGATTCTACCCCCACCACCAATTTTTCTAAATAAAATATATGAAATCAGAGAATATATTTTTCCTTATTTTAATATAATAGAATATAAGTGAAGAATTTTGGTATATTTAGTATGTAACGCCTATCCGTCTGTCTGTCTGTCTGTCTCTCTGCCTCTCTCTTCCTTCATTACTCTTTATATACCTAGATCTATCTATATATCTATATCTATAAAACTCAATATCTGTATGTGTGTGTGTTCCCTATATGAAGAAAGGTTAGAGAATGTACATAAAATCTAAAATTTTATTCTTATGTAAAATTTCCGAATTTCTAAGTGCACCCATCAGGGGACTATGAGGGCATAACCCTCTTAAAACTTCAATCTTGTGCATACAATTTTCTGGACAAGACGACGGAAATGGTTCAAAATCTTAAAGTACCCTCCTAATCTAAGAGAGTTATGGGGACCGAACCTCCTTCAAAACTTTTGATGAAATTTTTATCATATGTATAAAATTCTCTGGGAAGACAATGGAAGTGGTCCTGAATATCTACATTACTCTCTATGTGTCGAATATCTACGTGCCCCAACATCTAAGTGAGCTAACGCTACTTTTCCAACATGTTACACGAGAATTTAATCTTATAATCTTAAGTGTTAGTTTAAGGGTATTAACATATATCTGAATAGCTCAGTGGCTAAGATATCTAGCTGACAACATCAAAGTTGCTGTTAAAGTAAACTCCTTAATATGATGTTGCATATGATGTTATCCAACACTGTAACCCGGACAACGCCGGGTAACCATGCTAGGATATATATATATATATATATATATATATATATATATATATATATATATATATATATATATATATATATAGTACATGTATTATATTAGTTTCTGTAGATGTAAATCCGTTGAAACTCTAGTGTTTATAAAAAGTGCTCAATAACAAGTAGAGCTGTTCTTTAGTATAATTTTTTATTTATGCAAACATTATTGGTTACATATGTGCATACATGTTTCGATTGTACTCTTCACAGAGAGTCCATCTTCTTGTCTTCTTTGGTCTGAAGAGGTGAACTCTCTGTGAAGAGTACAACCGAAACATGTGTGCACATATGTAACCAATAATGTTTGTATAGATAAAAATGTATACTATATATATATATATATATATATATATATATATATATATATATACATATATATATATATATATAAGCTGAATAGCTAAGATGAAAGACTGTGTATTTTCCCTTGGCTCTGTTGTGAAACGTGCATATCTTGTATAGAAACCATTAATTTTGAAAAAATAAAAATTAAAAAAATGCAATATAAATATATTAAGAGAATTTTGTTTGCCCGTAAGACAGAGAGAAAGATTGGAAGAACAGAAAAAAAACTATGAGTGGGCACGTTCGACGAAATATGAAGACTAAGAAAATGAAACAACAGATGAGAGGTATGGATTAATTGTTCTTTTGGTCATTGGAATGCATATATATATATATATATATATATATATATATATATATATATATATATTAGTACTTCATGTATCCACATAAAATATTATAAGGAGATATAATTTTTTACGTATTAGTTTTCAGTATTTACTTCAACAGTGCTCGATACGTAAGTAGAGCTAGGTAGTAAGCAATGAAAATATATATGGCAATCAAGCTACACAGAGGCTCCCGTGTTTCATCCCCGGGGGGAATCGTCAGGCTAAATATATATACATTAAATAAAGTCAAATGTTTTAATTTTAGCTGTACCTTAATCAATAAGCAAATATTTTACTTTAATTCTACAAATATAAAAAGTGATACAATTCAAATCTGTAGAATATAAGTGAATACTGCAGGTATAAATTAGCTCAATAGATAGAACTGTAGGTCATACTGAGCTCATATATTATACTTCAGAAGAATACAAAATTTATAACATAATCAATGATATGTAAACACGCTCCCAAAATTCCACGTCAGCAAAAAATTTTTAGTGTACATATGTTTCAGAAACTTTTTTAATAAAAATATCTTCCTCTGAGGAGAAGGAAATTGTACATTATTTATTAAAACATGATGTCCAATAGAGTTTGTGACCGACTGAGCTATGTACTTGTTTTGAGTGCCTAATCTACCGTTTTGTATGTTTTAAAGAAATATACACATTTGTTTCTGACATCCAATTTTAAAAACCAGCCAGATAAAAAATGCAGAAAAGTATAAAATATGGAAAATTATTGATGGGTAATTCTGGCTTCATGCGTAAGTAGTTATTTTACTTGTAACGTGCAAAAGAAGAGATTTTTATAAAACAACATTTCTGAAACATATGTACAAAAGAATTATTGAAATATCGTAAATTCATTCAATTTGTAGTATTATCGTCGGGGGAGTGTAATTTTGTGGTTTGTGTTGTGAGGACTTTTCTGGAAGGGCTGTTAACGTCCTGGGGCAACGATAGGCACATCCCCTTTAATGAAGTTTGTAGGGTATGTGGTCTCGATACACAGTGGCATTAATAGGCATCATTAGGCTGGCTTCATTAATTCTCTCCTGAGAATTAATGAAGCTGGCTGAGGGGGCCGCTGTGTTGCAATTGAATGCTGTATAAAGAAGTGACAACACATTTTTATATATCAAAAATATAATTATTTATTTTTACAAAAGAATTAAAACTCGGTGTCAGCTGAACTCGCACGAGTCGAAAATCCAAACTGTTTTTTAAAATCTCCCCACTATGATAAAGGGAGAGGGAGAGAGAAAGAGAGTAAGAAAGAGAGAGAGAAGAAAAGAGACACAGAAAATACAGTCGTTGCTGTTCCCAGTTTTTAACGTATCTCGGATGACAGTTGATTTGATCCTTTACCCCCACCCCCACCCACCCACCTCATGCATCGATCACTGGATTGTTTCGAGGGCGACCTTTGTTTTCCTAAACAAAGGACCTCTGGTGCACTTACATTTTGAAGTGCAGCAATATCTCCCTCCAGAGGGCAATCCAAACCAGGTAAAGGGGCTTTTAAATGTGGGGAAAGCTAGCTTCCCTTTATAGAGTCATTATCCTTGTTACAAATGAACTTAAACATTTTAAGAATAGATTTTTAGGAGTGCCATAAAAATAATTGAGACAAAACTACACACCATCACCATTACCACCACCACCACCACCACTGTATACACGTTAACCTGGTTAATATCATGCTGTTAACCAAAACCATCAGAGATCTGTTGTTATGCTGTGTTCAAGATGGACGTCTGATAGTGATTTGAAGTCTCTTATCACTTGGTCGATTTCAAATCGTTATCAGACGTCCACCTTGAACAGAGCATCACTAAACCATGAGTTAGGTATTCCAACAGAACTAACTGGAGATCTGTTGTTAACAGCATGATGTTAACCAGGTTAACGAGTAGATGATGATGATGATGATGATGATGATGATGATGATGATGATGTGCAGTTTTCTCTAGAATATTTTTATGGCACTCTTAAAAATCTATTCTTAAAATGATTAAATTAATTAGATTAATTTACGATATTTCAATATGAAATGCGGGTAATTTACTTGAGTAAGTCTGTATTCAGAGTGAAATAGGCTTCGACATTGTTATTACTAAAAATGATTATTTAGTAATAAAAAAGGAGAATAATAATTAATAAGTTAGTTGCAGCAAGTCGATTGGTTAAGCTGTCTTCTTACAAAAGAGGAAGTTTGTAAGTAATATTAAGTTCACAGGCGGTTCCCAGTCGCATGTGCATCCCAGTCAAGTCAGATGATGATGTTAGGTTTTGCAGTTTTTGCAGGGAGGTATCGCCGTTTACCTACATACAGCACCTGGTATTCCCAAATGTTCACTGACCAGGCTCGAGGTTGCTAAACTTTGGTGATCCAGTATGCCAATGTAATTATTCTGTATAGGTTACTGTGATTGGTACACACTAAACAATGATTAAAAATTGCTTTAAATCGAAAACTCCAATATGGATTCCTGAATTTTAGACGTGGCAAGGCAGATATACATATTTATCTGTATAACCAATGCAATTATACTCAATATTGTTTAAAACTGCCCGAGAATCATCATCATCACATTCAGTTTAACGTTCATTTACATGTTGGCATAAGTTGGATGGCTTTAAGAAATTGACTTCCAAACTAATCTATCTCTAGCCAGGTTTTTATTTATCCCGCTTTTTCTCACGTCCATTTTTATCAATTCCTCCCATGTTTATCTTTGACTTTCGCTGTGAACATAACCTGCTACCTTAACTGTTCTACATCTACTAATCCAATAATTCACATCCCTTCTTTCAAAACTCTTTCTCACTTTTTTATACTTGAGCAAAGAGACTGGGCACGTTTAGAATTCGTCAGTCCAAGACTTTTAGTTTTACTAAAGTAAAAAAAAAATTGTAATTTGGGAATAATTTGTGAGTTAATATTCTACTTATTATTTCTTTTTTATTCAGTTGTTTTTTATTTGGGGTGAGGTGGATATTTTTTTCATTTCCTGGATCTTATTTTTCCTGGAGTTGTTTACATATGTGTTGTGGCTAATTTCACATATTTATTAAAAAAGAAAATGGAAAAAGTGGCAAAAGACAAAACAGAAAATGAATTAAGATGGCAACCCTAACCCTAACATGGCCACAGCTGTTTACAGAGGATGAATCAACAGTTCAAAAATGTTTGTCAGTGGAACATTATGACGTCCATTCTCTCCTAAGAGAAGATAAACTGAGCTATTACTATGGCCAGAACAGTCTAAATAAGACTTCCCATACCGAGCTCCAACTAACATTAGATCATAGGAAGAGACAGAATTTGGAGATATGCTATCTCTCTAGGTTCCTACCTGTAGTAGAAGGGTTTAAGGATTTGAATCAGCTTATTGATAACAAAAATAAACTCATGTTTGGTAAAAACCAAGGAAGAGAGACTCAGGTTGAACTGTTGTTTAAGGAAGGTTACATGGACTTTAGTCCTCTTCCCGTGCATACCAGCCAGGGTTATCTCAGATTGTGACGAAAAAGGAGTGTATAATAGTTTCTTTTTTCTGGGTCAGAAATAAAGCAAACTTTGATGGGCCCCATATCCAAGACGCAAATTTTATTTTGAATATGACTTTAAAGCTAACTATTCCCAGTGCAGAAAAGAGTACAGACTCAGAATTCACGTCCCACGTGACAGACCACTTGTTATATGACGCCTTATCATGGGTATTTAAAGCGTTATACACCCGTTTCATTCACGCGCGGATGTTGTCGTTGTGAACCCAGTTTGTTGACAAAATGTACGTGGACTGATTTTCTCGCCGTTGGCGCTGTTAAACTCAGCTTGTTTTTCGGCTGTTGATAAAAACCATGTGAACACCAATATTCGACATTTTAATAGGATTTATTTAAAATAGAAACAGAAAACAGGTTGACATCTTATGTATGATAAGGAAAGAGGGAGAGAGAGAGAAAGAGATAGATAGATAGATAGATAGATAGATAGATAGATAGTATTATTACACTTAGTTACATTGTACGTGACCGCTCCCACCATTGTTGGGACTCCAGCTACGACAATGGTTCGCTTCCACCTCTGTTTCCTTCAGTTGTCAACCAGAAAGGGACTAAAAACACCCCAACCGGAAGAATAGTTTCTAAGGACCACTTTGATCAATTCTGCTTCAAACCTCAACTAGATGAGAACATTGACATTTGATCAATTCTGCTTCAAACCACATTGACATTTGATCAATTCTGCTTCAAACCACATTGACATTTGATCAATTCTTCTTCAAACCTCAACTAGATGAGAACATTAACAGTTGATCAATTCTGCTTCAAACCACATTGACATTTGATCAATTCTGTTTCAAGCCTCAACTAGATGAGAACATTGACATTTCATCAATTTTTTCTTCAAACCTCAACTAGATGAGAACATTGACATTTGATCAATTCTGCTTCAAACCTCAACTAGATGAGAACATTGACATTTCATCAATTTTTTCTTCAAACCTCAACTAGATGAGAACATTGACATTTGATCAATTCTGCTTCAAACCACATTGACATTTGATCAATTCTGCTTCAAACCTCAACTAGATGAGAACATTGACATTTGATCAATTCTGCTTCAAACCACATTGACATTTGATCAATTCTGTTTCAAACCTCAACTAGATGAGAACATTGACATTTGATCAATTCTGCTTTGAACCATAACTAGATGAGAATATTGAGGACGGAATTAGGAATCAGGGCAGTAAAGATCCTAAACGAGGTTTGCACTATAAATGATCTAACAAATTCTCAGACACTGCCAACTTGTCGCTTCGAAACTTGGATTTTAGTGTTAGACTTTTGTTAATAGACACATTTCTTAGGGTTCTATGTTTTCAGTATATCAGAAGTAAGTAAGTTTCTTGGATGATTGAAAAGGAAATTGGATGTCCCTAAAGATGACAAATATTTTAGTTCCTCGTTATTTTCATCATAAATAACAGAAACATGAAGCGCCCACTCTTAGACAAAAGAAAGTTCTACATGCTTCCATCTGCACTAGTGATCAATCTAGTTTTAAGAAGTCTGGCTTTCAAAAATCGTTGGGCTTTTGTCTCTAATAACAGTTATCGGTTTGGTGTCTCTATCCGTGCCCATCGAGGTAGGATACTTGGATTGTTGAAAAAAGATCACTGTTGACAATTGGATTTTGGACATAATCCGAGTAAGACTAACGTTTCAGTTTGCCTCAGCACCAAAAGAATGCAGTGTAAAAACAGTTTATTTTTAGTTCCTAAGAGAGATGGCAGGTTCAATTCTATTTTAAATGTGAGAGATATAAATGTCCAATTAGTGGTTCCACATTTCAAAATAGAAACTTTCAGGACTATTTGTCAGGTCTTGAGGAAGGCTATTTGGTGATTACTGTAGACCTGGAGATGCTTACATCCATGTTCCTGTTTCCTGAGGTTACAAGAAATTTCTACAATTCCACTTTCAGGGGAATCACTACCAATTCTAAGCTATGCTATTTGAATTAGCAATAGGTGACAAAGGTGTTCACAAAGATCATATTAACCGGGGAGATCCCTAAGGTTCTGACACATACATATTTCATGCACCTAGCCGATGGGATAGTCAGAAATCAGGATCTGCACTTTCTCAGTCAACAAGCAGTTTTAATTCAAGATTTCTTCCAAAGTTTGGGATTCTTTATAAGCACTCAGAAATCTAGTCTGATATCATCGTATAAGCTCTCTTTAATTTTGAGGAGGGAATAATTTATCCATCAGTGGAGAGATTTCAAAAGCTGGTTCATCAGATGAGTCTCATTTTGGAAACAAATTTCTGTGATGCTCACATTTCTCAGACTTCTAGGTTTAATGGCTGCATGCATAGATCTGATTGATCTATACAAGTTTATCTTCGGTCACGGTGGATCCCTCGTATAGACAGTATCAAGAAGTTCATCTCCATCAACAGTTTATTAGCAAAGCACCTAGTGCGTGGTCCCCCTCTGTATGTGACTCGATGTGGCGAGTGTCAAATGCAATAAATTTGGGCAATTTGGGGCATTTTTGACCCCCCTTTGACCGCCTGGGGCCGCGAACCAGAATTTTTCTGAGGTCAAGGATGCTCATTTTATATCCAGAACAAATGCCTCTAGATTTTGGCCAAGTTTCAGAAAAATTGAATGGATGGATCAAACGTTATGAGAGAAAAGGGTCATTTTTTGTCATTTTGGGGCTTTTGACCCCCCTGGGGGCGCGAACCAGATTTTTTCCAAGGTCAGCGATACTTATTTTCTATTAGGAACAATTGCCTCCACATTTTGGCCAAGTTTCAGAGAAATTGAATGGATGGATGAAAAGTTATGGGGGGGCTAACCAGATTTATTTTCAAAAATCGGAGAATGTCACTTTCTAACCTGACCAAAGTTACAACTTCATGCAAAATTTCAGAGAAATTCAATGGATGGTTGCGGAGAAAAATCCGGACGGACGGACATGCCTCAAAACGTAAGTCCCCCGATTTTATAAATCGGGGGACCAATAATAGACAAGAAAGAAAAACTTCATCAGATTGTGGTTCCATGGACAGATGTATAAGAGAAGGACTGGGGAGGTCATCCTAAGATGGGGAGGTACTGTTGTCACATGTGGGGAGGTGCAACTCAGAGCAGCCTTTCCTGCATTTACAAAGTACAAAACCGCTTTCGAAATCTAGTACAGCATGTCGTCTTCTATTCCCTCCAGCCTCTTTCTCACAGAAGAGACGTTGCTAGTTTTTCTCTACTTTATCTAGCGTGATTTTCATGGTAGGTGCTCGAACGAGCTCCAACCTATGCCTCACCCCCTGTACAACATTCACAAGAACTCGTCTAGTTACAACCACAGTAAATAATTTTCCTTTCTCTCTCTGTGTACCGTAAACTAAAAATAACTTATATGAGTAAACATTCTTTCCAAGAACTACCTGTCTGTGGAATACAATACCACGCAGCTGCTTCTCAGCTGACTACAACATGGTCGTTTTCAAATCCAATGTAAACAAATTCTTGTTGAGCTGTCCTCTTAAATAATCAAATTTTGCCCAGTTTCAACCATCGTTACCAATCCTCAATGTGTTGTCTCACCGTCCACGTGACAAACTCAATAACTTTTATCCTCGAGTGGCCTTTGGGCTTTGATAAGCGGTGACCTATTAATACATAAAACACAGGTAGCAGGAGTTTGGGACGAACGCTAGAGAAGGAGCAATATCAATTGGCTAGAGCTAAAAGCTATCAACCTAACCCTTGTTTGGCGACTGCTGCCTCAGGTAAGAGGGAAGGGAGTTCTTTTCTGGTGCAACAATTTCATGGTATTGTCATACAGCAACATTCTCAGGCAGCATGAAGTGGAATAAGTACATAAAAGATGCTTCCACATAGAAAGTAAGCTCCCTTAACTGGGCTAGAAAACTTCTCACACCTGCCAGTATTCTATATCTCTATAAAGCCACCATTCGCCCGTGTATGGAATATTGTTGCCACATCTGGGCTGATGCACTAACCACTAGACTCTCCCTCTTGGACAAGGTGCAAAAACGAATTTCTAACTTAACAGGTCCCGCACTGTCTGCAAAGCTCCAGCTCCTGTACCATTGCCACAATGTTTCTATCCCTGTGGTGGTTTTACAAGTATTTCCACGGAATGTGCTCCAATGAACTTATTGCATGTGTACCCCTCTCCCCCCCCCCAAGTAAATACCCCCGACAAACCCAACTTGAAGGCACTGAAGCTTGGCATACAGTGCAGGATCTATTAAGTAAGAGACTAATTTTTACACCCTGTCCAAAAGGGAGAAGCTAGTGTTGCTAAACACTTGGCATTATAAGGTGAGGATTAATGGTAAGTAGAGCGATCTACCCTACCCTATCTACGTATAGCAGCTAATGAAAAGAGAGTCTTCAGGTCACCTTCAACTCCGGTGGAGCCATTTATTATTTTTCTTAGAAAAGTCAGTAAAATTATTGAATTCATCATCATCATCATCATCATCATATTCGGTTTAACCTTCGTTTTACATACAGCATGCATTTGACGGCTTTAAGAAATTGACTTCCAAACTAATCTATCTCTGGTCAGGTCTTTATTTATCCCTCTTTCCCTCAAATCCATTTTTATCACTTCCTCCTATGTTTTCCTTTGTCTTCCCCTGTGAACTGGACCTGCTACCGAAACTGTTCTACATCTACCAGCCCAAGAACTCTCATCCATTCTTTCAACATGGCCAGACCATCAAAGTTTTCTGCTCTGCACACATCTCCCTATATGGTCCAGATTTAACATTAAGACTGACATTGCACATCCATCGTATCATTCCCATATCATTTCTCTCTATGCAACGCATGTCCTCAACTCTAACTGACCAGGTTTCACTTCCATACATCATCACACTGTGCACAATGGTGCAATAAAATTCTTAAACTCGAATTTAATATCAACTAAAGGCTGCACACTTCAACTTAGAGATAGAAATCAAAGGTATAGAATCAGTTTCACTATCCTCATTCTTCGGCTCTTTTACAAAGTCACAGTTCTTTAACCCTTTCCTGAATAGCAAATAGAAAAGTTGTCATAAATTATCATAATTTTGATTTGACCAATTATATTAGTTTTTATGAGAGTCAGTGACATTGAGGAATACGTTTTGCATTATTAGTCGTAACAGGCCTTTTCGGAAGTCAGCTCAACTTGAAGGCACGTGGTTCAAGAACAAGTAAGATCAGATATGTAGAATTTCTGTAAAAAATCATGCATGAAAGGGTTAAATTAATTTTTTTTTTCATTTAAGGAACAAACTTCCTTTTGTCACATCCTACTAATCGCTTTTTCAGAGTTCCTTTTTCTTAATCGTTTGCTATGTAATAACATCTCTGCATTAAAGGAATATCATTCTTTAAAACATTATTTTCAATTTTATACTTCTGCAATTTAAATTTTTTACCTCTGTTAAGGAGGTTATGTTTTCGGTTGATTTTGTATGTTTGTGTACAGCCTAGCATCCACATCGCTTGACCAATCATCAACAAACTTGGTCAAAATATCAGTTATGCTCTAACTTAGAACTGATTTTACTTTGGGATATCTAGGTCAAAGGTCAAAGGTCAAGATCGCCTAAAAGGTGAAAGTTACACTTTTGCCAATAACTTTGGTTCTGTTCATCGAAGAAAATTTCTACTTCGCCTTGAAAAGTTCTGTCACCGTCAAAATTTTGATAGAATATCAACTTCCAATTTTGCCAAATTTGATGTATGAATCTGATGTTCTTTGATAACAGTAACCACCATTTTTCAGCCTGATCAGATAAATGGCATAATTTCGGAGAATACTTCAGACAATATGGAGAAATAAGGCGCAGATAAGACTTTAGCCTATACTTACGTTGTCAGGCAGAAGTATGCAGTCTCATTACTTTTTTTTCCTTTATTATTTTATTAAATATTGAATTTGACGGTGTGGCTTGTTATTCAATAAAAATTTCCAACATCGTCATTATCGAATGAGTAATAACCTACAAAGCTTTTTATTTTTTTAAGTTACAAGTTTGTTTTTTGTTTTTTTTAAAATCAATTATTTGACTGAAAACGTTATATTTTTTTAGTTTTTCAATTCATAGAAGTTTTTTGTAAGTTACAAGTTTGCATTTCTTCTTTTACATCAATTATTTGACTGAAACAGTTATATTTTTTTAGTTTTTCAATTCATAGAAGTTTTTTGTAAGTTACAAGTTTGCATTTCTTTTACATCAATTATTTGACTGAAACAGTTATATTTTTTTTAGTTTTTCAATTCATAGAAGTTTTTTGTAAGTTACAAGTTTGCATTTCTTTTACATCAATTATTTGACTGAAACAGTTATATTTTTTTTAGTTTTTCAATTCATAGAAGTTTTTTGTAAGTTACAAGTTTGCATTTCTTCTTTTACATCAATTATTTGACTGAAACAGTTATATTTTTTTAGTTTTTCAATTCATAGAAGTTTTTTGTAAGTTACAAGTTTGCATTCCTTCTTTTACATCAATTATTTGACTGAAACAGTTATATTTTTTTAGTTTTTCAATTCATAGAAGTTATTTGTAAGTTACAAGTTTGCATTCCTTCTTTTACATCAACTATGTGACTGAAACAGTTATATTTTTTTAGTTTTTCAATTCATAGAAGTTATTTGTAAGTTACAAGTTTGCATTTCTTCTTTTACATCAACTATGTGACTGAAACAGTTATATTTTTTTTAGTTTTTCAATTCATAGAAGTTTTTTGTAAGTTACAAGTTTGCATTTCTTCTTTTACATCAATTATTTGACTGAAACAGTTATATTTTTTTAGTTTTTCAATTCATAGAAGTTTTTTGTAAGTTACAAGTTTGCATTCCTTCTTTTACATCAATTATTTGACTGAAACAGTTATATTTTTTTAGTTTTTCAATTCATAGAAGTTATTTGTAAGTTACAAGTTTGCATTCCTTCTTTTACATCAACTATGTGACTGAAACAGTTATATTTTTTTAGTTTTTCAATTCATAGAAGTTATTTGTAAGTTACAAGTTTGCATTTCTTCTTTTACATCAACTATGTGACTGAAACAGTTATATTTTTTTTAGTTTTTCAATTCATAGAAGTTTTTTGTAAGTTACAAGTTTGCATTTCTTCTTTTACATCAATTATTTGACTGAAACAGTTATATTTTTTTAGTTTTTCAATTCATAGAAGTTATTTGTAAGTTACAAGTTTGCATTCCTTCTTTTACATCAATTATTTGACTGAAACAGTTATATTTTTTTAGTTTTTCAATTCATAGAAGTTATTTGTAAGTTACAAGTTTGCATTCCTTCTTTTACATCAACTATGTGACTGAAACAGTTATATTTTTTTAGTTTTTCAATTCATAGAAGTTATTTGTAAGTTACAAGTTTGCATTTCTTCTTTTACATCAACTATGTGACTGAAACAGTTATATTTTTTAGTTTTTCAATTCATAGAAGTTATTTGTAAGTTACAAGTTTGCATTCCTTCTTTTACATCAACTATGTGACTGAAACAGTTATATTTTTTTAGTTTTTCAATTCATAGAAGTTATTTGTAAGTTACAAGTTGGCATTCCTTCTTTTACATCAATCATTTGACTGAAACAGTTATATTTTTTCTCCAGTTTTTCACTTTTTTTCTATGATATTGAACCAGTTACAAAAAAAGAAACGAAGTCACAGGAAGGAGTGTTCAAAAAATAAAATGACTGAGAATATGTAGAGATAGAAGTTTACACACATTTTTTAACTTTTATATTTTGTTAGTCATGCTCCATAGCAATGCCGGGTATTCCTGCGAGTCAACAATAGAATTTAGGAAAACTAAAACAAATTTTTTTTAAATGCTATTTTTTTTTTAAATTGTAAACAGAACAGTGGTTTTTATTCGTTCAGGCTGTAATGTTGAACACGATTTACAAGAAACAGTTCATTACTATAAAATAACATTTATCATTACCTTTTTTTTATTGATTCCATGTTTCAATTTAATTTTGTCATTTACCCTTTTCCAATCTTTTTTTCTGTCACAGATTTTTTTTTAATAATTAAATTTACTTAAAATTTTTCATAGTAAAAAGATTATCACACTTTTTGGCTCTCACAAGTGGGGGCTCAGAACCCTGTGGGCTGACCCTGCTACCTCAATCGTTCTACATCTACTAACTTAAGAACTCTCATCCAGTCTTTCAATGTGGCCATACCATCAAAGCCTCCTGTTCTGCACGCATCTCCTTATACCGTCCAGATTTAATCTTCTTCTGAGTTCATCTTTAAGACTTGTGTTACACAATCAACATATATCATTCTCATATCATTTCTCTCCATGCAACGCATGTCCTCAACCCTCACTGTTGTTTTGAACACGAACTGGTTGTCCTCTCTCAACCTACCTGTAATTCCACTGCACTTCTTGTTTACCCAATGCTTACAAATACCACAGAATATTGAATTGTACCCATCTCCCTTACCACAAAATGATCATGGGAATTTTCCTCTTTCTGGGGATTTCCAACACTATACTTTTATTTTGGTGACATTCACTCTCATGTCTTTACTTTCCTTAGCATTCCTCCAAGTTTTTGACTTAACAAGTAAACCTTCTATTGTTTTACGGGCAAGTACTAAGTCCTCAGAATACAGTATCTCTTCTGGACAACCTGTACGAAACTCCCCGGACAATGTTTCTAAGACACAAATGAAAAGCAACAGACTCAGTAGAGAGCCTAGATGTACTCCTACTGTAACATTAAAGCTTTCACTAAATGTGCAAACGAGGCAATTTAAACCAACAATTGTTTTTCATTTAAACAAACGCTTCAAATAATCACAAGACATAAAATTAGGAAATATCATAGTAAAATTTAATTCCATTTTTAAAAGAATACATTTTTGGGATGAACAAAAAGAAAAATCGTTTTTTTGGTTTTTTAAATTTATTTGGAGCAATGTTGAAAAAAAAAAAATGGAAAAGAAATTTGCCAGCAAGTGAAAGAATTTGCAAACATGAAACGAGGAGAACATAGACCAGTACACATCCTCAAACAATGAACATTGACCTGTATGCTGAGTGGGACGTCAAGATTTACATATGGCTGACTACATAATGAGTGAAATGCAAGATGGAGAAACTGTTGTGTTGATAATGCACTGCATTATTTGGGGTACAATCGAATGGGAGAGGACGGGATGGGAGGAAGAAATGTCAAGTGATGATCAGTAGAAAATATGGAACAAGAAAGGAATAGAGTGAAATAGTTCCGTCTGATGGAGGTTTAGACGAGTACACATGGTCCCCCCACCTTCCAAAAAATGCCACCTATAAAATTGGTAATAAAATTTACAATTCTTTCAACAATCTATCCATATTTGGTACAAATAAACTTCACTCAATGCCTGACTTGTCTACCAAGTTTCAGTCATGAATGTCCAACAGTCTTTGTTTTATTGCCGCTCAATATGATGTGCAAAATTGTCAATAACTGATACACTCCTCCCTTGGCACAGCACTGATTTTGGCTATGATGGCATTTTTCAGTTCAGGAATAGTCTGTGGATTGTTTTGATAAAGATCATCTTTTGAGAAAACGTCACAGATTACAGTCTGGGAGTTTATGGTCCGGTGAGTGTGAAGCCCATTCAGGATATCACATCCTACTGATAAAAAGATCACTAAAGTGTTCCAGCGTATGATTGAACAGCGATAAAACAAAGACAGTTGGATATTCATGATTGAAATTTGGTTAACAAATCAGACAGATTGAAGTTTATGTTGTACAAAATACGGTTGGATTGCTGAAAGGATTGAATTTTATTAATGATTCTATTGGTGCCATTTTTCTTTCTTTTTTTTGGGGGGGGGGGGGGGTTCTATTAAAGATATCACAGTTTGCTCCAGATTAATGCGACTCGGAGACACACGTTAATTTTGTTGATTTTTTTTTAACTAAAAACATTTAATCTTTTAATTCAATTAGTTTAGTTCATATGCCGAATTAAAATAGAATTGTTTAGTGTTCTTTACAAAAAAAAATATTTTTTTAAACTTTAAATATAGTTCATTATTATAAAATGACATTAGCAATTCCTTTTTTGTTTACTCTTCATTCACTGTTTCAATTTATTTTTTCCTCTGTTTCAGAATTTTTAAAATTTTTAATAATTAAATTTACTTAAGATTTTTTAGTATATTCCTTTTCAATTTCTTCAGGCCGCTGCAATTTTCGTTTCCACACATTTTTTTTAAACTCCCCATGATTTGAATTTTCATATCTTTACTTATCAAAAAAACTTCTACATTTTACCACCAGAAGGTTAGCTCTCAAACATTGTTTCCAAAGACTAGCTGTCATCTAAAAAAAAGCAACATTTGTTCAGAGCAAGTCCTAACATGTAAACGTTTATCACTATAAAAATATAAATGCCCTCTTTTCAAAAACTCAGTCACAAATTTAAAAAGCTGAAAAAGATTTATTTTTTTCTTTTACTCATTAATTATATATATCTGATATATAAAGTTAAGGCGATTTTTCCCCTGTACTTTCTCGAAGAATAAAAAAATAGCCACATGCATCACAGGCTACTAAACTCACCACTGTATTACACTTATTCACTCGAGCGTGTTTTAGTAAATTTGTTATTATTTTTTTTCCAGCTAACACTATATAATATTACTTTTGGGTCACCATCTTCGACTCTCTTCAAAAAATACTCCATAGAGGTGGTAGCAAAAACTTTTCCTGCTAATACTTTAGCACTAACACTCTTCTCATCGACACCGGGAACTAATAAACAACATCTACTTTTCAAAAAAGTGTCCGTTATTATTTAATATTTGTCTTCTATTAATTTACTACATAATACAAAACATTAGGCACACATTTAAAATGGACACTCCCGCTGAATTTCGAGAATATCGGATTATGTTATTTCTCCCTATTATGTATACATTTATAGTCATTCCGGTTATTAGAGAATGCAATTAATGAACATAGTATTTTATCTTTCAACATGGCGGCTACTATTTCGTCAAGGATTCGACTTCTGAATTAAGTAACTATACGTCAAGATACTCAACAGACTCCATACAGTTTACATTTTCTGATTCCAACACCTTTCATGTGCATAATACCCAAAAATTGGAGAAAAAAACATTGATTTCTTGGTATAGAAATGACCCAAAACGTGTGACTGGTGGACCCTACAGATCGTACAATAACACGCATTCCAGCTACTGGCTGGTTTTGTTTCAATTACCTATTTTTCAATACATTTTCTACTCATTTTCTTAGGCCAGTGTTTACAAATGTAAATCCAAGACCGAGAGGTTCATGGTTCGATCCCAGTCGTCTGGTACAATTTCTTTTTCTTTTTTTTACATTGTTAAACTTCTGCCTACGAAGGAGAGGAGAAGAGCTGACTATGGGCAGAATTTTTTTTAAATCAACGTTATTATGTAGTCATAAAAAAAAAATCAATGTAATATGTAGTGATTTAACTATTGTGAATATCATTCTGATGTGACCTATTTGCGTTCGGTCGGTTATTGACAAATTTTAATTCATTCTTTTCAATTTCTCTCTAGTTACTAATAAAATGATGACGATTTAGATATTTAGAATTGTCTCATTTAAATAGTAATGCTGCCATCCTTATCAACTGACATCCTAGTTTTTGTAGATACTTTATATTTTATCTGTAATTTCAAATTAATTAAAATGTACAAAGTGAATTCTGAAATTTTTATATGAGCAGTAAACCAAATCACATCCGCCTTGGTGAAAAACTACATCTCTAACCGCTAAATCATAATCATAAAAATTTATTCACATTGAGCTAAATAAATTCCTGATTTTATTTAAATAACTATTTCTATGTATAAAAAATAATATTTTCCTTAAATTTAAATTATCAAATATTTCTTTTTTATTATAATAAAACGATTATTTATAAAACAAGATTTTTTTAAATGCTCATCGGGAAAATCCCGCATTCGAAGTTTCATACAAATTATGGTGCAAAAAAAAAAAAAAAAACAACAAAAAAAACACTGCACATGTTTTCGTAGTTTTTCTTTTTAAAACTAATAATAACTCATTATTGATTAAATGGATAGTGAATGAATAAAACTCATCGATTTAAGTCGTTTGATCATATCAAAATTTGCAAGCTATTAAAAAAAAATATCGAGAACCTATCATAGAAGAATCAAATGTATTCAATTTGATTAAGTCCATAAATGCGAAAGTTCGGCCCATTTCTTGCGCTAACAGTGAATTCAAAACACCCTAATTCAACTCTACACAATCTTTTTTATATACTGCTTATGTATATGCTATATCAGTTGCACGGTTAATCAAAAAAGTACATTTTATTAATTAAGTGTTATTGCTTTTTTTTTTTAATTCAATGATTGTTTTGATTTTAATATAACAAATAGTCTTTTTTGCAATATTGTTGTAATTCCTGGAAAATATTCAGCATCTGTGTTCAAATGTTCCTTTCCACAGATGGAACGACTTGATTTTCAACAAGTTGCGATCTAATTACTAAATTGCAAGTGAAAGG
The DNA here is from genome assembly GCA_963556195.1 of Sepiola atlantica. Taxonomy (NCBI): domain Eukaryota; kingdom Metazoa; phylum Mollusca; class Cephalopoda; order Sepiida; family Sepiolidae; genus Sepiola; species Sepiola atlantica. The sequence continues at coordinate 207,047,638 of OY744515.1, read as the reverse complement.
GCAAATTGATTGTTTCTTTGTCTCTTCATTTCTTTACGGCCACATTTAAAAGATAAATAAATTTGTTTAAAAATTACCAAAATGTTAATGTTTACATATCTATAAATATGAATAAATGAGAAAGAATTTGTTTCGTGTTTACAACAGAATTATGAATAAAATGTTCTTTATTTTAAATTAATGTTTCAAGTATTTCAAGTCGCGAACTTTGCAGAGCTAGTTAGTAAGACCGTAAAGCATTAAAATATGTTTAAACATATCTTTTGTCAATGAAATCAGCACTTGACAGGTCTAAATTCATATGATTTATTGGTTGATAATAAACCTGTTTAGTTGCTGAGTTTCAGGGCATGTCAACCCTTGGGGTTGTAAAGAAATCTAGCTGCTCTAGTGCCCCTTCGATGCAAATACACTAGAACAACCCAACAATCAGCTAGATCCCATCCATTCACTGTGGAGGTCCCCAGATGCCGGAGAGCCTTCTACTCCAGCAGCTTCTTTCCTCATGCTGCCGGCCTCTGGAACTCCCTTCCTGCTCCCCGTTTCCCCGACGTTACTGACATGCAGAGGTTTAAAACTAATGTAAACAGACATCTCGCTGCACAGCTCCCAACTTAGGATGACACCCTAAACCTACTCCCTAATTCTCAGTAGCCTCTTACGTCTACAGTGGCGTCCTGCCTTGTTTGGGGTGAAATATTTTTGAAAAAAAAAAAAAATAGCACCTGGTATTGCCAAATGGTCATCCATCCGGTACTAACCAGGCTCAACGTTGCTTAACTTCAGTGGTCAACATGATTATGGTGTATACATGGCTGACAGAATGAGAACAATCTACCCCTCCCCCACCGTGGATAACGGGTTCAGTTCGAAATTCTGCATGGGTTCTCGAGTTCAACATAAAGATTCCAAACTTAGAAAAGATACACCTCAAGGTGGTTACATCAGTCGAAATATTGCGAATCTAACAACCAAGATGAGAATAGAAGTCTGAATAATCAAATTGATACACGTTATGAATCCTCATTTTAAAAAAACCCTGAAACATGATGCAATAAGTAAATCACTTCATACAAAAAGCCGCTAAAGTTACATAAGAATTTAAGTGGCATTGGACATAAAACAGAAAAAAAATATACATCTGAACATATAAAGTTACGCTAAACCCCACTTAAATTCTAACGTTACTCATCTGATGAATGTTAGTTGAAAGATCTTTCTAAAAAAACAATTTACGAAAAATTAATGAGCTTTTGTATCAGAATATTTTAGTTGAAGATTGATAATTTGTATTATTTGCCATGAAAATATGTCTTTAAAATTTGGCAGTTCTATGAAAAAGCGATTTCAGATTTGTTTCTTCAAGAATAGCTTTATCTTTATAACGTTGCATTCGACTATAATTATGATAATCATGTTTTTTAGCTATTTCTCAATTATTTTTCAGTTATGATATTCCGTAAATAGCTAAAACAGGTCATTATTGGAGAAAGTTTATTTTAAGAATGCTATCCTTGGAATTCAAAAAAGAATTGAGAAAGTTTGTTTGGTTTTTTTTTTGCAAATCATATAGCACTAAATAGTGATGATGTTCAAAAATAAAATTGTAATTTTGAAAAGAAAAAAAATGCCTCTATAGAAGGCCTGAATGTATCCGATTGTGATTTATGGGCAAACCGGAAATTTCTGAAACAGTTTACAATTTGATAGCTGCAAAAATAAAATGTCAAAAGGGAGTGGGGAGAGGTATTGTTGATCTCAAAGAGTTCGACAATAATTGAAAAAAAATATGTTGGTTAAACAAAGAATTGGAAAAAGTGATCGAAACGTTTTGGCTGTTGTAACTTCCAGCCTTATTCAGATAAGTCTTGTTGAACTCAGGAATTTGAAATTTTGAACAGAATCCTTTATTTAATCCACGGGGTAGCTTATTCTCGTTCCATCAGCCATGAACGGGTAGGAGTCTTAAATAATTTTAATTGTATTCTTAGTATCGCCCATACTGAGGATTGAACCTACCACCTCCAGAAGACTATCACTGAGACCTGATTATTACTTAGCACTTCAATACATTGTGCCAGGGGTCCATATGGATTAAATAAAGGGTTTTATTTGAAATTACATACAGATTCCCTGAGTGTGCCCAAGATGCACCTGAAGAAAGTCAGACATTACATCGGCTGAAACATTGTGAGAAAAACATCCAAGATGAGAACAATAGTCCATATTATCCAAATAATACTGATGGGACTTTATCGACTGTTTTTACATTTTATATCTATAAGTTTATCTTTGAACTGACAGACAAAATGAATAAGTCACAATGAGAATATAAAAAAGCTCATAAAATAGACTGAATTTCAAAAGAAAGAAAATGACTTCTTTAAGAAGGCCACATTATTATAAAGAGTATCACATGGAGAAAATAGATTTGCCATTGATTTATGTAAAAAAAATATATTCACTAATTTAAATAATACAAGCAAGCAAAAAATAAAATAAAATTACTTTCATACCACAGATAGTATCTATATCACATGCTAAGGCATTTCATCTTAACACGTACACCTTTCACACACATTTAAAAAAAAAAAATGAGATCGTCCGATCAGCAAAGATGGTGATTGGTGATTAATCTGATGTCGCTAAGGTAAACAATTCCAACTTTATCCATTTGTAAATGAATTGTTCCAAACTCAGAGTACAATTTTAAATAAATTGAATTCAAAAAGTGACATTCGTTTTATTGATTTGTAGAACATTTAGCTGACAATTATTTTTACGGTATGAAGAGAGAAAATATTTATTATTTAAAAAAATCAAATTGTGACAATTTTAAATAAAGAAAGAAAGAAGAAACATTCGCTTATTTATTTAAAGAATATTTAGCTGACAATAATAATTTTGACGGAAGAAGAAAGAGACATTATTTTTTTCTTAATAGTATTGGCACTGACAGACATTTATTATTTCAAAAGGAATATTATTATTATTAACAGTAAATTATACAGATTGATGTAGAAAGCACCGTGGAATTTCTTCAGGGTCTTGGTAGCAAATAGTCAATGCTGTATGTAACTAATACAGGGTGATCAAAAAGTCCCATGCGCACCGATTTTTTTATGTGTACCAGTTTTTTTATTTTCTGTTTTATTATAACAAATTTGGCGCACAGGGACTTTTCAATCACCCTATATATATTATAGAAGTTACTCCAGACAAGGCATGATGCCACTTGATCTATGGAGCTAAAAAGAACGAAATATGATTAAGAGACAAACATTCATTCGCAACATGGTACTTGTGAATACCCCGACATTTATCGAGTGCTGATAGAGAAACCTCTCAAGGATCTACCCCTGCGGTCATCTCCTGTACTATCACTGGGGAAAGTGCCAACCAAACCAGAAAAGCACTATGAGCTCGCCCTCTACCAAGGATATCTGTCAGTTATCAGACAAACAAAGCCTGAAAGAGACCCCACCACCAGCGTTCAATCCCCTGGACTCCAAACAGGCTAAACAAAAGGTAAGTCCTTCAAGAGCCTAATAGGGAAGAACGGGGTTACAAAGCTGGCCAACAAAAAAGACCACCCCTAAATTATGAAAAAATATTATGAAATACGATAATGAGCAAAAGAGTTTTTATACGACAGATAAAATAACCAATCAATGATATGATGAAATGCGATGTTTTCTTTTTGTTTTTTCTCATGTACTAACATGCCACCACTTGTCAGGGCGGAAGAGCCACTCGAGGACAAGGGTTAATGAATGTTAGATGGACAGTGAGACAACACTGAGGATTGGTAATGATGGTTGAAACTGAGCAGAACCTGATTATCAAAGAGGATGGCTCAATAAGAACTTGTTAACATTGGACTTGAAAACAGCCAGGTTGTAGTCATCTGGGAAGCAGCCCCGAGGTAATGTGTTCCAGACAGATAGTTCTTGGAAAGTAACTTTGCTCATGGAAGCTCCATTTAGATTTAGGTACACAGAGGAAGAAAAGAAAATGTAATATACAAATTATACTATGAATAAGAAAAAGAAGGAAATTTTATATAGAAATTCTGGACGAGTATTAGTTTAGTCTGAGATGATATTTACAAGAACACATTTTACAAACATACAAACTAGCTAACTTAAAAAAATAATTGTAAGATGCAAAAGATATGGTAAGTAAAGTGTGAAAAGCTATTCAGAATAAAAACTTGTTTCAATATCACGTATTGATCCCCCCCTCCGTCTATCAGTCAGATTCATTTCAGCTATCTGCTAATCTCACCCCTCAAAAGAGCAAGTTTCGCACAAGATTAGTGGGCAGTGGTGGTAACGGGGAAACAACACTTTTGAGAAACCAAGAAAAGATTATGAAAATTATCTCAGCATTTCACTATTTGTGTGTGTTGTGTTTGGTTGGTTGGGAGGGAGGAATGGTACATGAGCATCAAGGATCAATTCTAACCCTAAGCCTAATCCCACCTACTTATGATAACCGAGCTCCAATTCCTGGTTCCTCCTATAAGACATTCACCGCAAGAACTCATCTTTCTACTACAACCGAAAAGAACTTTCCATTCTTCCTCTGTGTGTCTAGCATCAGGCAAAATTTCCATAAACAGTTTCTTTATGAAAGCTTCCCATTTGTGGAACACGTTACGACAGGACTACTTCACTACAGACTACAACATGGTCGTCTTCAAATCCAATGTCAACAAATACTTGTCATAAACCGTCACTATAAGTAATCAAACTGTGTTTGTTCCATTCATCATTTTCAATCCTCTCATATGATTCATCATGAAAAAAAAAAGAAATAAATAAAAAAAGGGTTAGAATCAATCCCTGATCTTTGTGTTTTGAGGAGATACGTCCTAGGAGGAATCACCTAGAGTAGCGTTTCTCAACAAGGGTTGCTGAGGTTCCACAAAAAGTCCCAAAGGTTTCCGCAAGAACAAGTGAGATAAGCTAATGCATTTTTGAAATTTTATTTAATTTTATATACACATTACTAAACTCACAATATATTTTTGATTATTGTAATATAGACATGATATTGGTTACTTATGTTTATTTTTATGTTTGAGTTTAGATGGGGGGGGGGCGGAATAAAAACTCCCTGATAAAGTATTATAAATGAGCAGTAAGAATTGTTATGTAGCAATACCGAAAAATTTGACAAAGAAGTATTAATTTTTTCTTTAAACCAGTTATTCAAAAAACACCTATTTGATAAAGAGGTCTTAGCTCGAAATATATTATGGAACACAGTTACACACATCAGATCATTAATATATACTATAATATTTTCCACGTGAAATACAATGTAAATAAAGTGAGAAAGATATGTTATATAATTTTGTCTTTGCACAGAGGTTCCTCAACACATGTAATTTATTTTAAGAGATACACCAGGTTAAAAAGGTTGATAAATGCTGTCCTAGAGGAAGGATAGTCTGATTTTCATTTTACCTTTAACCCGTTCGTCATGAATAGAAAAGCCAAAACCCAGGTATCTCTTAGGTGTACACACAACCACATAAGTGTGCTATTCAAACAAGATTGAGGTGTGTGCAACTGGTCTAATCGATATCATTGTGACCTATGAAACCAGCTATGGCGAGTACAAATCAGAGCAGATCTTTTGTTGTCATTTACACACTAATAGTGGTAGAAAAGACATGAACTCACAATTTCCCTCCAGCCATGGATAAAATAACAGGTGTTCAAGAGATTGTTTAAAATAGGTTTTGACTATAAGTGCATTCTTCAAATACTTATTGAAATAATAAAATCATTGTGTGCAGTACTCAGATGCACAAAAATGCATCAAAAGTACATATATATGTGTGCATGTGTATGGGGGGGGGGGGCATCAGGTGTAGGTTTTGTCGAATTTCGGGAAGCATGAGGGTTTTAAAGGATGCAGTACCTCAGCAGGCAACAACTGATGCTGTTTGTTAGTGTATAATAACCTTTATAAGGTCATCCCACATCAAACAGATTTTTCCTCAGAATCAGTCAGTTTGTACAATGTTTCTTTTCTTATGAAGATGTTTTTATGTACTAATGAATCACTGCTTATCAAGGCCCGAAGACCACTTGAGGATAAGGATTAATGAGTTTGTTAGGTGGATGGTGAGAAAAACGCTGAGGATTTGAGATGATGTTTGAAACTAGGCAGAATTTGATTATTTAAGGATGGCTCAACAAGAATTTGTTAACATTGGACTTGAAAACGATCATGTTGTAGTCAGCTGGGAAACAGTCCCATAGTATTGTGTTCCAGATGGGTAGTTCCTGGAAAGAAAGTTTATTCACAGAAGTTCCATTTAGTCTTAGGTACACAGAAGAAAAAAAGAAAATTATTTACAGTTGTTGTAGCTAGGTATTTTTAGATTGTAAAATTTGACTATTCATAATGTGCGATCGATTTCGTTTGATTTTTAGATTTTTGTATGCTTTTTTGCTTCTTTTACATTGTTTAAGATATTATTTGGGTCATTCTTTTGAAGAGAATTTTTCAAAATTATTCGCTTGGTAACAACTGATGCAGGCAATTTGTTCCATGCTTCAGCCATTCTGAACATAAAAAGGTTTCTGAAAATCATGAAAGCTGTACTGTTTTCTGACTTTGTAAGCATGCCCACGTGTGTTAGACACATAAAGATCAAAATGCTGCTCAAGGTTGTTGAAATGGTTAATAATTTTGTGGGTGTTTACCAAAGTCAGTTGCTAAACACCGGATCTCCAATGAATCCAAAGCCCATCGAAGAGAGGCGTTCATAGTATGGCAGGTGTCGGACGAGGGGGTATTTGTTTGGTTGCACGTCTCTGAACAGTTTCCAGATGGTCACTCTTTTGAGCAATATGGGGGTTCCCGAATGAATGTGAATTCTAAGTGTAATCACACAAAAGTCACACAAATTCCTAGGTATTTCACATGCTCTGCACTTGATAGAATTAGTTATTAAACCTAGGTAAGCTGCAATATGGACTTTATTTACCATTAGTTTTGGTACAAGTGAAAAATAAGTCCAGTAGAAATCTTTTATTTTGATTGAAGTGAATATATAATAATAATAATATATATATATATATATATATATATATATAATGAAATTGCAGTTTTAGTGTTGCTTTTCTGTGTGTCTTCCAATGGATAAGTTGTTTTCTTTTAACTAGCCAATAAAAAATATTTTCATTTCTATTTCAAAACAAATTAAAAAAATTTATTTTGTTTTTGTGAATAAAAATCAATTGTTGAAAAAAAAACCCTGTTAAAATTAATTTTTGAAAAAAAAACAAAAACAGTTGAGATAAAAATATCTTAGAAGAAATAGGAAAACTTGTTAAAATCAATTGTTGCAGAAATTTTTTTAAATTATATTCAGTCGAGATAAGTTATCTCCCATACTTTGCCACCCTAAAGTAAAAAATGGCTACAAAAAATACATTAATTCATCATCATCATCATATTCGGTTTAATATCTGTTTTATATGGTGGCATAAGTTGGACAGCTTTTAGAAATTGCCCACCAAACTAACCTATCTCTCGCCAGGTCTTCATTTATCCCTCTTTCTCTGAAGTATATCCTTATCAATTCTTCCCATGTTTTTTCTTGGCTTTCCTCTGCCAACTGATCCTGCTACCTCAACTATTCTACATCTACTATCCAAAGAACTCTCATCCATTCTTTCAATGTGGCTATACTATCGAAATCTCTTATTCTGCACACGTCTTCCTATACTGTCTACATCTAATCTTCCTCTGAGGTCATCAGATCTAAGTCTGTCTTTAAGACTCACATTACATTTTCACTGTATCATTCTCATATATTTCTTGCCATGGAATGCATGTACTCAACCCTTACTGGTCAGGTTTCACTTCCATACATTATCACACTGTGTACACATGCCTGATAGACTCTTCCTTTGGTCGACAGTGGTAACACTCTGTTGGTTAGTAATGTCAGATGTTCCCTGTGCTTCAATAGTATCACCAAGGTAACGATAGCTTGGCCATCCAAATATACTTTCTTCACATCTGAATTCTTATCCATCTCCATTGTCTTACACTTCTTGATCACAAACTGGTTATCATCTCCCATTAATTATCCTAGAATATTTCTTTGTGCTATATGAAAAAAGATGTATTCAACTCTTCAATATTTTAATGGATTTAAATGTACCTTCCACACCATGCTTAGTAAGTTGTTGCCAATGTCATTGCCATCAAAGATCTCAAACCAACCATAATTGTTTTTTTTAAATTAACTAAAATGAGGAAATCATTCAATTTTCAGCACTTTTTTCTATCAATGAAATAAAGTAAAGCCAGTCTGATTCTTGATTTTTGTCCTCGATACAAAAGCAATATTTCATTCTGAACAACCAGTTTTTCTTATCTATCATATTATAGAAAGTTGTAATTCTGTCTGTGTGAGTCTGGCTAAAGGTAAAAAACTACACAAGACATGCTTTCATACCTTACATAATTGGATTTAGTATGACGCCACCATGGTTATAGTAAAAAAAAAAATACTGTAATATTCATATGCTTGGGGTCAATAAAGATCAAATAAGTGAATAGGGTTTAAAAGATAACCTCTTTTTTTCATTTTTACTGGTAATTGCAGTCATTTAAAAAAAAATTTTTTAAACTGGAACTATGTCAAACAGTCAGTCAGCTTCGTTTTACTTTTTCTTTCTTTCTATTATATTGAATTACTTGCCAGATAGAAAGAGAGGTTTTAAATAAAAGATTGGTAATCATCACTATTACCGACATAAATTATTTTCAAGAATATAACATTGGGAAATTAGTCAGAAACAATTTATTTTGCTTTATCTACTCATTTATGACCTATTTGCGTTAAAAAAATTAACATTTAAAAGAAGTAAATAATCATTGAGTAAAATAATCTGCGATAGCCATTTTGATTCTGGATAGGAATTAAGTACATAACCAGAGCGAGTAAGGGCCAAAATTGCAGAAGTCAAGTATTCGCCTCTTACTCGCTTCCACTCTGGTTATGTACTTAGTTCCTGTTCAGAATCAAAATGTCTACCGCAGATTATTTTACTCAATGATTATTTACAGTAAAGTACATTGTCTTAAAACTGCTTTTAAATGTTTATCTTTTTTAACGCAAATAGGTCATAAACGAGTAGGTTAAGCAAAATAAATTGTTTCTGACTAATTTCCGAACTGTATTTCCTTAAAAATAATTTATGTTGGTAATAGTAATAATTACCTATCTTTTATTTAAAACCTCTCTCTTTCTCTCTGGCAAATGATTCAATATAATAGAAAGAAAGAAAAAGCATAAGGGATAAAAGGATTTCTGGTTTGACATTGGTCGCCGTGACGAGAGGATTGGAAACAATGGGCAGAATGAGCAGTGGATTACTTAAAAAGACTTGATTTGCCAACAGAACGGCTCGACAAGTATTTGTTTACATTAGACTTTAAGACGAACATGCTGTAGTCGGTTCTTCTATTTTGTAAACCATGGGCAACGCTGGGTAACCCTGCTGGTTCATTAATGAGCACATGGGTTATTTTATGAAAAAACAATTATATAAATATTATTGGGGGGGGGGGGGGGAATTTCCTCCTATTAAATTTGCGAAAATTGTTGTTCCTCAGACTTTAAAATTCCATGACGTTTTTATAAGTAAAGTAAGAAAACGGTATTGAATATATTGCTTGAAATTTGCAAAACAAGAAAGCTGAAATCAGAAAATAAATTTCAATAAAACTTGAAATCTTGTAATGAATCGGCAGTGTTATCATTTAATAAGACAGTGTTTCATTTAAATGTTGCCAAGGAAAAAGAAATTTAATTAATGTAATGAGTAAAAAAAATTTACCTGTGATTTTTTTGAAATTCATTTCCTTGATGGTAAAAGATGTACAAATATTAGCAAATAAATCTACTTTAGACTAATGAAAAAAAAAAAAAAGAAAAGAAAATTTAATACAATTTAGAACCAAATTTAGGTATTATTAGCATTTTAATTTTTCTCAACACTTAACAAATGATTGATTTCAACTTATACGAAAAAACATTTCACAATCAATTCAAATTAAATTCATCATTTTATCACTTTCATGTGTTGTGTTGTGTTGTGTTGTGAAACATGGTTTTTTTTTTCGGTTTTGGTAGTTTTAGTCTTCCATACTTGAAAATATTTAAACATGATTTTCAGTCTTACAGAAAATGTATATCTTGATTGGGGAAAAACACGCTGTTCTGAAACAAAAAATATATATTTTTCACTATTTTTTTAAACAAAAATTGTTTTTTTTTGTGGAGGCAGTGATCAGTTTACTAACACTTCAATTTATTCATTTGAACCAGATCTTAAAGTTTGATATTACATTTTTAAAGATTTAATTTCTCTGCAGTATTTGACGTTAAATATAGGTCTTTTTTTTTATCATTAACATATGGATGGCCTGCAATAAAAATGTCAGACACACTCCTATCTTGGAACTGTCCTGATTTGGACTGTGATAGCCCCGCTTCAATTCAGGAATAATCTGAGGATTGTTTTGATAGATATTATCTGTGCGATAATAGCAGATAAAAATCTTTGGGGTTAAGTGTAAAGCCCATTTAGGATCACAACTCCTTCTGATGAGTCATCACCAAAGTGTATATCATTTAACAGCGGTAAAACTAAGACTGTTGGACATTCATGACTGAAACTCGGTGAACAAGTCAGGCATAAACTAAAGTTTATTTGTACCAAATATTGTTGGATTGCAGAAAGAATTTGGAATTTTATTAACACTTGCATGAGTAGCATTTGGGACGAAGGAGGGGGGGGGGGGGGGTCACCCTGTATGTTTCTCTTTTCCCAGAATAACTGCAAAATTAAACAAACAATTAACTGAAATTAATAAATTAAAAATATTTTAAATGTGATTTGAGTTATAAGTTTATAAAATCTAAAGTCTGTAAAATTTTGCCAGTACTGATGTAAATGTTAGAATGCAATGGAATTTTGTATGGAAAAAAAAAACAAAAAACAAACTACATGAATTGATGGTCACAACACTTGAGAAAGACATTTTCCGAGGATCATTTTGTTTTAATTTACGTGGATCAATCATCAAAGATCGGTAATAGCTTAATACAATTCCGCTGGCTAATCACTTGCAAAATATAAAAGATGGTACCAATTACATACAGATGTCATTACATAAAATTACGCACAGACTGATAATATTTTGTCTGACTTTGACGTCAACAATCAAACTTTGTACGTCAACTATAATAGTGGGTATATCAATTCTAATTTGTTAGTTAGATTTCCCTACGAAAGAATCTTGATTAAAAATGTTTTGTTTTTTTTTCTTTTTAGATACAGTTTGATATTATTTTTCTTACCTGAATTTTCAGCATGTGCAATTATTTACATTGTTTTCTCTTTCGGGTTATTTTCCTCATCAACATTGAGTATTTATTTCCACTACCCTTCAACCGGTATGTCTTCTAAGCCTTTTCAGGTTTACTGTTAATTTATGTAAGCTGATATTTCCCACGTATTTCAATACAGTATATGTTCTTTATTTGTATATGTTTCTTACATACCTATATCTGAGAAACTGATGTCTTGCGGGTTCATTATTTTAACTAGAAGGGCTACCTAGCATTGCCCAGGACCAGGACCAGGACATAAAAAACAAAATAGAAGAGGTTAAAGCGTGTGTAACATCTATTTATTAAAACTTTTCTCTCTATCTCTCTCTATCCCTCTCCCCCACCCCACCAATTCCTCTCTCTGCCTCAGGGTTTTTATTATTTTAATTAATGAACAATCATTCTGTGACATCAGCAGTTGCAAGGCATCAACTACTAGTTGCCTCTCAACATTGCCCGGGAGTTTTATCATTTTGCATCAACTACTAGTTGCCTCTACCAAACATTGCCCGGGAGTTTTATCATTTTGCATCAACTACTAGTTGCCTCTACCCAACATTGCCCAGGAGTTTTATCATTTTGCATCAACTACTAGTTGCCTCTACCCAACATTGCCCGGGAGTTTTATCATTTTGCATCAACTACTAGTTGCCTCTACCCAACATTGCCCGGGAGTTTTATCATTTTGCATCAACTACTAGTTGCCTCTACCCAACATTGCCCGGGAGTATTATCATTTTGCATCAACTACTAGTTGCCTCTACCCAACATTGCCCGGAAGTTTTATCATTTTGCATCAACTACTAGTTGCCTCTACCCAACATTGCCCGGGAGTGTTATCATTTTGCATCAACTACTAGTTGCCTCTACCTAACATTGCCCGGGAGTTTTATCATTTTGCATCAACTACTAGTTGCCTCTACCCAATTGCCCGGGAGTTTTATCATTTTGCTTTTTTTACCTATGTCATTTGATTTTGTATTTTCTTTTTACTTTTTGTTTTTTAAAAAGATTTTTAAAACTTAAATATAATTATTATAGTATAATTTGGTAATCAAATTATCAATTAAACAAAGTTCTTATAAAATGGAAACTATTTTTGTCATGGTAAGGTTATTTTAAATCTCTATTTTAAAAATTATTGGCTGTAAATAGCTTCCAAAACTTGCAATCTTTTAATACTTGAGGATTTGCTAAGAATTTAAAAGCCAGAAATTGACTTTCTATTTGACAGTCCAAATTCGTTTCAAATTTCGAAGTATCATAAAGTAATTCATTCTTTGTTCTTCTTTTCAACTATTAACAAAAGATTAAAATGGCTGACTCATTTATGAAGAAACTGAAATGAATTTAGTTTTTAACTAAATTATTTTTTAAATACGATTTTTTAAATTTTGTATGTTACATTATTGCATTTATATTTCAATAAAGATTAGATTAATAATAAAAAAAATAAAAAAATAATAACTCCATGTTTTATTATCAAAGTTACGTTGACACGAGAAATACACATGCACATCATAATTTTATTAATGTAGATTGTATTAAAAAAAAAAATTAATATTTTTATAAGAATGTTTATGTCACACGTATTCTGTTTAATGAGAATAACAGCCGGAAAAAGAAAACGTAAATAATTATTTTTCTTCATTTCTGATGATTTATTAGAGGTGTGGGTGGAGATAGTAATAGATAACACCACAGGTTCAAATCCTGTTAGACCTTATTGCACTCACCTGCATGCTAATAGCATTGGGAAAAGCTATAAGCACCTTCCCAACACTAACGACAGATAAAATATCAATTTCTATTCAATTAATCTTATATATAAAGTAATGTCAATTATTTTACTTAAATGGCTTAACCCGACGGTACATACTTAAATGTGTCTCATCAGTCAGTTTTGCCAAATATTGGTCAGGGTTCTTAAAAAAGAAAAATAGTATTCCAATTTCTTTGCTTTGAAAAAAATAATCATCTATAAAATAGTCATTTATGTAGGCGTGTTTTTTTTTTTTTTTTTTTAAATGATATAATCCTAAAAGGATTGATATGCCGTAAATCAGAGAAAACCAACCAAAACCTTACAACCGTTTCATTCATTTGGGGATAAAGGCACTTTAATGGCAAAAGGTGCAACTAAAAGACTCAAAATCTTTTGGTGGTATTAAAAGTTATTGTTTTGTTTTTTTTTTGTTGTTATTTACTCACATGTTGTTGATAAATGCTCCAATAATTATTGGAAAAATCAGATGAAGCAATGATACGTGTATTGAAGATATAAGAAATGACAAATATGGAGGAGGAGGAGAAGGATCAGCCGGAGTTAAAAAAACACCTTTCTGCTCTCAAATTGAACATGTATATGATACAATAAACATGTATAGTCAGAAAACACTACTCCTTAGCGATACCATAAACATGTATGAACTCCTTACACACAGATTGTACATCTATTACCATTAATATATAGAGAATATCTTAAGATTTTACAAATCTAATGAACATTGTAATGTAAAATGGCTATTAATAAATGTAAAAGCACATGGTGGTCGGGGAGGGGGGGGGGTATTAATGCATGTAAAATTACATGTTGGATGGCGATAAATAACAGGTGAGGGAGGGGGTATTAATGCATCTAAAATTAGATAATATTAATGCATATGCAATAATGGAATACAAGCTAAGAAGAAACGTCTCAATTTCAAAGCTTTCCTTTTGTTTCTAATGATGAATGCATCCAGATTTTGTAAGCTAGTGCATCATGCCGTCACACACGATTGGACAGTTACAGAGAAAATGATAAAAGAAGAGAAAATCCAAACAATTTCAAGAAAATAGAGATACAAATTTCGGTTCTTTAATACAATAGGAGCGCATTTAAGGAGTAATGTTTTCCTTTGGTTTAGGAAAACAGATGAACCATATTACTTGACCTTGTTTCTTTAAACTTTAATTTAGACAGGAATCACTTTACAATCAACAGTTTAAAGGCTTCAAAATGATTAACGAATTCCAAAGTAAAACAGATGCCAGACATTATCCCGTCTGTTAATATTGGATTAAAATGGTCAACTTGTTTATTAGCGTTCAAAATTTGAATGTGATTTTGAAGCCTTGAAACTGTCAAATAGAGAAGAATTTCTGGCTCTAATTAAATTTTAATGGTTGAGTATTTTGCTAGCCAAAACATATGTCTCTTGATGAAAGTTTTGAGACGAGGAGTTGTAATTTGAGGGAGACCTGATAAAAAGGGTGATGGGTAAATTATCTGAAACCATTTGGGAATTACAACCATTGTGAAAACAAAAAAGATCTGTTTAAATTCAGCCACTTTGACATAAATTCTGGCACAACCAAACTGACTCACTTGTTTGAAAATCTGAACATTTTCGAATAAAAAAAATGCAAAACATTCACTAACAATAGAAACTAAAAAAAAATGAACTTGTACAATTCAACATTAAGAGAATAGGGTTTTTAATATTAGTGACACAGAAATAAAATGGACATTTAAAAAAAACCTAAAAAAAAAACCTCTTACCCCAATTTATAAAGTTATTTTAGCCATTAAATGTTTTCACAGTCCACACAATCAGCCAATACAGAAATTCAACAGATCAAGTGAAAGATTCTCAGAAAACATACATATATATATATATATATATATATAACATTTAGAATCGGCTTATGGAAAAACCAAAAACAATAAAATACAGAAATTTGTGACTCACTCTTTTGTTGATTGGTCTCAATCCTGCTTTGGGTTGGACATCCAGAAGCACAGAGAGGGATTTGTGGACACTCAGAGAAGCTATACCCGAGACGATTTCAGCTTAATCGTCATTAGGCATCTTTTTCAGTTTGGGATTGTTGCACTGTGCAACAGGCTGCCAGAAGCCGTGGTCAGCCCACAGATGACCACACAGTTCAAGACAGCGCTGGATGCATCACAGCCGCTTATCTTTAGATAATCACCCCCTTACTCGAGCAGCTGAAGATGCGTGGGGACGCGATTCTGGTGTAAAACATAATCCAGAATTTAAATATACCCTTCGAAGAATTTTTCACCCCATCGTCAAATCGTGGTCTCCATGGGACCCAACAAAAGATGTACGATAGGCGTTTTCATCTCATCAGAAGAAAGATAGCATTCTCTGTGTTTTTGCTCCGTGGAGCAGCTTACCAAAGGTAGTGACAATGTCTATCATATCCAGGTTTGATATTCACCTTGGACAAACATTTAGACGGTATATAGACGTGCGCATCTTCTAACTGTCCTTTTACATGGCTTCTTGCACTTTGCTACATTTTGGCAACAAATTTCATTTGATATAAAATAAAATATATTTTTATGTGCTTCTAGTTTTCCTGTAGGCCGATTCTGCATATATATATATAATATATATATAAAGCATACATGGTTGTCTTACAGAATATATATATATATATATATATATATATATATATATATATATGTAGTATAATTTATAGTTATAATATAGAAATAGCCAAGTTGCTGTAAGGCATTTATCCTGTTAACATGTGTTGCCTTCTTCATATTATCAAAATTGAATAAAAGAAATATGGGAATTTATAGATGAGATGATTATTTTGTGACATTGAAATTGGAAGGAAAGAGAAAAAATAAGAACCATCTCTTGAGAACCAAAAAAGAATCACCTGGCTTCAAAATGTTTATTTACAGTGTCATCACAAATAACATTATGATCGCCTCTGTTTTGAGATAGATTTTATTCTTTAACTGTTTTAATCGGCAAAAACTTTTTGTTGTATATTTTTGTTTAATTCAAAATGAAAGATAAAGCGTATTAAAATAAATTATTTACAGCAACCAGGGTACTTTTCTTCTTATATATATATATATATATATATATATATATATATATCGCCATGGTTTGGTTAATTATTTTGGTAGATACTCACATCCACAAAGTATATATATATATAAATATATATATATATACATACACACACAGGGTGTGTAAAGTATTTGAGGACATACATTATTTTTATTATAGCAAGAATCCTATTTAACTTTATATTTTCTATATTCTAGAATTATCAATGGTAGCCCTTTATGATTTCATAACAAATAGTTATCGTGACTATAAAGGCTGAATATAGCAATTTACAAATGGAACCATTTTGAAAAGTTGCTTCATATTTCTTTACAAAGTTCACAAAGAGATAAAAAGATCAAAACGTAAGAGGCATTCTACACACACTGATAGCATTAAAACACCTGAATCTATTCAGCAAGTACAGTACAGCACACCATTAGTGGTAATCCTAGAAGATCCATGATCTCGATTGCAAAAGAACATTGTGTGTCAGAAGGAACAATCTGAAATGCCGTTCACAGCCATATCAGATGCAAGGCTTATGTGATGAGTAACGGTCAAGGAACCACCACGCACGGAGCGCAGAAATGAATGGCAGAAAATTGTCATGATCACCCGATTCCTAACATTTGACCTTCTAGCTCCCCAGATCACCATCTTTTGGACTACTGTGTATGGAGCATAGGTGAGAAAAACGGTTAATGAGCATCCTCATCACACTAAATAATCCCTATATGTCTCCATACAGTAATATCCAACATGAACAAGGGCTATCTGATTCTAGCATGTAGACGATTCATACCTCACAAAAAGCTATTATCAAAGCTGAAGGAGACGTTAATGAATAAAATTAGAAAACATTATATTTATTCTTAACTTAAAACATGTTTTACAGTAAAAGGCATTAGTATCTGTTTCTAAGACTTATTTTTGTATATGTCCTCAAATACCTTACATACCTTATATATATATATATATATATATATATATATATATATATATTTCAGAGGAAACATTATTTATTGATCAATGAAACAGAGCAGGTGGGGAAAAAAAAAATTTGCTAAAATTTTCCTTAAGGCCTTATCGTCAGACTCTCTAAGAGGGAACGTCAGAATGATAAATTAAAAACTAATATTATTGAGGTGTTAGTTATTAACTCGACCTAGCCTGTGTAGACAAAAGATTTTGTAACATCAGTTGGAGATCTTCCACGATTCAAATCCCCCAAAATGTTGAGAGATTTACTCTTTTTTTCTTTTTCTTTTCTTTTCTTTCTCACTTGATTTCTTCAATTTAAACAATATTCCTCTCATTTCTCATCCAATTTTTTTAGTTTATAATTTATCATTCTGACGTTTCCCCTAAAAGGGTCAGACTATAAGGCTTTAATGAAAGTTTTTTTAGCAATTTTCTTTTTTTTCCCCCTTTCATTGAAATAATGTTTCCTCCGAAATTTATCTTACAATTTTGTTGTACTAGAAACTTACTTATATATATATATATATATATATATATATATAACATCTTGAATCAGTGCTAATATGTGTGTATGATCCTTTAGTATTCACACCGTTTTATGAAAATCCAAAGATATAAATATTTATATGTACAAAAATGGTTAAATTTATATCAAACTTTAATGGAATATTTTTTTCTTCAGAAATTCCCATGAAACAAAGTAATTTTAAATTTCAAGTAAATATTAAATTGTATGTTAAAATAAATGGAATGCTCAAAAAAAAAAATGGACAGAAAATCTGGTTTGTGTCCTTTCTTTTCTTTTAAAAGTGTTATATTTTCAATGAAATATTTCCGTAGTAGAATAGAAAAGGGGTGTTTTCTCCAATCAAGTATTCAGTTCGTTCTCAAAGACCAAAAAAAAAAAAATGGTCTGGAGGAATTCCAATGTTGCAGTAAACAGCAACCTTGCACTCTTTTTAATTCTATATTTTTTCTCTTAGAAAGAAGTGGGGGAAAAAGTCTTTGGGTTTTTTCATCTTATGTATTATCTACATGTTTCATGTGGAACCACCAGTTGAGACTCGTCGTCCAACATTTGTTTAGGGATTCTTTGAATTTGGCGTTAAACTGTTGGATAGCTTCGTCATCACGAACACAGAGTGCCAAACTCTTCTGCAAATATTCCACATGCTTTTCACTGGAGAGTTCTGGAAGTCCAGATTGAATCATGAGTCTGAATAATGTAATTAGGATGGTACCTCTTCTCCGAAGAATCATGTAGGCTTGTTGACATATTTCTTGAAACCTACAGAAGAGAACGTTAAACATTTCAACAAAGTAAGACATATAAAAAAAAAATCATAGCATAAATCTATTTCTACACTAGCTCTTTCTACCCGGCATTGCCCGGGATTAAACAATATATTAATATTAAGTAATGGATTTAGTAAAAGAAGAAAAAAGGCATATGGCAAGAGCCAAGATCGAAAAACAGACCTTAAGATGTCCAGTCTGATCTGATACCATGT
This sequence comes from Sepiola atlantica, assembly GCA_963556195.1. Taxonomy (NCBI): domain Eukaryota; kingdom Metazoa; phylum Mollusca; class Cephalopoda; order Sepiida; family Sepiolidae; genus Sepiola; species Sepiola atlantica. The sequence continues at coordinate 207,028,844 of OY744515.1, read as the reverse complement.
TAGCTATATACAGCAGGTTGGTTGTGTGATAAAGTTAAGCTTTAATAAATGTAACATGCTGCTGCTGCTTCAATTGGTTTTTCGGTCATTACTGAAGAATGTCACCATTGTAAAATAATTCTGAGTGGGATACAATTTTATTTGACAGAAAGTGAATACAAATACATTTTTATTGTAAAGAACATGGGCCAACTTTCCACAAAGGAAACTGAAGAATCAGAATAAAATATAGACTTTGTAGGTCGTATGCTATCGATGACAATACATGTGAAATAGACAGGCTCATCTATAGTGTACAGATAACCTTAATAAACTCAGATAGATCTAGCAGCAAAAATTGAGGGAGTGGGTGCAAAATCACATGAAAAGTATTCACTGCTAGCTGGCTTTGCCAGTTCACTATTGCTTCACAAAGTTTGCGATTTGAAATCCTTAAAACATTAATTTACAATAATAAACATTTCATTCATAAGTTTATTGTAAACATGAAACAAAACCTCTCATATGAATCTATTCATATCGATAGATAAACATTAACATTTTGGTAATTCCGATACATATTTATTTATCTTTTTAATGTGACCGTAAACAAATGAAAAGAAATCAATTTGTCTTTTTCACTTGCAATTTAGAAATAGGTCGCAACTTGTTAAAAATCAAGTTGATCCCTCTAAAGAAAGGAACATTTGAACACAAGTGCTAAATATTTGTCATGGAAATAAAACAATATTGCAAAACAGAACTATTTGTTATATTAAAATCAAAACAATCATTGAATTAAAAAACAATAACAAATAATAGTTAATTAATAAAATGTTGCTTTTCAAAACCAATATGCAAATTAGTTAACCTTGCTACTTTGATTTTATAGTAACAAACAATAGAGGTTTATGTTCAAGTCAAAACACATGTTCGAAAGTTCCCCAATATTCCTCCAAGACCTATTCAGCATATTTAGATCACATAGATTGTCGGACATGTGATAATAAAAAAGCCTAAATAGTTGAGGAGCAATGTATCTTCTGGTTGTCAGGCAGGATGATTTTCCTCAACACTGTCACGATCTCTCTGTCGATGTATCCGTTTGTTGATGGTCGTCATAGAACTACAACTACCCATAAAGGACAGAAGGATTCTTTTTTTTTTAAATCAAGGTTAACTCTTCTATATCCACCGTGTTCTGTAGAGACATGGTCTATGAGGATTGTCGATTGGCAGAAGTTGGAAGTCTTTCCAATGATTGCCTCTGCTGCATCCTGCATCGACGGGAGCTTGACTGTGTTCCGGCTGTTGTTCTCCACTAACATCTCAATCTGAAATCTCTGCCATCCGTCTTGCTGCAGCAACGTCTTCGATGGTTCGAGCATGCAGTTCATCACTCAGATCAGGAATTCATGGTGTAATCGTTCCTACCTCTCTGCCTGGGTGGCGCAAGTATATTGGTGGCCACTAAGGACGTGGGCGACAACCATCAGCAAGGACTTGCCGGAGCTCTCAGGTCATAAGTTGTTGGTCTTCAATGTGGAATCACAATTGATTAACCATCTCTTGCACAGGACTGCCATAGTTCATGATGTAATGCAGGCCAGGGGAAAAGCCGGTTCGAGCTGACCAGTTTGAATGCTGTTGCAGAGTTGTGTACATTTCGATACTTCAATTATACACAGTCGTACAGATTATGACTCGTGTTATAATGACTAGATATTTTCTTCTACTTAAATTAAAAAATTATTATTTTCTATTTTCAATTTAAAAAAAAAAAAATTTTAATATTTAAAAATTTTTTTTCATTTAACAACAAATTAGCAACATTTCTTACCTTTGGAAATTGTCATTTTGTCTCTCTCCATTTTTGATAACGGTTACAAAATGATTTGTTAATACAAATGGTACACGATCACGGACGACTCCAAATTTCTTCTTTGTATTGCCCAGAATATGTCCAAAGTCAATGTGGAAAAGCTTGATAAGAAATAAGGAAAGATCCGTCAGTTAACAGATACAATAAATAGCAAGTAAAAAATATCACAAGTTGAAGTAAATAAAATGTTTCTTACAATTAAACAAAAATTACAAACAAGACACAAATTTGTGCGTGTTTAGAATTCATCTGTTTACATCAATGCGAACAAGAACTCATGGAAATCAAATCTCCATAAAAGCTGTAATAAAAATCAGTGGTCACCCCAAGGGGTGAAAGGGATTTGATTTTTAGCCACACCTCCTTTCAGTTGCGTATTGTTTATTTAGTGAGCGGATGTAATTCTTCCGCTTATATAGGTGGCATCCTTGTTTTGTTTTAGCTGTCATATATCCTGTTTATGTTATTCACAGTTAGCAAGGTTGTTTCGTCAATTGATATCCAACAAATGAGAAAGTATAGAAAACTTCTTTTTTTTTTAACTTACAATTTTTTCCCTCCCTATTGCACGTCCAGCAACAGGTATAAAGAGCATCAAGTAATCCAAATGATTTACACGTATTTGATTAAATAAAATAAAAAGTTGGTTATAATAATGCCAATTAAATAGAACATGACTGAGGAGGTGTGGGTCTGAATTTTCTATTTTTCTTTTTGGTGATTTTCTATCAAGTAAACATATGTAATTTGTTACAGTTTGTTGTAGTGTGTACGCGAGTTGCTTAAGTATGAGATTTTATATATTGGTGAAATGTCTCTCATACTCACTTTATGCAACTGAAAAGTTTGTTGAGTAGTGAAATGTAGAGATGATGAGGTGAGTTGTGACCCCAAAATATTATTTTATGTTGTGACCTTGATAATAAATAAGACAACACGGTGGTATATTTATAAGAGTGTGTATTTACAGAAGTACAGAATAGTATTTTACAGAAAGACTGCTCGTCTTTTGTCAAAAACTTCTCTATACAGAATGTTTTGACAAGTCCATATAGTCACGAAATAGTGTAGATCACCATCACACCATAACACCCCCACCCCTTTTTAGCCTTACTTTTTATGGAGTCAATACTTTTTTCCTTTTAGGGTTTATTACAATCAAGTCCGTAATCTTACGTTTTCTTTTTGATCTTCAAGGGTGTATATTTACAGAATTACAGAATAGTATTTTACAGAAAGACTACTCGTCGAGACGAGTTCATATTAGCCCAAAAAAGTTGTAAAAAATCCACTGAAACATTAAAAAATAGGAGCCTTAAAAAGTGGGCAGAACAAAAACGCGCCACCCACTTTCTTGATAAGATATCTAAAGAGTATATCGACAAAGAAGGTTCTTTGGACTGGCTTAAAAGAGGCGCCCTCCATTATGATCATAAAAGGCTTATAATGGTGGACCAAGACCAAGGCCTTATGACTAATGCATTTAAAAAGATGGCAGGGCTTAGTAATGATAGCAAGTGCAGATTCTGCCACACAGAAGTGGAGAGTGTAAATCACTTGATATCAAGCTGCAAAATTATGTTAGCAGATGGCAGCTACACAACACGCCATGATGGTGTGTGCAAATACATACACTGGAACATCTGTAAAAATCTAAACATCCAATGTAGCACTAAGTCCTGGGAACATCTACCAGAGAGAACTGTGGGAAATGATAAGTATACTATACATTATGATTATGTGGTTCCTACATCTACCTAACTGGAAAATGCAGCAGTAAAACCGGACATAGTCATATTAAATAAGGCAGAAAGAGAGGCAACACTGATTGAAGTGAGTGTTCCAAATGACAGTGGCTTAAACAGAGCAGAGAGGGAGAAGGTGACAAAATACCAAGACCTAATGTATGATATGAAGAGAAACTGAAACCTCAAAAACATCAACATTATCCCAGTTATAATAGGAGCTAAAGGCCTCATGAAGAAAAATTTCAAAAAGTATCTGGAAAGTATTCCCCGAAAACCAAGTGCAAAAGAAATCCAAATAATTGCACTTAAGGGAACGGACAAAATCCTTAAAAGAGCGCTCGGTTGGAGCCTCTAAATAGCAGGTGATAGTCTGGCATTTGGAAGAATGCCCCGTCCCTATGCTAACGAAAACAGAAATAAGAAAATTTAAAAAAAAATGAAATAGGGTAGATCACCATCACAGGATAACATTTTCATAGAAACAAAAGTTTAATTTTTCTTTTTAATGTACTAATGAGTCACCACTTATCAAGGCCCAAATGCCACTCGAGGATAAGGATTAATGAGTTTGTCAGGTGAATGGTGAGACAACACCGTTAGGATTGGTAAAAATGGCTGAAACTGGGCAGAATCTGATTATTTAAGAGGACGGCTCAACAAGAACTTGTTAACATTGGACTTGAAAAAGAGCATGTTGTAGTCAGCTGGGAAGCAGCTCTGTAGTATTGTGTTTCACAGACAGGTAGTTCTTGAAAATAAACTTTTTTCATGAAAATTCTGATTAGTTTTAGGTACACAGAGGAAGAAAGTAAAATTATTTATAGTGGTTGTAGCTAGACAAGTTTTTGTTGTGAATGTTTTACAGAGGGGAACCATAGATCATATCATACATTTTATATATATATATATATATATATATATATATATATATATATATATATACACACACTTTATAAATGATAATAGATTGTACTTAGTTTAATACTTCACTATAGTTTCATGGCTGGTTCGTTCGACAGATATTCTACAATTTTATTCAAACATCCTTAGACATTTGCTTAAACAGTGTCAAACTAAGTAGAATTTATTATCATTTATCATTTATATAGCTCTATCCAAAAGAATATCAAACCCTTTATTTTTCCAAGATCTGCTATTTTAATTTCTGTTCCGATTTTGAGGGGTTGGCTTTATTAATTTCATTATTTCATGTATATACACATATAATATAAGGTGATATAATATATTGTGTATATATCTTTAGTATTTACTTCAACAGTGCTGAATATATGAGTACAACTTAATAGTAGTATTATGAAAATATATGTATGGCAAGTAAGCTCCGCAGAGGTGTCTATGTTTCAACTCGCAGGAAATCATCAGGCTAAATGCATTTATATGTTGATTAACCATATATACTGGCGGTTTCTGGGCAATTGGGAAATCAAACTCATGTTTGAAAATCGTATCTACCAGTTTATCAGCAGTTCGTTTAATGACATATCCCGGAACGATCCCGAGTTAAAATGAGGAGATAATAAAAACACTTTAAAAAAACTCTGCAAAAAACAGACAATTGATTGAGGATTATTTTATATGAAGATTGCCACTACTTTACAGAAGACCATTCTTACAAGATTGCAATGTTCGATTGTCAGCACACAGATGGCTTAGCAGGCCTGACTTATTTTTACAAGTCTTGCTGGTATGAACAGCCGTATACGTCATCATTTCTTTATCGCTGTGGGTCTTGTAGGAATGTCTGTACATGTAGATGGCCATGTTGTGCGCTTGTACAACACGCAGAGTCTAGTTTCAGTGACAAGCCGAGGAAAGATAACTGAGAGACAATGTAGAGCGCGGGTTTTATATCAGTTTCCACTTCCTAGATAGATGATCTAACAAAATCTACGGGTCCATCTCGCCGATTAGGGTAGAATCACGCCTGTATACTATACCAGGTATTTCTACGTCCCCGCTAATAATATATATATATTTTTATTTTATTTATTTTAGTTATTTATGTTTTTCTTTTGAAATCAGCGTCGCCAATTAAACAGACAACGTGCTGTATTATAATGTAGATCCAATCAAACAGACAACGTGCTGTATTATAATGTAGATCCAATCAAACAGACAACGTGCTGTATTATAATGTAGATCCATTGAGTTCTATTGATGTTATTAAAAGAAAATAACTTTTTTTTAATGGTTGAAGCGGGCCGGTTAGTAGTTTATAAGTATAAGTAAAACTCAAGGAATCACTATTTTTTTATCTGGGTATGTTCTCCCAGCTTGAAACCTAAGATACTATGTTGATCTGAACTTCTGTAATATTTATTTATATATACACACACAAACATACACACACACACGCACAAATATTAAATTGCTTGATTCCATATCAAGATTCAGAAAGGTTCTCTAAAATTGGACAAACCTGAAGACTGCTTGTAGTGAAGTAATCAGCTAAAAAAGGAAAAACTGTATACCTGGCCATTTTTCTTTATCATAATGTTGTCATTATGTCGATCACAAATACCAAGGACATAAGTAATGACACTGTATCCAGCACATGAAAGGGTGAACTCTTCAACAGCTTTGTCCAAACTTTAAGAAAAGAAAATTAACATCAAAATAATAACATCATCAAGTCATATAAACTCATTAAATGTAAATTCAAAATTGTGCAGAAGAGAAATAAGTGAATAGTGTTATTTCCACATTTCTGGAGAATAAAATAATGTAGAATCTGAAATATAAACATTCTTATTATTAGTTATGTATATACTACTAAAAGTCTGTTGAACTTGCTTGTTATTTTTCTGGTTTGTCATCTGGCTTGCTTGTCACCATGCAATTATCATCAAAATATATATATATATATATATATATATATATATATATATATATATATAGTAAATATTGGAATGATTAAAAAAGTAAAGTTACTTTACAAGTTTATTATAATCATCAGGTGTTTACACAAGGAATATAATAAAATGATCTTTAATCCATGGATTTTCAAAGAAAGGAAAAAACAATAAATTGCTAATTATTTGTAAGTATTAATAAATTGCTAATTATAGGGAAGTATTAATTTCAAAATTTGCAACAAAAAAATTAAGATATGCTTAAAACAAAAATAGTTCAAAGAAAGTTTTGATAATGAGAAAGAAAGTTATTGTATCAATGCAGATGTGTAAAAAATCCAATTTGAATATGATATTAAGTAGTGGAAGATGATTGATTCAAATAAAATCCAGGAATGATTCAAAAGCCAGAAGTCTGCGAAAAGTTAGTATATATATATATATATATATATATATATATATATACATATATATAGAAACATCCTGCCATAAGTTAAACTTCCTTAGCATGCAGATAAAATATAATATATATATTTACTCTTGAAAATGGATGTTACAAAAGGCAAATAGATTAAATAAAGTGTGAATAAGAAGCGAATGGCATAAATAATTTTAAGAGAGTGAAAAGAGGAGAGGTAAAAGAGAAGGAGGGAGAAGAAAAAACGAGATGTCAGAGGGGGGGGATAGAAAAGAGGTAGAAGGAGAGGAAAGATAGATGGAGGAAGAGATAGAGGAAGGGAAAGAGGTAAAAGAAGGAGGAGAGGAGAGTAAGAACAAAAGGGAGAGTGGGGAAAGTACTTTTCAAAACTAATACACTCAAGAAATAATGTAAAAAATTTAAAAAACGAAATTCTGGAGTTATATAGAAAGATTTTTTTTTAAACAATAATATGTATTTAGACAATTTTTAAAGGAATATTTTAAAATAAAAATGAGGGTTTTTTTTTTAAAGTTATGTTTTCTTATGAGACCTGCTATTCAGTTAACATCACATTCCCCTTGTTCAGGGGTCAGACATTTTCTGATATTATTCAAGCTCAATCTCCAGTTCTTACGGTTTAAGAGGGCAACTGTTTCCAAATTCCACTGTGTGGTCTTATCCAGTCTCTTGCTTCTAATTTTCCTTGGCTGGCCAATCTTTCTGCGATTCAAGACTTCTGCAACAGTTTATCCAAAAGGATAAATGACCCACATGATCATACCAGCATAACCAATTCGTCCTTAAGATAGCTACTATGCTGGGCAAGTATAGTACTTCCAGAAAATCTTCTGATCTAATATTTAATCATGGATCTGTCATTGTGTTGCAGTAGGGCCAGAGAGGAGCGGACGAGGGACCAGCATTCACATGATGCTCCTGACACAGCCACTACACAATTTATTCCAGATGTAGAGAGGGATAGTTAGCGATGCTATCAGAGGCATCAGTTCACAAAATTTCACCCATGCTGCCTTCAATACTGTGGTTGTAGAGTTCACATTCACCACCTGCATTAAACATATCTCGGAGGTAAGAGAAAAAGTCTTCTACCTCCAGGGTATTGTCATTTAGTACCATTTCTTTGTGGAGACAACCATCAATAGGGTGTGCCTGCTCCATGGATCTTCTACACTTGAAGTTGGAGATTGGGACTAACTTACACTTCGGATCACTGCACTTTTTGTGAATCCACAATAAGCATAGGTTACATTGTATCACATTGCACCCAACATCCTACCGACACGGAACAAGGATACCAACCAGAGTCTCTTAAAAATTGTAGACCAGAGCCACGCACAATTACTTTGGTTTTAGTTAAGTTTACCCTCAACCTCTTCACCTTGATATACGATATTAAGTTTTTACATTTTTGCAGTTTAGTAGAAAAAATAAATGTTGTTTGATTTCATAACTACGGCTGCAGTCAGACAAAACAGTTTTTTTTCTTATGCCAATCATACCAATCGAGGATCTGTTCTCAACAATACTGGGATATTGTGACAGTGGTGACCCCCTTTTCTGTCAGGCTGTGGTATTTGTTCTGTTCAGCTCTAGGATGTCCACTCTCCCAGGCTTTGCCTTCTCACTTTGGGAAAAAGTTGGTTTATAGCTAATTGCCTGAGGTGCCCTCACCTGGAAATCCCAACGAGGCTGCTCAGGCAATTTTTAAGGAGCCAGAGTGCATCATGTCTTGTGCACTGGGTTATTCTCCCCACCTCTTCCTACGGTGGGAGTGAGGTTAATACAGAGAGGGGGTGGGAGAAAGAGGGGATGAAATAAAACATTATTTTTCTTATTTACATTATTTTCAATAAATTGTTGTAATTACAATAATAGTAGATTTATTATATTCACAGACTCAATTATATTGATAAATAAATTAAAGCAAAACTTGATTTTAATGTATTTCTTTCCATGCACAAGAATATATCACAATATTATGCAGCAAGAATAAAAATAGTAACATGAAGTTCAGGATTTTGAGCAAAATATCTTTGGTTTCCTCAATTTTCATGGGTAATGCTAGTTTTAAATTAAAAAGATAGTAAGTAATATCAACCAAAACTTTTTTTCAAAAATTGCTTTTATATATTGTATGACGGATTGTTTCAATTTGATAACTTCCTGAAACAAAACCAAAAGCAAATATTCCTTGGTCTGGAGGTCGGGGACATGTGTGAATCGTTTTGCCATTTTCTTTTGTCTATTCATAACAAGCTGTAATGAGTAATTTCACATTAAATAACCACCATTTCACTTTGATTGGAAATTCTACAAAGAAACTTCCAGTGTCTATAAATAATTGAAACCCGATACAAGATGGCAGTCAGGTCACACACTAATTACTTCTTGGAATTAGTGCATTTATTAGAATTATTCTTTATTACTTTCAGAATTTTATGGAATCTCTTGGAGAACATTAGTTTCTTTAATTTCCCTCTTTTGAAAACATTTTACTTATATTCATTTGCTTAAAATCACAGAGAAATGTTAGCACATTTAAACATAAGTTCTATTTAATTTCTAAAGTTTTATCACTATAGCAACCATAAAATAATGGTAAGATAGAACCCCCCAAGACTAAAATCAATCAATGAAATAAGCAATTTATTATAACTCAGCGATGTGAAAAGTCAATGGCAAAAAAAGCTGAAATCAAGATTCATTTTTCGTGCAACAAAAACAACTAAAAGCAACTTTGATGATTTGCTAGTGATAGATATTAAAAAAAAAACATTTAAAATAACTTGAAAAATGTTTAATTCGTGAAATATCAATTTTGGTAAACAAAAATAAGGCAAATTTACAAATAAATTAAATTTTGGGGTATGATTTGAGAGCTTGTAGATTTTCTAAACAACTCCAATCAGTTTCAACTAAGAAAGTCAAAATTAAGACACCGAGTGTGGATGCGATGTGAAAGAGACAGGAAATCATTCTTTGGGAAACAAAAGTCATCTAACTACCCTACCCTCACCTGAATAGGTTAAAGTCTTAGCTTCAAGATAAAATAAACATTTTCAGAGAAAACTGTTATAAGAGGAAAAAGGAAAACAAGGCAAGATAAGATGGATAGAAGATGAAAAGAGAGGAAGAAAAATAAAGCGAGAGAGAGAGAGGAAGAAAAAGAAAGAGAAATAAAATGCAGCGAAGGAAGTGAGGCTCTAGCGATTTCGCAGAAATCAGCTTTTTCTTATTAAAAAAAAAAAGCAGATTTCGACCAAAAAGCAGAGAACTCACATCCATGGGAGGCTTTAACGATTTAAGTGGAAATCCGCTTTTTCTAGAAGAAGCAGAATTCAGCTAGAATTGGAAAACTCACATCCCTGATAACTAGACAATATATGGCGCAATTTTCATTAAACTTGTTTTATTCTATACCTATTATCACTTCGGACACTCATGAATACAAAACATTGTAATATCATTAGGAATTTCTGCTGTATAGAAATACAAGGTTACACTCACAGAGTTTTAATATCATAGCAGAGGACACATGACCAAATCAATAAAAAAAATAAATAAATAACGGAATAAAATATTGAAAATTATTGGAAGTGAAAGTCTTAAATTAATTTTGTCACTGTCGAAGAAAGCAAACAGCTGTCATCTGCAGTGCTGGTAAGGATACACAATTGATGATAAATGGTGATGGTGGTGGGAGGGGCGCAATATAGGGAGGGGGAGATGGGATGCAACAAACTTTAACCAAATAGCAGAGAAAAACAGAGGATGATGTAAGGTTCTAATGTCGTTGGCGAAATCAGACATTCAGAAGACAATTCACATCGCTGTAAAATACGAAGCTATTTTCATTAAACTTGATTATTTTATTTTGATCTTCTATATTAATAAAATTATGAGACATTTCATGTGTGTGTGTGTGTGTGTGTGTGTGTGTATGTTTCTCACATTATCAAAACTTTGATAATTAAACATTGAATTATTTTTTTTATTATTTACTACTCTATCTGGTCGGAAACAGTTCGTTCATACAACTTCTACCATCAATAAAGTAAGGTATAGAGGGGTAAAGTAAAACTTAATTCTTTCAGTTGTGAATGGTAACTTTTTATCTGTGGGGTGTTTCCGGTTTGAAACATTTATTGGCACTGATATATCTGACAAAAGTTCTACTGCTCTTGAACACATTTTGCCTACAGTGTTTCTTCAATACCAAATGTTGTAGCAATACTGTGGCAGGCAGTCTGAAAACAATCCTTAAATATCCTCTGGTAGAAACAGGTATGTTTTTATTTATCAATTATTATCAATCAACACATGCCAGCATATAAACCAGACAGTAAACAGAAGATAAAGAAGACAAATAAAAAGAAGACAAATAAAAGAAGACAAAGAAAAAGAAGACAAAGAAAAAGAAGACAAAGAAAAAGAAGACAAATAAAAAGAAGACAAATAAAAAGAAGACAAAGAAAAAGAAGACAAAGAAAAAGAAGACAAATAAAAAGAAGACAAAGAAAAAGAAGACAAAGAAAAAGAAGACAAATAAAAAGAAGACAAATAAAAAGAAGACAAAGAAAAAGTAGACTAAGAAAAAGTAGACAAATAAAAAGTAGACAAAGAAAAGTAGACAAAAAATGTAGACAAAGAAAAGTAGACAAAGAAAAAGACAAAGAAAAAGACAAAGAAAAAGATAAAGAAAAAAAAGTAGACAAAGAAAAAGTAGACAAAGAAAAAGAAGACAAAGAAAAAGTAGACAAAGAAAAAGTAGACAATAAAAAAAGACCAAGAAAAAGTAGACAAAGAAAAAGTAGACAAAGAAAAAGAAGACAAAGAAAAAGAAGACAAAGAAAAAGAAGACAAAGAAAAAGTAGACAAATAAAAAGACAAAGAAAAAGTAGACAAATAAAAAGACAAAGAAAAAGTAGACAAATAAAAAGTAGACAAGAAAAGTAGACAAGAAAAGTAGACAAAAAAAGTAGACAAAGAAAAAGACAAAGAAAAAGACAAAGAAAAAAAAGTAGACAAAGAAAAAGAAGACAAAGAAAAAGTAGACAAAGAAAAAATAGACAAAGAAAAAGTAGACAAAGAAAAAGAAGACAAAGAAAAATAAGACAAAGAAAAAGATGGTGAAGAAGATGATGGTGATGAATGGATTTTAGAAAAAAAATGTTAAAGCACACACTAAATTAATTTTTATCATCCACAAGATGGTGAAGCTATTGAGGTTGTCAAGAAGGTTTGTTACCTTAGTGATATCATTGGAGTACAAAGTGGAGCAGGTTCTAATGTGATAGCAAGAATTAGGAGATGGATGGACTAAGTTACGGGAACTTCTGCCATTTCTAACCAGTAGAGGATTACCTCTATTGACCAAGGGAAGAGTCTATCAGTCATGTGTATGCAGTATGATGATGTATAGAAGGAAAACCTAGCCAGTGAGGGCTGAGAACATGTGTTGCATGAAAGGAAATGATATGAGAATGATACGATGGATGTTAATGTGAGTGTTAAAGACACGCTTAGTTCTGATGACCTCAGAGGAAGATTAAATCTGGACAGTATAGGGAGATGTGTACAGAAGAGGAGACTTTAATGAGATAGCCACATTAAAAGAATGGATGAGAGTTCTTGGGTAAGTAGATGTAGAACAGTTGAGGTAGCAGGTTCATCACATGGGTAGACCAAGGAAAACATGGGAGGAAGTGGTAAAAATAGTCCTGAAGGAAAGGGGAATAAATAAAGACCTGGCCAGTGATAGGTTATTTTTGAAGTCAATTTTTAAAATCTGTCCAATGCATGCCAGCATGTAAAACGGGCGTTAAATCGAATATGATGATGATGACACTCTAAATTAATTTTCATCACACACGAAATGAGTTGTCATAAAAACACAAAAATCCGGAATGTTTTTCTGACTGTGTATGAATTGTTTCTGGCCAGTAGACAAATATCTTATTTCTATAAATCAGTCTTCACCAATAATTCGCCCACCACCAGACGGAGCTGTACAGCAATATCCTTTGTAAATAATGTTGCATTATCACCTGGGATGACCATGGTTGTCATAAAAACACTACAATCCGGGATGTATTTTTCTGACTGTGCACCAACTGTTTCCGACCAGAGGAGGTATTAATCAAATATTTATTGAAATCAAAAATGCAATAAACTGAAACGAAACAATAATAATAAAAAAAAATCAACGCTTCTTGTCTATCGGCTTGCTTGTTGATTTGCCACTGCTTAGTTCATTATTTACGAGCTGTCCTTACCTTGCGTTGCTCAATCATGTTTTACCTTGTAATTTGTTTTGTTTTAACTGTGCAGTTTTTTTTTTCTCAAAATACTTTTTGTTCTAAACAAAGGAAAATAACTCTGTATTTACGAATACAGAGTTACATCCCTCTTTTAAGATGGCTTCTGTATGAAAATAATTCCAACCTGGTAAAAGTATTTTTCTGGAAGGAATTAAATCAAATTATATATTTTTTCTGTTCTTAACATGCTACAACAGAAAAAACTGATGGACTAAAATCAAATATTGATTTTGTAGGACGAAAAATCGGGAAAGACAGACTAAAGATTAAAAATAATAACAAACTCAAAAGTATTCATGCAATTCAAAAACGATTCCCAGGCAACGCCGGATAGGTACAGCTAGTTTATTATAATTGAGGACAATAAGTACTTTGGTATCTTCTGTATACTTATTTTCCTATACAAAGTTACAGTTACAGAGTGTTAACATGATTTAGATATATACTCATTTAAGCTTACATTTGATCAGCTCAAATAAGACAAGTGTTGCTTCTCTTCAAAAGAAAGATCTTTAAATTTGTTAAAGTCAAGTGAAAAATAATGTTTTAATGTCCAAAAATATTGTTTCTTGAAATTTGTACAAGTAAGAATTTTATTTTTATTTTGCATTTATTAATGTAGATGTTGCATCTACGTCAATAAAGTTGAAATCCTGCAGATATTTACATCGCCATGTTAACATGAAAATGGCTTGAATCATTTTCTTAAATCAACTAACTGCATTTACTTAAAATATGGTTTAAATGCTATTCTTAAAACGCTTAATCAGTAGCCATTATACATCTCATTTGTATACAGAGTTGTTTTTTTTAACTTGGTTTTCTAAATAATTTTTTTGCATTATTCATTTTTATTTTATTCTATCATTTTGCTCTTTATAAGCAAATTGTAAGTAATTGAAAGAAAAAAGACAAATCCTTAATATTCATTAAATATTCTTTGTTCAATTTAGAGTTAATTTTCAAGAGAGGTAATTCAAGTCAAAACATTATTTTATTTCTTTAAATATTATGACAACAAAATACAACCAACAAATGATTCAGACAGAACAGAGAAGGAAAATATGATTGTTTCAGGGAAATAAGAGGAAGTGACCATTCCTGATCACACTTGTCAATCAAAATAGTCTGGGAAAGGAAAGTTGCTGGAATTCTCCATAAATCGTTATTGTGGGGGTTGGGAGTACATTTTTCTTCGAAATAAGCAGTGTAAACAATATTTTGACAAATTCTATTGATTTGTTTACAGTGTAAAATAAAAAAAAGTGGATATTATTGACACTTGTCCCTTCCCTCTCAACTTTTGAAATTTTATAGATGGAAGGGGGGGGGACAAGGTCATATTTTTATAAAATAACTTTGTGGCAATGCAAAGGTTAAAATAATTTTAATTTTGATTAAAATCCATTACATGATTTTAATTCTAGAAAATTTCTAAAATTTAAGGTTTAAGCTTAAGGGGTATTAAGAAATTCAGGGAATCTGGTTTAATTGGTGTCTAATGACTAATGTATCAAATTTAATACAAATCTGAAATATTTGAATTTTCAAATGGGAGGTTGTGTCCATATTATGCAAAATCCTTTCAAATATTTCAAAGAAACTGAAATCTTGTGAATATTTAGTAATTGATGTCTAATACCTATTGTTAAAATTTTACAAAAATCGGAGGTATCTGAATTTTAACAAAGGACTTCCACTCCCTCTTTGCCTCCTCCCTTGGCATAAAACTAAATTAAACTAAATATAGTCCACATTTGGGCAACTTACGCCTTGCAGCTGTGTTCCAAAATTCATAATGATTCATTAATTAGTTTAGGAGTGAACTCTGTACATACAAACATATAAATACATACACATACCTAACTTTATATGAATAGAGATTAACATGGCAAATGGATCCTCATCTAAACATTGAACATGTACATTTTATAAAAGAGAAATGTTTATAATCTTAAATTTTGATGCCTCATCAATAAATTTAACAAACACTAATAAAACGGGTGGTGGCAGGTTGTACATACCAATCTAAATATTTCGTTATTTCCATACTATGCAATTTATTATGGATGGTTTCTAAAATACTCTACACATTATTGGTTTTAATGTTTGAATGGATGATTGAATACAGAGTCTTGCAAATAAGTATTTCATCTGTGTTTATTTGTGGCCCAAAGAATATTTTCATAAAAAATAAAATAAAAAATGTCTAGTTTCTGTACATTTAAATAAGGGTACCTGATATATAGAGAACAATTTGGTCACATTCCATAGATTATAACAAAAAATACAACCGAGAAGTGAATCAGACAAGACATTAGAAAACTCAGATATGGAAATTTGATTGTTTCAGTTTAAATCACCAGGTAAAGATATCTATGAGAGGTAGGGTCCAACTTATTTACACACCCAAGGGGGAAACGTTTTCATAGGTTAAATAGAAAATTCCCACTCCATCATGGCCACCAAATCTAACATCTCGACCTGTCTTAATTCTCCCAAAATATCCCATTATATTTTTGTCCGGGTTTTCCTTTTTTAGCAAATAATAATTTGTTTAATAAATAATAAAATCAAACTGTCTTTTATAATTGGAATGTTTTGGGTTTTTTTAATATTTGTTATATAGTTTAATTATCAAAGTAATGACATATCCAATACAGAATATTGCAAAAGAAATTGTTGAAACGGCCAAACATATATTGGGGATTTTTTTAGGATTAACACCAGTCAAAATTTCAGATTTCAGATTTGGCAGCCATGACAGAGTGGGACTTTTATTTTTTAACCTTTTCTTACTATAAATGCAGTAGTATGTAATGGATTTCAATATTAGCACAAGTTTCAAAACTCAGTTCTGTTCAAGTTCTGGTTTTAAGTATTCATCAAAAGATGTCAGTCTCTGATCATTTTTAAATTAAAAAGAAAAGGAGACATATGTAATATCTTACCTTTCCTTTTTTGGGTTCATTTCTTTGAGCCACTCATAGACACACCGGTTGGAAGCGCGATCGAATTTACGCTGGATATTTGCAATTGTTTGTGCATCAACAGCTTCAATCATGCCCGTGTTTTTCCCCGTACAAATACAACCATAAGGATTCAATCTGAAAAAAAAAAAAAAAAATCATATTTTAACATGTTCTAGTCATAAAATAAAAACTCAGTAATTCTATTTGATCTACAGATCAGCATTTTTATTATTATCTGAGTGTACACTCTGTCAAAATTGATGATAAAATAAATTATGCTTCGTCAGTGTTCATACTAATATTCATATAAAATAACGTCTCAATTGATGAAAGAGTTCAGAAAAAGAAATAAGAAAGAAAGAAAATGAATCCAACTGGGAAGTTAAAAAAAAGAAAAAAACATATCAATCGGCATAGAAAGAAGAAAGAAAAAATAAAAAGAAAATGTATCATTATGGAAATAGAGTGAAAGATTTCTTTCCGAATTCATGTAAGATGGGGGGGGGGGGGTAACTTGCTAATTTTTTTTGTGGTGGGATGGATATATATTTATTTATATACAAATAGATACACATTTGTCTTTATTATAGTGTGAAGGATAAACTAACTAAAAATTCACCCCCCTTCAACAACTGTTTAAACTAGTGAGTGGTGGTGGTAGTAGAATGGTTACTCTCCTATGAGACATTTAACAATTCAAAAGTGTTTCATAGCAAAATTTGGTGCAATTCTGATTAAAAACAATATACTTTTTTATTTGTTTTACTAATGAGTCATGTATTAAGGTTGAAAGCCACTCAAGGATAGGATTGGATATCAAATATGTTTATGGAGAAAGTTGTGGATTGGTCAATGTTGAGTATTGACACTAAAAACTACACTTCTAACTTGCACAAAATTTTTGAACAATTAAATTTAAAGATCGTCTAATAAGAAGCACTGGAAAAGCAATGACAATGTTTTTGTTTTATTTAAATGACATCAATATTTTGGGATATTTTCAATAGAAATTTTAGGCACATTTCCAGGACTAGAATAGCACTCAATATACATATTGAATACACTAGAATAGTACTCAATACACTCAATAATTTACAGAAACTAAACCTTTGCAGTTTGGAAGATATTTACATGTATACAAAGTATGCAAATAAAACAAAACAAAAAACATAAGCGGGACAGGAAAATTACATTTATTTAAAATAATTTCAAGATTTTGGGTGAATATTTAGCCCAAATTTTTGGTACATATCCAACAATCTTGTAAATCTGTGTAGGTTGCATCATTTGGAGTGTCATGAGATTACTGCAAGAATAATTCTCTGTATTTGTAGGTCACTCTTATATTTCATATTCAAATAGTTTGGAATCGACCTACCCTAATGTACATTGAGATAAAAGTAAATAGACATCATTATTATTATTATTATTATTATTATTATTATTATTATTATTATCATTAATAGCAAAGACGTCTGTCAAATGTTCCTGATCAAATTGGAAAGGGGTGATATCTATTCTTGTCCTTCTCTGGTGAATTGGATAATCACTAACTGTGGAAAGTGGAATCACGAGATTTGCGATGATTGTTGCTGATTAAATCAACATTCAGATTAAACCCCAATACGGACCCTCTGACAATTGCGTCTATTTACTTCTGTCATGTCTGTATATATGTGGAATAAGAAAACCCTGAACCTTTTAATAAGTGCAAGAAGGGGGCAGACCCAAAATATAACAAAGCAATCAAAGACAACCTGCTACGATGAAAACTATATATATATATCTTCAACTCTATAATAAAGACTAATGTGTATTTATTTGTACATAAAAGTTAGTGAGTAAAACACAAGCCTTTTTCTAGCTTCAGATGAAATCATTTTAAGTGGTGAAGGGAAGCAAAAAAGCGAATAGCAAGTTAGACAACCATCTCAGACGTATCTCGTCACCTGAGATGAATTTAGAAAGAAATCCTCCATTATATAATAAAAAGTCAATGGTGGTTGTTTCTTTTATTTAGGTCATCAGAAATGATACTAATATTTTATATATGAAAAATTTAATTACTGACATAATTCTATGATTTTATATAAATATTTTAGTAATATATCTAATTAAATATAGAGTGCTAACACTGTTTTTTTTCTATCAATGTTGACGGAAGGTGTACACCTTTATATATATATATATATATATATATATATATATAAATTCAAAAGATTATTTCAAATATTTAAATTGGTAGATTTTCTTCATCAGCATATTAAAATTTATAAATTACAATCTCTGGTAATAATGATACGAAGCATATGTATATACAAGAAATCAATAAAAAACATTCCTGAGTCAGAAGAAAAACAGTAGATTATTTTTTTTAAATATTCTTTCCTTACAAGGTAAGGTGTTTCTGTAGTTTCACAGTAATATGTTAAGTCTCTCGTAAAAAGAAAATAGCTAAAGAAATGTATAAACTTTGTTATGTACTTACATGTTAACTGAAAAGAAGACTACACCAAAAATTATGCAAATTCATCCAGTATTTATTAAATTAAAAATAAAAACGATTTTATCTATATGTCGCCATTTTTCTTATATTTTGACTTTTTCCGAAAGTTATCTTGCTTACTTAGTTAACTGAAATGTTCACCGGTACATGAGATCTTTTTTTTTTCTTTTTCTTATGATTTAATAAATACTGAATGAATTTGTGTAATTTTTTTCTGTAAAATCTTATTTTTATCTAACACGTAAGTACATAACAAAGTTTATACATTTCTTTCAATATTTTAATGTCATTGTGAAACTGCAGAAGCACCCAAGGTAGTTTTGCACAGGAATTCAAAATGAAATCAACTGGCATTGTACTAGCATCCTGTGTATGTAATAATATCTATTTTTTATTAAAAGTATATATGGATTAATTTCACCCACCGTAACCCAAGAATTGTTTTAGTTTATCAACTTAAAGTGTTCATAGAATATATTACTTTTATGAAAATAAATAATGTTTTCTAAAATGTGACCCACTCGTTTCATTCAAAAAAAGTACTACTTTCAACACTCTTGTCAACGAGAACGGAATATTTTGCCTTTTCCATGGGAGGACAACCTTTTGTGGGTTAATACCAGCAGAATGAAGAAAAAATAATGGAAAATCTTCTTTGAAAAAGACGTTTTACGTCGAAAATTTCAGATAAATTTTAAATGAATGATTTATACATTAAAAAAAAACAACATTATTTGGTGTTTAAACTTCTGTAAATTTATATATATATATATATATATATATATATATATATATACATACATACATACACTTGTAATAAAATTGTTATTTATACAAACATAATTTGGCTACACATTTACAGACATGTATCAGTTCTAGCTTTCTTGGTATGAAGGTGGAGATTCCATCTCCATACCAAGAAAGTGGTTTAACAAAGTTCAGCTGGTTTGCAGCTAAAACTGAAACACGTCTGCAAACGTGTAGCCAAATTATGTTTGCATAAATAAAATTTTTATTATCAATAAACAGATTTATTCATTATTGAGCACTATTATATAAACAGTAAAGATTCTCTGGAATTTTTTATCCTGTGGATACAAACTTCACCTTGATATATACATATACATATATATATATATATATATATATATATATATATGTGTATGTTAAAATTATCACTGTTTATTCGCTATTCAGCGGTGGCCCAGTGTTTCTAGATGTCAGCATTTGAGTTGCAAAATACTCGGAGTCCAGGGTTTCGAATCGCATTACCAGTAATGAATAGTTATATCTCTATGCTGATGAGTCCCGATTATAAAGGAGGAAACGTATACGTACATAGATAATAAACAAAACAAATATTTATCATATATATATATATATATATATAGTTCGGCAGCAAGTCATTGTTTATGCAAGCTTCATTGAAGACCACGGAGCTCTCTCTTTTCACAATCTTTTGTGTCAATCTCTCGACGCGACAAGGAATTCTGCGGTTCTCAGCCTCCTGAAGACAGTCAAGAGACCGAAAGCACTCGACGAAATGGCCCACGACACCAGGGAACCACAGAATTGCTCCCTGCGTCGAGAGATTGACACGAAAGATTGTGAAATGAGAGAGCTCTGTGGTCTTCAATGAAGCTTGCATATAATTATATATATATATATATATATTAGTAAAGAGAGAATTTATGATTTTAGAAAATGTTTTTTGAAATGGTCTAGAAATGAACAATATTTTGAGAATCTGTATAATTTTGTGTCATTTATGTATGACAACTCTCAATTAAAATCAAAGGTAACAAAAGATATTTAGTTGAGAATTTTATATTTCCTCGAAGATCCCTGCAGATTAAAAAAACAAACAGACTCCCATATGTCAATTTTCTACAATCATACCTACAGAATTTCAAGTTCCGTTATCTTATAGCCTTAAAGTAATTAGCAGACACACACAAACAGACAGGTAAACAATCACCTCTTTTATTAGTATAGATGAAAGTAATTAATAGTGAGATAAGATAATGAGTTAAATAAATGCTGAAATATATTGTAAGATCAAAGACATTCAATATTCTGATATAAGTGAATCTTACCGTAAATCTAAACCTTCTTCTTGCCAAATGAAGTCTACAATCTGAATAACCTGAAGAATCAACATATCCTGGCGCAAATCTAAAAAAAAAAATAAAAAAATATTCCTTTGTTTAGATCAGATAGCAAAACTTTAGATTTCTCCTATATATATATATATATATATGAGAAAGAAAGAGAAAGAGAAAGAGAGAAAGAAAGAGAATAAAACCAGGGTGCTCAATTATGTTTATAAGAGCAATATATATTTATTACATATAATACTATACAATAATTTGATTAGCCATCGACACCTGTTGTTTCATGGATGCAAGGCACACAAAACTTTGTCCGATGGGCTAAAAAATGTAATGTGTAGTTCGTTCTTCAGTCGATCGTCTAATCTTGATCTAATAGAATTTAGATTAGACCACTGAAAAGCAGACTACAGGTCGTATTTTTTAGCCCATTGGACAAAATTTTCCATGCTTTTATGTTTCTATGAAACCACAGGTATCGATCACTAATCAAATTATTGTATAGTATTATATGTTATATATATATATATATATATATATATATCTTTGTAAAATTAGTGGGAGAAAACCCCAGTAGAGTGCTTGATTAAGAAAAATTTAAAAATAAGAGCATAATATTCATTTATTTATATATGTATTACAGAAGATTATAACAACATCGATACTGTCGGTTTCAAATCAAGTGATCAACAAATGACTGCGCCTTGTTGAATCTCTTCAGCCATTGTTGTAGATTTTCCAAACAAAATCCACACTAATGGCTAAAGAGAGTCAACAAAGCACGGTCATTTGTTTATCATTTGTTGATTTGAGGCCAATGGTAGCGGTGTTGTCATAATCGTCTGTAATAAATGAATATATATATATATATGTATATATATTTATTCATTCAAAATATATATGCTCTGAATCTTGTAATATAACTTCATTGAGCTTGTAATTAAAAAAATTTCAGATAGTGTAAGGAATATAAAACTGAAAATATACATTCCTTATAAAAACCTTCAAATATATATTTATATATTAATAGTTCACAAGGAAAATAAAAAAAAATGTGTTAAAAAAAGAAATGGTATTTATTTAAACATTATTTTATAGAATAATCAATGTTATAAATAAAAAAAATATAACAGAGCTGGTATAATACTTAACATTACAACTAACTCACATTCCCTAAGAGACAATGGTCAGATGTTCTGTTGTGATGTTTGGATCTGTGGGTTCAAGACTTATATATAGTAGTATGAAAATATAGTTTCGGCAAGCTACACATAATTTTCACTTTGATTAAGAGCTCATCAGTCTGAGCTTTACTCATGTATTGAGCACAAGTGAAATAAACCCGACTGCAACAAATATATACGCCAGGGTTGTCTCTTATCTTCTGCCATCGGCTACATTTTCTTGGAATTTGTGATGAAAGAACTGGAAAGTCTCCAATCAAGACTGGTGCTTAGCAATGAGTTCTTTACTGATATTCATTATGCTGATGATACCACCCCTGTTGCCGATGTCTTCGACATCTTGAAGCTCTCTACATCTTGTGAGAAATGGGGGATGAAAGTTAACCTAGGCAAATGCAAAATCTTTTCCTCTTCTGGAGATAATATCTCAATAAACAAAACAAATATTTTTTTCAATGGTTTGATGATCCTCATCTGACATCAGCAAACGAATAGGAATATCAACTTCTGCATTTGAATATCTAAAAGAAAAGATATGGAGCAAGAAAGACATATCAATGTATCCGAAGTTAAGACTTTACAATGCATTGATAGTTCCTATCGCTGTATATGCAAGTGAAACATGGACCATACTGGAAGAGTATGAGAGAAATCTCAATATCTTTCCAATGAAATGTTTAAGAACTATCCTTGGAGTAACTCTGCGAGATAGACCAAGAAATGCAGATACCAAAAAGAGCTTAATATTAACAGACGCATCAACAAAGTTTTCGTAAAAAGAGGTTAACACGGTTTGGACATGTTTCCCGGCTACCAGCCTCCAGCTATGTAAAGAAATCATATCAATAAGATTTAATTCAAGGAAAATTAAGAGGACGACCACCAAAAAAGATGGGGTGAGTAGATAAGGGTTGAAACTGACATGCTGCTCCTAACAGCTAAAGACTGGTTCAAGACTGTGATAAATGTCGGAGTTTTGTTTTCAAGCATGTGGAGAAGCTTTCTGGAGTATGTCCATGAGTCAAATAAGTTGTTTTAAAAATGTAGACAAAAAAAAATGTCTTTTCTAAATCCTGTATATATCATAATATACATCTTGTAGATGCTCTGCAGTCAGCTATCAAAGATGTACTGGTTTCACTGCAGGTTTCAGGTTTTACATCAGCACCACTCCACTAGCAACCCAAGCATTTATCAACAGAAAAACGCCTCTTTCTGATATGCGATGTTGTGCGACGCACCACATAAACATTAATCTAAAGAGCCTGACAGAAAAAAAAACGTGACATGGATGCTCAGCATCAACCAAAAAACAAAAATATTACAAGATGACTTATTTAACACTCTTGACTAAATCATTTTTTTTTAAATCCATTTGTAAATATAAAGAAAAGAAAATGTAATAAAAAAGCAGACAAAAATAAAAATGTTCTGGAATTTTCTTTAGATCAGAACTATTAATTCAATTATTGGGATTATTCTGACTACTATTAAGGGTTCAGTTCAAAATCCCATATAGATTCTTGAGTTCAAGATAAAGCTTCCCAAGTTTGAAAAGATGCATCTGAAGAAAGTCGGAAGTTACATCTTTGAAAAGTTGTGAGAAAAACATCCAAGATGAGAATAGTAGTCTGAATAGTCCAAATAATTGAAAGATAAAAATGTTAAAAAGTTCAAATGAAGAACATGCACAACCTACCATCACCATTTTTGTAAATTATATTAAACTGTCCTTCATCTTCTTTTAGTTCTTCATTCTCCCAGACCAGCCATAATGGTCGCATTTTAGAATCCAAAAATCGACACTTTTGTACTCTGAAAGAGCAGCAAAGCAAAGAATAAAAGATAAAAAAGTGCTCATTCAAGAAAAGTATCTCCTTTACTGGAATTAGTAGATTGGTCACATGATCAAGAAAGTTGCAGATTGGCTAAACCTATTTTAACTCCATTTACATTTTAGACAATAAAACAGGAAAGATATACACATTTGTATGTCTCTCTATAGCTCTATTTATATAAAGTTAGACATGGGTAGATGTCTATATATTTGAATGTACAGGTTTCACTCCTAATCTAATTAACTGATCATTATAAATTTTAGAACAAACCTGTTAGATGTAAGAGTAGATAATGTGGGTTTTATTTAGTTTAATTTAGTTTCATGCAAAGGGGACAAAAAGGGGGTGGAAGCCCTATGTGAAAATTCAGATACCTCCGATTTTTGTGAAATTTTTACAATAGGTATTAGGCATCAATAAATAAATATTCTCCAAATTTCAGTTTCTTTGAAGCATTTTAAAGGGCTTTTAGGAGATATATGGGGACGACCTACCATTTGAAAATTAAAATGTTTCAGATTTGCATTAAATTTGATCCATAATCATTAGATACCAATTAAGAAATATTCTCTGAAATAAATTTCTTCTTAAGATCCCTTAATCTTAAGCCTTAAATTTTACACATTTTCTAGAATCAAAATCATGTAATGGATTTTGATCAAAATTGGAAGGATTCTAGACATAATATTTAGTAGTAGTACCTGTCCGGGGACGGGTATTTTTCTAGTGTAGAAAATATAATGAAATAAAATAGTTTTTTAGTTTAATTTCTCTTTCTTCGTATTCATCATCACTAGACAGCAAAATCATAATTAATCTTTGTTAATTACATAAACAACCAATAGTTCTTCAGTGATAGATCACAAATATAAATATATATATATATATATATATATATATATATAGTCTAAAGAAGCTTTGAGTCATTAAAGAAAAAAAAAAAAAAAAAAAATGTAATATATATATATATATATATATTTATACACACAAGGTGTTTGGGACAAATTTGATAATTTGTTTTCATATTCTTTCATTTCAGAAGCATTTTAAGTATTTAATAGCGGTAAAATGTAACAGATAGCTGTTTCTATGTACTATTGGTGAGTCTGAGACCTGGAGACCATGGAAAGCATCAGAAGATCGGAAGAGAGTGACCTGCATCGTGAGGATTCATACCGGATTTTTTTTTAAATCAGAAATATTAGCTGTAGCTCAGTGCTCCTTGAATACCTTGAAGGCCATGAAATGTGAGCTGCAGAATTGTGATGGAAATGTGAGCCTAGTGGCAAGCAGGAAGGATCACAGCAGGCATTCTAACTCGAGTCTACACAATGAAATTTGTTGAGAAATTACAAAAATAACGGTGCAGCAAGATCCATGCAAGGTAATGTGGACCTTGGCAAGAGAGAGCTGGGCATCAGAGTGGTAACTATGAACAAAGCGCTGAACGGTGATCTTCATTTGCTACTCTCTATAAAAGAGTCGCAAAGGCAAATTACTCACTGCTAAGGCCTAAGAGAATCGGCTTACGAAAAGCAAGAAACTTCTAAACACTGTCCAACACCTAGTCAGCCAAGGATGCTCTGGTTCTTCTCAGATGAGAAGAAATTCTGCCAGGACCAGTTTCACAACATCCAAAACAACAGGAACAGGTAACTAGCCTACAGTCGGCACAAAATTTTGCGCAACATAAAGACTAAATTCTCTCAAATTTTTATGGTTTTTAGATGTGTTTCCAGATCATGCCACTCCATCTTTAAAAATAAACTCAGACTCAATTTAGATGGCTATATTGAGTTGCTGTTCACTATTGTCAAGGGCTGGATGGAGTGACTGTGGGAAGGCTGTACATGTGGCAGCAAGACTCAGCTCTATGTCACACCTCAAGGAAAACCCAGAAGTGGCTGTCTGAGAACTTACACGCCTTCACTAATTTCAACATCTGCCTTCCCTTCCCTAAATCGACCGATTGCAACCCCATTGACTATTAAGTGTGGGATACAGTCGAGAAAGACATCAACTGTACATGAATAATATATAGAATATGAATATATACTGGCTTTAACACTAAAGACAATTTGATTAACAAGATCAAACTGGTGTTCAAGCATCTGTTGAAGGACACCATGAAGGCAAAGTGCTTCAAGTTCAAGTCCTGACTGTCGACGTATAGGCTCCGGGCGGCTTCAAGTGAGCTGCATTCGTCGAAAGATCCTCTAAGAGATACACTGTGAATTTTGAGAATATATCAATTATTTGCCAAATGTTTTCTTTCTTTCTTTTTCAATATTGTCAAATTTATCTCAAATATGCTGTGTGTAATTCCCCCATGACTGAAAATACTCTCAGTAATTTACACATATCGGTCCAGGACGTTACAAAACTTATCAGAAACCTTTATGCTAACATTCCAGTCATTGTACTTAAAATCTGCTATAGGAACTTGCTCATGTTCTAACAAAATTATTTAATCGTTGCTTAAAGATAGCACAATTCATATGTTCGGATGTAAACTCTCCCATTGAATAATATGATCGGAAGAATATATGAAAAACAAAATATTCTATAAAAATAATATATCAGGAAACAAAAAATAAAAAAATAAATGAATGCTGAATGCACTTCAGTTTTTTCCAGCCTGGAGGGTTAACTTTTTATGAGCACTGATGATTCCCTCTTCAAGAAAAATTCATGCTTCATGCATTTTGAACATTATGTATATCATTAGGAGATATGTGATTGAGGTAGGTCGAAACAATTGTATGTAAATAAAAACTGTTTTTTATTGAATTTGTGAAATTGTGTTCCCTACATGTGCAGAGGTATATATATATATATGTATATATAAATATATATATATTTATATATATAACAGCAGTAGTCATAAAATGCTATCATTGCAAAGAGATCTATTGTAAACATTCACAAATCCCAATTTCTTTTCAAGATGGCAATTGAAAAAATATGCATACAAAAATGTGATTACAAAAGGCACTCAATATTTCCACCAAATACAACGCAATTTGTTCCATATGAAGAATTTGTATCCATAGCAACAAATAATCACAATAATAACAGACAAGAAATAAACAGTTATTTTCTGTTTCATGAATAACAAATGAATTCCAATTTTCCAATTCACAAGCATTTACATTTTTTTCATATTTTAAGTGCGATTTAATCAATCTTTTTGGCTTTTTACAGACAATGCACGAAGCATTTAGTGATTATGAATATAATTTCAGAATTGTATAATTAACAAGTGACCATTTGGATATGTTTACAGTATTGAAAAGGTATCATTCAAATTCAGGAATTCATTCTGATTAATACGTGATGAGGGATGACCAAATCTACTCTCTTTTTTTTGACATTTTTGAGATAAAAAATGAATAAAAAGAAAAGAAAAAATGAAAGAAACAAATTAAAAACAAAATAAAAATAATTCAAATCAGGGGATTATAATTTACAAACGTCTGTACTCATTAAAAAATAAAAAATTGTTTAATTTATTTTTTTTTCTTTTAATGAGTTACCACTTATCACAGACAAAAGCCACTTGAGGATAAAGGTTAATGAAAATGTTGAATTGTTAACTGAAATGAGAAATATTATGAAAGGATTGAAAAAGATGAATGGAATGAACAAATTTGGATTATTTATGAGGACGGTTTATGACAAATATTTGTTTACATTAGATTTAACCATGTTATAGTCTGCAGGGAAGCAGTCGCATGGTAATGTGTTCCACAGATGAGAAGTTCTTGGAAAGAAACTCTGTTCATGGAAATTCTGTTTGAGGTTATGCACGCAAAGGAAGAAAGGAATTCAGTTGTGGTAGAAAACAAGTTCTTGCTGTGAATGTCCAGAAAGAACTAGAGGTTGGAGCTCAGTCAAGACCTTTCATGGAAATAACAATAAGTAGAGAAAGACTAGCAACATCTCTTCTGTATGAAAGGGGCTGTAGGGTAGAGAAAAGATCATCCCCCACTAGATTGCGAAGTTGATTTTGTATTCTGTCATGGTAAGAAAGGGTGATCTGAGAGGCGTCTGCCCAAATGTAGCAACAGTACTCCATCTTATGATGTATCTGACTCTTATATAGATAGAGGAGTATATGATATCGACCAACAAAGATGCCACACAAATCTTACCAATCAAAATACAATGGCACACAAATTTTACCAATCAAAATACAATGCCACACAAATTTTACCAATCAAAAACCACCATGCCATACAAATCTTACTAACCAAAATACACCACGTCACACAAATCTTACTAACCAAAATACACCATGTCACACAAATCTTACTAACCAAAAAAAACCACGTCACACAAATCTTACTAACCAAAAAAAACCACGTCACACAAATCTTACTAACCAAAAGCACCACGTCACACAAATCTTACTAACCAAAAAGCACCACATCACACAAATCTTATCAGCAAAGACACCACAAAAATGTTAAAATGTAACACAAATCTTAATAAAGACGTCACACAAATCTTAATAAAGACGTCACACAAATCTTAATAAAGACGTCACACAAATCTTAATAAAGACGTCACACAAATCTTAATAAAGACGTCACACAAATCTTAATAAAGACGTCACACAAATCTTAATAAAGACGTCACACAAATCTTAATAAAGACGTCACACAAATCTTAATAAAGACGTCAAAAACATGTAAGAGTTTGCATAGATCATATCAATAAATCTAAATCATAAGAACTAAAAAACACATTACACAAATGATATTCTAAAATATTCTACTACGCATACATAGGATTTAAACAACCTAGCAGTAATACTCACAATAATTTCTGGAGATTCCACAACGGGTTCAAAGGGCTGTGTAAATTGCTTAAGGCCATAGAATATGCATTTTGGCAGAGAACTTTTCGAAGGTCAGCACTCAGGTTTTCTCTGTTTTTCTGAAACAGGGAAAGCATTGTCAATAAAAAGCTGGTGATAAAAATGAAAATACAATTTTTAATTTTTAGTCACTTTACTTACAGATTAAATAGCTGCATCTTATAATTTTAGATGAGTCGAGGCATCTTTATAAGAAACCGTTGATTGATCAGTCATGCTTATGTTTGAACAGATTGAAATTTTTAGTCATTATAAAATAATTTGACCAGACCATAACTAATTTTCATCTTTAACTTTTAGTTGCATAGAATAATCAGCTTCTCAAAAGTTAAAGAGAAAAAATAGTCTTATTTAGATGTTTGTTCAGATTACATGAAATGTCTGTATGTTTGTAAGGTTGGGCATGGACAGGGGCACCGGGGGGGGGGGGGGGGGGGCAAAGAAGAGGGAGGAAGAAAACAAAGAAGAGGAAAGAAGAAAGAGGGAGATAAGGGGGAGAATGGAGAAAGATAGGAATAGAAGTAGAAAGAGGGGGATAAGGAGAGATGGGGGAAGAAAGAGGAAGGAGCAGAGGAAGAGAGACAGGAATACAGAGAGACAGGGAGTAGAGAGAGACAGGAGGTAAAAAGAAAAAGAAATTAGGTAGAGAGAGAGAGAGGGTAGAAAGAGAGAGAGAGAGATAGAGGGTAGAGAGAGAGAGAAAGACAGAGGGTAGACAGAGAGAGAGAGAGAGAGAGACAGAAGGTAGAAAGAGAGAGACAGAGGGTAGAAAGAGAGAGAGATAGGGGGTAGAGAGAGAGAGAAAAAGGAAGAGTGAAAGAGAGGAGGAGGAGAGAAAGAGAGGAGGAGGAGAGAGAGGAGGAGGAGAGAGAGAGAGGAGGAGGAGGAGGAGGAGAGAGAGAGAGAGGAGGAGAAAGAGAGAGGAGGAGAAAGAGAGAGGAGGAGAAAGAGAGAAGAGGAGAAAGAGAGAAGAGGAGAAAGAGAGAGAGGAGGAGAAAGAGAGAGAGGAGGAGAGAGAGAGAGAGGAGGAGAGAGAGAGAAAGGAGGAGGAGAGAGAGAGAAAGGAGGAGGAGAGAGAGAGAAAGGAGGAGGAGAGTGAGAAAGAGGGAGGAGAGTGAGAAAGAGGGAGGAGAGAGAGAAAGAGGGAGGAGAGCGAGAGAAAGGAGGAGGAGGAAGAGGAGGAGGAGAGAGAGAGAGAAAGAGGGAGGAGAGAGAGAAAGAGGGAGGAGAGAGAGAAAGGAGGAGGAGAGAGAGAGAGAAAGGAGGAGGAGAGAGAGAGGAAGGAGGAGGAGAGAGGGAGGAGGAGGAGAGAGGGAGGAGGAGGAGAGAGAAAGGAGGAGGAGGAGAGAAAGGAGGAGGAGGAGAGAAAGGAGGAGGAGGAGAGAAAGAGGGAGGAGAGGGAGAAAGAGGGAGGAGAGGGAGAAAGAGGAAGGAGAGGGAGAAAGAGGAAGGAGAGGGAGAAAGGGAGAAAGAGGGAGGAGAGAGAGAGAAAGGAGGAGGAGAGAGAGAGAAAGGAGGAGGAGAGAAAGGAGGAGGAGAGAGAGAAAGGAGGAGGAGAGAGAGAAAGGAGGAGGAGAGAGAGAAAGGAGGAGGAGAGAGAGAAAGGAGGAGGAGAGAGAGAGAGAAAGGAGGAGGAGAGAGAGAGAGAAAGGAGGAGGAGAGAGAGAGAAAGGAGGAGAGAGAGAGAGAGAAAGGAGGAGAGAGAGAGAGAAAGGAGGAGAGAGAGAGAGAAAGGAGGAGAGAGAGAGAGAAAGGAGGAGAGAGAGAGAAAGGAGGAGAGAGAGAGAGAGAGAGAAAGGAGGAGAGAGAGAGAGAGAAAGGAGGAGAGAGAGAGAGAGAGAAAGGAGGAGAGAGAGAGAGAGAAAGGAGGAGAGAGTGAGAGAAAGGAGGAGAGAGTTAGAGAAAGGAGGAGAGAGTGAGAGAAAGGAGGAGAGTGAGAGAAAGGAGGAGAGAGAGAGAAAGGAGGAGAGAGAGAGAAAGGGGAAGAAATAAAGAGAGGGGTAAAATAGAGAACAGTCAGAGAGGATATATTCAAAAAGTAATAGAGAGAGAGAGTTTTTAACTGTTCTATTTTCTTAGCGAAGATCTCCAGGGAACACTGGTTTACTCTAGTAGTACTTTAATACATATTATAGTTTATTAAAATGGTGTATTTGTGAAATAATTTGGAAAATTAAATTTTAAAAGTGCTATTGAATAATTGGCAAAAGTCTTGAAAGTAAATGGCATACAAACCTTGTCGTTAAGGGTAAGGGAGCTGTTTTTGATGAGCATGTTGGCTGCATCAATTTTCAGAAGGGCTTCGTTCTGTTTGATCAAATCTGTGGTGTGATCCTGAGAAGACTTGCAGTAAACCTCGAGGATGAGGCTGAACCGCAAGTTCATCTGGCGATCATGCATCTCAGACCTTTAGAAGAGAAAAAAAAATTGTTCAAGTCAATATCAATGGTAACGAGATTTTATAACAATTTTTTTTACTAACATTATTGGAAAATAAATAAACAAAAAGAAATGAAAATCACCAAATCTGAAGTTCCTGTCTGTTTGTTTGTTCACAAACTCCTCCTAGGGTGTTGGCGTTAAACCTCTACGACCTCTGAAACCACATTACTTGACTCAGTATATTTCATTTTGATCAAACGGAATACAACATTATCGTAGAGTCCAAATTTGTGCTTGACATCCATAAACATGAAATATGACATTTTACTTCATTTTATTTATAACAAAACTTATAGAAATTTAAAAAATAAGCACAGAAATGTTAATAAGAAGTTCAGGGCTCGGAGCAAGAGTGCACAGAAGTCCTTATTGATTTCTGGGAAATGCTGGGTGTGCTTGAAGGAGCCAGGAGGGGAGGGGGGACTATAACTTTACCGAAAGTTATTTAAGTTAATATCACTGTACTTATAACTCCTTCCCATCGGGCCCCCACTTCAAAAATGTAATAAAATATAAAAAATAAGAACAGAACAGGTACTATGGTGTTATGGGGTGGGTGCAAAAAAAAAAAATAGGCTTTCTTATTTAATCCCAGGCAATGCTGAGTCTTCCTAGAAATAAATAAAATGATGATAAACAATCTGTACAGGTGCTTTTACATAATTGAAAAAACAAAACAAATAAAGGAAATAAAAAATTATTGCTACTGAAATCCTCAAAACTCAGGACTTCAAATGATGAAGCTAAGATTATGTTTTATTTTTTTATGTCATAATAAATCAGATAAAACATTAGATCTTCTGTGAATGTATCAAATTATGATGTTGGAGTCACTATGTCAAGTTAGCCACCTAACACGCTAAAATCCCTCCTTTTTTTCAAGTTCAGGTTATTTCAAGTCAATTATATAAACAATACCCTACCCTTTGAATGTTTGGTCATTCCAGGTCACCAAAAACACTTTCAATATTGTTAAATTTTATCACAATAGTGGATGTAGACAAATGTCTATTATTAATAAATCATCTGTTGGTTAATGAGTGATGGTTGAAGTATATTTTTATGAGGGAGTTAAAACCTCCTTCTCCCTTCTCTGAATATTGTTAAAAAAAAATTAAATGTCTAAGCGAATTAAGTGTTTTTGATAAAATTGAATCTAAATAATTTTTATTTTTAAGAACATGCCCCTATGTCAGCCAGTTATTTATAACTAAACAGAAATAAATATTCATTTTGAATTAAAGAAGCTATTAAGCATTTACATATGACCGCTTTGGCCGACTCTACATTATGTAAGATAGCAACATGCATCTCCTCACTGGCATAGTCCCTTCAGATGTGAGACGGGAAGTTGCCAGCCGAGTAGCGATCACACAGGCTATCAATGATGAACACCATCTCTTTCATGGACGTGAACCAACGATCATAAACTGAAGTCAAGGAGAAGCTTCCTCAACCATGTCAAATCCCTAATAACATCTCAGGAAGAGACCACACTACAGCTGTGGACTAGATGGTTAGAGAATGCCCCCCTCCTAGTGACATTGGAACCCCTCTTTCTGAGGCCCTCTCTCCTGGTTCAGAGGCACCCTGTCTGAGAATGGAAATGGAGCGATCAAAGGTTGCTATGAGTAGATGGAGCTACAAAACTGACCCAACCATCTGTGAATGTGGAGAGGAGGACCATACGATGCAACACTGCTTTGTCTACCTCCTACTGTCCAACCGGTGCAGCTCGAACGATTTTGCAGAGCACAACAATAATGCAAAGGACTGTGTAGAAAAGTGGGAAACTGTCGTATAAGCACATGCTTCAAAGACACAAAAAGAAGAACAGGACTAACTACATAGATAAATAAATATACTTGCATATTAATTGGATGCATCTTATAATTTTAAATGAGTCGAAGCATCTTTATAAGAAACTGTCGATTCATCTGTCATTTTTATGTTTGAACAGATTGAATGAACACATCTTAAAAATATCCATTGTGGTTCTTTTAAATATATTTTATTTCATGAACCTTTTCAAATTAATCATACATAGGTTTGTTAGAATTTTTTAAGAATGAAAAGAAAAAAATAGAGAAACTTTTTTGGCTATGAAATTGGATAACTTGAGTGTCCCGCAGCAATACTCTGCAGAACAGTTATGTAAAACCGGAAGTAAACAAAGGACAAAAAAGGCATGTTAGAGTCATCTGATGATCGCTTACGATGTGAAACCAGTGGTCATGACTGATTAAAAAACATATACTTTATTCAATTGTATTTCTCAGATGAAAATGAGGAATTCCTCAATATTTAAAAAAAAAAAATATAACCTTGTAGAAAAAATATAAACATGTAACTCAGATTTTTTTCAAAAAGTGTATTTTTGTCAAAAAATGAATGAAAACTAAAATTAAGATTAACTGAACATCGGATACATTTAAGAGTAATCTTTGTTTCCTTATTTCGTTTGTTTTTAATTATTTACATATGATTTACATGAAATTGATTGCTTGATTTGTAAAGAGAATTTTTTTTATCAATTAGCAGGATTCATGTCCTTCAGTTGCCTAGGAAAATTGAGGAAACCAAGAAACTCCTGTTCCCAGTTATTTGGGGAGTGGAGTACTCACTGAATGGCGAAGCTATTGAGGTTGTCGAGAAGTTCTGTTACCTTGGTGATATCATTGGAGCACAGGGTGCAGCAGGTGCTAGTGTAATTACAAGAGTTAGGAATGAATGGAGTAAGTTCAGGGAACTTCTGCCTTTACTAACATACAGAGTGTTACGAATGTCGACCAAGGACAGAGTCTATCAGACATGTGTACATAGTGTGATAATGTATTGAAGTGAAACCTGACCAGCAAGGGTTGAGGACATGCGTTGCATAGAGAGGAATAATACGATGAATGCATAATGTGAGTCTTAAAGATGAGCTTAGTTCTGATGATCTCAGAGGAAGATAAAATCTTGACAGTATAGGGAGATGTGTGCAAAATAGGAGACTTCGATGGTATGACCACGTTAAAAGAATGGATGATAGTTCTTGGGTCAGTAGATGTAGAACAGTTGAGGTAGCAGATCCAGTTTACAGGGGAAGGCCAAGAAAAAATGGGAGGAAGTAGTAAAAATGGACTTGTGAGAAAAGGTTAGTTTGGAAGTCAATTTCTTAAAGCTGTCAAACACATGCCAGCATGTATAACGAACGCTAAACTGAATATAATGATAATTATGTGCATAGTTGAAATCGATGTTTCAATCTTACTGTTGAAGCGGGAAAAGGCACAACTTTATAAGAGATATAAAAAGTCTTCACTGTACACACGTCTATCATGTTTTTATGACTTAAGTACAAGTAAAATGTTCAGAGTTCGAATGTGATCTTTCTCTGCCTCTAAAAACTTATACATATTAAAATCACACATGAAATGTGTTTATAGTTTAAAGCAACTTTGTTTTTTATTTTGTTTTCAAAAAGGAAAGAAAATTAAACAGTTTGCAATCAAAATAATTCAGTAGAAAAATCATGATAGAAAACCATAAAAAAAAATGATTTGGAGAAAGCAAACTTTGCGCTTAATTATAAAAAGGCCTTGCGGGTAAGAACCAAAACTAATTATAGATTTAATGATGCTGTTAGAAATGGAAGGAAGGGGGGTTATGTGCATAAAGTCATAGAAATTATAATTCTACATTAATTCTGATATTTTTCATTTAGACACAAATTTTGCTTATTTCAATTTCCTGATAACATTTTTCATAGACCCATTAATATGGCTAACACTTGATAATAAACAGAATACAGAGTGACTCCCTCAAAAAATGTCACTCATGGAATTGTCAATAAAATTCACAAGCAATCCCATCATATTTGGTACAAATAAACTTCAGTCTATGCCTGAGTTGTCCACCAAATTTCAGTCATGAATGTCCAACAGTCTTTGTTTTATCACCATTCAATGATATGCGGGAACACTTTAGTGGTAGTCTCATCAGTAGCAAATGTGCAAACAAACCTGGATATGATGTTCAAAATTGTCCATAACTCTGACACACTCCTTCTGCTTCTCCATCCTGTTGAAACCACTGTTCATCCTTTGCTACTATGGTTGCCCAAAAGTTAAGGTAGCGTACAATATCGATTATGACTGACCACTCATTCTCATCTTCAAACCAGTAAAGACCAATCTCCCCATGTTTTGATATTGCAACCCATGCAGTGTACTTGGTGGAGTGCAGTGACCTTTACAGACAATCTTCTGGGGAAGAGGTTGCAATAGGCTTTAACCTCCCTCGATTTTCATCTGTGGGGTTATCTCAAAGATAACATCAATCAAAACAATCTCCAGACTATTCCGGAACTGAAGCAGGCCATCAACCAAAATCAGGGCAGTACCAAGAGAGGCGTCTGTCAGAGTTATTGACAATTTTACAATGCAGAGGTGCACATTTTGAGCATATCCTTGGACGGTGATTAAATAAAAACTGTTGGACATTCATAACTGAAACTTAATGAGCAAGTCAGGCCTAGATTGAAGTTTATTTGTACCAAGTATGGTTAGATTGTAGAAAGCATTCTGAATTTTATTACCGATTCAATGGACTGTTAATTTTAACTAGACTTTGAGCATTTCTGTACATTGCTTGACTAAGCTTCACCAACCAACCACTCACTTGCCCATAATTTATGCAAAACCTACCAAACATCTCTTGGCACTTTGTCAAAAGCTTTCTCCAAATACACAAAAATAAAATACAGGTTCTTCATCTTACCAAGATACTTCTCTTACATTCATCTTCGGATAAATATAGCATCGGTGGTACTTGGCCTAGGCATAAAACTAAACTGCATTTCATCTATGTTTATCTGATTTTTTATTTGCTGCTGAATTATTCTCTTAATTACTCGAGTAGCTGATCCATCAACTTTAAGCCTCTGTAATTACCTCTATCTAGAGATCCCCCTTCACTTTTGTAACAGTTCACAATTCCAGTCTTTTGGAACAACCCCTTCTTTTATGATCTGATTTATCATCCGCAGCCTCAACATTTATGCAACGCCTTCGAGGGTCACGCAGCCTTCAACATTTCTGCAACAACGCCTTTGCGGGTCCTGCAGCCTTACCCTTCTTCATCTTACTCACAGCTTCCCATACCATTTCGTCTCAATTTCTACAAATTTTCTATTTCAAGAATAAAACATTCTATTGTGTCAACATGTTTTAGCAATATCAAAAGTATGAATATAATACACTTTTTATTATCGATTTCCCCATCCACCCGAAAAAATATTGCAATTGTATGTCATCCTTTTGGCAGCCTTCATTTAATATCAAGTCTTATTTCGTGGCATCATCATCATCATCATCATATTCTGTTTAATGTCTATTTTATAAGTTGACATGTGTTGGACAGCTTTTAAAAATTCAATTTCAAACAACCTATTTCTGCCCAGGTCTTTATTTATCCCTTTTTCTCTTGAATCCATCCTCATAACTCTCCTTTAACCCCAAAAGTCTTATCCATTCTTTCAATGTCGTCATACCATCGAAATCTCCTGTTCTACACACATTTCCCTATATTGCCCAGATTTAATTTTCCTCCAAGGTCATCAGAACTAAGCCTGTCTTGAAGATTTGCATTACACATCCATCATACTATTCTCATATGATTTGTCTCTATGCAACGCATGTCCTCAACCCTCACTGGCTAGGTTTCACTTCCAAACATTATCACACTGTATACACATGCCTGATAGACTCTTTCCTTGGTCGAGAATAGCAACGCTTTGCTGGTTAATAATGACAGAACTTCCTTAAACTTACTTCATCTACTCTTAACTCTTGCGCCTGCTCCTCCCAAATGGTATCACCAAGGTAACAAAACTTCTGAATCGCCTCAATAATAAGTATGTCAATTTCAGAAACACCAAACATTAAAAAAAAAAAAAAAAAAAAAAAAAACAAGAATGAAAATAAAAATTTAAAGATATTTCACTTACTTAAGAAGCCAGAACAATCTGTGACCAAAACGTCTGTTTCTCAATGCTCGGCTCAACAGGAATTTAACCAGTGGACAATAAAAAAACATTTCAAATTTGAGGACTTGGACTAATTGTAAGAGGTATTGGGTCACTTCATCATCTCTGAAAAATAAATTTGGATTGAAGAAAAGAATTATTTCCAAAAAGTGTTTAGAATTATATGCATCTTTCGTTGTCATGAAGACATCTTACACTAAAAAAAACATTCAGAATGTGTATCAGTTTAGGTGTCTCTTCCTCCCTACTGTACAGGTTATGGTCTTTGGCTGATTTGTTTCTTTCGTGGTCATTCTAATGCCGATACAAAACCTATCATACACGATTCATTGTACATAATTAACTGAATACAAGTTGCTATTGTTTTTACTCACAGCTGGGGTAATTGCGAGTTCATATCTTTCCAAACATAATCCCCATGTTATTAAAATTGTGTGATCACTTCTGTGAATTACACATTATTTTTTTTTTATTTAAGTAAATATTTAATCAATAATGCAATAGCATATAGTATTAAAACAAACTTTTTAAAAATACGATTTACAAAAATAATTAAATTCACCAAAATGCATTTTGATTTCTTCGTAAACAAGCCAGCCATTTTAAACTTTTGTCAATATTTGAAAGAAAGAAAAAAAAGAATTAATTACTTCATGACACCTTGAAATTTGTAAGGAATTTTGAAGCATTTAAACTGTTGAATAGAAGGTTATTTTAAACTATTTTTTAAATTTGTAGCAAATCCTCATGTATTTAACAGATTGAAAGTTTTGGAAGCAATTCATGATAATTTTACAAATAGAGATTAAAACAACATTACCTTAACAAAATTAGTTATAGTTTTGTAATGATTTGGTTTAATTAATAAATTATGGACCAAATGATACTGTAACAATTAAATGTAACTTTCAAAATCCTATTTTAAAAAAATACTTTGTTTAAAAAAAAAAAAAAATTTTAAATAAAAAATAAAAAATCAAACAAAAGAAAAACCGGAATAGTTTAAAAGAAAAAACAAAAACAAAAATGATATCTCAAACTGTATGAATTTGCATTTATTTAATTTTAGTGGCAACTCAGCCTTTTGTATTTGGTCTAAAACTGTATTGAAAATATGTGTGTCTTATTGGGTTCATTTATGCTTAAACTAGGTGTACCTACATGGGAGTCCTTTTTTCTACATTTTTGTTTTTGTTTATGAAAAGAAAAGTTGGAGGAAAAAAAACAGGAACGGGTAAGGACAAAATAAAGGGGAGTGAGTAGGTAAGTTTATGATATCGTGCATACTCTAGCTAAGTCTTAAAAGGGAGGGGATAAAAAAAAAAGAAACCTACACTAGTCAAGTAGGATCTTAATGTGTCATTGTTCATTTCAGGTGTCCAAAATCCTTACGCCAAAGTAACATCCAAATACTATTTAAAACCAGCGCCAGTCAGTCGACAGAGTTGTGAACCACTTGTCCATCTTTTGTCAAATTTTGCCAAAGAGAATCACACCTTCAACTTAATACGAATTTTCAGACGATGTTGGAAAATGAGAATAAGCTGAAGAGGTGAAGATCTCTTCTCCATAAAATGGTTTTCTGACGTGTCGACAATATTACGCCTCTCACAATTGCTAGTATGCACAGAAACACACAGTGCTTCTCTTTATCCATTGTCGGTGCCCAATTACAACAGACAGAAAGGTATTCCAGGACAAAGTACTGTATATTCAGCATGCAAACCTTCAATCAACTTACATAGCGGCTGTAGAATATCACAGTAAAAATCATGATTAATAGTCTCATCCTCTTCACCGCACCGAACAAAAGTAGGTTTTTGAGTCAAGCTAGCTTTACAAACTTTGGTAGTGGTACAACTTTTGAACCAAACAAAACCGACTTTTTGTTCAGCTTTTTCCGACAGTTTACATAAATAGAATCAGAAGTTGAGAAAAGCAGAAAATTTAAATTGTAAATTGATTAAATCGTAAAGTGGCGATTGTCAAGAATTTACAACTGAAAATAACGGGTTGAAAAAAACAAAAAACAAATAGTCAACAAAAAACTGTTACCAAAGGCAAATAAAGATAGGTTAGATTAGGGTAAAAAAAACGGTTCAGTTTTTGTCTGGTACAAAAGTTGGATCAGTACCGCAAAAAAAAAAAAGAAAATTTAAAAATTTAACTTTCTCATGAAGAAAAAAAATTATAAAAGTTGTTTAATAATTTTTTTTGCCAAAAAATTTTTTCTCATAAAAATAAACATACGGTGTGTGTTTTTTTTGCTTTAAATGTTGTTTCATTATCTTATTTCTGGTGGAACGCCACCTTATTCTGATTTTGACGCCGGTTCGTTTTTTTTCGGTTGTTTACATAATTCTGCCTCGACAAAAGTCGGTTTTGTCTGGTTCGAAAGCTGTACCAGTACACAGAGTTTTTTTGCCAACCCAGAGGGAATTCCTTATTATCAACCAGATGAGTGATACCTCATCATTATAGAGACAATTCAGCACAGATGCCCAAGGCTAAACGTCGTTGGAGATAACCTATCTCAGGCATAGGGTGTCTACAAAAGGATTGAAACCAGTTTTCAGAGGAAATCAAGATGTCAAAAGAAGTCGCAGCAATGTTACAGAACTTAAAACCTTTTTTGGTTTTATAAATTACTATGGAAGGTTCATAGGGAATCGAGTTCACATATTGAAACCACCAAATTATTTGGATTATTTGAACAATTATTCGTGTCTTGGATGTTATTCTCACAACGTTTCGGCCAGTATAACTTCCGATCTTCACCAGGTACATCTTATCGAACTCGGGAATCTATACGCAATTTCAAATTATCCAAAGTCGTAGATTGTTTTCTTTTCATCATCCATGACCAGATAGAATTGTTAAGTAATTTTCATTTTATTCCTAGTTAGTATCGCCTGTAGTGAAGATTGAACCTTCAACCTCCAGAAGACTGTCACAGAACCGATTGCTAATTAACAACTTTATCCGTTGCACCACATGTCCATGAAGGTCAGAGGTTATATCAACCGAAACGTTGTGAGAATAACATCCAAGATGAGAATAGTAGTCCAAATAATACAAATTATCAATCCTCATCTCAAAAAGAAATTCCGAAACATGTGGGAACAACTTAGAATGGAATACAAGTGAAGAGGAAACTTTTCAAAAACCGAAAGCATCGTTACAAGCATCACCAATATTGGCGCATTACAAACTGTTGTGTCTGTCTGTTTTAGCCTGTGAGAAATCACCTCAGAGCTGAGGTTCTGTCCTGTCACAAATTATGGATGGACATCGGCACCAAATGGGTGTTGTGTATCTAGAATTATGACATCAAATCGATAAGAAAGCCCTAGTCATTATGTTTGGGATGATCAAGTTTCGCAAATATATCTACAATCACTACTCCACGCTATACACAGACTGCAAGCCATTATTGCACTTATTGAGAAAGAAAAAGAGTTTGTCGCAGATGGCACCTGCTTAATTACAGAAGGCCTTTAAAAGGTAGTCGGTTGTTACTGTTGTCAGTATGAATACAAGCTTGCATACAAACAAGACAGAGAAAATACTAATGGCAACGGCTTAAGTCAATTTTACCAGAGACTGACAAAACTGGAAGGTTTTTCTGTTTTTATTTAAACTAATGAGTCACCATTTATCAAGGTTAAAAGCCATTCAAGGATGAAGGTTAATGAGATAGATGAATAAATTGACAGCTGACTGATGATGAAAAATTTGATCACTTATAAGGTTGGTTCATGAAAAGTGTTTATTGACATTAGATTTGAAGATTACCACATTGTAACCCTCAGGGAATCAATCTTGTGGCAATGTGTTCTACAGCTGGAAGGGTCTTGAAAATAAACTCTGTTCATAGAAATTCCATTTTATGTTAAGCACTCGGAGGAAGAAAGGAAAGTTCTTTGCAGTGATAGTAGCAAAAAGAGTTCCTGCTATGAAAAATGTATAAGGAGGAACCAGAGATTGAAGCTCAGTCGAGCACCTTTCCTGGAAATAATGATAGAGTAGAGAAAGACTAGCTACTAGGAGCTATAGAGAACAGAAGAGATATCCTATCATTAGACTGCTAGTCGATTTTGTACTCTATCAAGGCAAAAAAGAATGCTTCAAACGGCGCCTCCCCAGATGTGGTAGCAGTACTCCACTTATTATGTATAAAGGTAGAGGATTGCAACAGGACACAAATACTTCCTGGAGCGGCAGAATTATCTAACCATTTTTCCAGCAAATTTAGCAACAGATAGGAATTATCAGAATTTGTATATTTGGTGAGAAGTTTATGTCTTTTATTGAAATTAAAAGATGGACTCTTCAATATCCAGTTCCGTTCGATGAGGCAATTTTAATTTTGTCCCAATCCAGAGTGCTCTTTTTTGGGGAGCTGGATTTTCACCACACTAACCGGCAACAGAAAAGAATGAAGTGCAGTATCAGAACAGATACTACACTTTACTTCTAGTCATTTTGTTAAAGAATACTATTCTTCAAATTCTTAATATCTTCAAATATTTAGTCATGCTGTAAACGTAGGTTTGGGATACGATTGCTTTTCAGATTTATTTGTTTTGCATGCATATATTTTGTAAACAAATAGTCCATAAATTATAGATTCTATTTAAATGGTAGATGGGACCCTGACAAGTACTACCACTCCTCTGGATCAGAATGGACCTGGGAGTAATAGCAACTAAGTGTGACTCCACACTCCCCAAAGTTTACAAATTAAGGCTTCATCAATGGATACAGTTTTGTATCAGAGTCAGGATGATTTGATGTAGAGAGACCTTGAGTAGTTGATAGTGTTGGGAATTAGGGTAGGCAGGAGAAAAATTGTAAAAAGTGAATTTTGGGATGTGGGGGGGGGTTAAACACCATGCTCAAGGGTGTCCAACATAAGTTTTGCGTCTTACCCAGATCATCATTACGAAGAAAAGAAAACAGATTAAACTTTGCTAGTACTCACGGTAATTGCTCAAGACAGTTGACTGCAAATTCTCGGACTGTTTTGTCGGCATACGTGAAATCCAAAAGGGCTAAACTGAGTTCGCAGTTGAGTCGGGGCCAACTGATGAGAAGGGCTTGTAACTGAAATGAACAATCAAACAGAAAATATTGCGATAAAAAAAATATTGATTACGACATTGTAGCAGTTGCATTTTAATGGACTATTTTCTTTCTATGTAAACTAATGTTTCTACGCAGAGTGATTGATCCAGTCAAAACACTTTGCATTGGATATACTTCCACTGAACTATTTTTTTTTCACCCCCCACCCCCACCCCGCTTCTCAATCAAGGCAGTTGGATTGAAGACTTCAACAAAAGTGGTTGTGCAAAACATGCCCTGTCCAACTCACCAGCGATATGAAACCCTTTCGTAACTTTTGACGTCAAATCTTTTTTTTTTTTTTGGTTGAACGAAGACGTGAAATAAAGTTGATAAAATGTTAGAATAAGACTTTGTCGTTTAATTAACTTTTTGACAAAATATCTCTTTTCTATGTCATCTCGCAACATCTAAATATAGATGAAGAAAACAAAAAAACTTTACCCTTGCAGGTAGGTATATAGGGACTTACGCTTTTATTTCCTTAATATTCGATATCATCTGAAAAAAATCTAATTTAAATATAAACTTGTCTTTCATCTTCATTAAGTGCATCTTCAAAAGTACTTATTCAGTAATTTGCTAATACGCATACATTCTTAAATAAACACTCCAGCTAAGGAAATAACTCTTATTCTTTTAGTAAGAGTTATCGTTCCTTATTTGCTTTTTTAGCTTAGATTGTATTTACCTTCTTCTCACCATGGGAAGATGTGACACAAGGCCAGAAGATGGGATAGTAGGCCAGCACACAAAAGGTGGTGCACTCTGGCCTGCAGCCTGATCAGTATTCCCTGGTAGGGGTGCCTCAGGTGATTGGCAAATGAATCAGTTCAACAGAAAGTGGGCCGTTGTGGTTTCTTCTGCCCCCGCTCTGTCGAACTGAGGTATTTGTTCTGTGTATTTCTAGGAGGTCCACCCTCCCAGGTTTTACCTTCTCTCTTTGATATCCCTTCTCAAAGAGAGATGGTAAAACCTCCTAGAAATACACAGAACAAATACCTCAGTTCGACAGAGCAGGGGCAGAAGAAACCACAACGGCCCATCCTCTGTCGAACTGATTCATCGAGAATACATCCTCAATTGGTATCAATGTATTTTCCAGAGTCTGAACCAAACAAAAAGGTGTTTATAGAACAGAAATATTTATACAAATTTGAAATGTACTTGATGGAAATATGGTCTCTTTTTTTTCTATAATTCTTAATTTTTCAATTCCCACCGATTTTAATAAAGTATTTTCTTTTATAAAACAACTTTTTGATGTACCTGTAATAAGTTCTGTACATATTATTATGTTTTGTTTTTGTGACATCCTAAGATTATTTTTAAGCCAGGTTGTCCTTTGTCTCTCACTTCCCAGTTCCTGTGGTCTCAAGACATGTTATGGAGTAGATGCAAGAGGTAGCACGCTGTACAAGGCAAAACAACTCGAGAGTGCATACGGCATCCAAAATCCCACCAATATCAAGTTTCTGATGAAGCACAATTGAAGGAATCCTTTCCTCCAGTTTGCTGCCACACATCCTGGCATCGTCATGACACCAAAGCAGATCAAAAGCGTTAAAGAATAAGACTCACTAGATATGTCCTAAATATGAATGACAACTAAAACATCTGGCAAAAACTCATAATTTACCATGCGCGTCTGAAGAAAATAAGACTTAATCCCTGATCATACTACAGGATCAGGCATTTCCTCTCCGACCACTTTTTTATTGCAAAATTGGGAAGCAAACAAAGTTATTTAGTTTTAACTTTAGCTTTGTCCGGAGTTCTGAATAACATAATAGATAGTTGTGGAGGCTATGAATATGCAGTGAGCTGCAGGATTAAAGCAGTATGGGCGGCTTTCAACTTGATGGCGGATGTGTTGTACCAAAAGTAAGAGCAGAAGACAATTGTATACTGTGTGTATCCGACCTGTTCTTCTGTGTGCATCAGAGACTCGGACTATGGATTTCAATTCCATAGTCCATGTGAAACAAACTAACAGATCTATTATTGGAAGAACAAATTCAGAGTTACCTCCCTTTGATTGGAACAAAGAAATAATATTTGGGGGGTGTAGTTAAAAAAGAAAAGAAAAACAAATTGCAAGTAAATACATTACTGGGCAACGCCGGGTGGGGACAGTTAGTGTTCAATATAATATAATAAGAAAAAAGAAGGAAAAGAAAAATAATGAAAAAAGAACAAAAAGAAAGAAAAGAGAAATAAAAGAAAAGAAAAACACAAACAAAGAAAGAAAAAACAAAGAAAACAGAAAGAAAGAACAAAGAAAACAATCATGAACAGTTGATTGTTTTACCTAGTTGCAGTGTTGTTTATGGAACGACCACC
This sequence comes from Sepiola atlantica, assembly GCA_963556195.1. Classification (NCBI taxonomy): domain Eukaryota; kingdom Metazoa; phylum Mollusca; class Cephalopoda; order Sepiida; family Sepiolidae; genus Sepiola; species Sepiola atlantica. The sequence continues at coordinate 206,984,164 of OY744515.1, read as the reverse complement.
AGTAAGAATCAAAGAAAATAATATTTTTTCTAATCCCAAATGCATTACTTTAGTCCATGGTAATCTCAGAGGAATAAATATTACAGTATTTTTATTTCTTTTTCTTTGGGGGGGGGGGGGAATAGAGGAGTTGTGAAAAAATAGAATAACAAAGAAATGAAATGTAACATTTATTTCTTCCTGGTTTTGCAGTAAACAAAAGCAACTTATAATGCAACATAGAATGCAACAAAAGAACATAATAATTCTAATTGCAATTAGATATCGCTAATAAAGAATTTATTAAATATGCTGTGATATTTTTGATAATTCAATTCAACTGTATGCAATTCAAATAAATTCCATTGTTCTAAGATGATTCGTCTTCTAATATCATTCGCAATTTCTTCCTCGTTTTATTTGGCATCGGTTCTTGAATTTTTTCTCAGTGAAATACAATTTTGCACCATGCATGTGTTGTTGCAACCATCATAGGTAAACGCCCCCCCCCTCCTTAAAACTTACAACTTTTTTCTAAGTACTTATATGTCAGTCTAGTTTTCCTTGCTATCTTCCATTTTTTTCATTGTCACTGAATTTTAAACTAAAGAGACATTTCTTAATATCACGATAATATAAATTAAAAGTCCAGATATGCGGCACTCCAGATCTGAGGAGTTTTACCGTATGCTGAAGTAATAATTTTTTCACACTAACTTCTAGATTGTTATTTGTACTGAATAACTCTTCTATAAACCAAGTTATGATATTCTGCTTACTCAACAAAATTCCAATGCACGAAACAGTGTTATGGGAAAGGCTTGAGGTTTGATCACCCAAAATGTATTTTTTCCACTTGGAAAAGTAATTGCATCTTTAAGGTAAATTTTCCTGTTGAGAAAGCAGACTTGAAATTCTACAGAATTAATGTCCACTCAGGATAATAGAAACCGTGGTCAGTGGGTTTCTATATCCATAAATTAAACAGTAAATAATTTTCAAGTGGTCTTGCTGTGTGGGCTACCCTAAATAACAGGATATATATATATATATATATATATATATATATATATATATATATATATAGAGAGAGAGAGAGGGGGGGGTAGAATCCAAGTAAACTAATAAAATCAGCAGAGCTAGTCTTAATTAAAAGATTAAAAATTAATAATACAACTTGAATTATGTATAAGTCCTCAATTCTTTTAATAAGGGGCAAACTTTAAAAGAAATAGATTATAATATTACGGGTATAAATCAAGGCCTAGAGTTTAGGTTCTTATTGTTGCTGCAATAATAGTAGTAATAATGATAGTGGATGCAGTGGTTTACCTGTCGGACTTACACTTCAAAATATTATGATGCTAACTCATAAATTACCAGTCCGTTATGCGCTAACACCTAGCTCAAATTGATAGTAATAAATTAACTAAAATTCTTATGATTTCAAGATATTTATTAGCATTATTTAATACACAGTTAATTCTTATGATCAACATTATTTGATGATGACTTTAAACATTATAGGTTTTAGTTTTATTTAAATGTTTAGATTAAATGTACGGTATAACTCTAAATATGAATTAGTCTTCTTCATAGAAATATATATATCTACTTATCTCTCATTCTACTTATTTGTTGATTTGTTTATTTTTAAACCCCCCCCCCCATATGCTTGCATATGTCAAAATGATAGCTACTCGAGAAGAGAAGGGAGTGTTGGTTGGGAACTAGGGGTTCATGGGTGCAAATTTGGAGGGTCAGCCGACTGTGACCTATATTTGGCCAACACGAACTTTGATTGGATTTGAATGTTGTCTTTTTTTTTTCTTTCTCTTTTTTTTAACATCCAGCTTTCCGCTGGTGACATTTCCAATGCGGGATTTTCACTTTTTATTTTTATTCCGTTTTTGAAGAGATGTGGCAGCATTGAAACGGTGTTTGATTGACGTAAGGCTGTAATATTGTTATATATATATATATATATATATATATATATATATATATATATATATAGAGAGAGAGAGAGAGAGAGAGAGAGAGAGAGAGTAGGTTGAGATAAATAAAGTTAGCACATTATTTATATCAGTTCCAAGAATTAAAACAACTAATGTCTGGCATACAATAGTTTCTAAAACGATTTAGAATATTTTATTTTATACTTTTGATGAATCCCAAAAGTCTCTTCTTCAGCGCCCCTTCACATCACAAATAGAAGTCAAGCAAAACTTCTTCAGTAACTATAGGAATGCATTTTGTAGACATAGAAAAGAATTCTTTATGGAACATATCTGACAGTATTAAGAATAAGCTTAACAAAAAGGTGCTTGTATTCTGGCAAAATGGGCAGAAGCAGTTGGTTGGTCACTGTTGGTGTGAGAGCCTTTTGGGCCTTTGTGTTTGGTTAAAAGAGATGAGTGTTCTGATTGCAAGTCTGTCGGTCAGTCAAAAAAAAAAGCAAGTATTATTGTAACTTAACAAAATGAAATATTGTTAATTGTTTTAAAACTCAGTTGTAATTTTATTTGGAAGGGAAATTCCTTTGTTACAGCACTAACTGAGACCACATGATTGACACTACAGTCAGTATCAAAATCAAGCACCGAATTCGGACGAAGACAATGAGCAGACGATCACGACCTGTGCAGTGAACACACACAAATACAAGTTCTCAGCAGAAAAAAAGAAAAGAAAAAAAGTATGAATCACTCAAAATGTAACGCAGAAGTTCTCTAAAGAAAAAAACAATGGCTAAGTTAACATATTTGCTTGATTGATCTTTTCCAGTTGATTGAAAAGGCCACAAGAATGACAAGCAGGAGTTAATGAAATGAAAAGATTTGTCTGTCTCACGCTTTTGACGAATAACTGCAAGAAGGTCAGACAAAATGTCTTTCAATTTTCCAGTCATCGGTATGTTCAACAATTTGATCAGTTGTATAACATTAAACACTGAACAAAAGCAAAGGATAAAATGAACAAAAAAAAAAGACAAAACTGATATTTCTATATTAATAAAATTGTGTGACCACTTTCTGTGTCTATACAAGTATTTCTCGCCTCTACTAACTATGACTTGCACATTTGTTTTTCATTTTTTACTATTAATATTCATTGAAATAAAAAAAAAACATGCAAGAGCATAAAATACGAAAACAAACTTTTTTTAAATCCTGTTTAAGAAATAATTTAATTATAAAATTAAATTCAACCATTTTAATAGCTAAAAAAAAAATTACATAACCCATTAAAAGTTTTGGCAGACATCCAATAATTTTATAAATAGAGATTAAATTAATTTTATAAAAAGAACATTCATCATCATTATCATCTTTATTTCCGTTGGTCAGGAGTCCAACGTTTTCTGGCAACCTGAAATCCTAGTCTCCAAGCTTGGCGATCTTGAGGATCGATTCCATTTAAATTCCATTGTCGAAAATCCTTGTTCATAACTTGCATCCAAGTTTTCTTGGGTTTTCCCACTTTCCTCCGTTCTTCCACCTCAAGACCTCCGGATTTTTTTCTCTTAGAACCGCTCCTCTCAACATGGCTGACCGACATAATCAACCTAGCCAACCGAGTATCAAAGCTGATATGCTGGGTTTGATATGATCTAACACTGCATATCTATCTGATCATTGCTGTGCCATTACGTTCAAGACAGGAGAATGAGGTAGTTTTATAACAATTTGGCTCAATTAATAATTTAATGACCAAACGATGCCATAATAATTAAATTTAATTTTCAAAATCCTATTTAAGAAAAAACAATTTGGCAAAAAGACAAAAAAAGGAAGAAAAATGAAAGTAAAAAGAATCCCAAGCAATGCAGAGTAGATACTGCTAGTGATTAATAAAGACATATGGTGACCCCTCCTCCGCCCCAAAAATGCCACCCATAGAATCATGAATAAAATTCACAATCCTTTCTGCAATCCAACCATATTTGGTACAAATAAACTTCAATCTATGCCTGACTTGTCCACCAAGTTTCAGTTATGAACATCTAAAAATATTTGTTTTATTGTCGTTTTCAATATGTGGGGACACTTTGATGATCATTTCATCAGTAGGAGGTGTGATTCTGAACTGCTTCACACTCACCGGAACTTAAGCTGCATATTTTTATCTATGGGATTATTTCAAAGATAATTTGTATCAAAACAATCTCCAAATTATTCCTGAATTGAAGAGGGCATCACAGCCAAAATCAGGTGAGTGTCAAGAGAGAAGAGTTTCAGTTATTGACAATTTTGCACATCGTATTCAGGTGTGCTTATCATTGAACGGCCATAAAACAAAGACTGTTGGGCATTCATGACTGAAACTTGGCGGACAAGTCAAGCATAGACGGAAGATTATGTGTACCAGATATGATTGGATTGCAGAAAAGACTGAATTTTATTAACGATTCCATGGGTGGCATTTTTGGGGGTTACTTTATTCTCAAAAGAGAAATAGACAAATATAAATTGCGTTTTGGAAACTTTGTGATGAAGATTGATAATTTTAATTATTTAGATTTTTCCGACTACCGTCTTCATCTTGGATGTTATTCTGACAACGTTTTGGCGGATGTAACCTCTGACCTTCTTCAGGTGCATCTTGTCAAATTTCGGAATTTATTTAGAGGTAGCTTGCTCTCGTTCCGACAGCCATGACCGGATAGAAGTGTTAAGTAATTCATAAGTGTATTCTTAGTATTGCCCGGACTGAGGATTGAACCTTCAACCTCCAGAAGAGTGTCACTTAGAACTTATTATTATCTTAGCACTTATACCTGTTATGTCACATATCCTTGCAGATTCCCAAGTTCGACCAGATACATTTGAAGAAGGTTAAAGGTTACATCGGCTGAAACATTGTGAGAATAACATCCAAGATGAGAACAGTAGTCCGAATAATCCAAATAATACAAAATATAAATTGCTTTAATGATTTATCGGTTAAGGAATAGAAGACAAGATATGCAAAACACCTCAATCTTTAATGTAAGCATACACTAAATAGAATATTGAATAAGTGTCTATCAGGGTAAGAACCATTCTATAAGTCTCTGATACACAAAAATGAAAATTTGATTAATTTTTATAGGTCGATGTCCTTCCTGACGCCAACACAGTGAGATGATTTGGACCAGTAGTGTTTTTGTCAAGATACCATCTCTAGGGGATTGTCCAGCCAGGCTAAAGAGTGTTTCACCTACCCTTTTTGGATTTTAAAAAATTTGTTTTTCCATTAAAACAGGTTGAATTATTTATTGGTTCGTTGCTGCACCACCTATCACTGAGTTGAACTTTTGTTGGGAATATACCAAGGAGGTATTCAAATCGCCTTGGTTAAGACGGGGATGCACAACTATTATACTCACATCAAGTGCAGTTTTGAGTCGCTGCAAGTTACAGATTTAGTACCTTGTGATATTGTAAAAGTTGGACCTAAATAGCATTTAAACTGACATATCAAACTTTGATTTTGTACAATGAAATTGGCACTATAACATACTTTAGTACAGTTTATTTAAAAAATGATGTATTTCTGCCCGGACAACTGGAAACGTTTTTAAATTATGGACCCCTGTCACAAAAAATTTTTTTTTTTTAAATCAAGGGAAATTACTCTTTTTTTTAAAGAATATAAAAAGAGTTGTCTTCCTTACAACTAAAATTTTATTTCTTTTTCGATATAAGTCTAAAATAAAATGTGAATATGATTTCACTGTATCCCGGGCAGCGCCGGGTAGGTAGAGCTAGTTTTTACTATAAGCATACACTAAACAGAAGATGGAATAAGTTTATATAAGAGTAAGAAGCATTGTATAAGTGTTTGATACACGAAAGTAAAAAGTTGATTTATTTTTAATCACATTCTGAGTGGACTGTTGTCCTTAATGTTTGTGGCCAAAGGAAAGATCTGGAGTTTAAAATTCAGCTTCTTTTGTCTCAATAAGCAACGCAATAATTATTTTCAGTGTTTACAGAAAAGTTTCAAGTGAAAATTGTTATCGTAAGATCTTTAGACAATACAAAGTGAAGACTAAAATATTAAAATACATATTTTCCTCATTTGTTTTTTGTTTTTTTAAGATAATTGATTTTGTTGTCCTCCTCTAATCTGGAATCTATCACCTCAGGTTAACTTGTTCACTTAGAATATTGGAAATATTCAGAAGAAGATAAGGATGTTCGCGCTGTTGTTTCATCTCATAAATGATTATACTTAGAGTTATGAAACCATAGAAACAGCAAAAGAAATGTATGCATGTCTGTGATGATGTGTTTTGCTAATACGATTATTGAAGATTACAAAGCAAGTACGAAAAAAATGTCCACTAAAACATTCATCCTGACATTAAATTGGATACTTACAACAAGAAATCAAGCTGCACTAACTTAACTCTAATGACAAAAAAAGCCATAAATGTTTTAATATATAAAGTAAAGTCAGTCTGTATTAGTCCATACAGAGTTACTACACGTTGATTGGAAAAGGAGGGAACGGCATAATTTTTTTAAATATTTTAATTTTGATACATTCACTCCTTATTCGTTGGGTACACTTTCTCTTTTAGCATTCCCCAGAAAAAGAAATCTGTTGAATGAGATCACTCCAAATAATCAGTTAGAAATTTTGTATTTTATTTTATTAAATGAAAAATATCGAACTATCTTATGTATCCAAACTTTCTGGACACCCTGTACATATATGGCATTGTCACCAGTAGTTTTATATCATCAGACTGGACTAGTGTTATGGGGAGCTGGAGAAATATACAGGACTATAGGTTATAAGTGTTTCATTATAAATGGAGGTCTTAGAAACCCAACCTCTACCAAAATGGTCAAAATTGAATTTTAGCTGTCATAGGGATCAAAGTTTAAATGTTATATGCATGGGAATGCATGGGTCAAAAAGTCGAATGAAACACATGATCACACAGCATGCTGAGAGTGCTTGAACCGAAGATTTTAATAAGTTAGAGAATTTTCGTTAGAGAGTGGGCAAGAACTAATAAAATAAGTGAGGTTTTAAAAGCTATCAATAGTTAAGTCAGTCAGTCAGTCTTTCTCTGCGAAGCATGTATCCTGAAATTAATAAAGAACTTTATATATTTTGGGTATGAGTGTCTGTGTTTAATATCATTGGCGAAAACCAATATCAGGCTAGTCATCTCCATGATAACTCTCAACCAAACAAGAGTTTTACCCAGCAAAGCAAAATGACCAGCAGAAACAATGACCAAACAAAAAATATCTTTAACCTCCAATTTGTCACATCATCTTCACATCAACGAGTTTACAACATTAGGGTCTTCCGTAACTAAAAGATATACTGACTTTCATAAATAAATATAGGGTGACTCCAAGAAAGAAAAAAAAAACGCTTGCTATGGGATTATTAATAAACTACACAATCCTTTCTGTAATCCAATAATATTTGGTATATAATCCTGTCTTAAGATGGTTGAAGGTTATTAAAACATCTAACAATTAGGTTTATTCATGTGGGGCTTTTTAAATAAGAGAAATGAAAATATTAATATAAGAAAAATTTTTTTTTTTAATCTTCCCTTGCTAATCTTGTAAAGGAATTTAAATAATTCATACAAATAAATTGTTTTTTTTTAAATTATTATTTACCAAATATCAGAAGGTATAGAGGATTTAAAAAGTTGTACGACAGTAAAGTGAACTTGGAAATATTTCAGTTACAATATTTTCAGCACGTGTTAAGCTTCTGCTGAGGTGTGAATATGAAAAGTTAAGTATGTGTGTGTATTTACTCCTACAAGTTATTTTAGGTAGTGCTCATTTAAGATAGTGAATATATACGTGTTGAAACTGTTATGCCTCATAGCTTGTTGTGGTGACGATTAGTTGATACAGGAGTGGACTGCTTATAATTCGTGTTCTTTCTTTGCATGAATAAAAATAGATCCAATTAGATCTTTTACTAATGGATCACCAATTATTACGGCCAAAAGCCACTCGAAGATGAGGCTGAACGCGATGGAATGATCGCTATGTGAGAGATGAAAAACCTTACGAGAGAGTTGAGAATGATTGCTCGGATGGATCCAAGTTCAAGTACTTGTGGGAACGATTCATAACAGAAATCTGTTTACATTGAATTTGAAGGCACCCATGTTGTAATATGCTGGGAAGCAGTCCCATGGTAATGTGTTCCAGACGTGAAGTCCTTGCGAAGAAGCTTTGTATGTGACAATTCTGACTGATTCTAGGCACATGAAGGAAAGAATGGAAAGTTCTTTTCCGTTGTGGTAGGAAATGAGTTTTTGCTGTGAATGTCTTACAAGGAGGAACCAGAGATTGGAGCTCAGTCGAGCATCTTCCATGGAAATAACGACAGAGTAGAGAGAGACTAACAAGAAAGAAAGGGGATGTAAGGAACAAAAGAGATCATTCCCCACTAGATTTCTGAAAAGATTTTGAACTCTGTCCTTGCAACGAAAGGTGATTTGAGCAGCGCCTCTTCAGATGTGGCAGCAGTAGTCAATCTTAGGATGTATGACTCTTCATGCCGTGACAGTATCAATTAGTTTAATCATACTCTAATCCTAGTCAGAGAAATGACATGTTATGGGGAAAAAAAGAACATTTTCTTTTGTCTCACATTTGAACATTCTATTGTTCTAAAATCTAAAAGTGGAAATGCTATTTCCAGCTGTGATAAAGAAGATAAAGAAAATGAAAATTTTAAAAAGCAGTAAATGTGACAAAATGGTGCAGTATTGCGTGCTTTCATTTCTGGGAAGGACTCGAATCAGAATCAAGTCTGTTCGTTTTGTTTTGTTTAATTTTTTTTTTTTGGGGGGGGGGGGGGTCTAAAGGGAACCGAATCAGTCAGACATAATTTCAGTTACACCCGATGAAAAAATTAAAAATTAATTCCGTCCTGGTCTCTTAAGAGTAATGGCTGACAAGGATAAATAGCATGAAGCAGTTGAAAGTAAATTATATATGAAAATTGCATAACTGCATCCAAATATTCATATGAAAAGAATAAAGACAAGACCTGTTCAAACATATTTAGGTGGAAAATGGGAAGTAAAAACAGGGAAACAATATAAAATAATCAAATCTGCTGTATCCTTGTGTGCTTCTAAACAGGGGAAGGGAGAAGGAGAGAGAGAAGAAAGAGTGGGAGTAAATGTTAACATGAGTGAAAATGCCTGCAACCTCTTGTATAAATGACTATTGGGAGAAGCTGCTGAGCCGGAAAAAATGTAAAAAAATTCTGAAAGGGAATGAAACAAATGCATATGTTCATGAAACACACATCAGGAATTGGCCTAAGTGGCCAGCGAACCAGACCAGCATATGCAGGTTTTGGTTCAAAAGCTACAATGGTCAATGAAATAGAGGAAAAATTTGCTTTACTTTATTATGAAGATATATAACATGACCATTACCAGAGTAAATGGGATGTCTAATTTTCATAATTAAAAAAAAAACGGTTTTAATAAATAATTACCCACTATTATGAATTTGCAATTTTATTGTTTTATTTTCATACATTTTTATTAATAAATTCATGAGAAAGCAATTTGATTTTTTAAAGACGGAAAATAAATCTAATCTCTTTATATGAATTCACAATACTATTAAATATTTGCACCCAGAGAGTGCATTATTTGACAGTAGCTGTAAATATAAGGGAAAATAAGGAGTGAAAAGAATAACTGTTTAAATGAATATTATTTTTGAAGGAAATATGTTTACTTAACTTCAAGAATACGAGAGTAAAATAAATAAAGTGTGAAGATGCATATTTAGCGAAGTCGGCAGATAATAATATATATGGGCCATATATTTAACTCAACAGGAAGTTGAATGTTTTGTTTTTTTCTCCTCCCAAACTATGGCCTCCTAGAATATCAATATAACAACATGGTGTATCGAATGCACACAGAAATTGGTTTCTTAACCAATAAATCTTCCATTTTTTTGTAGGAAATAGATTCCATTTGTCTTTCAATCTATTTCCTTTTTCTCTCCTTACACTTTTCCGAAAATGGATAGACTAGTTGCGGAGGAATCATTTTCCGTTAATTACTCTGCATGTTTTGGGAACATACTTTTTCTTTTTACCAGTTGAAAAAATATATTTACCAATGAAAAGATAAAATTATAGATGGTTAAAAAAAACAAAAATATATTCTTTCTTTAATGTTTAAAATAGCTAAATGTACATTATTGGTAAATCAGGGGGAAAAAATATATATCTAGATGTATTATAAAAAATATAAGTAGGGAAATATTTTAGTATATATCTCTGTGTCTATAGATATAGATACATATAGATAGATGGATAGATATACATATATATGTACACACTTTTTTTTTTTTTTTAATTTTCTTATCTTTTTGTTTTTGCTGGGGATGGGGCATCCTACCGGATACCAGACATTCACCTGCTATTTCAAGACACTCCAGCCAAGAGATCTTTTTAAGATTATAACCATTCCTTTAAGTGCAGTTGTTTGTATCTCTCTTGCATTTGGTTCACCGGGTATATTCGCCAGGTAGTTTTTGAAATTCTTTTTGATTTCCGATTGCTTCTATAATTACTGGGATGATGGAAATCTTCCTAAGATTCCAGTTTTGTTTCATGTCGTACATAAGACCTTGGTATTTTGTGATCTTTTCCCTTTCAGCTGTTTAAGCCAGCATCATTAGGAACACTGACTTCAACTAGGGTTGCTACTTTCTCCCTTTTGTCCCATCATCACTATGTCAGGTTTAACAGCTCCGTTTTCTAGGAATGTAGCTGTAGGAATTGCATAGTCATAGTGGATGGTGTATAATTTATTTTCAACTGCTCTTTCTAGTATATGTTTTCAGGACTTGCTGCTACACTGGATATTCACCAGTGTTCGCACTAGTATTCATATTCATAAAATAACACTTGAAACAGTGAAGTTAAAAGGAAAAAGAAGAAAACATTTCAAACTAGAAGGTTTTAAAAAGTAGAAAAACCATAGGAATAGGCATAGAATGCAGAAAAAAAAGTAAACAGATTTGTCTTCTCATTTTCCTTGAAATGGATTCGTCCTGCAGTTTGTTTCTACTTTCCTGCCATGAGACAGAGATATAAATACATACATTGCTCTTTATTATACAGTGGAGGATTATTATATATATATATATATATATATATATATATATATATATATATTTATAAGTAAGCAAGGTCCATTTACATTGCAAAAGTCAAGATTTTATTTTATCTTACGAAAACATTTTCAAAACAGAATCTTTTGTGCAATTATTTTATGAACTTGTTTTGCTCAAAGTAGCAAAACACATGAACAAATTTAAATGGCTTAAAACATCTCAATAAATAGAAAGAGATTGATGATCTAAGAAAGAATCTTTTTAAATTTTTTAAATCTGACTAAAAATAAGGAAGTTATGACTATTGTTGTGCCTTGCACGATTGGATATTTTTTCCCTTTTTAAGAACATATGCGTCTCGTCACATTTTTTACACTAATTTTTCAGTAAAAATGTTATATCTTTGTTAAAACATAATTAGGCAATGAAATTTGCCATAAGTGTATTTTTGTGCAGAAATTAATGGTTTCCAAGTAATCTGCAGTAAATGCATATAAATATGCTGCAATACCTTAAAAATACCATGTATCCATTAAAAAAACAGAACTCAAAGTTGAATTGCAATACATTTTATGTACAAGAAACTGAAATCTAATACCAGGACTGTTTAAAAATGAATATATTGCAATTAATGTATTGTATTACTGTAGATTAACACTTTCTGTTAAATCGCCCCTTGCCTCCTCAAAATATGAGATTTTACTTTTTTTAGGCAATTACGTGTGAATATTCTGAAAAACTTGGCAGAAGGAAAAAAAGAAAAAACAATTATTTTATAATTAAGAGCGGAAATTAGTTTCACATATAAATTTAATGTAAAATAATACCCCATTTCAGGGCCATTCTAACGTTTTAGGCCAGTTTACCAATTTTTTTGCTATGGGAGATAAATCCTGTGGGGTTTTTTTTTTCTTTTTTTTGGAGGGGGGGGGGGGTCCTCCTTTTTTTTTTTTTAGACGATTATGCATGATTTTAAGAGTGTCTTTTGAGAGGAGGGAGGCTTGCCATTCGGACTTCTGGTTAGTGGTAGGTCTAGGAGAAATTACATGTGAACACCCTGAAACCTTAGCAGAAAGAAAAAAAAACAATTATTTTAGAATTTAGAGTGGGAAATTAGTTTGACATAAATTTAATGCAAAATAATTCACCATTTCCGGGCCATTCTAGCGTTTTAGGGCAGTAAATCAATTATTTTTCTATGGGGGAAAAAATCATGTGCGGTTTTCTTTATGGGAAAAACGAATAGGAATTTTTTTTTTAAGTTTAAAGTTTTACAATAAACACTTGCTTGAAAAAAGAAAAAAAACGTTTCTAAAACTTCTAAATTTTGGTGAGTGTGTTTTTTAGCGAGATGAAAACTGCATGAATTCACTCATATATCTATGACAAAAAGTGTTGCTATTGAAGACAAGTATTTTTTTTTTAATTCCTCATCCAAAAATGAGTAAACTTGCAAAGTTTCCAATTTTTACCTCCAATAGATACTTTTTTACAGCAAGTTCAGCAGCGTATATTTTTTTTCTATTTTTTTTACCCTTTTTTGCCCTATTATCAAATTGTGTTTCCGTCTGATTTTACAAGATCCAAATATGAGTATTTTTATTGATTTACTATTAAAAGAATAATTTAGCTTGGTCTCTAATGTGCTATGAATCATATTAAGAAGATTCAATGCGTTAACTGTTGAACTGAAACTTATATGAACAGTCAAAGTTGCCCTTCTGTGTGATCGTTGCGCTTTTTTCGGGGGGGGGGGGGGGGGATGAGATTTTGCCCAATGTTTAGGCTGGTTTGATCTGATAATTATTTCTTCCATTAGTCTTAAATTTCATTTAGAAGAAGATGACATTACATTTGTAAGCATTTTTCATCTGTTTGAAGCATGCATTTTCAGTTATACACTGTTAAAATTGGCTTTGCGACATGGCAAATTTTCTTATTTCCAACAAATTTTGAATGGTCATAACTTGGTGGCTAATTGAGCTACCAAAATAAATTTGGTACCATTGTTTATGGTTTGCAAAAATCTATGTGTCTACATTAAAAGTTTTTAAATATAATGAAAATAAAATTTTGGTTTGGGATACCTAGTAAAACTAAAGGGTTTTTTGGGGGGAGGGGGGTTCTGATGCATCATGGTCCGATAAGATTCGAGATGTGTTTGTAAACCTTGATTGTCTGAATGAATGGAGTAATGGCTGTAAACAATTAATCTCTTTACTGGAATATTAAGAGATAGTCACTGGAATCTGCTTTTTTCTATTGTCTAATTATATATATATATATATATATATATATATATATATATATCAATCATTCAGACTGGTTTCATGGGGTTTACAACTCATCTATGTGGCTAAATCCATATCCATAGAGATTTAAACTGCAACTATGATCATTGTAGTCAGGCATCGTCTCTCCATGCTAACAAACCGATCGCTTATAGTAGGAAAAATTCTGATGGCTGATGAGCATCAGCTTTTAAATCTGTCTCAAAATTTTGGATTAACACTTACATACAGTGCTCAATGCCTTCTAAGGCAGAGTGTTTAAATAACTGTTTACGGAGTAAACAAATCATAATACCTTAAAACGTGTTAGAGGCATCCGATAAATCACTCAGTGTAAAACCTATGATCATCATGACTGATTAAAAACATGTACTTTATTTAATTATATATACATATATATGGTGATTGTCACTTCTATACAGAAGAAGGCCATCCCTACAAGATTACAATGTCCAGTTGTGGGAAAAACTCTGAAATAACACCAGTACAGTTTTTCTCTGCTGGCATTGTTTGCAGTAGTCCTAGACTTCTTCTTGCAACTGGACTCTAGCAATGCCGGTTCAAGAGATGTGCAGTTGAAGATTGCGCATCCCTTGCTTCACTATAGACCCTTGGCATAGACAACCTTACAGGGGATATCCATTCAATCTCTTGATTGAAAGGAGGCAATAACAAGTAAACCAACCTCTCAATCAGAATAGAATTTATGCAGCAGATCTTGGACAAAGACCTCAATATCCTGCAGTTAAACTAAGTACATTTTATTATCATTTGTTATTGATTATATATATATATATATATATATATATATATATATATATACAGTATAGTTTAATACAGACTCTGAAGCTATCGGTGTAGATATTCTGCACCAATTCAAGTTTTATTAATTCAAGTCCTTTTCTTTTTGTTTTGTCTTTCAATGCAAATATTTCATAGTTGATTGAGTAGAGACATTTTTATGGCTGCAATAAGTTATCATGATGAAAGCAACAATTGAGAGAGTCCATGTGTGCACATGTGTGTGTGTGTGTGTAGATGCACTTTCAATCCACTCCTACCCCTGTATCTCACTAATGAAAACAAAGCAATATTTTGAAAATGGTTTTCTTCTGCTCAGTCAAAGTGTATATTGCACAGCAATGATACAAGTAAATATATATACATATAATTTCTAGAATAGAATCTACATATAAAAGTGACGTATATATATATATATATATAATATAGTAGTATGAAAATAATAGTCATGGCAGATAATTCTCTGATGATTTTCTTTGGAAACAAAATAAATGTTTTTGTGTAGCTTACTTGGCTATATTCATACTACACAGCTCTATTCACGTATTGAGCACTGTTGAAGTAAATACTGTAAAAAATATATATATATACGTAATATATTATTTTATAAAGTAAGTGTATATACATACATGATATATATATATATATATATATATATATATATATCATGTGTGTATTATGGAATCCAAAATGTAAGTGTATATACCTGATTTTATATATATATATATATATATATACATACACACACAGACGTGTGTGTGTGAGAGAGTGTCCAAAATCCAAAAATAATTAACTGACCATTATGAATTTTTGAACACAGCTGCTAAGCATAAAAGTAGGTAATGTGGGCTATATTTAGTTTAATTTAGATTTAGGCAATGGCTGGGTAAGATACCTCTGATTTTTATGAAATTTCAACCAAAGGTATTAGAAATCAATTAATAAATATTTTCCAAATTTCAGTTTAATTGGAGTATTTTTGGAGTGAGGGGTGAGGGATAATATGGGCGTAATCTTCCATTTGAAAATTAATATATTTCCAATTTGCATGAAATTTGGTCCATAGTGACACCAATTAAGCAAGATTCCATGAATTTCAATTTCTTCTTAAGAACTCTTTAATATAAGTCCCAAATTTTAGATATTATTTCTAGAATCAAAATAAGTTAATGGATTTTCATCTAAATTGGAGTAAGAATTCTAAACATTAGGTTTAGTAGCATCTTGATTTTAATCTCCGTAAGGGGAGATAAAAGTGGTGCAAAACTCTTCTGTTCAATGAATTGATTTTATTCGTAACTAGCAGAATACTCGAGCTGGGACGGGTATTTTGCTAGTTGAGCATAAAAGTAACATGAAATTTCAAAAAACAGATTAAATAGACAAAAATTTGTAATTTATAATAAAAATTAGACAACTACTTCAAACGTATCTATCAGTATAAGAAATTCTCATCTCGAACTTAAAACAAGGTGATTTGTGTATTAAATAAAGGATTCCATTCGAAATTCCATACAGATTCCCAAGTTCAAAAAGAGGCACCTGAAGAAGGTTACATCGGCTGAAACGTTGTGAGAATAACATCCAAGATGAGAATAGTAGTCCAAATAATCCTTAAAATACAAATTATCAATCCTCATCTAAAAAATTTCGAAAGGTGATTTGTTTTTTTAATAGCAGAAGTATTCAGCATTGCTTAGGTGAGAAATTTGTAGAATTAAATATTGTATGAATCAAATATTCACAAAAATCTTCTGGCCTTCTTTTCTTTTTTAATGTACTAACGAGCCACCGCTTATCAAGGCTCAAAAGCCACTCGAGGATACGGGTTAATGAGTTTGTCAGGTGGACGGTGAGACAACACCTTGAGGATTGGAAACAATGGTTGAAAGTTGACAGAAATTATTTAAGAGGACGGCTCAACAAGAATTTGTTAACATTGGACTTGAAAACGACCATATTGTAGTCAGCTAAGAAGCAGCCTCATGATATTGTGTTCCATAGACGAGCAGCTCTTGGAAAGAAACTTTGCTCATGGAAGTTCCGTTTAGTTTTAGGAACACAGAGGAGGAAAGGAAAATTATTTACGGTGGTTGTAACTGGACGAGTTTTTGCTGTGAATGTTTTACAAGGGGGGGGGGTGTAGAGATTGGAGCTCAGTTGAGCACCTATCATGTTTGGTATGGGGAAATGCTGCACAACATCAGCAGAGTGCATTATGCTCTTACAGGTATGTATCCATGCCTATAGCTATTATATTGACTGATTGATTGATTTGGTTTAACCTGTTTTATGGTATAGATGTTATTCAGGGATGGATTCAGACCCATGGATTTAGGTGCCCTTAAAAATACAAATCATATGTAGGCAGTCTTTGTATTCATAGCTACAGAGGAGAGGAAGAAAGGGAGTGGAATCAAAACATTACACAATCCAACATTCTACTTACAGCAGAAGAAACACACTAAGCTCAAAAACAAATTCCTCTTCTATTAATAAAAAAAAAAACGACTTTTATTCAAAGGCAAATCTTTTGAATAACCCAGTCAGGATTTAAAAAAAAAATTAGCACAATTCTTTTGAGATGTGATAGGTTTTAGTTAATGATTTTCTTTTCCCGTCTTCAGATTATGCATAAAACAGACTCTTTTTTCAAAGTAGGTGATTTTCATTACACAGTTCAACTGTTCAAGACTCATCAGTTTAACATGTTGATGGTTTTAAAAAATTGACTTCCAAACCAACCTATCTCTGCCAAGTTTTTATTTATACCTCTTTCTCTTGGATTCATTTTTATCACTTCCTCCTGACTAAAATATATTCTCTATTTTGCTAAAATCCTCTAAATAAGATTTAAGCGCTACTTGAGAATTCACTGATAAATTTTATAACTTTGGATCTGAAAAACCAATAGAAAATGTGTAGAATTTGGTACATTCGGACTACTGTTCTCATAAGAACACTAGTCCAAATATACCAAATTCTACAAATTATCAACCCTCATCTAAAAAATTCCAAAATAAAAAATGTGTTGTTTTTTTTTTTAAATCTCAACTATTCATCTAAGATTTGAGGAGTGGTTGTGATCATAAAGTGGACAGTGATACAGGCTGACAACCTATGTGTCAAGTTCAAACCGAGTCTGTTCCATAGTACCAGTTTCACTTATGGATGTTAACAACCTTCACATGGTTCTCCCTGCAAGTATCTGATTCTAGAATGAATCAAGGAAATCAATGTCAACAACAGAATCAAGCCAGTAAAAAATAAAAAATAATAAGTTGTACCATGTCGATTAATATGACTTTACTTTGATCCAAGACTATCAGCTATATTTGAGTTTTAATCATGTTTGTATAAAGAATGTAAAGCCAGAAGATGTGACATCTGTACAGTCGTAAAATCTGCTGAAACAGTTTGGTCTCATGGATATTGATATCATTAATAGAGAAAGAAGGCTTTATTAGTATAGACATGTGGAACACTCAAGTGATGCATAAAGATAGTTGCACATTAATAAAAAAGAAACGATCATGATGATGATTTTTTTTTTTCTTTTATTTTTTTTTTTCAAAAAACAGAGTTTAAGTGCAACCAAAATACTAAAAATACTAAAAAGAATAATAAACGTAAAAATGATGAAAAATTCCATCTCATTATCTGATCGCTACGGTGTAAAAATCTTTCTAATTTTTTCCGTAAAAAGTCTTTTTTCTTGGCATATTTTCTTCATACGAATGTGAGAAAAGCAGAATCAAAGCCAAACCAAACCACAAAATGATTGATTGTTAACGTTAGTCAATGAGAAAAAGATGAACGAAAACTGACTTACCTTTGCTACGTCAATATAATTGCTCCATTTGACCGACGAAAGCAACAGAGCCAATGAATCAGGATAATGATGTTTTACTTCATGCCGCAAACGCCATACCAATTCTTTATCTTGCTCAAACATTTGATTCACGGGGCCCTGCTGCACAATAGTAGACAACTGGTCCATTACGATCTTGTTTGAACGCCACATCTAGGGGAAAAAAAGCAAGAAGATTCAAAAACAAAAACGAAATTGCAGTCAATTAAAATTCGTTAGAAAAGGCAAGGTCGCGTTTAGAATCGCCAAGATTAGATTTTGTGAAAATCTTATTATAATGAACATTTGGTGTCAGTCTGTAGCATCACATTTCTCAAAGATAGTATATCATATTTTCAAGGGAGGTGGCTATAGTGAAGTGGATAACAACATGGACTGACGACCTAAGTGTGACAAGTTTGAATTCAGTAGGTTCCATGGCACCACTTTCACTTATGAATGTTGGCAACCTTCTCGTGGTTCCTCCTGTGATAACCTGATTCTAGAAAGAATCAGAGAAACCAATGCCAGCAACAGAATTAAAATCATATGATGCTGATTCATACATATTTACTTTTACTATATTCTCAAGCATTTTATTTTTTTTAATTCTGAAATGTTGAGAGAATATTGTCCTGTTCATATTATTTGGATTATTCGAACTACTGTTTCTCATCTTGGATGTTATTCTTGCAACATTTCAGTCGATGTAACCTCCGGCCTTCTTCAGGTACGTCTTGTTGAACTCAGGAATCTGTATGAAATTTTAAACAGAATCCTTTATTTAATCCACGGGGTCGCTTGTTCTCGTTCTGTCAACCATAATCAGGTAGATTTTTTTTTTTTTTTTTTTTTTTTTTACATGGTTCACCCCAAACAAGGCAGGACGCCACTGTAAACGTAAGGGGCTACTGAGAAAAAAGGAAAAGGGGGGGAAGGATTGGTGGTTCAGCTTAAATTGGGATCTTAGCAGCGAGGTGTCTGTTTACATTAGTTTTAAATTTCTGCATGTCAGTACTGTCGGGGAAACAGGGGGCAGGGAGGGAGTTCCAGAGGCCAGCAGCACGAGGAAAGAAGCTATTTGAGTAGAATGCTCTCCGGCATCTGGGGACCTCCACAGTGAATGAGTGAGATTTAGTAGAATGTCGAGTTAGTCTAGTGAATTTACGTCGAGGGGGTACCAGAGCAGCACACTCATCGGAGCATAATCCATTGAAGTATTTGTAAAACAAACACAAGGATGCTACATTGCGGCGATGGGACAGGGGCTGGAGCTTAGCTGACAGTGAGGGACCTATTAGGTTGACTACTCTTTTTTGGACTTTGTCAAGGAGGGAGAGACTAGTAGATGATGCACCAGCCCAGATGTGGCAACAATACTCCATGCATGGGCGAATGGTGGCTTTGTAGAGATACAGGATAATGTCAGGTGTAAGGAGTCCACTAGCACGGTAGAGGGAGCCAACCTTCTTTGCGGCAGCCTTGGCAATGTCTTCAATGTATGTGTTCCAATTCATGTTACCTGTGAAGGTTAGACCAAGGAGTTTGAATGATGAACTCTCAGGTAGGGTGTTATTTGCCATGGCAATCGGTGGTTGGAGAGGCTTCTTGTAGTTGTTGAAGGAAAGGAGCTTTGTCTTTGCGGCATTAAAAGTCACCAACCATTTATGGCCCCAATCCACTACAGCCTGGAGGTCATTTTCTAAGGATGCAGCCATTGCCTCAGATATGATCGCGTCCGTTTTGCCAACATGGCGAGAGTAAAGCGTGGTGTCGTCAGCAAATAAACCGATCTCAGACACTATGTCATCAGGGAGATCGTTTATATAGATCAGGAACAACAAAGGTCCAAGAATAGATCCCTGGGGCACACCAGCATTTATGTCATGTTGTTTAGATGAACGGCCATCGAGGACAACCTGGATTTTTCTTTGGTTTAGGAAGGATCTAATTATATTAAGTAGTTGCCCAGTAATACCGTATGAGCGTATTTTCAGGAGAAGCCCTTTATGCCATACCTTGTCAAAGGCCTTGGATATATCAAGCGCTACTGCCCTAGCTTCACCTGCCTTGTCGAGAGTATGATACATGCGTTCAGAGATGACCGTTAGGATGTCTGCAGTAGATCGAGCTTGTCTAAACCCATACTGGCGGTCGGTTAGAAGTTTAGCATTAACTAAGTGACGTACTATCGCTAGATTGATTAAGGACTCAAAGATTTTGGCAAAGATCGGCAGTAGACTGATTGGGCGGTAGTTCTGAGGGTCGGTTCTATTCCCAGTATTCTTGTAGACTGGTACCACAGAGGCAATTTTCCAGCTATCGGGGAAGCAAGATTCAGCTAGGCATTTGTTGTAGAGTTTGGAGAGAACAGGGGCCAGTTCAGCAGAGCATTTCTTTATTGCTATTACAGGTATAAGATCAGGCCCACAAGCTTTAGAGGTGTCAAGGCTTTTTATAATGTCTCTGACCTGGGATGGGGTGATGACCAGGTTATCAAGTGTGGCTTCAGTCCGCAATGGTAATTCAGGGAGAGGGTGGTTACCCGAGTCTAAAGTAGAGTTAGAAGCGAAACGCTGTGCGAGTAGTTCAGCCTTATCAGTGGCCGTGCAAACGACATCATTGTGGTTTGAAAGTGGGGGAATCGTAGATTGACCATTATTCACTACACTATTGTAGATTTTCCAGAAATCGCGAGTACCTAGTTTCTGTGACTGGATGCGTTTTTTTGTTAACTCATTATACCTTCTCTTCGCTTCGCCTATCACAGCCTTGCAATTGTTTCTTGACTCTATAAATTTATGCCTATTAGTAGCTGACTTATTGCGGCCGAATTTACGGAATGCTTGTTGCCTCTCAGAAATGGCAGCTGCACATTCCGAAGTGAACCATTGAGGAGAGTGGGGCTTGCTAAAGAATTTTCGCATGGGGACATAGGCTTCAATGCCTGCTTTGACCCATTCAGTTAATTCGTTTGCACACTGGTTGGCAGGGAGTAAGAAGGTTTCCCGCCATGGGGCGTCACTGATGTGGTCTCTGATTGACTCAAAATCAGCTTGCTCGTAGTATCTTGTTGTTTTGAGCAACGGTTCTTCAGTAATTCTTAATTGTATTCTTAGTATCGCTCATACTGAGGATTGAACCTTCAACCTCCAGAAGAGTGTCACTTAGAACTGATTATCACTTAGCACTTTTATCTGTTGCGCCATGGGTCCATAATACAAATTATCAATCACCGTCTCAAAAATTCTAAAACAAAATATTGTCCTATTTTAATATTCATACTTCTTATATATCAAATATATTTCGGAAGCAAATCTTCCTTTAGACATGTTTCATTGTATAAGACTGACAAGAAACACCCAAGTACTTCTCCTTCAGTTGCTTTTCAGGTATTGATTTTTTTTTATTGATGAATCAAGAAAATTTCCAATTGATGTTCCAAGGATTTTATATCCATATTTCCTAGAACTCTCACCTCTACAGGTTAGTTTCATACCAAAATCAAACTGGCAGACCATAGGTCATTTTCGAGGATGGCTTGTTCTCTGTCGCTCTGAGGTATGGTTCTGTGCAGTTCCAGGAGGTCCACCTTCCCAGACTTTACCTTCTCGCCCATTGCGAAGGGGTTAGTTTATGCTAATCGCCTGAGACATCCCTACCGGGGAATGCCAACGGAGCTATCCAGGCAATTTTTGTTTGGCAAGAATGTTCTTCCTCTAGGACACTGGTTTCAAATCCACTTTCCCGGCCTTGTGTCACATCTTCCCGCCGTGGAAGGGTGATAAATAACCTCTCACCTACTTCATTATAGAAAGACATGATGTTTAACAGAGTGAACAGTAGCAGACAGATTCAAAGATCGAATATGCGATAAATATAAAAGCTTCAAGTTCATAGAAAAATTGATTGATTGATTTGTTTGTTTTGTGACAGACTAACCACTTTTACACTATTCTAGCAGAAAGACCCGATGTTGCTCGGGATTGAATGAGGATCATTACTATGTACTTTTTCACAATATAGTCGGAAGAAGCTGAAATGTTGGGAAAAAAAAAAGTAGTGCCTTATACATATTGTTTACATTTCATTAAAATCGGATATATGTATTTGAAGTTTCATAGATATTCGGCACATAGAGGGTAACGTAGAGATTCAGGATCATTTCCAATCTTCCCCAGAAAATGTTATACACATGATTTAAATTTCATAGAAATAGGATATCTTTCAAGTTTTCAGGGGTTATGCCCTTATAAACCCCTTAGGGGTGCACTTAGAGATTCAAGAATACTTCCATTGTCTTCCCCAGTAAATTTTACATAATACACTTTTCGATTTTATGTAGATTCTCTAACCTTTCTTTCTATAAGGAACACACACACAGACATTAGATTTAGTTTTTTTTTATCATAGCTTCCGTTAAGTCTTGAGAGACAATGGATACCCTCTGTAAGGGTGGCTGCACTTATAATATCTCTCCTGAATCGGCACTGCTTGATTCCAGTGGCAAAGGGAAGTGCAGGACGAATGGAAACAATGCCGAGATAAGCGGAGAGCACATGCAGCACCTGGCATTCCCAGATGGTCACCCATTTAGTACTGGCCAAGCTCAATGTCGCTTAACTTCGGTGATCTAACAGGAACCCGTGTGCCAACGTGATTATGATATATATATATATTTAAGCAAACATTGTTAAAAAAAAACAAAATTCCTTTGCTTACCTTTTTTTATTTTTTCAATTTTTCTAATGATCTTTTTTGTGTTAAAATCAAAAGCTATGATAAAAAAAAACTAAATCTAATGTCTGTGTGTATGTTCCTTATAGAAAGAAAGGTTAGAGAATCTACATAAAATCGAAAAGTGTATTTATATGTAAAATTATAAGACAGTCTCGCCTGATAAAGTTGTTTTACAACGAAAGCTTGCAAAAAAAAAAAAAATTAAATAAGTGAATTTTTCATTTAAATTGCACGATTGTTGATTTTCAAAATATTTCACTTTAATACATTCTAATGCGTGCTTCAAAGATGTTTTCGATTTTTTAATATTTTTTTTACCTATGTAAATGAAAAAATCCTGCCGAAATACATACAAGTATATATATATATATATATATATATATAATAATAAATTATTTTTTAATATTTTTTTACCTACGTACGACGTCGTTTCGAACTCATGGCTCTCATCAGCACAAGAAACTAACATTCTCAGACGGTCATAGGGTGCGAACCCGGTTCACAGATACACCTTGAATTAGTAAGCGTGCACCTAGTCCCATTAGGCCACAAGAGATTGCCACATAATAACGGAGAAATTAAGTGATATTTATACTGAAATCGGTGAGTATAGACACCTAAACATTCGATAGCACTAAACGACAGAGTCGGAGCATCGCATATATATATATATATATATATATATATATATATATATATATATATATATATATATATATACTGTGTATTTAGGCAGTATTTTTTCATTTGACCAAACATTGTTAAAAATAACAGAATTCACCAGCTTAATTATACCTTTATTATTTTTTCAATTTTTCAAATCATCTTTTTTGTGTTAAAAATCAAAAAAAAATAATGTATGTGTCACGAACATTTTTGATTCTTCTCGAATCATCTTCAGGTGACATAAGCAAATGAACAAAAAAGCAGGATAAAAGGAGAGAATTTCAAAAGATAGCCGAGAAACGCACACGTGAAGTCAGACGCCAAAAGAACGGTCTGCACTGTTCCAGGAAAGACGTTGATAATTGAAATTCCGCAACGCAGAATTACATACATAATTTTATATTTATGTTTTTTTATACTTCCAACTTATGTCTGTCTAGTAATAGCTATTTTATAAACAATTCTCAACCATTTTTCTCGAATGATTTCTCGCAATCCTACATTTGCAAGAATGTTCATGTAAATAATTAAATAGTGCCAACTGAACTCAAAGATGGCATGTCAAGTTCACTATATCTTGAATTTACATAGGTGCAAACTTTTCTGTTCAAATTTTATTCCCTCTTTTTTTTCTATTTTCTTTGTGTTTATTTTTTAACTTGTATCTTGGTTACTTACCCAATATTGTTGATTCCCCCCTCTCTCTCTCTCCTGATTAGATTTTTTACCTAGTTTATTAACTTCATTCTCCTCCTCTACTATATTCATTTCATTTTTGATTCTTTTTATCCCTCTCTGGACCCACTTCATTCTTCTCTATATTTCCTCTTGCTTTCTGTTTGATTTAAAAAGTATGTGGTTTGTATGAATATGTATCTATGTTTATATATATTTGGGGGCTTTACACATTTTTACCCAAAAAGTAAGTTCAATTTCTTACTAATGTTCGAATTATAAATCTCCTATTTCAGCATTTTTTTTTAGTTTTCTTTAATTTAAAACATTAAAGAGTGTATATATGAAGGGGGGGGGGACATTTTTACACCCCCGCCCCCCCCCCCAAAAGTTATTTGTAAAGATACAAAAGATGGTATAATTCGTACAAAAACAAAAGAAGCTTTTTTTAATGTCGAAAAGGCTGCTTAAGTTATTAGATCCAACTCTTTCAGCATATCTGGCAAGTACGTGAAACCTAAAAGACTTTCCTTTCTCTCTTCATGTCTCTAGCATCAGACAATTTCCATGGGCAGAGTTTCTTTGAAAGGGTTTCCCATCTGTAGAACACATTACCAAGGGACTGCTTCCCTACTGATTACAACTTGGTCGTCTTCAAATCCAATGTCACAAATTCTGGAGATAAACTGCCTCATAAGTAATCAAACGTAGTTAATACTATTGATCAATGTTAGTACTCGCATACTATTCCTAATCTTTCGGCTGATAATCATTCCATCTCATTGACCCTTATCCTCAAGTAGCTCTTGGCCTTGAGAAGTGGTGACCCTCTCCTCCTAAAAAATATTTAATGTGAAAAGAGTTGCTTGTGTTACTAGTTTCAACTGTTACAGCATCTTTGGCAAGTGCTTGAAAACTATATGACACAGGTCAACCCAAGCCGTGTGAGTGACATTGGGTATGATGAAACTTTTTTGAAGCTGTCAAATGGCATGCAACATATGGGGCCACTTACAAGTGGTGTTATGAGACATTTTACAGCAGTATCAAACACTGCTTCTTATCATAGTTAAGATTCTGGTATTGTGGCAACCTTATTACAGAGCCCCCCCACCCCCACCCCCACCCCACTCAAAACAAGGCTAAATAAATAAGTTTGTATAATAAACCTCTATATGTTGGTTAGAAAATAATAAACAGACATCCAAGAATTTACAATTAAAAGCAGAGTTGCAGAATTAGAGATTTGGGAAGGAGTCAGAGTCAAAGTCGGAATTGTAAGAATGCCAGGAGTCAGAGTGGGAGTCGGATTTTTTAATCTCTTAAGAATCAACAGACAAATCTGAATATTGGAAGACTTTAAAATAAGAAGTCAGAATTCCTATTTACTTACCTCCCCACGAAGGAAACGTTAGACACAAGGTCGATTTTTAATGTGGAGAAAATCCAGCCCCCCCCCCCCCCCCCCCCCAAAGAGGCACTCTGGATTGAAACAAAAAGTAAAAATTTCCTGTCTAGAAAAACTTCTCTTTCACTGACTGAGGACAAAATAGTGAAAGTGTAGCATCAGAAGATATAATACACTTCTATGAGTTGGAGTCGGAATTTTTGGAATCCTAAGAGTCTGAGTAGGACCTTATAGATTTTGACTCCGCAGCCCTGATTGTGACAACTTTACTACAAACCTTCCTTCCTATACCAAAAAAGGCTAAATAAATAACAGTTTGTATACGTGTATGATACATTGTTCAGAAAGTAAACAGACATCCAATAATTAACAGTTAAATGAAAAGTGAAAATGGAAAAAAAAAAAATGAGCAAAGAGATGCAAAGATATTTATTTCAAATGACCAAATGAGACATAAAAAGCGACGGCCATTAGTTTGAAAGATTTATGATTTCTTCTTGCTGTGTCTTCTATTTTGCCTTCTTTTTACAATCAAGCGGCTGTAATAAATACTTGTCCGCTCAATTGGTCATCATCATCTCTTGGCAGCACGAGCAGCAGTCACCGCCCCCATTAATAATGAATGAGATAACAATAAAAAAAAAATTTTCAAAATTTCTACAGCAAGTCATAATTATTATCAAACTGACTACACAAGAATTAAGAACAAAACTGCCAAACAAATAAAGTATAAAAAAAAATCATTTCGCACAAAGAAACACAATTTAAACAGTCTTTTTCAAATCATCATCATCATCATATTTGGTTATACGTCTATTTTACATGCTGTCATGCATCGGATGGCTTTTAGAAATTGACTTCCAAACTAACCTATCTCTGCCAAAGTCTTTATTTATCCCTCTTTCTCTCAAGTCCATCCTTATCACATCCTTCCATGTTTTTTTGTGTCTTCCCCTGCCAACCGACCCTACTACCTCAACTGCTCTACATATACTAACCCAAGAACTCTCATCCATTCTTTACACGTGACCATACTAACAAAGTCTCATATTCTGCACACATCCTATACTGTCATGATTTAATCTTCCTCTGTCTTTAAGACTCACATTGCACATCCATCGTATAATTCTCATCTTGTTTCTCTCCATGCAATGCATGTTCTCAATCGTTACTGTCTAGGTTTCACTTCCATACATCATCACACTACATACACCTGCATGATAGGCTCTTCCCTTGGTCGACAGTGGTAACACTCTGCTAGTTAGTAATGACAGAAGTTCTCTGAACTTACTTTATCCACTACTAACTCTGGTAATCACACTAGCACCTAGCACAAAAAATTAATATTTGCTAGTCCGCACACATTTCCTAAGTCTTTCATGTGTGGCTCGAAACACCATACCCTGATAAACAGTCTCAGCTGCCTCGTAGGTTTTGTCTGTGCAATGGCAAAAGATACGCCTCCTGCTTACAACTCTGGTTGGTGATAAAGGCATCCAACCGTAAAAATATTGCTCCGTATAAAAGACAGCAAGCAATCAATCAATAGCGAGATCATTGATAAAAAGTGACAATGATATATTAGTTACCTCTTTACCAGGTGTGTTTTTGAGAAGCCAGCGCACTTGGATAAGCACACTCTGGCTCACAAAAAATGCCTAAGCAGCTCTATCGGTATTGCCTGACAGGGGCACTTCAGGTTGGTTTGGTTTATTTTACGGCATATCAAGCATCTATGGGTTATTTAATGCCGAATAAAGTTGTCAAATAATAATCCTATAGGTAGGATTATTATTTTTAGAAACCATTACTCTTAGAATGGTTTGGTTTGTTTTATGGCATAACAACCGTCCATTACTCTTAGAAGGAAATTTTATAGTGAGAGTGGGAGCATTACTTGTTGGCAGTGTTAATCTTCTTTGTTCTCAGCATGATTGACCCTCAGCCACCACCTTCTAGTATCTATTTAGGAGGAAAATAAAATGTATGGTTTTGAGTTTTAGAAGAATCAGATTGAATAATATGGTTGGGGATGAACTTATAGATACTAGGGCATGATGTGACCAGCCTCCAGTCTAGTCAAAGTAAGGGTCAAAGTAGAGTGGTGCAAGTCACATGACCATTTATGCAACTCGGCCACGAACTGCTCAGTCAACAGAATTCCATCCTATGGCATCACAGGTCACCACTCACAGCCTACAGGGGGCCCCGTTTTCGGGGGAAGGGGAGTGTCCCTTTGCATAGGGTTGCAATCAGCAAATTCATGGTCCCAAATCAGTAATAAACTAACCCCTTTCTCAGAGAGAAGGTAAGGCCTGGGATGGTGGACCTCCTAGGACTGAACATAACCATACCTCAGCTTGACTGCAACAAAGTCACTGTCAGACTGATCGTCAAGGATGTATAAGCCGTGCCAGGTGCCATTAGTATTATGGAGAGTGAGTTTTCAAAATGTAAAAAAAGGCTGACCTCTAAACAAGGGAAAAGGGATGCTAATTGGAGAGAAAGAGAGAGTGAGAGCTATCACATTAATATAAACACGGATGGCAAGGAATCAATAAGAACATTCCATTAACTTTTTTACTACAGCGTCAGTGGAGACTTCTGGGGTCGTTGGCTTTTGTTCAATTGCGTTCCTTCGGATGATTAAAGGGATTGTTTGTGAGATAAGAGATGAGCCTCGTGAAGCCGATTGGTTCTTGCATCGTGTTTCTGGCAGTGGTGCGGGGTAATGCTTTTTGCCATCATTGCGTCTAACAAAGAGATAGCTTTCTTTCCCAAATATTCTTTAAGAAACCATTATGTTCATTGGGTTATTTAATGTCAAATCCAGTTATTTTGATACAATGTTTTATGCTTCAAATTGTTAACATTTTCATAGATTATATTTCGTTAATGAATGGATTTATGGATTATTTCTCTAGTCTGTAATTGATAAATTCTATTCAAACCATAGATGGGACCCTAACAGGTACCACCATTCCGCATCAGAGTGGACCTGGGAGCAATGGCAATTACGGGTGACTCCACATTCCCTAAAGATTTGAAAATTGAGACTTCACCACTAGATGAAATTTTGTTTTATACACAATAGTCTTAAGTAGAAAAAGCTTGAGTAGTTGATGGAGTTGGGAGATATGGTAAAGAGAAAGAAAAAGTAGAAAGGGCTGGGAAGGACGGATTTTGTGGTGGAGGATGGAATAAGAGCAAACATTTTGCCCAACGGTTTCTGATAGTTTAGTGTTGTGCCATGGAAAAATTGTATTTAATGCATAGATGGGACACTAACAGGTACTATGTCGCTGGGGCAGAGTGGATCTGGGAGTAATGATAACTATGGAGTGACTGTACTAAACAAAGCTGGTTAAAGAGAAATAGGTTACTTGATGGCGGCTATTCCGAATTCATAGCCGTACGCCACCATCAAGTAGACTGCTTGTCTTGTACTATACGGTCATAATTTAAACAAAAAAATCAAAAAAAAAATCTTTTGCGGGTAAAATTTTATAATTAAAATTTTCTGGTGTCATTTTTTTTTTTAATGAAAATTAAATATAAAGTCAAAATCGAATTTTTAGTTTACATTTAATAGTGAATTTTTAATGAAAACCATCAATTCGAACTTTAAAAAAAAAAAAAAAATTTTTTTTTTTTAATGTGCAATTATTTATATCGGTTTGAAACTATCTAAATTAAACTTGAAACGTTGTTTATGACCATTTTTTTACAAGAGAAACAGTCAACGTGATGACAGATTACGGTTATGAATGCGAAATAGCCGCCACCAATTGCACTCTTTCACTTTTCTCACCACTGAATGCACTTCTAGATCAAACCCAGAATCTATGATGATTGGAAATTTGATGTGAAGTAATGAACACAATTTACCACGACAGAAGAAGCTATAAGGATTTGCAATTTATAGTGTTAGCCTTTTGGCTAGGAGGAAAGTGTAGTATCTGTTTTAGTACTACACTACATCTTTTTTTTTTTTTTTTTTTTTTGGTTCTCGGTCAGTGAAGGAGAAATCCTTTAAGACTGAGGCAATTTTTATTTCTATCATAATGCAGGGTGCCCCGTTTTGGGGAGCTGGATTTTCACCATATTAAAAATCAACCTTGTGTCTTACTTTGCCCTCGTGGGGGTAGGTAAGAACATAAGGACTATGAAAAATGAAGTAATGTGCGCAATTGATGACATGAAGTAATGTGTGCAATTGATGACATGAAGTAATGTGCACAATTGATGACATGAAGTAATGTGTGCAATTGATGACATGAAGTAATGTGTGCAATTGATGACATGAAGTAATGTGCACAATTGATGACATGAAGTAATGTGTGCAATTGATGACATGAAGTAATGTGTGCAATTGATGACATGAAGTAATGTGTGCAATTGATGACATGAAGTAATGTGTGCAATTGATGACATGAAGTAATGTGCGCAATTGATGACATGAAGTAATGTGTGCAATTGATGACATGAAGTAATGTGTGCAATTCAGCACAACAGAAAAAACAACAAGGACTTGCGATTTACAATAAGATCGAATATGCAAAATGAAGAAATCAAGATCGATGAAGAGAATGCTGTCGAGCAATTTTCTGTTTTTTTTCTATCTTTGATAAATGGTTTAATCTGATCTTAGTTGCGTATGTAAAACCTGGTGTGAATATAAAAAGAATTTTTTTTTAAAGTCAGATACGATAGATCAATTTTGCAATGCTTACGCAAAGAAAGTAAAAGAAATGAAAAAGGCAAAGCATCATATTGCCTAAGGTGGTCCTGATCATTAAGCTTATTGACAAAGTTGCATCAGATTAAAAAGAAAAGAAAATTGTCCATATAGCAGTTGAAGGTTTAAAATTCGAATATTTGATATTTCAATTGATATGTTTGTGTAGAATCTCTTCTTCAATACACAGCCAATCTATTGGATATGTCGTGTTATCCTGGGTACCATGATGTCGGAATATAAAGGGACAAAAAATACGATTAAGAAACAGTAATAATAAAGAGATGGTTAAATTTACATATACGATGAACATGAAAATTAGATGATTGTTAAGTTTTTTTCAAAAAGGTAATATAAAATTGTATATAGGCGATAAAAATTGTATTTCTTTTAATATTATGACATGCTAAACGTATCTGAGTTAAGATCAATTTAGTATTACGTATAAAATCTGACAAAAAACACTAAATGTGCTAGTATTATCGGCTTTTTTTTCTAGATGATGACATGTTTGATTGGATCGAGGTTAGTAGCTAAAAACCTGAATCGGAAGTACGTTTGCTGAAAAGAAGTAGGTCTATAGTCTTTTAAAGAAATGTTGCTAAAACAAAAAAATTATAGTTGTGAGGAAAATATTGTTTATCAATATTTTAATTTTTTAAATAAATTATTTTTATGTGGTATTAAAAAAAGGATTTTTTTTTTAAATTGTGCTGCGACAACACAAGAATTGTGTTTTTAAACTAATATTTCTATGAATATTAAAATTTTGATAAGAATTGTGTTGTGAAACAAATATTCTTATAAATATTTTAATTTTAAACTCACTAAAAGACTTTACTTGTTTTCATAATACCTTCTTTCCATTTCACTTTTTTTATCAATCATGCCGTAATCATGGAAATAAACTGATGCACTAAAAAGTGTTAAAAAGTTGTTTTTTTCCTATTAATACATAATACTCGATTGATTTTGACTCCAAAAGTAACAGTATAGTTCCGGCTTCAGACAGATACAAAATCTCCATTAGTAATAGATACTAAAGAACTCATGATCTACTGAGTCAACATTGGTACTACTACTACATCATCATCATCATCATCATTTGTTTGTTATACATCCTTGGGCATTTCCCCTTTAACTATCTTCTCAATTCAACTTTTAACAATAAAAAATTAAAAATTAAACTCTTAGTACAGTATCGATATCCAGATCAAATTCTGTTAAATACTTCATTTGACAACTCCCAAAAGTGCTCCCTCAATTTCTCCCTCCTACCACTTTCTCTAAATTCATCCAACCTCATCTTAAATTGATCCACGCTATTGCTGTTCTTAATCTGATCTGGCAACTTATTCCAAAAACATATTATTCTGTGAGCAAAAAAACTTAACTGGTTAACAGATCTAGTTTTTGAAAACTGCTTGACAATAACCTTCCAGATCTAGGAGAAATACTAAAAAAATGCTCACCATAGTTACAAATGCCATTAATTATTTTGAAAGTCTCAATCATATCACCTCTCATTCTTCTCTCCAGCAAAGTAGTCAATCCCAATTTGTCCAATCTCTCCCTGTAACTGCACTCCTTTACTTATTAGTTTTGTCACCCTTCTTTGTACGCCTTCCAGTTTCAATATTACATTCCAATCTCCATGTCTAGTCGCTGGAGCCCAGGCCTGGGTACAGTATTCTATACGAGATCTTATTAGAGCTTTATATATCCTTAACACAACATTTGTCTCCCTCGAAATAATATTCTTAACCCCCCCCCCCCCCCAAATCATTCTTTCGCCCTCGATACAATGGTCAAAATATGATTATTTGCTCTAAATGTATTATCAAACTCCACTCCAAAATCGCACTCTCCATCTACTTTGATTTCTCTGTTGTTTAGTACATATTAAACTCTCACATTCCTGGATCCTACATCTAGTACTAGGTTAAATCATAATTTCCAAATGTCCACCCAATATGATAATTTATTTAGATCCATCTGTGTTATTTCCTTTGATAAAGGTCTCACAAGTAGTTTAACATCATCAGCAACAGTTCTATTTCTGAATTTATATTATTAGGTAAGTCATTTATGAATATCAAAAACAACAAAGGACCCAATACTGAACCCTGCGCAACACCGGAAGATATGTACTCTGGTTCAGAATAATTGTTACCAACCTTTACCTTGATAGTTCTATCTTTCAAAAACATCCTCACAATATTTACTATTTTGTCAGTAATACCAAAATTTTTCATTTTCACTAGTAAACGATAATGAGATATCGTATCAAATGCCTTGTTAAAATCCAAATATATGATATCCGCACTATCCTCCTCTATCAAATATTTATAATGTCAATACTTTCCAAAATATTAGATAATGTTGATTTACCATGGACAAAGTCATGTTGGTTACAATTTATATCATCCTTTATAAAATTTAACATGTGGTTTCTAATTATTTTTTCAAATACCTTACACAAAATACATGTTAGAGAAACTGGTCTGTAATTACTTTTTAAATGTATCAAACCTTTTTTATGTAGCGGTATTACTATAGCTGTTTTCCAAATATATGGAATCTCTTCATATTCGATACATTTCCTAAACAAATTGGTTATTGCATTGATAAAGCCTTCATTTGATGATAAGTATTTCAATATTTTAGGATGAATTTCATCAGGTCCCATAATTTTACTAACATCCAACTTGGATAGTAATAGTGTTATGTCTTTAGATTCTATTTTTAGTTCATCCATAATTTTTGTTGTACCCTCCCATAACAACTCTCCTGTAGTGGACCAAATTCTTCAAAAGAATGAACAGATTGAAAAATAAAACTTGCTAGTACACCAGCTGTTTCTACTGTCGTGTCTGTTAGATCCCCTGTCTCATCATCTCTTACTGTACTCACGCTTTTTTTAATTGTAGTTTTTGCTTTAACATATTTAAACAATGGTTTACAGTTGTATTTAATATTTCTAACAATTTTATTTTCGTGTTTCAACTTTTCTTTTACTTCTAGTGTTTCATATTGATTTTATTTACTTTACAGCATTTTGATAATATTCCATACTTGATATAATTTCAAATTTCCTCCAAGCTTTATCTTTTTCTTTCGTTTTAAGAGATAGACGATTACTGTCCCAAGGTAATTTTTCTAATGGACTCCCTTGTTTGGAGAATTTTATAATATCTTCTGGAATATTTTCTATTATAGATGTTATCTTACCATTTAATTCCTCCCACATTTCATTAACATCAGTTGTTTTCGATCTATAATTCCAATCGATATTTTCTCTTTTCTCTGAAACAAAATCTTTTGTAATCTTAGACAAGTTCCTCTGTTTTCTGTTTATATAATCGAACTGCCTTCATTTTAACTTTGATTTCAATACACGCATGATCAGATTTACCTAACGGTGCTTTCAAACTTACATCTCCTATTATGCATTCATTATTTGAAAAAATCTGATCCAATGTACGTTTTTCTAATCTATTTCCCCACTAGTTTATATCTAGTATCTTCTTCTATATACCAATGCAAATATTCGTTTTACATTCTAAAGTGTTGACTAATTGAATTCATAGGAGACACAACTAAACCCTTTGTCCAATTTACATTTGGCAAATTGAAATCCTGCCCATTATAATATTTTCAGATTCTTCTGACGTAAATGGCATCTCACTCATTTGTTTTTTTAATCTATAATCTTCCTTTATGGACAAATTCGGAGATGTGTATATACATACGACGATGAAAACTCTGTTACTAGCATTGATTATTCTTAACGCCAAAGATTCAGTTTTATCAAACCAATCAAATCTAGAAGCCTTTAACGCATTATGTACATAAATAGCAGACCCCCAAACTTTGTATTATTTTTTCTATCTTCCCGTATTAATCTAAAATTTGGTATTTTCAACTCTGCCTCTTCTACACTTCCCGTAGACAAATGTGTTTCTGTAATACAAATTATTTTATAATTGTTAGCAATCAATTTTAGTTCCGTTATTTTGTTTCTCAATGAGTTTGTGTTAGTATACAGTATTTTCAAATGTTCTCTATTTTTTTTTACTCGTTTCAATTGATTTCATTGGACGCTTTTTCGTTGTTTTTTTTAATTCTCAGTGGTTTTGCTTTTACTATTTTCTTTTCTTTCTCTTATCTGCTTCCTTTTTCTAGAAAGCAGCTTCCCTTTCTGTTGTCGTCAAATCTCGATTTATCCATATAAATTCTTTTCTTTCATTTTGTATTTTTCTACCAAATGTGTAGTTGTGCAACAACTTTGCATCTTCCTCATGTCTTAGTGTGACCATTATCAATCGGTCTTTGTTATTAACTTGTTTTCCAAGTCTAACTGTTCTGATGATGTCTTTTGTGGTATTTCCTTCTCTTTATTTATTAAACAGAAAACCCTTTCATTGAGGTTTTCTTCTTTTTCTTTTTTCATGTTAGAAATTATGACGTTGTTAGTATGTTTTTTTTGTTCTAAAATATTTGTTTCTATTATGTTTATACTTTTTTTAAATGCTATTCCCGATGTACTTTCCATTATTTCTTTTTTACCCTTTTTCGCTATATCAGCCCAAGTTTTATTCATTTTTCTTTTGTTCCAACAAACTGTTTGTTAGAGACAACTCAATTTTTTTTTATTATCTCCGGTATGAAGTTCGTAATTTCTTTTCATTTTTATTACGTTCTTCATACCTTTTTAATCCTCTCCTGTTCCAGTAATTTTTAAATTTTATTTTATTTTTCCTCCAAATTCTAAACAACTTGGACATCTCCATTCCTTTATTTTTTTCACATTTCGACTTTGTGAGTCCATTCAAACCGACACACTTAGGATGATACCATTTCTTGCAACATCCACAATTTATCAGATTCTTTTCTAATTTCGGACCGTCATTACATGGACAAGGTGTCACTCCTTTTTTCCCCATTTGGTGTAATTACAGCCATTTTTTTTTTTTTTTTTTTTTTGTGTTTTGGCTTGTATTTTGTTTTTTTTAAATAAAAACAGAGCTCCGCACACACGAAGAGACAAACGAAAATAAACTTTTCTTAATGTCACACATACATTTAGTGCCCTTAACCGACTGTGAAGATAAATAGATATTTATTTTATAAATCGCTGAACATGTGATGCCATTCCTACTGTTTTCTTCTTTATTTACATCATTTATTTATAAACGTCATCATCTTACTCACCTTCTTTTATGCTGCTACTACTATTTACTCCCCTTTTCTTTATTTATGTCCTTTATTTTTTATACGTTCTTAATCACTGAACATGTGATGCTACTCTTACTGTTTTCTTCTTTATTTACATCATTCATTAAAAGAAAATAGATAACCTTTCATTCCTTGACAAATAAACTGGGAAGAACCTACCTGTATATACTGATATCTCATAGTACAGGAGTGAAATAAGATCCATCTAACTCTAAGTTCTTGGATTGTAGAAGAAAGGTATTGGTATGAAATTCTATTATACTTACCAAACTCTTCCGAAACCTAAAGAAATTTGGGGTGTAATGTAAATACAATAGTTTGACTGTAACAAACACAATACGGAACCTAATATAGATAGCAAGACCTGTGAAAATTGTGTAGTTAATCTACATACTGATAAAATGTTATGGTGTCTTTAGGAGTTTGTTCGTACACAAATAGAAACATGATTGGTTGACAAAAGAGGAATAGGAAGAGTACACATTACTCAGGTAGTAGTTTTTATGATGCCAATACCAAAATTCAAATCTTATGTAGGTCTAAAGGATTTTTTTAACTAGATACGTGTCTTAGAAGTTTAAAGAAATTAACATAACAAAAAAAAATTACATATATATTTTTTTAAATCTAAGTGACTTTGATAATCTGCAAAAGAGTAAACATAAAGCGTATTCAGCATTAGTTCAGAGCAAGTTACTTTCACTTAAAAACATAATTAACAATTTTTTTTTTTTTTGCCAATGAAAATACGTAAATATATTCATCATAGTTACTTACTCTCTCATGCAAATACTAGGAAGCATATTTTTTCCCTACAAAATTTAAAATATTTATGTTCTTACTAGCTATTAAGTGGAAGAAGCTAGGTAAAGATGGAAATTGACATACCCAGGTACTGTACTAACATTGCTCAAGGAGCGAGTATTAACTCATGGGAAAACAAAAAACAATTCAATAATTAATCAGTTTACAATAAAGCTCATTCTATATGCGATTGTTACACATGAAATGCTGAGATATCTGAAGACATGGAACACAATGATTACTTGTATCCCACTGCAGCAAGATGTGACACAAGGCCGAAGGTTGGGGAGTGTCCGGGAGGATGAACCTCCTAGAACCAAGCCGAATCATATCTCATCACGACAAAAACTTGTTTGGTATTCCAAGGCAGTCCCTGGTTTGTCTTATTTATTGCTGACAATGAATCCTTGGTTCGTATTAAAACAGCACCAAAACAACCCCTGATGAAATAAGGGGTTCAGTTTTATTTTCCTGGGAAGTTACCGCGGTAACTTCCCAGGAAAATAAAACTGAACCCCGACTACTACCAAAGGCTGGTATTGAGATTAATTTTACCCTGAAAGAAAATTTGATTCTCGCACGTGAGAATGCAGTAACAACTCTGTAGATAAATGCTGAAACAGAAATATGGCGACAGCTTTTGTCAGGGGGCACACAACAAATGTATATAATTTTAAAGCAATTTTACTTGGTGAGCAATAACAGCATATATCTACAACAGGAATTGGTAATTGTTCAGAAAGGAGGTAAATTATGTTAGGTTTGCGAAAACATGCTTCACAAGAACTTATCTGGTTGAAGAGTTTGAATAATAGGTTTCACGTGTACACCCCTCAATTCTGGCTTTTTTCATGTGGAAGTAAAGGTTTTTCTGCACGTACCACCTTCAAGGACTTTTGTTGTAATGCAGGCGGGCCAATAACAGCCAAGGTTGGGAATCAAAGAATGAGTATTGGCTAAATCTGAACTGTCGTTTCGAGTTCTGTCGAGATGTAGTCAATCCTGTCCAAGATGGTGGGTAACAGGGAGGAAAGAAGTGGAAAGGCTCTCAGTGACTGCTGTAGAGGGCTTTTGTCACCGAGGGTTCAGCCGTGGTCTTACTGGGTTAACAGGATGGGGTCGAAAAGAGGCTGGAGTACAGTGTGCAAGGGTTTTTATAGGCTGGTTCACGTGACGCCTAAGGGAGTAGGGATTGGGATCCTAAAGGGACAAGGCAGCAGTCAATCAGTGAGGGGGGGGGGGGATAAAATTCCAATACTGAAGAATACAATTGCCAAAACGTTGTGAATACAACAACAATGATGAGGATAACAGTTAGAAACATGACATCATAAAAATAAACAATAAAATTTTAATTCTATAATAGAGTTTCATATTTTCATTTTATTCGAATGAAACCAATTAATTTGGCAAATCATATTACCGAGATAATTTGTTTATAACGACTTCAGATTTTCCAAGGTTCTCATTTATAACTATTTCTGTCAAAATATATATGGGGACAAAAAAAAAAGCAAAAATATTAATATCAAATTATAAAAAAAAATACACACAATTATAATCCTAAGCGAAAATCTTGTAAATGATGCCTTCAATAAACATTCCAGAGTTGTTCAAAGTAAGCTAAGAAATAAAAACAACAATGTTGAATTAACTTATCATTTTCCTGAGATAATTCAACATGTAAGATCTTGTTTTGATATATTTGCTTTAATTTACATATTATAATTTCTTTTCCCCACACAAATAATTGTCTTCATAATGAATAGAAAGTAATGATCAACCAGAAATTTTAGAACATACATTATTTTTTTTTCATTAATGACAATCAAAGAATTGCCAAGAAACAAGAAAATTAAAAAAGTAGAAAGGATTATTGATCTAATATGTTTTACATGGAAATGTTGCTAAAAGACACACACACATCTCTATTTATCTAAAGTTAGGTATGTGTTCAATATATATATATATATATATATATGGGAAATGAAAAAGGAAAAACCAAGAGATATTTTTTATATATTCATCAACATTTCGTCTGTATTGTAAGACTTCCTCAGGATGATAATTTTAAGAAAAATGTCATGCAAGTACATCGAAATATTGGGTTGAGATGATAGGTTGATAAGGAAAAGTAGTAAAAGGTTACTAAGAGCGCTGGACGAGGGTCCGGGCTGCAAGAAGTCAGTGACATTTTTCTTTAAATTATAATCCTGAGGAAGTCTTACAATAAAGACGAAACGTTGATGAATATATAAAAAATATCTCTTGGTCTTATCTTTTTCATTTCCCATTATGTCGGATTACTCTCATCTTTCCTTTCTCATATATATATATATATATATATATATATGTGTGTGTGTGTATAGGATTCACTCCTAAACGAATTAACTGATCATTATGAAGTTTTCAACACAGCTGATAAGCATAGGGGGTGGTAATGTGTTCTTTATTTAGTTTAATTTACTTTTATAAAATGAGATAAAAACAGGGTGGAAGCCTTTCGTGAAAATTCAGATACCTTCATGAAATTTTAATAAGTATTAGATATCAATTAATAAATATTCTCCAAATTTCAGTTTCTTTGGAGTATTTTAAAGGGGTTTTATGGAGCATAATTTGGACACAACCTCCCATTTGAAAATTCAAATATTTCAGATTTACATTGAATTTGATCCATAGTCATGAAACACAAATCAAGCAAGATTCACTGAATTTCGATTTCTTTTTAAGACCCCTTAAGCTTAAGCCTTGAATTCGAGACATTTTCTAGAATCAAAATCATGTAATGGATTTTGATCAAAATTGGAATAAGGATTCTAGACATACGGTTTAGTATCATTATATCTTGATGATGATCTTCTTATGGGGATATGAATGAGGGGTAAACCGGTTCTGTTTGGGTAATTAATTTTATCCATCCTTGGACAGATATACTTCTAATATTTCTAATATATATAAATATATGTAACTGCTATATATATAATAAAACCAAGTATGGTTTGTATCCACAGGGTAAAAATTCGGAAAATCTTTACTCAATAATAAACAGAGCTATTTATATATAATAAAAGTTTTATTTATACAAACATATCATGGCTATGCATCCAGGAAATATTTCAACCGTAGCTTTAATAAGCTCGATTTTCTCAGACCAAAAATATAAGTGTCCGTTTTCTATGTTTTCATATTGATGAATATAAAAAAAAATCCTTTTCACGTCATAAACGCACCACACATTTTTAAATACTGTACTTGTATGTTATTTCTTAAAATCAATAATCTTGAGAAAGTCTTGAAATAAACACGAAATGTTGATGAATATGTAAATAATTTTTTTGCTTTTTCCTTTTTCATCTTTGGATTATTATTTCCATAATTTTCATCATATATATATATATATATATATATATATCACTTTCCATAATATGCTTACAAAAGGGATCAATCCATATATACTTTCTCCAGCTTTGGGTTAAACTATCTAGACTACCTAGTTGCTAGTCTAAAAGAAGCAAATATTCGAAATACCACCAGTTTTTCTCTGCTTATTCCGGCATTGTTTCCAGTTGTACTGTACTTTTCCCTGCCACTAGACTGAAGCAATGCCGGTTCAGGAGAGGTGCAGTTGTAGATTACATAACCCTTGCTTCACTCTCTCTGTGCAGACAACCTTACATATCCATT
The DNA here is from genome assembly GCA_963556195.1 of Sepiola atlantica. NCBI lineage: Eukaryota > Metazoa > Mollusca > Cephalopoda > Sepiida > Sepiolidae > Sepiola > Sepiola atlantica. Next base: position 206,944,149 of record OY744515.1, on the reverse strand, counting down.
GTCTCTCAAGACGGAAAGGAGGCCTCTACTTATATCTGAAAACGCATATGTGAGTAATTCAATGAATAATTTAAGAAAAATGAAATATGAGTAATAATAATCAGAAAGTATTTGTCAACTTACTGGAGATCCTAAAGTGCCTTCTGGTTCCATATTTCTGGCCGCACACTCAAGTACCTAAAAAGAAAAAGAAGCTGAAGATGAAGATAAGGACTTTTTTGTTCTTCTTCTCCTTTACAGTCATCATTAAAGAAAGAGTTAAAACAATCATAAATATCCAAGAGGGCAGCAGTTCAACAAATGCACTTAGTAGTAGATGTTAGTGCACATTAAAGTTGAGCGCACTTCCAGCACAAAATCTTTCAAATTTTAGTACTAAAAAAAAAAAAGTTGCAATTATTTTTATTTTTACCACTTATCAAGACACTCAAGAATAAGGGTTAATAAGATTGACAGTTGGATGATGATGAATACTATGAGGAGATTGAAAATCTCCACATATCATCCACTACAAAAATATAACTGACCTAGAAAAAAGCAGTTATTTTCCCTTTGTCAGAAACATCGCTCATGGAATGTGAGGGCTAAAGAAAAAACGTGAGGAGGGGGGGGGGGGGGGGGCTGAAAGTAAACACAAGGTTCACTTTCTACTCTTCATACAAGACAATGTAGAAATTGCATAAATTTATTCAAAGTTAAACTAAATTACATATACCCATGCCAATTTTACAAGCAGGAATAAAATGCTTGAAACCTCATGTAACTTTTGTAACAATCATTTTTTAATGCTTAAATTAGGGAAGGAAGTATATATATATATATATATATATATATATATATATATATATATATATATAACCCATGGTTGTGTAGAAAGAAATTCAACAGAGTGCTCAATTATTAAATAATGAGAGGATAATATCTATTTATTGTGTTACAGAAGATCAGAACTGGTAATTCGGTCTTTTAATTATTTCCAATTTTTTCAAAATAATCCCACAAATGATAGCTATTATTAAAATTTCACAAAAATCGGAGCTATCTGAATTTTTACGAAGGGCTTTCACCCCTTCTTTACTCCCTTTGTATAAAACTAAATTAAAATATAGTCCACATGACCCACTCTTATGCCTAGCAGTCGTATTCAAAAATTCATATTGACTGGTTAATTAATTTAGGAGTGAATCCTGTATACACAAATATATAAACATATACACATCCCTAACTTTATATAGAGATTAATGACACAGAAAACGTTTGAGAATTCACCAGAAATCATGGCATTTTCTTCATTGAAGAAGCAAGCGGTTAAGTGACGTCAAACATATCATTTTACCCAATAATTTGGTCATCAGAAGAGTAACCTTATAAAGCTATATTAAAAACTAGATGTACCTTCCCGGTGTTGCCTGATAGTGTTCCTTTATTTAAAGCAAACCGGATTTTTTTTTTCTTCCTAAATATTAAGATTTTGTTTTCATAATTTTAAAAGTTAAATTAGTAGATTATCGTTTGGTTATTTAATTATTCATTGAATCAAACTGTTAGAAAAGTATAATTATTTATTCTTATCGTTTCCAAAAAAAACAAAAAAACGCGGATGCCAGGACTCGCAATTGAAAAATTTTCAGTTTGACGCTCTCCCATCTGATCTATTTTGCTGGGCTATATATATACATATATATATAGAGAGAGAGAGAGATTAAAATGATACTTCAAAGATATAAATAATATCTAATATCGTTAATTAGTGAACTATCAGGATAAAGATAAAACTCAATATATTGATTATTAATAATAATGGATTAAATGAAAGAATAAAATGAGAAATTAATCAAACTTTATTACATACTAGCGGTACCCGTCGCCCGGCGTTGCACGGGAGAAATTACTACCTATTGCATAAAAAAGAAACCGCCTATTGTTTCCCGCCCCCGCTCTACCGTGGTGGTGAACGTTTTAAATTAGAAAAAAAAGAAAAGAAAAAGAAAGCAGAATGGGATCGAACGCCGATACTGGCGATAATGAAACCTATCTTCTTAACCATTGCGCCACACTTACAACTTGAAATACACATGTGAAAATAGGCGACTTAAGCTAAGCTTGTTTACTGGCAGCTTCTGGCGACGCAAATTAAAGTTCAACAATGACACGGTTTAGGTAATTTATTTGGGAATCATATACCTTTAAGTATATGATTTTGAAAATATAAATGTGTCGGGTTCTAACAGCATCTTGGCGGCTATTGAATTAAGTAGGAAGTCGATTTAATGAAGGAATTTTAGCCGTCATGTTTGTAGAATGAATGTTGCAGGTACTGTGTTCGTCAATGTCATTCGCTTGATTCCGGAATGAATGTAAATGTGGAAATCATAGTTAGAAATAGGAAAAACGTAATCTGATATTCGCGGAATATCAGCGGATTCAACGGGAGCGGTCATTATTTGTTTGCGTATTGCTTTATATTATGTAGTAAAATAATGCCAGACAAATACGAAATAACAATGGGTGCTTTATGAAAATCATACTGTGTTTATTAGTACCCGGTGTTGATGAGTGTAGTCACAGTACAGAATTGTTAGGGAGAAAAGTTTTTACTACCACCTATATGGAGTTGGTATTTCGGAGAGTCGTGGCGGCCGGGCCGAATGTAATATTCAGTGTTTGTTTGGAAAGAAGAATAACAGATATACTAAAACACGCTCGAGTGAATAAGTGCAATGTAATTGTGAGTTCAGTAGCCCGTGATGCATGTGGTTATTTTCCTATTCTCCGAGAAGGTACAGGGGAAAAAACGTCTCTACTTTATATATTAGATATATTGTGAACCGTTTTACACGACATTCATATATTATATATAAATATATATATATCACAGAAGATAACATCGATACCGTCGGTTTCAAATCCAAACAAAGGAGACCTATAATTAGTCTCTTTTACTGGACTTTCTTCAGCCTCTGTTTATGTCTGCCTCTTCGGAAAATGGCAGCTTGCGCATTGTATGACTTTATTTTTATTTTTATTATTTTTACTAATTCAGCCTTTTCACCCGCAAATTCTGCCCTTATTTGCATTCTGGGCAAGTTAAGAGTCCACCCACCACCCCCGCCCGCCCCGATCTGTGAATTTAAGTTGAGGTCATGCCGACCTCCGATCGCTTTCTCTTCATCTCCGACGTCAGAGAATTAAAAACTAAAATCTAAAAAATGTTTTAATTCCAAAAATTGAAACACCCCACTGCTTGAAAAGGAAAAAAAAAGGGGAAAAAATCAGTATTGGGAATTAATAATTGGGAATGGGGAGGCAGACATAAACATAGGCTGAAGAGAATCTGGTAAAAGAGACTAATTATAGGTCCCCTTTGTTTGGATTTGAAACCGACGGTACCGATGTTATGATCTTCTGTAATACATAGATAAATAAAGTACACTCTTAGTTTTTTATTTTCTTGATAATCGAGCACTCTGCTGAGGTTCTTTCCCACTAACCATATATATATATATATATATATATATATATATATATATATTGTAATCCTCTTCTTAATTCTAAGTCTGTATGTGTACATTTGCAGCTGCTACTAATAAGTCAAGTAACGCTGCTTAGCATACTACCCCTCTCTCTCTTTATTTTTCTAAAGCCAAGTCTCAGTCAACAAGAGTGATAACCTTTGGGGGTGATGTCTATATTACAACTTTTATATTAAATTACTATATTATATTTATTAAAAATAAATGATAATCAGAAATGATTTTTTTTTTTTTATTGTTGTTGTTTTTTAACTTAGTTCACCACAAACAAGTCAAGTTTCCACTGTAGATGTAAAGGGTTACTGAGAATTAAGTTGAAAGTTTAGGGGGACATCCTAAATTAGGAGCTGTGCAGTGAGATGCTTGTTCACATTAGTTTTAAATTTCTGCATGTCGGTACAGTCGTGGAAACAGGGAGCAGGGAGGGAGGGAGTTCGAAAGACCGACAGCTCGAGGAAAGAAGCTATTAGAGTAGAAGGCTCTCTGGTATCTGGGGACCTCCACTGATTAATGGGTGGGATCTAGCTAATTGTCAGGTTGGTCGAGTGTATTTACGTTATTTTGAGCTATTTGAAGTCAATACCATTTTATGCAGCCTGACACATACAAAACCTTTCTCTTCCAAAATGAAAAATCTATTAGATTAAATATTGAAATTGATAAAATTGATCTGAATTAAGTTGTTTTTATTAATAACATTGTTGAAAGAAGATCAGAGCTTTATATCAAACGATATTTAATGATTTGATGTTAAGTAAAAAGCTATTGATGAAAAAGAAGCAATAAAGAGACTGACTTTATATTTTAGATAACTTACTTATACAAAACGACACCAAAGTATTTTTACTCATTAATTAAACAAAAACTAAAAACCTTATTTTGATTACAAAGGTGGTAATGTTGTTGGTTTAGTCGACAAGATCAATGAAACTGTAACAAGTGCGTTTGCATTTATGTTTAGCAGTGTTTTCGCACAATACAAAGACGTTGTGTATGTTATGCTGACTGAATGTCTTAACGTGGAAAATTTATTTGACAAAACAAAGGTGTAATAATTGGTTTAGCGGAGTTAGGTTTTAGAATGATATGAATCATGACAGATAATAATTCAATAAGAAAGCTATGTTTTTTGTCTTGTAGCTCAGCAAATTGTATATCCACATCCAGTTCTGAAGTCTAAACCTCTTCTTTCTATTTGACTCAGTGCAAAAGGCATTAGAAACAAACTGGTTTGGTCGAAAAGATGCAAGTAAATGCATGATGTTCCCAAAGTTTTGTCATAATTGAAATCATTAATTAAAATTAAATAGTATCCAAAGTTTCTAATCTTACAGAAACTTAATGTCTTGGAATTTGTCAATTTTGAAATATTGCTATAAATTGACCTCAAAGTTCCTTTCTTCCACGGATCTTGAAAAGCAAAATAATTCTGCAAATTTTTTATCCATTATTCAGGGATTGCCGACATTAGAGAAATAGAAATGTTTGCATAACTTTACAAAAGTTGTATGATATATAAACATATCTTGGTTACAAGGTTGTCATAGCCGATAGGTGGCAATGGAGATAATCCAAGGCGATCCATAATACAGGCCTGGCAAACATGTGACTGGGGTTAACTAAAAGATGTTTACCAATAACCCTAAGTCTGAGTGACAAGGTCATAAAATCACACATGATCACCTAAAAAAAAGTAGAACCACTATTCGCCCCCTCTAAAAACAAAATGCACAAACATTTATCATCTCTAATAGCAAAAAAAAAATGGTTAATTGCCTTAAAACGCTAGAATGGCCCGGAAATAGGGGATAATTTTACATTAAATTTATATGCAGAACTGATCCATCACTCTAAATTCTAGAACTGTTTTTTTCTTTCTGCTAAGTTTTTCAGGTTATTCAGACATAATCGCTTAAAAAAAGGAGAATCTCATTTTTTTTAATGCATAATTTTACAAGCAGTTATCAGATATGTTTTACATTTCCCTCCTTTTTACATATATTTTATTGGTTTTATCTTCTTGTTAATGTAAGTTGATTTTATTAAGACTATGTATAATACGTATTATCATATCATTAAGAAATATGCATTTTCTTTATTTTCTTGTATATGTAACAAACAACAAATTTTGTCAAAATTATCAAAATTGTTTCTACCAAACATTTTGTTTCATCAACTATTTGATTTTGTAAAGTGTTGAAATTGCTTTCTGATTGTATATTTTCTGTAATCAAGTAGTCCATATAAACAAATTGACTCATGATTTTTGAAATATCAAAAATGTTTCTAATTCATGATGAATAAAATGACTTTTGTGAATTTAGTTCTTTTATATTTTTGTACTTTTTACTTTTGATTTGATGGAAATAAACCAATTATTGTAAGTTGCTTCCTAATAATATGTATGGTTGCTTATTACTGGGCATTACTAAGAAATTTCTTACTAAAACTTCTCTGTAATTATTATTTAGTAGTAATTTTGGTCTTCACATGTCCGCCCCCAGTCGTGGACCCCAGTCGCATGTTTGCCAGACCTGTATTATGGATCGCCTTGGGATAATCTCATCTCCAACAGCCTCTGACAACTAAGTACAGCTCCTAGCCTGCTTGTGAACTGCTATTACTGATAGAAAGGAAGAAAGTGGGTTACCTGGTTCCTGAAAAACAGTTCTCTGAATAGATTGGGCTTATCAGTCTGGGAAAACAGTGCAAGCCTCCACTGCCTTGCAGCCATACTCATTCATAGGAAAGGCATCAAGAGTCAATCTCGAGTTAAAGCCCAAAGCCAGGGTTTGGTTTATGGCATATCAACCATCTATGGGTTATTTAATGCGGAATAAAGTTGTGAAATGGAATCCTATAGGTAGGATAATTATTTTATATTCTTAGAAAACGTTACTCAGAGAATAGTTTTGTTTGTTTTACATCATATTCATCCATTACTCTTAGAATATATTACTCTTTGGCAGTGGTAATCTTTGTTCTTAACATGACTGACCTTTAGCCACCGCCTTCTAGTATCTATTTGGGAGAAAAATAAAAAGGAGAAGTAAGGTTTTGATATTTAGAAGTAAGGTTTTGATATTTAGAAGTAAGGTTTTGATATTTAGAAGTAAGGTTTTGATATTTAGAAGTAAGGTTTTGATATTTAGAAGTAAGGTTTTGATATTTAGAAGTAAGGTTTTGATATTTAGAAGTAAGGTTTTGATATTTAGAAGTAAGGTTTTGATACTTAGAAGTACGGTTTTGATACTTAGAAGTACGGTTTTGATACTTAGAAGTACGGTTTTGATACTTAGAAGTACGGTTTTGATACTTAGAAGTACGGTTTGGATATTTAGAAGTAAGGTTTGGATATTTAGAAGTAAGGTTTGGATACTTAGAAGTAAGGTTTGGATACTTAGAAGTAAGGTTTTGATATTTGGAAGAATCAGATTGAGGAGGAACTTATAGATACTAGGGCATGACATGACCAGCCGATTGATCCGATTGGGTCTCTCCGATCTCCTGTCTAGCCGAAGTAAGGGCACAAAATGAAGTGTTGCAAGTCACCAGACAGTTCAGGATCCTGTCGTAAGGCATCACGGGTTCTAACCGAAAGCCTACAGGTAGCGCTTTTTGGGGGCAAGGGGGGGGGGGGGGGGGATTATCTCTTGGCGAATTTGTGGCTCTGCTGTCAGGTCTCCAAAGCAGTTAAAGATTATGCAGCAACATAATTGCAAACATGTGTAGCACCACTTGTCTTTCCAATGGACCATTCCAGCAACAATGCGGAGGAGGTGGTGATGCTGCATGGATAACAGTTTGTCCTTCATACTTCAAGTCACTTCAGCTTTACTGTATCAGAAAAGACACCTAGAACACCATTCCAGTCTTCTGATGCTGAACAATGCCAATCATGTTATCTTTGTGAACAATAATAAATTTTAAAACACAATATTAAGATTGTCAGCTTCACAATAAATATGCTAATCCACTTTAAGTAAATGATGAAAATTCTATATTATATATATTTCCCAATGTATTCTTCAACTGGTTAGAATTTTGGAATAGAATTCTTGTAAGTAATCATAAACTGACAAAGAAAACTTCACAGCTTTGCATCATATCACCCGATGCAATTCTAAAACTGACCAAGTATTGCGTTCAAGAATTAAAATGACATATGTATTATCTGGCTAATTTCAAATGAATTGCCGCAAGGCAAGGTTTTGCCTGAACCAACGACTTAGTGAGAATCAATATAATGTCTATATGCGTCTAATGCTGGAGTGCTAAAAAAAAATCAGAGTGTTGTCAGTTTTAAAATTGGTCCTGCCACTTAATAGGCAAGGTATTGATTTGAAGAATTTACAAGAAGCTCCCTGGTATGAAATGACAGAAGAACAAAAGTTGGATATTTATAAATTCAACATAGGTATAACACATGTTAATTAATGTAGAGAAGTTCTTCCTGATGTACTATACTTAGCAGATTATTGCCCTTATGCAATGTTAAAGAAAATTAAATGTGTGGCATGAGCCCTGGTATGAACAAGATATAGACAATAACATTTCAGTCTTTCATGTATCGAAGCAGCAAATTTGGTTTGGGTAAGAAAAAGTAATGGTAAACAGGGCATATGACTTATTTTTATGGAAAAGATAATGTGGAAGAAATGCCTAAAATAAGTTATTTACAAGGGAATAAGAGAGGTTCTCTAACATAACACTAATTCAATGAAATTAAATATTGCATTTTTACGAATAACCTCTATGAAAGTTTACTCTTAACAGTATATCAATTTGATATCTATATAATAATATGCTTAACCCCTTCATGTCCATACATACATTATCACCTTACACACATATTTTAAAAATGAGATTGTCAAATTATATGGTGATTTGTGATTAATCTGATTTCAACAAGGTAAAAACAAAATCCGATTTTACCCATTTTAAAATGAATTGTTCCAAAATCAAATTATATCGGCTCGTCGACTAAAACAATTTTAAATAAATACATTTCAAAAGTGACATTCCTTTTATTTATTTGAAGAATATTTAGCTAACAATTATTTTCCAGCAAGAGAACGGAAAATAATAATTTTAAAAATAATTAAATTGCTACAATTTAAATAAAGATACATTCGTTTTATTTATTTAAAGAATATTTTGCTGACAATGACAATTGTTTTTATAAAAGAAAAAAAAGAAGTTATTTTTTTTTCTAATGAAAAACATTTATTATTTCAAAAGGAATATTTTTATTAACAGTAAATTCTACAGATTGATGTAGAAAGCACCGTGGAATTTACACAGAGGTTCCGCTAGTTATATACAATCTGACATGTACTTAATGATTTAAACAAAGTCATTTCATGCATATTCTCAATGTCAAAGTACACAAACATATCAGAATTAAATAGACACTATTATTATCATGCAGTGATTAATGCTGACTGATCCATACTCAGATTGACGCGCCCCCCCCCCCCAATACGGCCCCTCTGAAACTCTGACAATTCTGTCTATTTACTTCTGTCATGTCTGTATTAGTATACAAAGAGTGTTGGGCGTTCAGCCTATTGTTGATTATTATCATAAATGGCAGAGGTTAATGATATAATCAGTGACACAAAAAAACATCATTCATGCATTGTAAGAAGCTGGCTAGACTCAAAAAGAGATAGCTGTTCAGGTGGCATATTATCAGTCTGCCATCTTGAAGATAACAAGACTTGTTCAAAACGATCCAACTGTGGTTGCAAATTCAAGATCACAGCTAGAAATGAACATCAACTGAATAAGATGATACTGGATAGTTTATCAGCTTGCAAATGACAACAGGATACCAATTTCAAAGCCACTACTAATTTATAAGCAGAAACTGAAGCATTTACTTTTTATACAGGAGATCATTAATTTGGTCTTGATCAATAGAACTAGGTCATTTTCAGGGATGAATAAAGATTCTGTATTTCTTTCAGCGATCGTGGATACCGTGACTGGAAAAAGCCACACAAGATATATAATGCCAAATACTTGAAAAATGAGCATAGAATTCCATCAATATGTGTATGATTTGCGAGTGTATGTAGTTCTGATTCCCTGCTATTGAGACTGAAAGTTCACAGACTGGGATCAGCTCTGCATGGAAACCGTTTATGGTGATATTGACACATTAAACAAAACTCTAAATGGATAAATAGATGTACACATTGAGGGTAACGAAGGAAAAGGCAGACCGAAAAAGACTTGGAGTGACTCAGTCAAAAATGATCTCAAGCAATGGCACATCAGAATTAATGTAAACGATAGAGTTTATGGAGAAAATCACTTTGTACCGACATAGCCAACATGCAACTCACATCTGATGTGGAAAAAACATGCTAATCAGCAAAAAAGAAACGTCTATCAAAAAAGACGCATTACATGAAACGGTCAGTTAATGCTGCTCTATGTATCCCGAATTTCCAAGATCATTTCCATATCCTATACAATTGAAGACAAGTTTGGGGGACAATGAATTTATCTTACAGCATGATTTTGATTCTGAGCATGAAAAAAGGTTTCTAAAAATCATGGGAGCTGCGCTGTTTCCTAGATTTGTAGTCGTGCTTATGCATGTTAGACATAAGGAGATCAAAAATGTGCTCAGTGTTGTTGTTAACGAGATCATTAACGATTTTGTCAGGTGTTTACCAAGTCAGTTTCTAGACATTGAAGCTTCAATGAATCTAAGCCAAGGAATACAAGGCGTTCAGAATATAGCAGATATCTGATGGAGGGTATTCATTTGATTGCATATCTCTGACATTTGACATACAAAGGATCATAGAATCCTTACTGGCAATACTTATGTGTTGATAATCTCAGCTTTCATGCGATATATGATGTGGTTTGAAGTCTAAATAGACCAGATGCAAATCAAATAGAAAATTTATGGGGTATGAAAAGAAGATGTAATCTGGTAATGGAATTAAATTTACTTTCCTTCCATGACACCGCAACAAAAAAATCTCACCATTCACTCTTTGCTGACAAAAAAAAAAAAAAAAAAAAAAAAAATCAACCTATGCAAATTGACTACCAGTCAGAGCCATCTATGTTTATAGACTCCAAACAGCCAATCTGCAAAGAGGAGATAACTCAATTGACAACTTGGCTGCTAGTGCCATCTCACTTAACAGATATTATCACCAAGGCAAATTATCTTAAACCACAGAAGATTAAGACAATACTATCAATTGAAGAACTGAATTGAAACCAGTCATTACAGAAGGACCTTGGTTATTCCAGAGGATTATTAGGCATGATTATCATTACAAGATACATTAAATGCAAAAAATGCTTAAACAAAGTATTAATGTAGTAATACATCATCACTATCATCATCTTATTCAGTCTAACGTCCGTTTTACATGCTGACATGTGTTGGACGGCTTTTAGATATTGGCTTCCAAACTAACCTATCTTTGACCAAGTCTTTATTTATCCCTCTTTCTCTTAAGTCCATCTTTATAACATCCTTCCATGTTTTCCTTAGTCTTCCTTTGTGAACTGACCCTGCTACCTCAACTGTTCTACATCTACTAATCCAAGAACTCTTATCCATTCTTTCAACGTGACCATACCAACAAAGTCTCCTCTTCTGCACACATCTCCAGATACTGTCCACATCTTATCTTCCTCTGAGGTCATCAGATCTAAGCCTGTCTTTAAGACTCAAATTACACATCCATCGTATCATTCTCATATAATTTCTCTCCATGCAAGTCCTCACCCTTTGCTGGCCAGGTTTCACTTCTATATATCATCACACTGCATACACATGCCTGATAGACTATTCCCTTAGTCGACAGTGATAACACTCTGCTGGTTAGTAATGGCAATCCACTCCTAACTTTTGAAATCACACTAGCACCTGCTCCACCCTGTGCTCCAATGGTATCACCAAGGTAACAAAACTTCTACACAACCTCAATAGCTTCGCCATCCAAATATACTTTCGCTACATTTGAGTTCTAATTTGTCATCACCGTCTTACACTTCTTGCACACAAACTGGTTATCATGTCTCAACCTACCTTCAAAATTGTCTTTATTATAAAATACTTTGTCTTTTTAGTTGATATAATAACAATCTTTAAATTTCTAGAATTTTACATTTCAAAGAAAATCTCGTTTGTCAATGAAATAAAGGAAACTAGGCATTCACATAACCTTGAATATTTGGGCAGAAATTTTTTTTTTTTTGTACATATTCCCATGTTCGACATGAAGATTCAGAAATACTAAGAATACAATTACGAATCACTTAAGGCTTCTACTCAGTCATGGTTGACGGAACGAGAACAAGTTACTCTCATGGATTAAATAAAAGGTTTCGTTTGAAATTACATACATATTTCAGAGTTCAACAAGACACACCTGAAGAAGGTCGGAGGTTACATCGGAACATTGTTTTTTTTTATAAATATTTAAAACGAGCAGGGTTACCCAGCATTACCCGGGGGTCCTAATTTCTGGAAATTAGGTAAATTACAGAAAAAATAAGACTAAACAATCTGTTTTATATTGTAATTTGAAATATCAAAGTTCATTTTAGGGTAAAACCCGAGTAAAAATAATTATCCCCCGATTGAGATTCAAACTCACGAAGTGTCTCTAAAAACGGCACACTAAGCAATTTATCCACTAGGCAAGTATGAGATGGCGTGGCTATTTATTAAATATGTAAAGCAGATTTTTTTTTTTTAATCTCACTCTCTGGCAAAAAAAGAAAGTAAAAGGAAATAAAAAGGACATCAAGATTTCCTTTCCTTCTTTTTCAGCCACAAGTTTGTATTAACTGCTGCTACTATCTAGGTAATTATTTCAGATGGTGTCCATTTTTTTTATATATTAATTTGAAATTGATTTTTTCAGGGATGTGAATAGCCAATGGCAAAAAAAAGCTTAATTTATTCTTTGATTAAACAAAATTCATATTCCCATCATTAGTCGTATGAAGATAAAGCAAGAAAGATATCAAAAATCCAGCCAAATAGCAATAAAGAAAAATAAGGAGGTAAGGCTCTAGCGATTTGACAGAAATCAGCTTTTTATTATTAAAACAAAGAAAAGTGAGAACTCACATCTACGGGAGGCTCTAGTGAAGTAAAATCCGTTTTTTTCTGCTCGGAGTTTCCATGTTTTTTATTAAGAACATGAACCAATATTTAAAAATAACAACAAAAAAAAACAAGCAACTCAGAATCAAATATTGATTTTGTAGGAAAAAAACTATTACCACAAGAATTTGAGAAACAGACTGGCTTTATATATTAGATGTGTCTATTGTCTGTTTTTAATTCAATGCTTATTTGCTTCTTATTCATAATTGAGTTGCTGCATTTAAGGTGAACAGACAGAATGAAGACATTCCCAGTTGTATTTAAACAGTACCTTCAGAGAGAGAGTTAAGGTACAAAATAAGACTTTGGCCCAATCCTTACATCGTCAGGCACGACTGATTTATGCTCTTGTTCATCTTCACTCATTAAATACTTTGGGGGGGTTTTTCACTTAAAAAGTGAAGTCAATACTTAATGTTGGTGCATTGTAGATTGCCTTCAGCACTCAATATCAGATCAGGACGTTAAAAGTATTTTTAAACCATTCTCTGTTTAGTTCAAACTAAACATGGTTTCCAATTTCACACAAGGTGTGTTTTTACATCCGGACTCAAAATGCCATTCAACAACTAGAGGCGTGATCATCCGAAGAAAGATGTAAATGTCGACTGCAGTCAGGATTCTTGACTGAACAAATTTTATCGTTACAACCAGAAATGGAATCAAGCAGAAATAAGCCAATGCATGAATACGCATCAGAACATGTGATCATAAAAAAGAGCATAGAAGAGCCAAAATGGAATTACGTTCTTCTAATATTGGCTTCTTTTTTTTTTTTTACAGTTCATGTTGGGAACAAAAGAACTGAGAAAAGATTTTTATGGCATCTAAATATGACATTAAAAGGCAGCAACATTATAAAATATTTATAAACTTTGGAGTAGATTCTTTTATAGAGTCCCATTGGAGAAGAATGTGTCGAATAATTAGTTTAATCCAAAAAAGATATATGTAGACAAAAGGAGGTCCGTTGAGGTTGTTTAAACACTATTTACATAGCTGATTTCTTTTTCTCTTTTTCTTAGCATTTTATCAACAGCATCTCTTTGCATAATAATAGTAATAATTATAGGAATTACTGGGTTGGAAAGGTAGTTCACTGGAAACTGCAAATTACTGCATTTCTAACATTCAGACAAATGGTACAGGCACAAACGAGAGACAGTATTGGAAAACGAAAGACGAAATCCTCTGAGATATCGAAATACAAACGGATAGACTCATCTAAGCAAGGAGACCGGACATGATAATAGTCAATAAGAAGGAAAAAATATGTTCAAAATAGTAGAATTTTACGTCACAGCAGATCACAGGGTGAAGATCAAGGAGGCAGAAAAACTAAGCAGATACATGGAGTTTGCCAGACAGCTGAAATGAATATGGAACACAAATGGAAACTACAGTCATATCAATAATTATAAGAGCACTTGGAACTGTTCCAAATAATCTGGAAAAAAGACTAAGAGAAATTGGAATCAAAGGGAGGCTTGACACTATACAAAACATGACACTGATGAAAACAGCCGAAATATTGAGAAAAAACATTGAATGTGGAAGGGAACTGAAACTGACGAAGTATATACAAGACAAAATCTATATGATCTCCCCCCCCCCCCCCCCAAAAAAAAAATTGTACCACATAAAAACACAAAATGGTCATAACGGGTCAAGGAGAATAGAAAACTTGAGGCAAGAGAGCACTATCTAGACCTCCACTGGAAGGCCACAGAGAGCACTGGAATCTTGCAGAGGCTTATTGCCACTCAAATTCCAGAAAAGACATTAACTGAAACATGTATTCTAGATTAAACATGTCATTAAATACATTGTTCCCACAATAAAATGCACAAATTATGCATAAGAAAGTAAAGAACATGTGTGCTGAATACAGTAAAAACTTACATTTTTCACATGGCATATTTTCTGTTAAGTGACGTGCCCAAAGGCAGGTCTTATCTGTAGGACAGCAACTGAGAAAGAATTTTGGTCTTAATTCTCGACCACGTATTCGTACAAGAGTTGCTTGGAGATCTATCTGCACCTTAAAATAACCTGTTGAAAAATGTAACACATTTTCTAATATTATTTTCAAATAAGTCCTTATTTACTAACTTTCCCACTGTTGAATAAAAATTATCCCTTTGCGTTTTGGCTGCAGCAAAAAGGAGCACGCTCCTTTCAGTAAAGTTCTGGTCACGAGATTTGGGGATTCTTTTTTTACCAGGAAGCTCTAAAACCTTTCTACTAAGGGAGATAACACTAGCCTATAAAATATATTCTCCTCAAAGGAAGATAACTCTGGTCTCAAAATACTTCTGCTCCCTACACCACTAAAGTTAATATTACGCATTCCATCGATTTTATTTTGCTGGTTTTAGACGAATCACTATAACATCACTTTTAATCCAAAGCTCTTAAAGGGACCCACTATATAAAGCTGAAGTATACTATACAATATATTCCCCATTTATCTTTTCTTATTCCGCATCAGTATTGATACTTTCAATAATCTTTCTTTGATTTTTCTGTCTTCATTAATCTGTCAACTCCTAAATGTTAATGTTAACCATTGTCTTATGTTGTTGTTTTTTTTATCAATGTTCTTATGTTTATTTAACAACCTGTTGTCCCTTGAGTAGTTTTTTTGTGTTTTCCCTTATTATAGTATAATTATTATTCCTACGTTCATTGTGCTTGTTATTTTTTATATCACATTTTTCGTTGAAATCTACTCATTATTTTCATATTTTACTTTTTCCAACTAAATTGGATTATGTCTACAACGATTTTTTTTTTCTTCTTTATCAACTGTTGAAAGAAACAGGCTAAGATTTGTTTTGTTGGTTTTTTTCTTTTATTATTCTTTGTATTAAAACCTAGCTCTTGTTTAAATACAATTATTCTGCCAGCCCGTACATGAATGTTTGCTAGGATTGCCTCTCCAGGACTTCCTTTTATTAGTGATTTAGCAGTTTTAATTGTACAAAGGCAGGGAATAATGTACATAGATAGTAACAGCAAAATGAAGTTTAAATTGGGACGTATTTAGCAGGACTACCCAACATTGCCCGGGGTCCTAATTTCTATAAGTTACAGAAAAAAATAAAAAGTAAAACTAAACAATCTGTTTAATATTGCGATTTGAAACGAGCAAGTTCATTTGGAGACAAAATCAGAATAAAACTAATTTTGTTCCAGGTGAGGTTCAAACTCACTAACTCTAACTAACCTATAGAGGCAAGTATGAAATAGTGACGCTATTAAATATATAAGCCAGACTTTTTTCTTTTCTTTTATCTCTCTTTAAAGTCTGTCAGTCAGCCAAAGGCAATGAAAGAAAAGAGATAAAGAAAGCAAAAAAGACAACCCAAAATGTTTTTTCCTTCTTTAACAGTGACTATCGAAAAAAAAACTATCTGTACATTATCTGTAAATTAGTGCTTGGTGATTTGGGTAGCGGTATTAGGACTTCTGAACTCTTTCACCTTGCTTTATTTATGACTAATGAAAAATAAAATATTGATCAGGATTAAATTTATTTTTTTTATATTGATGAAATCGATTGAAAATAACATTTTTGTTTTTAATAACACGGACCAATAATTGTCATAAATCACTGACAAAAAAGATCTTTTTTCATGTAGCTGGTAATAAAAAAAACTATTACAAAAAGCTATAAAACAGCTATTAATCACTAAAGTATTTACTTCCCTCCCACTCTAGGAAGACGCGGCACAAGGCCGGCAGGTGGGGAGAATAAACCAGCCCACGAGTACACTCTGACCCCTTAAAAACTGCCTGAGAAGCCCTGTCAGCATTTCCCGGTGAGGGTTCCTCAGGCCGTTAGCCATGAACTAACTCTTTCCTAAAGCAAGAAGACAAGGCCTGGGAGGGTGGACCTCCTAATCTGAACAGGATGAATATTTGAGCCCAGCAGAAATAAAAAGCTACCAAAATAGTCCGGTCTCTGTTGGACTGATTATCGAGGACGGATCCTCGATTGGTATACTAGGTGTAAGAAAGAAGGTTGCTTTCTTCGCTTTTTCCCAAGTCAGCAGATTTCAGGCATTAAATAATTCCAGTTAATTTTTATTAACCAATAGGAATACAGATAATTCGTAGGTTTATAATAACCAGTTGTCCTGTTTCTGATTGATCGTGAGTTTGATCCACACTAGTAACCTTTGATTTCGACAACATGGGATGAGGCAAGTCAAAGCCACTTCCACTGCTCGATCTGAGTTCAAGATCATTAGGTCTGCCACAAAATGTAAATATTAATATGCAACTTATTTTTTTTTTTAAATAATTTTCTTATTTCTGTAAAGCTTGTGTTTATCCACAAACATTTATTTTGTACATTGTTACATTTCAGCATTAAGTTGTGGGAGGTGTTGTTCTTTATGGAAAGCGTTTTTAAAGTCCCTATTTACTTGGGTCCCCACAAGGGCAGAGTTAAGCACAGGGTCGATTTTTAATGTGGAGAAAATCCAACTCCCAAAAAGGGGCACTCTGGATTGAGATTAAAAAATAAAAACTGCCTTAGTCTCGAAGAATTTCTTCTTCACTGACCGAGAACAGAAAAGACGAAGTGTAGTA
This sequence comes from Sepiola atlantica, assembly GCA_963556195.1. Lineage (NCBI taxonomy): Eukaryota > Metazoa > Mollusca > Cephalopoda > Sepiida > Sepiolidae > Sepiola > Sepiola atlantica. The sequence continues at coordinate 206,926,857 of OY744515.1, read as the reverse complement.
TCAGGACAGATACTACACTTTGCTTCTAGCCAAAAGGCCAACATCGCTTTCTGTGAATCTTCGAAATAGCTTAACGATGATGGGACGTCACACTGTATGAATACGAATAATAGAAGAATTGTTATTTTCTTTAGTGTGTCGCTTTCCCCCAAATAAGCAAGACAGGTACTCGTAATTATTTGTCTTCCGTTATTTTAATATACACATACATGACAGAAGTAAATAGACATTGCACAAAATAAAATTCATGCATGTTTAAAGTTGAAACATTGATTGTTGTTTACTTGTATGTTTATCACGTACTAGATTTCTCCTTCTGCCATACGTGGTCAAAGGCTTGGTTAGGATAAAGTCCGGTCATCTTCATATCTTATTGTTTCAGCCATCCTGAACCCCGTTTCTGCAATAGTGTCACCATTTATGTTTATCACATGTCTGTACCAACAAAGACGCTTTTCTCTGATCTGAGAACGGCATAATTTCGGACATGATTTAGTCTGGTTTAACACAACATCTTTGAATGATGGTCTTCTTTCCATGCCCTTCGTCGACAGCCAACACTCGGAGCTGTACAAAACAGCAGTAAAAGTTTGAAACATCGATATTTTATAGTTTTTGTTTAAGATACTAACATATCTATCATATACCACCATTTAAGTATGACTTGGGCCAAAAGAGCATGAATTGTAGGTTACAGAGGAGCCATATTATATATAAACCTGAAGGTGGACTTGATCAGCAGCAAATTGTTGCAAACCTCGGGATTCCACTTTCACCCAAATGATTGTCCAATTCATCAGAGAGTAAAAATAATCAATATCATCTCGCTTAGGTCAATCAGGACCCTTTGATAACAGTCTTTATTATTTATATAATAATAATATGCTAAGACAATTCCATGTTCGTATCTACATTATCACCTATCTCCACTTTTTTAAAAGATGGGATCGCCCGATTGCCGAAGATAAAATGCAAAAAAAGTAATTTTCTAAATTGAGATCTGTTTCATTTAAAAGGGAATATTTAGCTGACAATTATGTTTATGTTAAGAAAGAAAAGACGTTTTATTTTGAAACGATTTAAATTGTTACAGTAAATAAATTAAATAAAAAGATTGAAACTTTTGTTTCATTTATTTAAAAAGGAATATTTAGCTGACAATTATTTTTTACGGTAAGAAAAAAGAAAATATATATTGTTTTAAAAAGATATAAATTGTTACAATTTTCAGTAAATAAATAAGAGCCGCTTTATTTATTTCAAGAATATATAACTGAAAATTGCAATTATTTTTACGGGAGAAAGAAATTTTTTATTAATAGTATTAAAACTTACATCAATGTATTATTTCAAACTAAATATTATCATTAAAAGTAAATTATGCAGATAGATGAATAAAGCATCTGGGGAATTTCTATGTGGTCCTGCTAATTAATGATAATAAGCTGTCTATTTACTTCTTTCGTGTCAGTGTGTGTGTGTGCAATGTCCATTTTTATCTGGGGATGTAATCTAAAAGAAACCCCATAACCAACATAAAACGATTCCCCTCCCCCAGTAAAATTTTACAAGGAAGCCAATGGTGGCATAGATTTTCATATTAGGATTTCTTGTTATTTTATTTTAGAAGTTAGAATATGACTATGAGATTAAAAATAGTATGAAATCGAGTCTATGATTATCAAGGGGTTCACATTAATTTCTGGACAACAAATTCTTGATTCAATAAAATGTGCATCACCGAAGAAGAAACAGTTTATAGTGTTGAGAGACTAGATTGCTTACAAACTCATGAATTGCCGATATGAGATTAATTTAGTAAGATTATTGCCTTGTTAGAGATATAGTAATCCTCTCGAAATTGTGTTCTAGCAGAGACCAGCCAAAATGTAGCTACAAGCTCAACTACGAAAGAGACCAGCCAAAATGAAGCTACAAGCTAAACTACGAAAGAGACCAGCCAAAATGAAGCTACAAGCTAAACTACGAAAGAGACCAGCCAAAATGAAGCTACAAGCTAAACTACGAAAGAGACCAGCCAAAATGAAGCTACAAGCTCAACTACGAAAGAGACCAGCCAAAATGAAGCTACAAGCTCAACTACAAAAGAGACCAACCAAAATGCAGCTACAAGCTCAACTACGAAAGAGACCAGCCAAAATGTAGCTACAAGCCTAACTACGAAAGAGACGAGCCACATATAGCTGCAAGCTCAACTATGACATGGACCAGCCACATGTAGCTACAAGATCAACTACAAACAATACAAGCCAAAATGTAGCTACAAGCTCAACTACTAAAGAGACCAACCAAAATGTAGCTACAAGCTCAACTACGAAAGAGACCAGCCAAAATGTAGCTACAAGCCTAACTGCGAAAGAGACCAGCCACATGTAGCTGCAAGCTCAACTATGAAAAAGACCAGCCACATGTAGCTACAAGATCAACTAAAACAGAGATAAGCCAAAATGTAGCTACAAGCTCAACTACGACAGAGACCAGCCAAAAAGTAGCTACAAGCTCAATTAAGAAAGAAGCCAGCCAAAATGTAGCTGCAAGCTCAATTGCGACAGAAACCAGCCACATGTACCTGCAAGCTCAACTACGACAGACACCAGCCAAAATGAAGCTACAAGCTCAACTACGAAAGAGACAAGCCACATGTAGCTACAAGCTCAACTACGAAAGAGATCAGCCAAAATGTAGCTACAAGCTCAACTACGAAAGAGACCAGCCACATGTAGCTGTAAGCTCAACTACGACAGAAACCAATCACATGTAGCTGCTAGCTCAACTACGACAGAAACCAACCTCATGTAGCTACAAGCTCAACTACGACAGAGACCAGCCAAAATGTAGCTACAAGCTCAACTACGACAGAGACCAGCCAAAATGTAGCTGCAAGCTCAACTACGACATGGACCAGCCAAAATGTAGCTGCAAGCTCAACTACGACATGGACCAGCCAAAATGTAGCTGCAAGCTCAACTACGACATGGACCAGCCACATGTAGCTGCAAGCTCAACTACGACAGAAACCAACTACATGTAGCTACAAGCTCAACTATGACAGAGACCAGCCAAAATGTAGCTACAAGCTCAACTACGAAAGAGACCAACCACATGTAGCTACAAGATCAACTACAAAAGAGACAAGCCAACATGTAGCTGCAAGCTCAACTATGAAAGAGACACACCAAAATGTAGCTACAAGCTCAACTACGAAAGAGACCAGCCACATGTAGCTGCAAGTTCAACTACGACATAGACCAGCCACATGTAGCTGCAAGCTCAACTACAGCAGAAACCAACCACATGTAGCTCAACTACGACAGAGACCAGCCAAAATGTAGCTACAAGCTCAACTACGAAAGAGACCAGCCAAAATGTAGCTACAAGCTCAACTATGAAAGAGACCAGCCACATGTAGCTGCAAGCTCAACTACGACATGGACCAGCCTCATGTAGCTGCAAGCTCAACTACGACAGAGACCAGCCACATGTAGCTGAAAGCTCAACTACGACAGAGACCAGCCACATGTAGCTGCAAGCTCAACTATGACATGGACCAGCTCAACTGAAGAATGAACTAAACAAAATTTTTAAACTTTGTATGATTCTGAATACTATTCTCATCTTGGTAGTTATTTTCACATGGTGCAATTGATAAAAGTATTGATTAATACTCAGTTCTGTGTGACAGTATTCTAGAGGTTGAAGGTGCAATCCTTACTACAGGTGATAAAAACTAAGAATAACATAATAATTAAAACATTTAGCTGGTCATGGCTGACGGAACAAGAACAATCTAACCTGTGAATTAAATAAAGGGTTTAGTTCAAAATTCTGTATAAGTTCTTGAGTTTAACTAGAAGGTTCCCAAGGTCAAAAAGATGCATATGAAGAAGGTCAGGGGTTAAATTGACCGAAAAGTTGTGGAAATAACAACCAAGATGAATAGTAGTCCAAATAATCGAAATCCAAATTATTAATTCTCATCTGAGAATTCCGATAAAGAAAAAAATAAAATGAACATTCCAGAATGACTAAATGTCCAAGGTCATTTTACAATAAAATTCCAAATTGAACAAAAATTTGATGATAGAAAACGGACCAGCAAAAAACATGAAGAAAATGTAGATAATTCTCATTTTCTTGTGAAATATAAAAAAAAAGGTTTTACAAGATTCTTAATGGGTCTTTTGTTGTACAGAAGCTGGGGCTATAAATATTTCGAAAAGAAATTAGAAAAAAGATTTTGAAAATTGAACAAGATTTTGAAAATCGAACAATAAAAGTAAGCTAAATAAAATAAAAAACAAATATCAGAGTAACTGAAAATGAAGTGTTTCAAAAACGAGGGAAAAAAAGGAGATCAAATTGCACTCAATTTAGATTTAAATTGTTACAAAACTCTCGACACAGATAAATAGGAAAAGATGCCATGAAAAGTAATAGCATTTTTTTTTTTTAGGAGATTGCTGCAACAGCAATATTTCTTTATTCTATAACTAGCTGACCTGTGCCCCGGCGCTGCCCGGAAAAGTCGAATAACTCTAGAAATTCCTTGCAAAATCTCTAACTCTTGAATTATTTGGTGCTTATGGCTGACTAGCGCGAGTACAAACCCCACAATGTTTATGTAAAACAGCAGCTGAAACAATTAATGCAATACAAGTAGTAATAATACTCTTGCTATGGTTAGTTATTGCAATCTTGCCATTGAGATGCACACGCAAGTTTGTAGATAATGTTAGAGTCGTTTTGTACTTACAATATAATGCAAGCATTGAGCTCATCACCGGGACTTTCATGACAAACAATAGGTACTGTTTGTCAGAAGTATGTTTTTTTAGTTGTGCAATAACATCCCAAAGAATTGATGGTTGCTCATGTGGTTGGTATCCCAAAGTCATTTTGGATGAAACACTGCACATGCATAGAGGGTAAAAGCAGTCTCAAATAAAGAAACAAAAAGTATCAGTATATTTCTAGTATCTCTAAGTTTAGTCATGTAGATTTTTATAAGTTGATATACGTATATATTCTGAAATATCTGATGTTTGGCTGTTAGTGTTGGTGATTAATTAACTTGGTTAAAGAGAAGATTCTTCCTTGAACGTAGTTTCCGGTTAAAAATTTATAAATATGATACTTATGCAGTTTATGGACCAGGCTGAAATAATAACGTTATAATTTAGAAAGCCATTTTAAATATAGGGAGGTGGGGAGTTGATTAACTATTCTGTATTTTCTCATAACAATTTATAAACAAAAGGTAGGGTAAAAATTGAATTTAACTTAAAAATCTTATCTAAAATATATGACAAAGTATCCGGGGCCCATAAGGACTGGGTACCCTGGTTACGCGCTAGTATGCATCTTGGTGATGATGCTAGGCCCTGCGTAGAGACAAAGTGGAGATATAAAACTAGTATATATTCGATGTGGAAACAAGCTTATTCAAACAACGAAAAAAGGCACCGGCCTGTCTGGCAAAGTCGTGTTTGCTAGTCAATACCGATTACCGCTACAACAAGAAGCGGTCCAGATGTGAAGTTAAAGATTTAGAAAAATCTATGATCTTAGCGTTAATTCTAATAAATGTCAACAAAAGACATATGGTTGTTTGAGCGAGTAATACGCCTTGGGGTGGCGATACCGGAGGTCTGCTCTCACTGGGCAGATCATCATTTAGCCCTATCATCGTTAATTACGGCGAGAATGAGAAGGCAATTGTTTTTGTGATAACACCACAGGCCAGAAAGAAATCCCATTATATTTTAGAGGCAAGGGAGTAAGGCGCCCATCCTCCCAACCCCTGAGAGAGGAAGAGACGCAGAGAGAAATGTGGCAGAAAAAGGGCATGTGACGATAGACATCTTCAATAAGAGACTGTGCGTTTTGACACATGAAAGAAAGAACCACGAGAGACGTGAACGAGTAGAGACGTCGTTAGGATCGGACGCGCCCGAGGCCGCGTGCCAATGATGGCGTGCGACGACGAATAGAAAACCGGACGATCCCCACCATCATTTTCTTAGCCAGTTAATTTGCGACTAAACCACCACTTGTAAACGATTTTACACACACACGGATATCCAACGAGATAACTCAGAGCAACCAACTTTTACAAGTATGGTAGACATTAATATAATGTAAAATCAAATCTTTTTAATTTTGTTAATAATTACTCTTCCATACAAAAAAACCCACCGAGTTGTTGAACACTGTTCTTTGCCTTTTGTTCTGCTTTGAATAATCTTTCCCCTCACAGAGCCAACCGATTGCTGTTCACTCAGAGATCGCTCGCTGATATAAACAGTTTCAACATGGGAGTTGGACGAGATGACAAGATCGACGAAGTCATCATCATCCATCTACTGAGAATAAAAGTAAAAATTGCTGCAGTCTAGAAGGATTTCTTCACTATGAGAAGAGATTCGTTTTTTATTGTAATAAGTAAATAAATAAAAAGAGAGAGAGTGAGACGTAGAGAGCAGATGTTTATAATAGGTAAAAGTTTAAAATGAAAAGAAACGATAAGAAATTACTTAAAATAAAAATCATCCAAAGTATCGTGTTTTTTGAGAATTATAAAAAAAAAAGCATAAGAAAGAAAAATAATAATAATATATTCTGAGGTTTTGCAATTGTGTGAATAATGTCCGATAAGTAGGGATGATAAAAATTGAAACAATTTACCTGTTTCGTGTGTTTTTAATTACTGGCCAACGTCGTGGAAAAAAGCTATTATGGGTATCCATAAGATTTCTATGAGCAATCATATGTATTTTAACCATGGACCTCTGTTCGTTTTACGTTGTATGTTGTTTTAAATTGAGTTATAAGCTTTAAAAGAGTTATGGATGAAACTGCCTAAGTGTTTATGGCCTAAAAGTATAAATGATGAAAAGAAATTATACATATAACAATGGAAGATTTGCAACTGAAATTAATTTTTTCTAGGAGATTGATAAGTATGTGACGTCATTTTAAATCAAAATAATTTATTCAGTTCATTAATGTAAACCGTACATTCCGGAAGGAGTTTAAGTGTATGTTTAATAGTTATAAGTAACGACAGACACTAAATAAGTATATATAATCCGATATTCTGTAATATTGAACGAATATTAGGGAGCGGTTATTAATTGATGTAGGAATCCTGTATATTATGTATGAAATTATTAGAAGACTGAAATGAAATATTTACGGTGATGATTCTATAAATTATCCGATGTAATTTATTTACCGGCGTTAAGTGGGAGAGTAGGAGTAGATAAAGATTAGAGGGAAAAATTTTTGCTAACATCTGTATGGAGTATGTTTTTGTGAGAGTCTGTGATGGCGGTATACAAGTAACATTTTTGTTAGATGTTGAAAATAGTCATAAATTTCTTGAAACACGCTCGAGTGAATAAGATGAATAGAATGGTGAGTTATGGTGGTTATTTTCTTACTCTCGTCAAAGGCACAGGGGAAAAATCAAGTCCACTTTATATCGTAGATGAAAATGTTATAGCAAGATGCCATGATGTAATTGTCATTTCCTGGCCAAGAATGATCCTGATAAAGAAAAATAGAAATGAAGTAGGAAAACCTTTTTCTTTTGGAGAAATACAGGGAGCTTACAGTCTCTTTACTATTCAGGGACGAGGAAAAAATGATAAAGTGTAAACAAGCGAGAGACTGCGGAAAGTATTCATGGCATTCTATATTATATAGAACGCCATGATAGTATCCCAATTAGAATGGGAAAGAAATCCAATCTAACATATAAAGTTATCTTTTAGAATTCTCATCAACAAACCTAAATAGTATTGTATCTGCCAAATCAATATCTGATTCTGTCTGGCGAGTGAAGTATGCAATTTTTTAATCCATGTTATTCACATAATAAAAAAAGAATTCCAATCAATTTCATCGATTACATACTGTATCTGGCCACACACATAAATATATATATCTATATATATCTATGTATATATTACTAATGTGTCACCGTTTATCAAGGCCTAATGGGGCCACTTGAAGATAAAGATTAAAGAGATCTTCAGTTGGCCGATGAACGCCACCACGACAAAAAATTGGAAACAATGGGTGGAATGGGTAGACGATTACTTAAGAAGAATTGATTATCAAAGAGAACAACTGAACAAGTATTTGTTTACATTAGACTTGAAGACGACCATGTTGTAGTCGTTGGGAAGCAGCCTCATGGTATTTTGTTCTAGGAAAGAAACTTTGTTCATGGAAGTTCTGTTTGGTTTTTGGTACAGAGAAAAAGAGAAAGGAAAGTTCTTTGTTGTGGTTGTAGCTAGACGAGTTCTTGCAGTGAATGTTTTATATGGATTATAGCTCAGGTGAGTACCTACCATGAACATAACCACCCAGCCACACATATCCTTCATTAAGAAAAACTTCATAATAAGTGCTGTTATTTTCTGAACCAAATAAAGATCAAACATTTTTAAATAATCACTGAAAAATCAAAATCAGTAAGGAGAATAACTCATTTTAATTAAAGAATATAAGATTTATCTACCTTACCACTAAAATTGTATTTCTTTCTTGGTATAAGTTTTTAAAAATGTACAAACAATTGAAAATTACAAAATAAAATGAATTCACTGCATCCCGGACAACACCGGGTAGGTTCAACTCGTATTCAATAAGAAAAAGGTGTTGCAAACAATGTTGTTCAAAACAATGAAAATAAGAGAGAAAAAGAATGGAAGAATAATTCTGAAAAAGCTTAGAAAACCCAAATTCTTATACTGAGATGTTGAGGTTAGTATAAAAAACACTTATTAGTGTCCTCATAACAAAGCTTCTCCTTTCTTCTTTCTCCTTATAACCTACTTTCAAGCTTTGGTGCTTGTCCATAAAAATGTACAGGTGAAATATGGCAGTTCCAAAAACACTAACAGGAAAACTCTTTGATATACTTACGTATCAGCCAAAAGTAGGTATCAACACCAAAAATTAGGGAAAATTATCGAGTAGAATTTCAATGAAAAATATCAATCATTTTTTTCCAATTCGCAATTGATAAGGGTGCAAATACACATAAAACAGGGAAAATAAGTCAGTCTGTAATTTCGCCAAGTCATAATCAATGGCGATAGGAAAAATACGATAAAAATGATTTATATTTTTAATTAAAATTCTACTCGATAATTTTCCCTAATTTTTGGTGTAGATCAAAGAGTTTTCCTGTTAATTTATTTGGAAATGCCATATTTCATCTGTACATTTTTATGGACAAGCACCCAAGCTTTTTCTCCCCTACACACTCTGCTCTGTCTAATCCATTCTTTCACTCGTACACATCCACTTTCATGTGTAGTACCTTACCCAATCTTTATATACACTAGTTGAATTCATCTAAAAATTCATTCTGTGAAAAAGACCTAGCACAGGGTTGAAATATTGAAAATTTGTCTTTGACAGATTTGTATTTCAACCAATCGCGGTGAAAACAAGTGGAGAAATTGGCCCCAATATGTGTGACTTCCTCAACTGCATTAGTCTATTAATGACATGCCACACTGTGGTTCATCATAAATTACATGGCTCTATGAGCACCTCTCCATTGTCATTATTCGTGACAGTGAGTCTGCTGTTGGCTTACCAAGCCAGCAGGACATCTGATGAAACATCCTGATGTTCGGAAAATAGGCTTTTGGTGGTTAAAAACGATTTCCCGGAATTTTAAAATTTAAATCTAATATTCATATTTTCTCAAACGTTGAATTATGTATTTATTGAATAAATTCACAATAACAAGAAATATTGAAAAGTGAAAGTTTTGTGTTAATTATTTATACAGTTTGTTCCTTGATTATAACTTAATTCGATATACACACCAACTCATTTTTGTTGGAAATTTGTTTTCGTATAAACAAACACCCTCATAAAAAAAGACAAATGTTTGTTGATGAAAACGCATTGGAAAACACAAGTCTTACAAATAAAAAGAAGAGAAAGAAAAGGTACACAAATCTCAAACAATTTCCATGTAATAGTTCATCTTTCCCTCCTCCAAAAAAAAACATTTTGATGGCCGACTCTGATTGGTTGTTTGCCTGAAGAAATAAATACAAAAGAAAATTCTTCGAACACAATCTTAAAATAATGTTCAGATAGAACAGTTTCATGGAGAAAAAAAAAGACAATGATTATTTTTATTAAAGCACACATGGTGAAACTTATATTATTAGGGGTGGGAAATAATGGGTGAAAATTTCAGATTCATGCGAGTAGTATTTTTTTGTGTTCATTTATACATAAATAACACTAAACAATTAAACATTTTTAAAATTTTGCAAAATTCAGAAGGTGCAGGCCAAAAATAGCCGTTAGGGCTCCACAGGACTCAAAATCCATCATTTTTCGGTGAAAAAGTGGTTTCATGCGACATTGCAGGTCCTAAAACATCCTCAAAAGCTATGAATAGATATAGATGGTTAAATCTGATATAGTACTTTAATTTAGGACCATTTTCAGGCTGTGAAAGGGTTTTCATGAATGTAAAATAGCCAAAAACTAGTGGCCTGCACCTTCTGAATTTTGCAAAATTTTCAAAATGTTTGATTGTTTCGTGTTATTTATGTATAAATGAACACAAAAAAATACTACTCGCACGAATCTGAAATTTTCACCCATTACGTCCCACCACTAATATTATGGCCTCTAAATAGTGAGGTTTCATCATTTCTAAAAACAATTCTTTCCAGTTAACTGCCTAAATCTAGCCCACGATTAGTAGCATGCTGAACGCCAACATGACAAGACCCATAAAATTAAGCTCCTGAACTTCACTGACTACTGAGAAGTAAAATCCAGAAAGACAATTCAGGACTGATATTATCACCATCATATTCGGTTTAACATCCATTTTACATGCTGGCTTTTAGAAATTGATTTCCAAACTAACCTATCTCTGACCAGGTCTTTATTTATTAATCTTTCTCTCAAATCAATTATCACTTTCACTCATGTTTTTTCTTGACCTTCCCATGTGAACTGTATCTGCTACCTCAACTGTTCTACATTTACTAACCCAAGAACTCTCATCTATTCTTTCAATGTGGCCATACCATCAAAGTTCACTCTTCCGAACACATCTTTCTATACTGTACAGATTTAATCTTCTGAGCTCATTAGATTTAGGCGTTTTTAAGACTCACGTTGCATATCTATCGTATAATTTTCATATAATTTCTCTCCATGCAACCCTCACTGTCCAGGTTTCACTTCTATACATCATCAAACTGCATAAACATGCCTAATAGACTCTTCCCTTGGTCGACAGTGCTAATGCTCTGCTGGTTAGTAATGGCAGAAGTTCCCTGAACTTACTCCATCCACTTCTAACTCTTGCAATCACACTTAGCACCTGCTCCACCCTGTGCTCCAATGGTATCACCAAAGTAACAAAACTCATAAACAACCTCAATAGCTTTGCCATCCAGATATACTTTCTCCACGTCAGAGTTCTCGTCATATACAAGTTTAAGGATACAAACACATTTATATACAAGATGCATAGAAAAATACACTCCTTAAAACATTTGTAAATATCTAATTACTTTTTTACATATATATAATTGGTAAAACCCGATGCTGCTTGAGAGTATTTATACTTTAATGTTTGTTTTACATTGCCTGTAAAAAATGAGTAACAGAAAATTATTAATTTTAAATCTTTAGGGCCTGTTACGTAAAGGTGAAAGTTAAATCACATAATTAACTTCAATTTTTGATAAAATCCAACGGAGATAAATATGTGTAACCTAATTAAGAGTTAACTCCTCTATTTTTTAAACATGTCTGCCTTCTGCGTTTTGATTTTTTAAAGGCTAACTAAAGTAATAGTTGCACTAAAAACTTTATTTACCGATAAAGTTAGTATCAGTATTACTATTCTTACAATTATTACTTACACCAAAGATAAAAAGAAAATCAACAGGCAACTTAGATTTTAAACAAATGGAATAATTTGGGGGAGGAAAAAAGAACACTGACACAGATAGTGCTTTATGTTTTTTTTGTTTTTTTTTTACTATTTCTCAATAGAAAAAACAACAAGCATGCAGAAATTTAGTTGTTTTTTTTTAATATAAAAATGAGTTTATCTGGCCATCTCTTTCTAGAAAGTTCATTTGTCCTTATTTGTAATGCTGCCTTGTGATTGGCTGATGAACGTGGATGACTATCCATGGAAAAATAGTGTTTATTGTGAACTTTCTTATTAAAGGACAAAGTATGTAATCGATTAAAAAGATTGGAATTCCTTTTTCATTATGTGAATAACATAGATTGAAAGGCATAATCAAATATCAATTTGGTAAATGAAATACTATATAAGTTTGATGCTGAAAATCCAACCGGCTTTTCTTTATATGTTAGATAACATTTGTTCAATTCAGTCATGTTGTACACTCTGTTTAATGTTTGAGTCATAATTTATTTCAGTACTGCAACTTTTAAGATTTCTTTTTTCTTTTTCATCAGTTATTTTTTTATTAACGTGATGGTTGACGGGCATCATCCACACTGGTGGGCCTCCGTCCAGATAGTTGGCTAGCTGCACGCATGGAAATATCCATGAAGGTTTATTTGAAGCAAAAGTTTTACAGAAAATACCCTTCCTTGCTCAATGCTTTTTCGTGCTCGACACCTAGGCACCTGGTAGATAGGGAATAGCCATTCCACACCTCTACCATAAATTGTGTTACAAGAGTTTACTATACGTTCCCTCTCTCCCCTCCAATTTATCATATGGACTACTCCACTACAAGAATACTATTTGTAAACAAATAAATTTGTTACCTTGGTGATACCATTGGAGCACAGGATGGAGAAGATGCGAGTGTGATTGTAAGAGTTAGAAATGGATGGAGTAAGTTCAGATCATTTCTGCCACTACTAACCAGTAGAATATTACCACTATTGACCAAGACAAGAGTATATCGAGCATGTCTGTTTAATCACCAAAAATAAGAAAATTATCCAATTTTAAATAAATTAGTATTTATTCATTAAATTATATATTTTAGAGATAATACAAGTTTTCAAATAACAAGTTTAAGTTTCATAATAAGATGTGGATTGATAATTTGTATTATTTAGATTACTATTCTCATTGTGGTTGTTGAACTTGGGGCGAAGAAAGCCGTCATCTTTCTTACGCTAATCATACCAATTGAGGATCCATCCTCGACAATTAATCCGACAGAGGCCAAGCTATTGTGATATCAGTGGTCTTTTTTCTGTCGGACTGTGGTATTTTTTCTGTTCAGATGAGGTCCACCATCTCCGGCATTGCTTTCTTTGCCTTGGGAAGGAGTTAGTTTATAGCTAACTGCCTGAGGCGCTCTCACCGAGGAATGCCAAAAGGGATGCTCAGGCAAATTTTATGGGGCCAGAGGGCGCCACCTCTTATGCGGTGGCCCAGTCTCCCCACCTACCAGCCTTGTGCCAGATCTTCCCATGGTGAGAGGAAAGTAAATACACTTATCACGGTTGTTATTTTCATGTTTCTGGTGATGAAATAGATTGAAATTCCTTTTTCATTATGTGAATAATACAGGTGCATCTTTTCGAACTTTGGAAGCTAAGCTGAAATTTTTAACTGAATCTTTTATTTAGTCCATTGGGTAGATTGTTTTGTCTCATCAATTATGACAAGTTAGAAATGTTAATTTTTATGTTATTCTTAGTTGTTATCACCTTTAGTGAGGATTGAACCTTCAATCTCCAGACGACTGTCACTTAGAACTGATTGTTAATCATCTCCCTGATAATGGCCGACAAAACAAAAACAATGGATTCAATAAAAGGTTCAGTTTGAAATTCAATACAGATTCCTAAGTTCGATATGAATATCTTCAAGTTTGAAAAGTGGCACCTGAAGAAGGCTGGAGGTTACATTGGCCAAAACGTGAAAATAATAACCCAGATGAGAATAGTAGTCCAAATAATATGAATAATACAAATTATCAATCCTTATGTTGAAAATTCTGAAACATAAATTCTTCTGATGTTAACACACAATCACATATACTTGGCTACATATGCTAAGAATAAAGAATATTGATTCTTGAGAAAATCTTGTAAATAGAATCTCTGGCATTCTCAAAGACTTTTGGAATATCTAAGAATTTTTTAAATGAATCTTACAATTATCTATATAAAAAAAAAAAAAACAGAATAAAACCTGCATCTTCCCTACTTAAAAATAAAAAAAAGTAAAACCTTTTTTAAAACGGCTATTTATAAGGACACTCATTGCACCTAACAACAAAGAATGCACATTTACCATTCAAAAGATTATTTATAACTAGTTGTTTTCATCCAGCGTTGCCCGGATGGAGATATATTACCAGATGAAAGGCTTAGAGAAAAATAACTCAAAATATAGTCATTTGTACTGTTTGGTTTTGAAATAGGATTTTAAAATATTCATTTTAGTTTTCACATTTCATTTTTTATTTCAATAAATAATCGATTAATAGTAAATTAAAAATAATTCAATATGCATTTATCAAAGTTATCGTCGAGAAATGTACACACACAAAATCTTGCCTGATAGTTTTATCAATACAGTAGAGAGGGACCATTTCTTGTAAGTCACATTCAACAATACAGCCGAAATAAATAAAAAGTGTGCATTCAATTTTACACATTAAGTAATAGAGACCCTATTTACCTGCCTTCCCACGAGAGCAGAGTTAGGCACAAGGTCGGTTTTTAATGTGAGGAAAATCCAGCTCCCCAAAAAGGGGCATTCTACATTGGGACATAAATTAAAATTGCCTCAGTCTAGAAGGATTTCTGCTTCACTGACTAAGGACAGAAAAAATGAAGTGTAGTATCAGAACAAATACTACACTTTGCTTCAAGGCAAACAGGCAAGGAATACATGAATATTTATTTTTTATAAAATGTGCATAACAAATTAGGTGCAAGGCTAATAAATTTTTTTTTCTTAAACTAGAACTTTCACCATAATACCGCATTTGCTCTATGGGCTTAGAAAATCCCCAGCGTTGGATGAATTTTATTTACAAGAAGAATATGTACAAATGTATGAATGATGCGGAGTGGGATGAATATACCCCCCCACCCAAAAAAAACAACCAAATAAAATGAGATAAAGGGAGTTAATTAGTAAGGCCCTCCCAATCCTTGTTAATTGTAGACCTCCTACTGTTTCCTGGTTTGTCAGTGCCGAAAACAAGTAGGTAGATCTCTATGTGGGAGTGAAGTTTTAAGTGGGAACCCGGGACTGTGTCGCCCACGCCTCGGCAGGGAACAGGTACTCATATCTGGCTCCTCTTCGAATGCAAAAATTCATGTACACCCATCTTCTGTAAAACTCTAGGATACAATCTCTCTCTATCACACCAGATTTTTATCTTAAGCTGATGCGCGAAGAATGAAATCACATAATGAGAAAATGATCCACCCCTATGTAGTATTTCTAAACCATTTGTTTCTCACTAGTCTATGATGGTCTATTATTGTAGATTACGTGTGCTACATCCAGATATATGAAATGCTTGAGGACAACACGTGCTGTCCGATTGTTTATATACTTCAAAAATTCAGGTAGCTTGCTGAAGTGAAGAAGGTGTACACGACCGTTTCTTCTTCGTCCTTGTTGCAGTGTGGACAAAAGGACTGTCTATTAAAACGGCTTTGGACAGCATGACATTGAGGAGTAGTACATTCTGGACCAATCACCATGACAAAGAGTACTCAGAATTGTTGAGGTATCTCCAGCCTGGTACCCAACTCCACTGAGAGCAAATCTACATCGATCATCTCAGTCGCCCTACAAGCAGATCAGAACTGGAATCCATCACTAACTCCCAATACAGTATCCTCCAACACTGTGTGAGGTCACTAGACTCAGGCAGCATTCTTAGTGCAGCTCAACATTTGAAAAACTGCGATTACCTCCTCAACCTATGCCAACAGAAGGATCGGGATGAAGTTGGAAAGGCCTCCCCTACAGCAGGGCCCCACGCAGACTCTTCTATCAAAGTTCTACTCAGAAAAGTCAATCATTCAGCATGCATGTGCTTGCTAAATCAAGCATTTCAAAGCCTCCCACAAATGGACATTGAGTACAGATTTGTCTGCGAAACCACAGCTTTCCCCTCTTTCAAAAAAGCAAGAAGAGTAGATGCGTGAGAGCCATTAGAGCTAGTAGAAGTACAGCCAGTCGGTATAGGATGAGAGGAAAGATGTAAGTGACAAGAAAGATTTGTTTGTTTTGTTTTTTGGAAAAATTTTGTATTTTTCTGTTATTTCATTGTTAATTTCAATAAATATTCCAATAGTAAATAACTCAATGTGTACTTGTGCAAGAAACAGACACTAGAGTTGGGCGGTTTTGAAATTTTGGTTTCGGTATCGGTTTCGGTTTTTTTCCCTTAAAACCTCGGTTTACGGTTCGGTTTTTCGGTTTTGTTGAAAAAAAATTTGTTACTATGGAAGCTATTCATTCTGTTGTGTGATGATTAGTTATTATTCAACGTTTAGTTGAATTATGCCACTGTTTCGATAATTTTGTGACTGAATCATTCTCCATGATATGAATCATAAGTTTTAAGGTGTTGACTGTTGTAATCAAAGTTCTGATACCTTTTTAACAGTTAACTCGTTAAAACAGTGACCAAAGATTCATGAAAGATTTCTGAAGAATAAAACTGAGTTTGAATATACATTCTATCTAATTCTTTAACCCATCAGAAGCTAAAATATAACTCAGAAATGCAAGAAATTAAAAAACGAAAATTTATTTAAACAAACAAAATAATTTTACAAATAAAATTAAACAAAAATGATGATGAAAATGAAATATTGTCAAAATTATTTGACAGATACAAATTTTAATTTTTTAATAGGTGAAAATGTTTGCAAGACGTTGTGTTTTGTCGCATAAAATAAACACACCATATACTTCTCGAATTGCCGGTGTTGACTGTTGGGATGTCTGTCATTTTGTGTGCTCGAAGTTCTGTCAACTGGTGCGTGTTGGGGTTAATATTTGTTTTTAAGACAGGGTAATAAAACTTTATAGACATGCGTAAAAGACTAGTAGTACAACCGAAAACCGCGCCAAGGGAAAAGGAAGGATGGTTAAAAAAAAGTAGAGATTATTAATTCATCTAAAGTCATTTTTTAAGCTTTAAGGTAATTTTAGTCATAGAATTCATGACTTGGATTAAAGTTTAATAATTAAACTTTCGAATAAATTGTCAACTCTAAATAAATACCATATTAACAATTTAGTAAAATATAAATCGTTGCATAGTCTACTTTTTGAATAACCCATTTTTGGGAGAGAAAACGGTATAGTTGAGAGATAGTTCTCTAGAAATTACAATTTATGTATGAAGTGGCTTTTCAAAAGTAAACAATGAAATGCCTAATGTTTAAAATAATTTTAAAAATCTGAATAAAGTGACATTAGCATTGGCAACTACTTTTTTTCTTTTTAAATGTTTATACTTACTCACTACTTTTCGTTTATTTACTTTTACAAGTATTTTTTCAAAATTTCATTTTAATAACTTATTTTTTTAGATAACTCTGAAACAAACAAATAATTATTTTACAATTTTGAGTTGAATCAAATAGATTTTCGACATCATACGGAACGCGTTTGATTTTTTCTTTTTCATTTGAAAATAGTTTATGCTAAAAATACGATGTCATGTTGTCTGTCGTATTTCTCTCTTTTTCATTTGAAAATTCAAAATGTTAATAAACAAATTGTAAACAAAGATTTCTTCCTACAAGTAGCAATACACATGAAAAAATTTAAATTGCTTAAAATATCTCAATAATGGCATACATAGGAAGAGCTTGATGATCTAAGAAAGAATCTTTTTAAATTTTTTAAATCTGACTAAAAATAAGGAAGTTATAACTATTTTTGTGCCTCGCACAATTGGATATTTTCCCCTCTTTAATACCATATGTGTTTCGTCACATTTTTTACACTAATTTTTCAGTAAAAATGTTATATCTTTGTTAAAACACAAGATTAAGCAATGAAATTTACCATATAAGTGTATTTTTGTACAAGGAATCAGAATATGCCACTGAAAATCTCCAGAAATTAATGGTTTCCAAGTAATCTGCACTAAGTGCACATAAATATGCTGCAATACCTTAAAAATACCATGAATCCATTAAAAGAAAGAAGTTAGAAAACTCAAAGTTGAATTGTAATACATTTTATGTACAAGAAACTAAAATCTAATACTAGGACTGTTTAAAAATGAATATATTGCAAGATTTCTGTAGCATTATTGTAGATTTACACCTTCTGCTAACTCACCCCCTTACCTCCCCAAAATATGAGATTCTACTTTTTTTATTTAGGCAATTACATGTTAACACCCTGAAAAACTTGGCAAAAAGAAAGAAACAAAAACAATTATTTTAGAATCTGTTTGAGAATTTAAAAGTCGAATAAATGACTTGCACTTTTTAAATAACCAGTTTGCTCAAGAATAATAATGTTTGATACTTTTCTAAAAAAAATTAAAGTTTACTTGATTATGTTATTGTTTTGTAGCAAGGTAAAACAACTCTTTTATGAAGATTAAGATAAAGATATATATGCTATTAAACCTTATGTCTTCCAATTTTGATCGAAATCCATTAAATGATTTTTATTCTTGAAAATGTCTAAAAATTGAAGCTTAAGATTAATAGGTCTTAAGAAATTGAAATTCAGAGAATCTTGCTTCATTGGTTTCTAATAACTATGGATCAATTTTCATGCAAATCTGAAATATTTTAATTTTCAAATGGGAAGTTGTGCCCATATTATGCCCTCTAACAACCCGTTAAAATACTTCAAAGGAACTGAAATTAGGAGAAAAATTAAATTGATGACTAAAATCTATGGTTAAAATTTAATAAAAATCAGAGGTATCTGAATTTTCATGAAGCCCCTTTCGCATTAAACTAAATATAGCTACAGTATCTACTCTAATGCCGAGAAACTAGCTCTATTCCAAAATTCATAATGATCAGTTAATTAGTTTCAGAGTTTACTCCATACACACACACAAACATGTAAACAAACTTAACTTTATATATAAAGAGATTATAGAGGGTGCACACACAAACACTACACATCTAGATCAGCAAAAAATAAAACAATGGAACATCTACTCACAAATCAAACTTAATATTGTGTGAAAAATGTTGTGAACAAGTTCAGGGTTCTGTCTGAAACTACATTAAGTGACAAAACACAAGTGGGGAGGTGAGTGGAAAACATGCAGAATATAAAGTAGGGATTGTAACAACGATGATAGGGGATAGAAGACCCCAAAATAATGACAATACTTCACCTCGAACAGTAGTAGCAGTTGTAAAATGCGGTACCTGAGAAACATGGAATAGGAGAAACTAATGCTTGAAAACAGAACAATTACCAATAGAAGAATATTTCGTTTAATATTAATTTTAGGGAATGCTAAAAAAAAATGCTGCTCGGCACCATTTCAAAACAACTTGTTATTCAATAAAACCATTATATTTAATGTGTTTTTTGTTTTTTATAAAAGAAAATTAATTTAATAAAAAAAGTTATGACTGTTCCTCTTTCCTAACTCAAGTTGAATTTAAAATGACTGACTTATTTACAGCCTGGATGGAGATATTTCAAGATGGCTGATGTATTATGGTCATGAAGGATTTTTTTTTTTTTGGGGGGGGGGGGGTAAATTTGCGAAAAAATACAATTACTAATTTTTAGAAGAATGAAATGTCTGTTAAAAGAAAAATATTGTTTTTAAAATTCCTTTATAACTATAATGCATCACTCTGCATCGAATAGCTATCTTAGGAATGTCTCCAATCACCATGTAAAACAGTGTAAACAAATAGAAACATTTTGAAATTTACCAGAGTTAAAGAGACATAGCCATAGTAATATTTTCAGTAAATAAAATTAAATATATTTTTTTCAAAAAACAAACATTTTCTAATATATATAAAATAATGCTGGCCGGATTTTCAAAGTTGAACCTAAATGACATTTAAGCTGACAAATTAAATTTTGATTCTGACTAGCAAACTTTCCATTGTTATTGTTGCATCATGTTAATTGCAATAGATTAATGTACTTCGGTACATTTTTTAAATACTTAATCTGATGTAGCAGTTTTCTCATCTGTAGAAATTCTTAAAAGTCACCTTAAAAGAAAAATCAACTATGGGGAATAACTTATTCTTTTAGTAAGAGTTATCATTCATTACTTGCTTTTATTTTTCATTGAAGGTTGGCTAACAGTTATGTTTTTTCATCCTTTCTTTATAAACAAAAGCAAAGGTTTATGAGTAATTTAGACATTGACGAATTATTGACCTATTCATTCTTTTTTTCTTACTTACGTCTTGCTTTGTTCTTATTTTTAGGTTCACTTTTAGCTTAGATACTTAATATAACCAAAAAGACATGTTTAGAGAACATAGAAATATTTACAAAAGAAATTTGAATTTAATGAAGCCCAACAACGATATAATCGTTTAATGGGATAAGTTGTTTTGAAACGGTGCCAACCGGCATTTATTTTTTTATTTTTTAGAATTCTCGTAAAGTTAATATTAACCAAATATATTTCATTCTTCATTTTAAGAGACGAGAGACAAAAGAATAACCGTTTTAATCACAGTGTAACAACCATATTTTCAGAGCAGAACTGTACCATTATTCAGATTGAAGGTCTTTCTTGTTTGTTTTTTAACAATTCATATGAGACAAACAGACAAAAAATCAATTTGGATTAAGAAGTATTTATGCGACTGCGGTCATTTACAATTTTTCAGTAGGGAAGAGAAGTATTAAGGATAATAATTATGATTTCAGAATGACAATCCACCTTTTGACCAAACCGTCAAAATATGAACATTATGCTAGCATCATTGTCTTCATACAGAAGCTGATCACACGTGCTACTGAAGAGATAAGCACTAAAGTGACCCCCACCATATATCCTTAAACAGTGATAAAATTAAGACTGTCGGACATACATGACTGAAACTTGCAAAATTGTCGCCCTCTTTTCTTGGTGCAGTTCTAATTTTTACTGATGGCCTTTTTCAATATATTTTATATATTTCACATACTGCTTTTTCATTAATATATAGGGCAACTCTCAAAAATGTGACCCATGGAATCGTTAATTAAATTCATAACCCTTTTCACAATCTATATTTAGTACAAATAAACTTCAGCCTATGCCTGACTTATCCACCAAGTTTCAATCATGAATGTCCAACAGTCTTTGCTTCATCTATGTTCAATGATAAGCAAACCTGGATACGACGTGCAAAATTGTCAATAACACACTCTTTTCTTGGCACAGTTCTTATTTTTACTGATGGCCTTCTTCGATTCAGGAATAGTCTGGGGATTGTTTTGATGGACATTTTCTTTGAGATAACAGATAAAAATCGGGGGTTAAAGTTCGGTGAATGTGAAGCCCATTCAGGATCACACTTGCTACTGATGAGCAGTAAAGTGCCCCCCCCCCCACTATAAACGGCAATAAAACAAACTGTTGGACATACATGACAAACTTGGTGGACAAGTTAGAAACAGACTGAAGTTTATTTGTTCTAAATATGATTGGATTGCAGAAAGGATTGAACTTTTTAACAATTCCAGAGATGACATTTGGAGGTCAAGGGTTCACCCTGTATGTCACAAATATTTCAGACTGCTCAACAGTAATATACTTCTGAAGTTAAATGTAGATAGGAGTCCTCGGGTGCACTGGGTTATACGGCATGAGTGCATGTTGGGGAGGAAGCTGTATGAAAGTAAATAGCTTATTCTAAAATCTATCATCACCTGCCAATGTCCAGTCGACACGGATCACAGCAAACAGCCAGAACTGTTCATTTTAGTTCCCTCGGCTTGCAAGGTCAGTAGGACTGAGTTTTGCATACAGCACCTGGTATTCCCAAATGGTCATCCATCTAAATACTGCTTACCGGAACCGATGTGTCACCTATTATAGTCATATTTAGATAGCTTATTGTTTAGATTAATCAATATAGGAAAGATTTTAGATTAAATTAGTTGCTGCATCGATTTTAGTGATACTAGACCTAATGTAAGGTTTGGAGAAATATAGGCATTTAGAAGACCTATATTTCAAATCTAGACCTAGATCTCTGTAAACTCCTACTTTCTACATCATTAAGCTTATCTACAGTACCTCCAAATTGAGGCCTGTAACCAAGTTTGAGGAAATACCGTTGGGACTATAAACTATTGTAATTATGTCTCAAATAGTCCCTCTTTTACATTTTTTTTTATTTTTTTTTTTATTTTTACTTCTTATTTCTTCATTTTACATCTGGCAAATTTTTGTACCTTTTCTGTATCTTCTTATCTTCTCACACTCTTTTCTGGTCACATGATAGGTTACCATCTCCCCGATATGTACATCAACAAATCAACAACCTGAATACTCAAACTCAAAATCTCCCAAGGAAGATGAGCTATTAACAGTTTCACTAATGAAGGAATAAGCAGTTAAGCATAACCGGATTTATGTCAAGGGTCTAACACCTCTCACTGATATCTGTGGCTGTATGTTTGATCCCCAATTTTGCTCAATATTTTACCATCCAAAGGTAGACATACATCATACTTTATATATGCATCATGTATGGTTAGGTTTAGATAAAAATATATTTTTAGTGTGTATTGGGGGAGAGGGCGTCCTTGGGGAGATCTTTTTATAAATTAAAATAAATATGACCCCTTTGCTTAAGTAGGTATTCTACGTATAAACATTCATATACACTCATGTAACTTTATATAGAGAATGAGATAAACATATAGATATAATTGACCTTTTTCACACAGAAGAGATGTTGCTAGTTTTTCTCTACCGTATCATTATGTTTATGGTATGTGCTTGAATGAGCTCCAATCCTTAGACCCCCCCTCCTCTAAAACATTCACAGCTGGAACTTGTCTCGCTACAACAAAAACAAAGAACTTCCCTTTCCCTCTCTGTGTACCAAAAACCAAGCAGAACTTCCATGAACAAAGTTTATTTCCTAGAACATCCCATCTTTCGAACAAGATACCACAGATCTGCTTCTCTACTTGATTGTCTTCAAGTCTAATGTGAACAGGAAGGTCATGATTTTATATTTGTTGAGTCGTCTTAGTGGATAATAAATTCCTTTTAAGTAATCTTCTGCCAATTCCACCCATTATTTCCAATCCTTTTGTGACGGCGATTATCGTTCAGCCATCAATTCTTGAGTGGCCCCCGAGCCTTGATAACCGGTCACCCATCAACAAAAATAAAGTTTATTATGAATTAAATCTTTCCTGGAGTGTACACAGACATTAACAACCATATTTAATATACAAATAGGACGGTAATTCTGAATGTTTCAAAACTTCTTTTAAAAATTACTTTGTGAATATGATGTAATATATTTTAGAATTTAAACAAAGAAAGTGAGCTCCCTCTACTGTGCTAGAATACCTGACAGTATCCTATATCTCTATAAAGACACCATCCACCCATGTATGGAATATTGTTGTCACATCTGGTCTGGTGCACCATTCACTAGTCTCTCCCTCTTAGATAATGTCCAAAAAAAAGTTGCTAATCTAATATGTACCTCACTATCTATCAAGCTCCAGCCCCTGCTCCATCGCCGCAATGTTGCATCCTTGTGCTTGTTTTACAAGTACTTCAATGAACTTTCTGCTATGGTGCCTCCTCGACGTAAATACACCAAAACAACCCGGCAATCAGCTAAATCCCATCCATTCACTGTGGATGTCCCCAGATGCCGGAGAGCCTTCTATTACAATAGCTTCTTTTCTTGTGCTGCTGACTTTTGGAACTCCCTCCCTGCTGCCTGTTTTCTTGACATGCAGAAATTTAAAACTAATGTGACCAAGCATCTCGCTGCACAGTTCCCAATTGAGGATGACCCTCATAACTTTCACCCTAATTCTCAGTAGCCCTCATGTCTACAGTGGCAACTTGCCTTGTTTGGTGTGAACTATGTAAAAAAATTATTTTTTAATGAAAAGAATTAAAACAGATTCTTTTTGTTTTCCAAACTTTAGCATGTATTTTGCATTATTAAAGTATATATAAAAAAAAAACCTTAGAACATCAAACGTTGATTAACTCACATTTAGTATAATAACTAGCAAAAAACTACCAGCTCTCAAGGTAGCAATTAATCAAGGGGTATAGTTAAAAAAAATATATAAGAATTCTGTATCAGGACTAATGGCGAATAGGGATTTTTAAATTTTGTAAACAATTTGAGCAACAAACTTTTAATATTTTTATTAACGCCTTAAAAATAAAGAATTTAATTAGTTCATTTTAAAGAAGTTACTTAATTTTCACGGAAAAGATAAACAAATTAAAAGAAAAAGCAATTTTTTTAAGCAACTGTGGAGAGATATAGTTAATAATAATAATAATAATAATAATATCGACAAAACTATTGTGTCTATGTAAGAAAATAGAACAATAAAACTATAAAATTACCTCCCTTGAAATTAATGAAAATCTAAAAGTATTTGGAAGGTTATCGTTTTTTACGTTAAATCGCTTTAATTAATATTGATAATAATTTTAATAGCGACAAAACTATTACATATATATAATAAAATAGGACAACAACAGTTACAAATGAATAACACAGAATAATAATTTATAAGAAACTGTTTTAGAAATCAGTATGCAAATTAAGCATACATATACCTTTGTTTCAGTGCTAGCGAATTACTATATATAGAGTATTTAAAAATATTTTGTTGTATCATTGAGTTAAAAAAGCCTGATCCGGTTTGATGTTAATATAGTTCGAATAAGTAGACCAAGCTTTTGCATTTATTCATTTAGATGGATTCATAAAATGCCAACACAAACAAGCCATTGAGATTACAATTTAAAACTTAATTCCTTGTTATCATGTAATAAAAAAAAAATTAAAAAAAAAAAATTTTTTTAAATAAAAAAAAAAATTTAAAAAAAAAAAAAAAAAAAAAAAAAAAAAAAAAAAAATCGAGATTTTGTCCGTCTATCCGTCCATCATATTTTTTAAAAACGTAAAAAACACAATGCAGAATTTGGCTGATTTCGAAATATCAGAGATCTTAACTACTTTTCGAAATGGAAAATATTGCATAAATAGTAAATAATGAATTCCCAACAAATAAAGCAGATACCATGACCGAGAATCGTAACCTAAACATTGAGATCTTCAGTCTGAGGTTCTACCAACTGAGCTATTTGAATCTTCTCATGAATAGATCTTAAAACATTATAATAAGGAAAATAATAATAGCTTTGTGTAAAGTCATAGATTTATGATTTACATCAGGTTTCAAAATATGAATTCAGACATAAGTGATAATAATAAAAAATAAATGAATGGGTAACTATTATCAATAGCATTAGAAAATTATTTTAATAGTTCAAAACAATTTATTTTTCTTTAACTATGTACTGGCATTAAAAAGAATCTAATATATACTAGAATTATGGGACTTAATAAAATACTGGACTTACCACTTCTCTTGGAGGATAAATGACTTTATCATTTGCATTATAATAAGGAAAATATATAGATAGTGTCGTAGCGTTTTTGCCGGCTGGATTAGGGGTGACAGTTCCTGAAAGATCAAGCATAATTTTACATTGATTTATTTGAAAGAAAATTTAAATATTTTCGATATCAATAAAATTATAACTTCAAGTGTGATTTACGTGTGTCAATGCAGCTTTGAGAATTACACATTGAATTATTTTTTTTTTTTATTTTTAATGTTAATCAAATATTTATTGAAATCTAAAATGCAATAGCGTTAAATAAAACAAATTTTTTTTTAAATCCTATTTTTTTTAAATAATTCAATCTCGTAAAAATCCACCAGAATGCATTTTGGTTTCTTATCTATTAATTAAAAAGAACAATGGTCTCCTCCACTCACCCTGCATTCGGCACATAAATCTTCACTCATTCTCTCTACAGGCAGATATTGTAAACATGTCAGACGTCTAAGCAAAGCCAAGCATTTTGTTTGTTTTTTTTTATTCACATTTTTCGTCTTTTCAGAATTGTATTTTGGCTGTAGTTTCCAAAAAAAATACTTTTTTGATGAGGGAAACTGATTCAGATTAAGATTCAGAACACTATGCATGTTCAAATCGATCAATTTATTTAAACTGAAAGTGAATGTCACGAAAACAAAAGTGTTGATCAGTGGTTGTAGTGTTGGAAATCCTCCAGAAAGAGGAAAATTCCCATGCTCAGTTTGTGATAAGGGAGTTGAGTGAAACTCAATTTTTTGTGGTACTTGTAAGCATTAGATACACAAGAAGTGCAGTGGAATTACTGGTAGGTTGAGAAAGAACATTCAGTTTGTGTGCAAGAAGTGTAAGACAACAAGGACAAATGCAAACTTTTGTTACCTTGATCATACCATTGGAGCACAGGGTGGAGCAGGTGCTAGTGTGATAGCTAGAATTAGGAGTAAATGTAGTAAATTCAGGTACTTTAGCCATTACTAAACAGCAAAGCATTAGCACTGTCAACCAAGGGAAGAGTCTATCAGGCATGTGTACGCATTTTGATGATGTATAAAAGTGAAACCTGGCCAGTGAGGGTTGAGGCCGTGCGTTGCATGGAGAGAAATTATATGAGAATTATACGATGGATGCGTAATGTGAGTCTCAAAGACAGGCCTAGATCTGATGAGCTTAAAGAAAGATTAAATCTGGACAGTATAGGGAGATGTGTGCAGAAGAATAGACATCAATGGTATAGCCACGTTGAAAGAATAGATAAGAGTTCTTGGGTTAGTAGATGTAAAACGGATACGGTAGCAGATTCAGTTCACAGGGGAAGGCCAAAAAAAAAAAATGGGAGACAGTGATAATAATGGACTTGAGAGAAAGAGGGATAAATAAAGACCTGGTCAGAGATAAGTTAGTTTGGAAATCAATTTCTAGAAGCCGTCCAACACATGATAGTATGTAAAACGCA
This sequence comes from Sepiola atlantica, assembly GCA_963556195.1. Taxonomy (NCBI): domain Eukaryota; kingdom Metazoa; phylum Mollusca; class Cephalopoda; order Sepiida; family Sepiolidae; genus Sepiola; species Sepiola atlantica. Next base: position 206,899,758 of record OY744515.1, on the reverse strand, counting down.
TGTTACACCGAATATGATGATTATGATGATAAATAGAAAGTCATTTTTGGTTTTCAACTTCATAGCAAATCCTCATGTATTAAGACGTTGAATGCTTTGGAAGCTATTTCTATCTAATCTCTATTTATATAAAGTTAGGTATATGTATATGTTTATATATTTGTATGTAGAGGATTCACTCTTAAACTAATTAACAGATCACTATGGATTTTGGAACACATCTACTAGGCATTTATATAGGGTGGTCATGTGGACTATATTTTGCTTTATTTAGTTTTATGCAAAAGGGGTAAAAGGGGATGGAAGTACTTTGTGAAAATTCAGATACCTACGATTTTTGTGAAATTTTTACAATAGGTATTAGACATCAATTAATAAATATTTCTCAAATTTCTTTGGAGTATTTTAAAGAGTTTTAAAGGCGGCATAATATCGGCACAACCTCCCATTTGAAAATTCAAACATTTTATATTTGCATTGAATTTGTTCATCGTCATTACAGACCAATTAAACAAGGTTTTCTGAATTTCAATTGCTCCTTAAGACTCCTTAAGCTTCAGCCTTAAATTTAAAACATTTTCTAGAATCAAAATCATGTAACAGAGTTTAATCATAATTGGAATAAGGATTCAAGACAAGGTTGAGTATTGTTATATTTTGATTTTAATCTTTGTAAGGAGACATAAAGGGGGTGTAAAACTGTTATAGTTTAATATCAATTTGGTCAATTAATAATTTAATGACCAAACGATAGCATAATAATTAAATTTAATTTTCAAAAAGAAATTATCAAAAAAAAAAAACTAAATGAGCAAAACCAAAATAAAGACTCCTGGGCAACACTGGATCGGTACAGCTAGTAGTTATATAAACTAGAATATTTGACCTATGTGTGAGTTAAATTTAAAAGTCAAGTATCAGTATTTCTTTGTATGATGATACCCATCCTAAGCAACGCCATTCTCATGTGTGTCTCAATTATCTACTTATACTGAAATTGTCTCAATTTCTTTCCAAGTCACTTTAGAACTAATTCTAAGAGTTCAATAATTAGGAGTCCAGTTAGATTCGAGCATTTCTATAATTCTCAGTTATTTATCACTCATCATTTCTCCTGTCCCTTGAATGAGGCTATCAAAGTTGAAGAAAATTATTAGTAAAAAATCGTTACAGATCTAAGTCGAAATATAACACTACAATTCTTTGATTCAAACAGATGACGGCTAATCACGTAAGCAGCTTTAGTTTTGATGCCACATAACAGTGGTTCATTCTTCCTCCTCTTCCTTTTTCGTGGCTGCTGTCGTCTTTTTTTTTTAATGCCAGCAGTTGTAAAAGTTATTAAATAAAAACAACACACGATTCATTTGAGGTTTAACAATGCTTCTAGGGATGATATTTTCAAGTATACAGATATAATATCGCCAACCCATCCTCTATAGAGGGAGGAAGTAGCTGTCCCTAAAGCACGACTGCTCTCTTCCGTGATTCAATAAATAGAGAAAGATTTGATCAGCTTATTTCCTACATGATGCTAGCAGCTTCTTATCCTGTGACACAATCCCTTCAAGATGGCTATTTCATACCAAAATCAGTACGACAGAGTTTTAGGCATGCTGTGCTGATGTGGCTTTGTTCTCTGTCAGTCTGAGGTATATTCCTGTGCACTTCTAGAAGGCCTACCCTCCCAGGCTTTACCTTCTCATCCTTTGAGAAGAGGTTAGCTTATTGCTAATCGCCTGAAGCGCCCCTACTAAGGAATGCTGACAGGCTGCCCAGGCATTTTTTGGGTCAGCCAGTGGTCTTCCTCTAGTGAGCTGGCTATTGTGCACGTAAAAAAGGAAGTAATCGTCGAGACAGGAAAAAAAAACTTTTTTTATTAGCACTGAGGAAGTCTCTCCCAAAACTAAATGCTTTGAATCTGGGAACATTATTATATATATCTTGGTGGTAAGCCGAAACAATTGTATGCTGCAAATTAAAAAATTGATTTTTTGGTGAAATTGGTGAGAATTTGTTCCCTGCATTTGATGTGGTTTGAATAATATTAAAATATTTTCTATTACAACTCTAGTCCCACACTATTGAGCTATTATAAAACTTCATGTTATAAAATTTATATTTGAAATATATATATATATATATATATATATATATATATATATATATATAATGTATATAAATATATAAAAATATACTAACGTACTTAACTATGAATAACATTTGTTTCAACTAGAATAGATTTGCAGTAAAACTGAAACACATACACGGTGCGTTTTTCATATTTTGTGTTTAAAAGTAAACAATGTGATGTACTAGAAAATGAGTCATAACCTATTGGAATAATGAAAAGAGATTTGATATAAGATATCTGTGAAAATATTGATTTCCTAGGAAAATGAAATAAAAAATGAAAACAAAAACAGATAAGAAATCATAAAGCCGAGGATAACTAAAGCACACAAGTAAAGCATACATCATCTCACTACACACTAATGATGTTTACAAACAAAAAACTAAAAATATACTAATGCTTAAATGCATATATATATATATTATTTTTTTATTATTAATATCTGTATATGTGTTTTTCTATGATAACTGTTTATTAAAGATGAATAATGTTGATCTTTTGTTGGACTTCTATTTGTGATGTTATCAAATTGGTACTGAGGAACAAACTTATTTGAATAAATAAAAAATTATTTAGTCTTAGAAATGATCGTATGCCAGACAATGCTGTTAATGTTAAATTCATGGAACTGATATTAATGAGATGTTATAATTTTATTTATTTCAATTGACTCATAATAAATAAAATTAAAGTAAGAGCACTGTTAGAAAGATTAAAAATAGACATTCACTTAAAACCCCAGTACAAGTCTCTGGCTCTGCCGTTGAGTTCTATCGAATGTCTTGATATTTAAACTTGCCGCTTTCAGTATAAATATAACTTAATTTCTTTATCACGTGACAATCTCCCGTGGCCTATGGGACTCCCACGCTGGCCTGAAGTTTTGGCTGTCTCTCTCTTATTTCTCTTATTTGTACTTACTTGCGACAGGGAAACCTATCTCAAACCTAAATTGGGAACTGTGCAGCAAGATGTCTGTTTACATTATTTTTAAATTTCTGCATGTCAGTACTGTCAGGAAAACAGGGAGGGAGTTCCAGAGTCCAGCAGCACGAGGAAAGAAGCTTTTGGAGTAGAAAGCTCTTTTTCATCGAGACCTCCAGTGTATGGATGGGATTTGGCAGATTGTCGGATTGCTCTAATAAATTTACGTCGTGGGGGTACCAGAGCAGCAAGTTCATCAGAGCACAATCCATTGAAGTACTTGTAAAATAGGCATAAGGAAGCAACATTGCGGCGATGGTACAGGGGCTGGAGCTTGGTGGATAGTGAAGAACCTATTAAGTTAGCGACTCTATTTTGGACCTTGTCTAAGAGGAAGAGACTAGTAGATGATGCACCAGCCCAGATGTGGCAACAATACTCCATGCATGTGCGGATGGTGGCTTTGTAGAGATATAGGATAATGTCAGGTGTGAGAAGTTTACTAGCACGGTAGAGGGAGCCCCTTTCTTTGCAGCAGCCCTGGCAATGTCTTCAATGTATTTATTCCAATTCATGTTATCTGTGAAAGTTAGGCCGATGAGTTTGAATGATGAACTCTCAGGTAGGGTGTTATTTGCCATGACAATCGGTGGTTGAAGAGGTTTGTTGTGGTTATTGAAGGAAAGTAGCTTTGTTTTTGCGGCATTAAAAGTTACCAACCATTTATGACCCCAATCCACTACAGACTTGAGGTCATTTTCTAAGGATTCAGCCATTGCCTCAGATATGTGCGTGTCGGTTTTGCCCACATGACGAGAGTAGAGCGTGGTGTCATCAGCAAATATTCCTATCTCAGTCTCAATGACCTCAGGGAGGTAATTTATGAAAATCAGGAACAGTAGAGGTCCAAGGATGGATCCCTGGGGTACACCAGCAATTATGTCATGTTTCTTAGATGAACGGACATCAAAGACAACCTGGATCTTTGTTTTTGTTAGGAAGGATCTAATTATATTAAATATTTGTCTAGTAATACCGTATGAGTGCAGTTTTAGGAGAAGCCCTTCATGCCAGACCTTGTCAAAAGCCTTGGATATATCAAGCGCTACCGTCCTAGCTTCACCTGCCTTGTCCAGTGTATGATATATGCGTTCAGAGATGACCGTTAGGATATCTGCGGTAGATCGTGCTTGTCTAAATCTGTATTGATGATCAGAAAGAAGTTTAGCATTAACTAGGTGCCGGACTACAGCTAGATGATTAATGATTCAAAGATTTTAGCGAAGAGCGGGAGTAGACTGATTGGGCGGCTGTTTAGAGGATCAGTTCTATCTCCAGAATTCTTGAAGACTAGTACCACAGAGACAATTTTCCAACTATCAGGGAAACAAGATTCAGCAAAGCATTTGTTGTAGAGTTTGGAGAGGACAGGGCCAGTTCAGCAGAGCATTTCTTTTTTACTATTACTGGTATAAGATCAGGTCCACAAGCTTTGGAGGTGTCAAGGTTTTTTATGATGCCTCTGACCTGAGATGGGGTGATGATCAGGTTCTCAAGTGTGGCTTTAGGCCGCAATGGGAATTTGGAAGGGATGGTTTGCTGGGTGTAAAGTGGAGTTAGGGGTGAAACGCTGGGCAAGTAGTTCAGCCTTATCAGTTGCCGTGCACACAACATCGTTGTGATTGATAGCGGGGGAATTGTCGATTATCCATTGTTTATTACACTATTGTAGATTTTCCAGAAATCACGAGTACCTAGTTGCTGTGACTGAATGTGTTTTTTAGTTATCTCTGTATACCTTCTCTTTGCTTCATCTGTCACTACTTTGCAATCATTTCTTGCCTCTATAAATTTCTGTCTATTCGCAGTTGACTTATGGCTGCTGAATTTTCGGAATGCCTTCTGCTTCTCAGCTGCACATCGTGAGGTGAACCATTGAGGAGAGTGGGGTTTGTTGAAGAATTTTCGTATAGGGGCATAAGCATCAATGCCTTCTTTGACCCATTCGGTTAGCTCATTTGCACACTGATCAACAGGGAGTGAGAAGGTTTCACCCCATGGGGCGTCGCTGATATGATCCCTGAGGGATTCAAAATCAGCCTGCTCATAGTTTGTCGTTGTTTTAAGCAACGGTTCTTCAAGGTGATAGTATCATTACCACAACATGATCAGAGTTTCCGAGTGGGCTATGGGCATTCACCACACAAGCCTTAGGTAGTGAGGTCAAGAACAGGTCGAGAAGTGAGGCTGGCTGGTCCGCACGATAAGGAAGGCAGGTCGGAAACGTGACAGTCTGTGAGAGGTCGTGAGCCAAGGAGAAATTAAACGTAGAGTTCCCAGCTGCATCAGTAACGCTGGAGAATCCCAACCAATCATGGTGATGTGCATTAAAATCCCCAAATACATGTATTTGGGCATTCGAGTAGAGTGAGAATGCTTTATCTAAGCTTTGAGAGACAAGCAGGGTACAGTCCTGGGTCGAAGGAGAACAGTATAAGAAATATAAGTAACTAACTCTGTGATGTACGGTCAATCTAAAGCACATGTAGGCTTGGTCATCTGATTCTAACCTATGTTCTCTAGTCAAGAGGAGGGTGTTTCGAACATAAACTCCTAGCTCGTGCATTGCATATGTTTATCAGAGTCTTTACGGTAGAGTAGAAGGTAATCAGTCATGTTAAAGTGGTGAGAGGAGATTGAGAATTGAAGGTTTGTTTCACTTAGTGCTAGAATATTCGGGGAGTTTGTCAGGAGAAAAATTTCTACATCATTAATGTTAGCATTCACAAATATCTGGGGACTTAGAGTCCCCGGATACTTGTGAATGCTAACCTCAAGGGCGGAGGTGAAAATGTTTTTTGTTAAGTGTCTGGTTTAAGTTTGTTTTTTTTTATTTTGTAAATTCATGTTTGTTTTGAGTTAGAGTGGGGAGGGCAAAATGAGTGCTTGTTTAGTTCCAATAAGCTCACGCAACCAGTCCATTAGTTGTGACTTGGTTCCTTTCCATGCACGACATGGCACGTACAGTTACCCACGATATTATGCAACTGTTGATGGAGCAGCCGTTCTTAGTGTTACCTAAGAGTTAGGGCTCCTAACTACCAGTCGGAAACAGCAGCCAGACAAGCTATCTAAACTGTACCCTCAACCTGTCAGAACAAGAGCAACTTAGACTAGTCATGTAGGACTTAGTGAGGAAAAAACTTTCCCCAAGTTGCACAGATAGAGAGAAAGAAAGACGGCATTCATTGCCCTAGTCAGGAAACAAGGCCAAGCACTAGGTGTCTTTAAAGGCGTCCCAGTGCTTGTACCTCTATGCCTGACTAATAGACAGAGAAGGAGTGCGATAGGGTTTTGAAATAGGGCTGTTAGAAAACGGTAAGAAAGATTGATTTTTGGGTGGTGGGAAGGGGTAGGGATGAACACCTTGTCCAAGGGTGTCTTAGTTTGGTAGGGTAGTTTTGTTTTAAGGCATATCAACCCTTTTCGGGTTATTTAATGCCGAATCTGGTTATTTTGGTGAAGGTTTTTATGCTTCAAGTTCTTTATATGTTCAAATGTTTAATCATGGTTTTTGGTTTGGTTGTATTTGTTTCACAACATATCAACCCTTTTCAGGTAATTTAATGCTGAATCCGGTCATTTTGGTGAAGGTTTTTATGCTTCAAGTTCTTTATATGTTCAAATGTTTAATCATGGTTTTTGGTTTGGTTGTATTTGTTTCACAACATATCAACCCTTTTCAGGTAATTTAATGCTGAATCCGGTCATTTTGGTGAAGGTTTTTATGCTTCAAGTTCTTTATATGTTTAAGTATTTATTCATGGTGTTTGGTTGAGTGAAAGGGGGGGGAGGGGAGGGAGGGAAATTGTTTTTTGTTTTGGATTTTGCAGAACATGATTGAGTTTTGCAAAGAAAAAAAAAACAATAAAACATCAATGTTTGGTGCATTTTGAGTCAGGAAGTCAATAACTTCAGACAGCCTGATTTGGTAGTGCCAGTAGATTCTATTTGACCCATAGATGTGGCCCTTACAGGTACTACCACTCCGGCCAGAGTGGACCTGGAAGCAATGGCAACTAAGGGGCAAGTCCACATTCCCCACAGTTCCCAAATGGAGGCCTCACCACTGGATGTCTTTTAAGGTCATACCCAGGACCTGTCTGAGTTTGTTTAATATTGTACCCTGAACATTTTAGTAAACATGTTTATAATGTTCACCACTTGTGTTTCCAATTTTACTCAGAGTCTGCTATCACAGGGATACAAAAATGATATACTCTTGCATATAAGTTAATAAGTGATTGTAAGCATTTTTTTTTTTAACTTTTATTTACCTCAAACAAGGCATATTACCACCGAGACATAAGAGGCTACTGTGATTATGAGCTAGATTTATAGAAGACATCCTTAGTGGAGAAGAGTTGTTCAGCTAGATGTTTGTTCACATTACATTTAAATTGTTGCATGTTGGTACAGTCAGGAGAGAAGGGAAGGAATTCAAAGGGCACGGTCTGAGGAAAAAAGCGATAAGAATAGATAGTTTTCCAGCATCTGGGGATTTCTACAGTGAAGGGGTGCGATTTTACTGCTAGTCGGGTTGGTTGGGTTACAGGTGTGGCAACAATACCCCATGCCATACTGCCAGCTGTGAGAAGTTTACTAGACCAGTAGAGGAAGCCCACCTTCTTTGTAGCAGACTTGGCAGTATCGTCTATGTATCTATTACAATTCATGTTCAGGGATGTGAGTTGCCAATGACAAAAAAATCTCAAATTGAGATTAATTTCTCAACATTGGGAGGGTCACGGCCCCCACTAATTTCATAACCTAGGAGGCTAGGGTTTTCACTCATAATTTCCTAAAAAAATAAAAAGTAGAATCTCATTTTCTTTTTTATGGGGGGGGGGGGGGGGGGTGATAGCAAAGGGTGTTAATCTAAAATACCCATTTTTTTTTTTTCATAATAAAATTATCAACTGATATGTTTTAAAGGAAACAGAAGACATTCATTGATGAAACAAGTCTTCTACCTACCTTACTCATGAATCGTTTAAAGTATGGCAAAATTAACATTTTCAGAGAGAGGGAGAAAGGGAGGAGAAGCAAGGCAAAAACCAAACCTGACGGAGAGAGGAAGAAGAAAAGAGACAAAACAGGAAAGAGAAATAAAATCGAGATAAATGGGAGAAAAAATGAGGATGTAAAGCTCTAGCGATTTGACCTTTTCGTAAAGAAAAAAAAAAAAAGGAAAAAGCAGAATTCCGCTTTTTCTGAATTACAAAAAAGCAAATTTTGCTAAAAAGCGGAGAAATCACATCCCTGATATTGCCTGTGAGTGTTAGGTGGTAGAGTTTGAATGTTAGACTATTGGGAAAGATGCTATCAGGTAGCATTAAATGTAACCATCATCTAACTAAGCATCTGTATTTTCCTTTAGTTTTTCCTCCCCAAATTTGGGTGAAACGTTAGGGTAGTCAACAGTGTTGCAATTTTGACTTACTAATTGATTGATTTTTGCCACCGCTTTCTAACACATGTGCGTGTCTGTGCATAGGTATCTGTATTTATTGAAAGTTTGGATACTAATGGCTTTATCTGTGTACATAAATGGTAAGGGCTCCTCAAAACTGGACAATTGATCTCAGTCGACCTCTCTGACTGCTCATTTAGCGCAAATTTGAGGCAAGACGGACTGTTGTTTATCACGTGATCTCAAAGATCATGGATTTCTCATCCACCAGGATCCCGTCATCAGGAGTCCCTACTCACAGTGGACAGATGGTCCATATTCAAAAAGGTTTACCCTTCTGCAAGAGGATGCAGTCAGTATATTTTTGGCACTAGCCGACAGGGTTAGGATCTACCACTGCGTGAATGGAAGGTACTCAACTGAGCTTCAATCTCTGGTTCCTCCTTGTAAGACATTCACAGCAAGAACTCTTCTTCTACCACAACTGCAAAGACCTTTCTTTCACTGTATGCCTAACATCAAACGGACCATACAGAGAATAAGGACCCTAAAACAATGGCCAAATGAAAGGAACGCCTTTCTCTCTTCACCGGTGTCTTCCGGTTGTGCTGGCCACACACACGTGCACTCGATTTACAACTTTTTAATAAACAAACGAAACATCGAAAATACTTTTTTCTTTTAAATATGTTAATATTTATATTTGGGGATGGGGGGGGGGATATATATTATATATTTATTATTTAATGTAGGATGCGTTTATCCTTTTATTTACAAAACTTCTTGAATTTTCGTTCGAAAATGTTTTTGTGTCACTATTTACTTGCCTCCCCATGAGGGCAGAATTCATAATAAAATAAAATCTTATAGCGTGCGTCCTTTTTTATAATACGTTTTAATAAACACAGAAGATTCTATTTTTCGTGTTGTGTATTTTAAGAAAAGGGGAGATGATATATGCACTCTATTTACAACTTTTTAATATACAAACGAAACATCGAAGCATCCAAAATGGATACATATTATATATTTATTATTTAATGTAGGATGCGTTTAATCTTCCGTTTTGCCTCCCCATGAGGGCAGACTTAGACTTCAAAAATAAGTTTCCAAACTGAGGAAATTTGAAGTTTACAAACTTTTTTCTGTAAGCAACAAGTATAAACAAACCTTCTAGACTGAGGTAATTTTAATTTTCATCCCAACCCAGAGTTCCCCTTTTTGGGAGAGCTTGATATCCCCTACATTAAAAGCTGACTATGTGCCTAATCTACTCTAGCATGGAGGCCAAACGCCTGTAATTTTTTAAAAGTAAAAAATGTGTTATATATTTCGTTTTTAGAAAATGTATATATTTTGTTTATTTATTTAAATAACTTGAGTAATCTTCTGTTTTGCCTCCCAAGGCTAGGAGCAAAGTGTAGTATCTGTTTTGATCATACATCCTCCCCCTTTTCTTAAAATACACAACACAAAAAATATATAATATACACCCCCCAAATATTAACATGTTTTAAAAGAAAAAAAGTATTTTGGATGCTTTAATGTTTCGTTTGTTTATTAAAAAGTTGTAAATAGAGTGCCATATCTGCATGGTCAGGTGACCGAAAGACACCAGTGAAGACAGAAAGGCGTCCCTTTCATTTGTCCATTGTTTTGGGGTCTTTATTCCCTGTATGGTCATATCAAACAGAACTTCTATGAACAGAGTTTCTTTCCAAGAACATCCTATATCTGGAACACACTACCGTAGGGCTGCTTCTCTGCAAACTACAACAGGATCGTCTTCAAATGCAATGTCAACAACTACTTGTCATAAACCGTCCTCATAAGTAATCAAATTTTGTTCCTTCCATCCATCAGTTTCAATTCTCGCATAATATTTTTCAGATTTTCAGAGATTGCCATTGATAGAAATTAATCTGATAAATCAATATTTGTCTGACTAGCCAATTTCTAGCGAGTTTCTTTTTAAGCACATTCCATCTGTGTAACATGCTGCCACAAGATGGCTTCCCTGAGGGCTACAATATGGTCATCTACAAATTTAACATCAATAAACACTTGCAATAAACGATCTTCAAGTCATCAAATTTTATTAATTCCATTCATTATTTTCAATCCTCTCATAATATTCCTCATCATTCAACTGATGATCCACACATTTTTAAACCTTATCCTCGAATAGCTTTTGTCTTAATAAGGTGACACATTAGTAAAAAAAAAAACAAAAAAAAAAAATGTAATTCTCAGCCGAGATTGGTAATACATTATTGATCTCTTCGTACATTGAATTTCTTCCTCGATTGCTTTACTCTGCGTTAAATCTCATTTTTGCTGCTGTTACTATCGTATTCTATCGACTGTAACTCTGTCAGCTTCCTCACGCAGTATAAAATATATCTAACATGCAAGTTTTAATGTACAATGTTGCTGATTTGGTCACAGGCAATAAAAGATTTACTCACCGTTGGGAAAGCAGGACTCCTCCTCTGGAATAGACTCATCATCTGTAACAGGCCACATGTATAACTCATAATCGCCTTGGCGAAGATGGGATCGAAAGTCAAATAATGAAATATTCACCCATGCTAATGGAGTGGTGTCCTGTGAAAAAGAAGAAATCATAACGTTATATATATCTGTATATGCTTCTGTTAATCATATGTAGAAATGAAATTTTAAAAATCTAATATCTAAAATTAAGTCAATCAAATTTTTGAAGTTAGAGCAGTCTATCGATATTTGATTCTAACTAGCCAATGTCTTTTTTTCTTCCACCATGTTATTTAAAACAAAAAAAACTGTTTTTATGATTTAGTTTCTTATATATATATATATATATATATATATATATATGTATGTATGTCCTGAGCTAAACGCTGATAACATGAAAATAAATAAGACCTTAAAAAAGTGTCCAATTTCCTTTTTACTTTTTAAAAGAAACTGAATCGCATATATATATATGAATGAATACAGGATAAAACTTAAAACATTTAACCTTCTGTTTGGAGAAATAGCACATTAATAGCTTTCTATACCGTGTGCTAAATATATATCAAGCTCTCTATCTGAAAATATTTCTTTTCATATCATAATTTTTTTTTTTTAACATAGTTCACCACAAACAAGACAAGTTGCCACTGTAGACGTAAGGTGCTACTGAGAATTAGGGTGAAAGTTATGGAGGTCATCCTCAATTGGGAACTGTGCAGCGAGATGCTTGTTCACATTAGTTTTTAATTTTTGCATGTCAGTACAGTCGGAGAAACAGGGAGTAGGAAGGGAGTTCTAGAGTCCAGCAGCACGAGGAAAGAAGCTTTTGGAGTAGAAGGCTCTCCAGCATCAGGGGACCTCCACAGTAAATGGATGGGATTTGGCTGATTGTCAGGTTGGTCAAGTGTATTTATGTCGAAGGGACACCAGAGCGGTAAGTTCAACGGAGTACATCTGATTGAAATACTTGTAAAACAAGCACAAGGATGCAACATTGCGACAACGGGCCAAGGGCTAGAGCTTGGTGGATATTCAGGGACTTATTAGATTAGCGACTCTTTTTTAGGACCTTGTCTACGAGGGAGAAACTAGTGACCAATGCACCAGTAAGGTGGGAGAAGTTTTCTAGCATGGTAGAGGGAGCCCCTTTCTTTGCAGCAGTTTTGGTAATGTCCTCTATGTATTTGTTCCAATTCAAGCTACCTGTGAATGTTAGGCCGAGGAGTTTGAACATTGGACTCTCAGGTACGGTCTTACTTGCCATGGCAATTAGTGGTTGACAAGGTTTTTTCTAGTTTTAATGGGGTTTCTTGTAGTTGTTGAAGGAAAGGAACTTTGTCTTAGCAGCGTTAAATGTTACCATCCATTTATGATTCCATTCCACTACAGACTGGAGGTCACTTTCTAAGGATTCAGCTATTGCCTCAGATATGTGCGCATCCGTTTTACCCACATGACAGGAACAGAGCAAGGTGTCATCAGCAAAGATACCCATCTCAGACACAATGTCATCAGGGAGATCATTTATGAAAATCAGGAACAATAAAGGTCTAAGGATCGATTCGTGGGGTACTCTTGCATTTATGTCATGTTGTTTGGATGAACAGCTATCAGGGACAACCTCGATTCTTCTTTTGGATAGAAAGGATCTAATTATATTAAATATTTGTCCAGTAATACCATATAGAATTAATTTTTATGAGAAGACCTTTATGCCAGATCTCGTCAAAGGCTTTGGATATATCAAGCTTCACCTGCCTTGTCCGATGTATGGTATATGCGTTCAGAGATGACCGTTAGGATATCCACTGTAGAACGTGCTTGTCTAAATCCATACTGATGTCAGAAAGAAGTTTAGTATTAAGGAGGTGCCTGACTATCGCTAGATTGATTAAGGATTCAAAGATTTTAGCGAAGAGCAGGAGTAGACTGATAGGGTGATAATTCTGAGGGTCAGTTCTATCTCCAGAATTCTGTAAGACTGGTACCACAGAGCCCATTTTCCAGTTATAAGGGAAGCAAGATTCGGCAAAGCATTTGTCGTAGAGTTTGGAGAGGACAGGGGCCAGTTCAGCAGAGCATTCCTTTATTAGTATTACTGGTATAAGATCAGGCTCACAAGCTTTGGAGGTTTCAAGGTTTTTTATGATGTCCAGGACATGAGATGGGGTGATGGCCAGGTCATCAAGTGTGGCTTTAGTCCGCAATAGGAAATTTAGGAGGGAGTGGTTTGCGGAGTCTAAAGTGGAGTTTAAGGCAAACATTGGGCAAATAGATCAGCCTTATCAGTTGCCGTGCAAATGGCATCATTGTGGCTGGATAGCGGGGGAATTGTTGATTGCCCATTGTTCACCACATTATTGAAGATTTTCCAGAAATCCCGAGTAACTAGTTTCTGCAAATGAATGCATTTTCTGGTCATCTCTATATACCTTTTCTTTGCTTCACCTATCACAGTCTTACAATTTTTTTCTTGACACTATAAATTTCTGTCTATTTGTAGTTGACTTATGGCAGCCAAATTGTAAAAATGCTTGCTACCTCTGAGCAATAGCAGCTGCACAGTTGGAGGTGAACCATTGTGGAGGGTCGGGTTTGCTGTAGAATTTTCACATGAGACATGTGCTTCAATACCTGATTTGACCCATTCAGTTACCTAATTTGTGCACTGATCAGCAGGGAGAGAAAAAGTTTCACTCCATGGGGTGTCACTAAAGCGATCTTTGATGGATTCAAAAATCAACCTGCTTGTAGTATCTCGTCATTTTGAGCAATGGCTCATCAGCTTTGGGACAGATTTTACGGTGATATCAATCACGACAAGGTGATCAGCGTTCCCGAGCAGGCTATGGGCATTCGTCACACAAGCCTCATGAAGTGAAGTTAAGAACAGGTCGAGAAGTGAGGCTTGTTGGTCCACACGATCAGGGAAACGGGTCAGGAAAGTGACAGTCTATGAGAGGGAGTGCACTATGGAGAAACTATACGTGGAGTTACTAGCTGCGTCTGTATAGCTGGAGAATCCAAGCCAGTCATGGTGATGTGCATTGAAATCAAGAGAGAGTGTTGTATCTATGCTTTTTAGAGATAAAGTTAAGCAGGGTACAGTCCTGGGTTGACAGAGAACGGTATAAGAAATATAAGTAACTTACGCTGCGCTGTAAGGTTAATCTAAAGCACATGTAGGTTTGATCATCTGATTCTAGCCTATGGCCTCTAGTCAAGGGGAGGGTGTTCTGAACATAAACTCTGAGCCCATGCATATGTTTCTCACAGTCTTTACGGTAGAGTGGGAGGTATTCAAAATGGTGTGAGGAGATTGAGGATTGTAGGTTTGTTTCACTTAGTGCTAGGATTGAGGAGAAAGGTTTCTACGTCATTGATGTTGATTCTAAGCCCCCAGATATTTGTGAATGCTAGTCTCAAGGGTGGAGGTGAAGATGCTTTTGGTGGGTGCCTGGTTTAGGTTTGTTTCTTTTTCTCTGTATTGTAATTTTGGTTTTAAATGGAGTGGGGAGGGCAATGTGGGTGTTTTTTTTGGTGCCAATAAGCTCACACATCCAGACCATTAGTTGAGACTTGATCCATGAGGGTGGTGGCCTTTGGAAATCCCATCGGGGATAAAGGGTCCCTTTCCATGTGTGACATGGCCCGTAGAGTTACCCACGATATTATACAACTGTTGATAGAGCAGTCATTCTTAGCACTACCTAAGAGTTTGGGCTCCTGCACTACAAGTTGGAAACAGCAGCCAGACAAGCTGTCTAATCTGTACCCTCAACTTGTCGGAACAAGAGCGAGACTTAGTGAAAAAACTTTTTCCATGTTGCCCACATAGAGAGACAGGATTCATTGTCCTAATCAGAAAACAAGGCCAAGCACTGAATGTCTTTCAGATGTTCATGCGCTAGTACCTCTGCACCTGGCTAATAGACAAAGAAGGAGTGGAAAGGCAGGGTGATAGGCAGAGCCCATCTACTAAGGTTGCCGATCAGAACTAAGGAGGTCTCTCTTCCCCAACGGTTCACTACCAAGACCTGAGTAGTAAGTAGCACAGTTTTTATGTCAGAGTTTTCCTTCTCCTAGATGGATGACCTTACAAGGTCTATGGGTCCATCACACCGAGGGGTAATCCTGCGCCCGTGTATTAGTCAGGTATTTCAGAGCCCCCCCACAGATATTAAAAAAATAAATCTAAAAATAAAAAACAAAATAAAATAAAATGTCCATATACATATATATATATACATACATATGTAGATAATAAGTTTAATATAATTTGATATTAAATAAGGAATTTTGTAAGAATTTAAACTGGTTAAAATTCAACTCGATATCATTGTATACATACATACAACCAAATAAACAGACATAGATCAATGTGCAAGTACAGCACTATAGTTATTCATCCATTTGCATCTTTACAAAATTCTCTTTTAGACATAACTTTAACTTGTTATACTTTTTTTTTTATAGAAATCAGTTGAAATCGTTCTTTTGGGCTATTTTTTTTTTCTTTTATTATATCTGAGATTCAGTGCACCACTTTTTATTATGCAATGTTCTACTGTTCACACATGCACCATAAGTTGGTCATCTTTGCTCTGAACCATATTAAGTCAAGTTTATTGCACAAATCTCATCTTCAGTTTGTCTATCTAATTATGTTTTTTGGTTTAACAAAAGGTCTTCCGGAATTACCAAATTACTGTTCATCCATAGGAACATTCACCATGAAAGGTTTTTTGTTTAAAACCTGGCGACTGAGGATTGAAGATATAAGTTGCATAGAGAGAAATGATATAAGAATGATATGATGAATGTGTTATGTGAGGCTTAAAGACAGGCTTAGATCTGATGACCTCAGAGGAAGATTAAATCTTGACAGTATAGGGAGATGTCTGCAGAACAGAAGACTATGTTGGTTTGGTTAGTTTAGTAGATGTATGGAATCTAGAGGTGGTGTGTGTAAATGTAACACACGTTACATGACCCACCAGCTCTATTCTGAGGATATCAGGATAGGTGATCAGGATTGGTCCTCCCACATTCTCTAAAACTTTCTTGTGTAGCACCAAGTGCCATTGCCTGGTAAACCGTCTTGGATACATTATAGGTTTTGTCCATGTAATGGGAAAGGCTTGTCCCACCAGTGATTGAGAGAGGGAGGGAGGGAGAAAAAGAGAGAAAGACGGGGGCAGGGGAGAGAAAGAGAGAGAACAGGAGAGAATAGGAGAGAGAGAAGAGGAGAGAGAGAAGAGAGGAGAGAGAGAAGATAGAGAGAGGGGAGAAGATAGAGAGAGGGGAGAAGATAGAGAGAGGGGAGAAGATAGAGGAGGAGAGAAGATAGAGGAGGAGAGAAGATAGAGGAGGAGAGAAGATAGAGAAGAGGAGAGAGAGAAGAGAGAGAGAGGAGAAAGAGAGAAGAGAGAGAAGAAAAGTGAAGAGGAGAAAGAGAGAAGGAGAGAGAAGAGAGAGAAAGAGGGAGAAGAAGAGAGAGAGAAAGAGGGAGAAGAAGAGAGAGAGAAAGAGGGAGAAGAAGAGAGAGAGAAAGAGGGAGAAGAAGAGAGAGAGAAAGAGGGAGAAGAAGAGAGAGAGAAAGAGGGAGAAGAAGAGAGAGAGAAGAAGAGCGAGAAGAAGAGAGAGAGAAGAAGAGCGAGAAGAAGAGAGAGAGAAGAAGAGCGAGAAGAAGAGAGAGAGAAGAAGAGCGAGAAAAAGAGAGAGAGAAAGATGGAGAAGAAGAGAGAGAGAAAGAGCGAGAAGAAGAGAGAGAGAAAGAGGGAGAAGAAGAGAGAGAGAAAGAGGGAGAAGAAGAGAGAGAGAAAGAGGGAGAAGAAGAGAGAGAGAAAGAGCGAGAAGAAGAGAGAGAGAAAGAGCGAGAAGAAGAGAAAGAGCGAGAAGAAGAGAAAGAGCGAGAAGAAGAGAAAGAGCGAGAAGAAGAGAAAGAGCGAGAAGAAGAGAAAGAGCGAGAAGAAGAGAAAGAGCGAGAAGAAGAGAAAGAGCGAGAAGAAGAGAAAGAGCGAGAAGAAGAGAAAGAGCGAGAAGAAGAGAAAGAGCGAGAAGAAGAGAAAGAGCGAGAAGAAGAGAGAGAGCGAGAAGAAGAGAGAGAGAAAGAGCAAGAAGAAGAGAGAGAGAAAGAGCGAGAAGAAGAGAGAGAGAAGAAGAGCGAGAAGAAGAGAGAGAGAAGAAGAGCGAGATGGGGAGAGAGGGAAAGAGAAGGAATGGGGAGAGAGGGAAAGAGAAGGAATGGGGAGAGAGGGAAAGAGAAGGAATGGGGAGAGAGGGAAAGAGAAGGAATGGGGAGAGAGGGAAAGAGAAGGAATGGGGAGAGAGGGAAAGAGAAGGAATGGGGAGAGAGGGAAAGAGAAGGAATGGGGAGAGAGGGAAAGAGAAGGAATGGGGAGAGAGGGAAAGAGAAGGAATGGGGAGAGAGAAGGAATGGGGAGAGAGAAGGAATGGGGAGAGAGAAGGAATGGGGAGAGAGAAGGAATGGGGAGAGAGAAGGAATGGGGAGAGAGAAGGAATGGGGAGAGAGAAGGAATGGGGAGAGAGGGAAAGAGAAGGAATGGGGGAGAGAGAAAGATAGAGAGAGAAAGAAAGACAGAGAGAGAAAGAAAGACAGAGAGAGAAAGAAAGACAGAGAGAGAGATAGAAAAAGAGAGAGAGATAGAAAAAGAGAGAGAGATAGAAAAAGAGAGAGATAGAAAAAGAGAGAGATAGAAAAAGAGAGAGAGAAAGACAGAAATAAAAACAGAAAAGAGAATGAAAGAGAAAGAAAGTGAAAGAGAAAGAAAGTGAAAAAGAAAGAAAGTGAAAGAGAAAGAAAGTGAAAGAGAAAGAAAGTGAAAGAGAAAGAAAGCGAAAGAGAAAGAAAGCGAAAGAGAAAGAAAGCGAAAGAGAAAGAAAGCGAAAGAGAAAGAAAGTGAAAGATAAATAAACGAAATAATAGCAAAAAAGACAGAATATTAATCAAGGTGAAATCATTAAAATTATGGACTACTTACTTTTTGCTTCTTTTTGACACCTCCAACGGCCATTAACAGAAAACAAACTCTTGTCATTTCGGGTAAATCTTTAATGAGATGATCAAATGAAAGGTTCAACTTCCAGTTGCAACTTTGACCTTGAAGAGTTGTTTCTTCGATTTTGGTTAGATCACATAAGATATCGGGACCATGATACAAGCCAGTTACTAACTTGACCTGCAATTAGAAAAATGTAACATAAACATATGAAGTCCGATGAACATGATTTTAACATAAGTTTGTCTCTTGTTGCTTTTTACAACATTTGTCATACCAGACTTTTCAACAAAATACATTTAGAGGGAAGGAGACAGGAAGTCGTTCTTTGATGAAACAAAAGTATTGATTGAGGGTGATATGGTGGTGTCTTATACGGTTTACATCCTATTTTTTCCAACCATAAATTAAGACCTTCATCACAAAACTCTAGAGCATTGTCAGATACCAGGGTTTTTGGGATACCCATTCTAGAGAATATGACCCTTAGAATCTGTTTTATGGTAGAACTTTTCTTGCCCAGCACATAGACTAGCATAAGTAGAAATAGATTACTATATAAGTCTCTCCTTAAGTATAGCGAGCAGTGAAAGTACACTTCAATGTAAGAATGTATCTTCAAATTCTTCTTTTTTATCTTTTGACTCCTTGTAAAATCGCAACTTTGATAGTGCATCTACGTGGAATTGAATTTCCTTTGACATATTCTATATTAAAGTCAAATGTCATTAACTTTATTGCCCACCTTAATATTCTCGGTGTTGTAATTTTTGGTAATTCTTTTCTTGGATTGAATATAAATTCCAATGGTCTATGATCACTTTTTAAAAGAAATCTTTTTCCAATTAGAAATTGTTTAGTCCTGAAGGTGCACCATACAATGGCCAATGCTTCTTACTCTATATTTCAATAATTAAATTTAGTGTTCGTTAGTCTTCTTAATAAATACATTATCGGATGTCCTTCTTGTGATAATATTCCAGATATCGAATGTTCACTTGCATATGTGGTAAATGTAATGTCCTTTTTGGGATCAAAATTTTTTACTACTGGTTTCTTTGCCATAACTAATTTCAATCTCTCAAAAGCTTTTTGTTGTTTTTCTGACCAAATAAATTCAACATTCTTTTTTTCTTAAATTTGAAAACGGTTCAGTCAGGTCTGTATATTTTGGTAAATATCGCCTGTAGAAATTGACCAATCTCCAAAAAGATTCAAGTTTTTTTGTGTTTGTAGGTATAGATATTTTAAATATGTTTTTCTATTAAAGCTTGATCTGGTAATATACCTTCTTTTGAAATGGAATACCCTAAAAAAATTTTTCATTATTTATCGTCATTCCCGCATTTCTTAATTTGTTCAAGACGATGTCGGCTTTCTTTTTTAATTCAATCTCATTATTTGCTCCTATGCAAATATAATTTTGGTAACAGACCATATTTTTTATATGTTTGATGGCCTTTTGAAATATGGTGCTTGCTGTTTTTATTCCATATGGCATTCTTTTTCATTTAAGCAACCCTATTGGTGTATTTATCGTTGTTAGATCATTTTATTCCTGTGTGACACATTGCACATACCTTCAATTAATCTTAATTGAATTAAATCTTCGATAGTCTGTTCTTCTAGTCTGAGTTTTTCAAACTCACAATATCTACTCGCATTTTGTAGACGAAGATATTTGATGATTGGTTCATCAATTTCTTGTTTCATTAACATAAACTTTGTTCTTTCTGCCATGACTAACCTTTTCTTAGGTCTCATATTTCCTTTTATGATCTGACTTATCCTTCCAAAAGTTAGGTCTTCTAGGTTCATGGAAGACGCCATGGTTAAGACTTTCATGATGGCCTCTCATCCAGCTGTAGCCAAAAATAAATCTGTTATTTCATTTTCTCCTCCCATTTCCTTGTTGTCTTTTAACTTTTTAGTCCTTGCACTCACAGTGAAGCATCTTATCTATGTGTCCACAAAGTCGGGATCCTCAAGAGACGATTGGGATTTTATTGGCCTCACCATTGTTGTGAAGTTGTAAATTCACCTAGTCAGTTGCTAGTGTACTTTCACTGCTAGCTATACTTATGGAGAGACTTATATAGTAATCTATTTCTACTTATGCTAATTATGCATATCAATTAGCCAGTATCACCACAAGTTTTTTTAGGTTTTTTGGGGTTTTTTTTTTTCTTATTTTAAAAAAAAAAGCAGATTTCAACCAAATAGCAAAGAACTCACATCCATGGGAGGCTCTAGCGACTTAAGTGTAAATTCACTTTTTCTGGATTAAAAATAAAGCAGAATTCCACTAAAAAGTAGAGAACTCACATCCCTGCCTTGTCTCTAACTCTGCCCTCAAGGGGAGACATGAAAATTGGGACTTACTTCCTCTTTAAACAAAGCTGCATGTCCTTTATTATTTTTCTCCAATAGGTCTGTGTCTAATAAGTTTTTGTCCAATTTTCTTCATACATATATAGGCTGTAGCATTCTAGTGGTAAAAATAACAGTTTCTATGTAGCAAAAACCAATACTCTTTTATAAGATGGATTGAGTTACCAATAACATAGAATGTAAACAAAAGAATACATAAAGTGTTATAATTTTTCATATTATCAACAGCCTGCTTGTCAGTCTGCATGCAAGGTGCCTGATCATAGTTGCAATTTCAAATCTCACCATGGATACACTGGCTGCATCTAGCAGAATTGAGGAGTCATAAACAGTTATCTGTGGATGACACACACACACATTATATATTATTGATTGCGAATCAGTGGCGATTTGTGATCGGAGTTCGCACCCGCCGACCGTCAGAAATTAACTCCCTGCACTGTAGATTGCATAAGCATGAAACATCAGTGTCTGTAGGTAATAAATAATTAATATTTATTTATAAATATTATTAAAAGCCCCCTTTACTAAGGCCGGGCACTCTGAGTGAGTTTAATAACAAGCAGTACTACTAGCTTCATTGCAAAGTCGAACTCGGTTTATTGTTGTTGATCACTATTTGCTGCTCGTTATAAAATACCCGCCGACTTGGCATTTACAAAGTTAAATTCCTCCTAACTTCCAAGCTAATTTGCAGTGGCCAACAGGTAAGAATCTTGACTGTGAATCAGTAGCGATTTGTGATCGAAGTTTGTGCCCGCTAACCGTCAGGAATTAACTTCCTGCACTGAAGATTGCATAAGCATGAAACATCGATGTCTGTAGGCAATAAATAATTAATATTTATTTATAAATATTTATATATATATAGGGTAAAATGCACAATATGTCATGATTTAAATACAGGAGAAAAACAAAAAACGAGAGATTTGACCACTTTCGTTCTTATCAACGAACGTCTTCAGAAAAAGTGAAGACGTTCCTTGATAAGAACAAAACTGGTCAAATCTCTCGTTTCTTGTTTTTCTCCTGTATTTAAATCGTTTTTCCATTTGTCTTTTCACACACACATACATTATATATATACTTCACCAACAACATCTTGATAAGCAACTCACTGGTAATGTATGACATTTGTACATGCAAGTGGAAACGACATCAGCCCTAGTTAGATGGGAACGGTGGAGGTCTTGGACTGCCAAAAGTGTTCAAGTTGGTAAAGGATAGGCATCCAACCGTAAAATTGCCTTAAATACAATGTCTAGTCGAAATACAGCAGGAAAAAAAGAAAGGCAGTGCCAGTAGCACTAATGCTGCTGGTAATGTCTTGGGCTTCGTAGATCCCAGGATGTGTGGATCTTCAGGGCCTATGGATTCCATCAAGCCTTGCCAAAGACAGGAGTGGAGAGGAAGACTTAGATTTCGAGACTAGACAATCAGGCCCCACCCTCATCAGAGGATTAATTGTGGCCTGATTCAACAAATAAACCGGTTGATGATGATGATGATGAAAGAGAGAGAGATATAAAATGGAGAGATGATAAAGATAAAATGTTATCTTTAAAATGATCCTATCAAGAAGAAGCAATATACGAGACCGAGCCATTTTTAATATATACTATATAAAAACAAAATTCTCTAAGTTATAGTAATAGCATTGCATTTGCTTAATCCATATTTGATTCTGATTAGTTAATTATTTACATAAACTTTCAATCTGTGCTTTTTACATAAAAAAGAAATTTCAATCAATCTCATTGATTACATATTCTTTCCAGACCAGTAATTCTTTCTGGTAGTATACACTGTACGAGATTCACCATTTACTGTCATTGGATAATTAACTATACCATTAAAACACTTTGTTTCTTACAAATGGAAATTTCAAAATGGTGTCT
Source organism: Sepiola atlantica (assembly GCA_963556195.1). NCBI lineage: Eukaryota > Metazoa > Mollusca > Cephalopoda > Sepiida > Sepiolidae > Sepiola > Sepiola atlantica. Next base: position 206,877,417 of record OY744515.1, on the reverse strand, counting down.
ACAATCACTGGGTACGTAATTATTCAGTTGTTTTTTTTACTATATTTACATTACGACTGTTTTAAGAATTTCTTTCAAACACTTATTAAATATGATTAATTATTCATAATTTTTTATTTTGCTGTCTTAATTAATGACTGCTAGGAATTTGAAGTTTATTTAGTGACCAAATGGAAAGCAGAAAATGATTTAAACATTACTGACAAAACTATACGAAATTATTTCAATTTTACTATCACTAAAAAATGCTTGCAACAGAAAATTTCCTTGAATAAAAGCCAAGTCAACTTCTAGATCAGACGCATATTCCAACTGATCTCCGGAAGATGGGCGAGAAAAAACACCAGAATAGAGAGTGATATCATCAGCATAAATGTTAATCTTTCATTTTTTTTTTATATTTCACTTTTTATACAGACCGGTGTCAAATGAAAATTGACCCACGATTAAACTGTACGCCATCAATAAAACAAAATCTTAACTAATTAAGTCATAAAAAAAAAGCAATAATTTTTATTTACCTTACCTCAAAATTTTGTAAAACCTGAACAAACTTCTATAATTTAAAGTTATTTCTTACCACGGGCAGTGGAGTTTAGTAAACTCAGGCTTTTGAAGTTAGATATGTGTATGTTCAGGATTCACTCCTAAACTAATTAACCGATCATTATGAATTTTGGAACAGAGGTAGGTAACGTGAGCTATATTTAGTTTAATTTAGTTTTGTAAGGGGGGGGGGGGTCGTGAAAATTCAGATACCTCCGATTTTTGTGAAATAGGTATTGGACATCAATAAATATTTCCCAAATTTCAGTTTCTTTGGAGTACTTTAAAGGACTTTTATAGGGCATAATATGGGCACCTATTAAAAAATTCATATATTTCAGATTTGCATTGAATTTGATCTAGTTATTAGATAGCGATTAAGAAAAATTCACTGAATTACAATTTCTTTTTAAAACCCCTTAAGCTTAAATTTTTAGACATTTGCTAGAATCAAAATCATGTAACATTCTTCTAGTTATTTATAAGTTTAAGAGTTAAACAGAAAAGTTTTGAACTTAATTTCATGAAGACATCTAATAGATTTTTAAATAATATTTTGGCTACAATGCAAACATGCAAGTACAAATACTTCCGAGCAGCACCAGGACAGCTTGCGTAGGACAGCTAGCGTGTGTGTATGTATATTATATATATATATATATATATATATATATATATATATATATACAAACACACACACACACACAAGTAGAATACCTGTCCCAGGACGGGTATCAGCAATAAATATAGCATCAGTTTCAAATTTTAATGTTTTGTCTTTCTTTGAGAGGTATGGTATGGTTTTGGTGACAGCTCTCTAAATGATAAAGTTTTAAAAAAAAAAAATAATAATAATGTGCCCACGTTACTCACCCTGTTGCTTAGATTATATATTCCATAATTCATAATGATAAGTTTAATAGTTTAGGACTTTACCAAGCGCATACATATTATTGAGGCTCATGCATGCGCACCACTCTTTTTAAAAATGTATTACTTAATATAACTCAAAATTTGATATAGAGCAATTCTTTCCTTATTTAAATTTTTTTTATCTAACTTATTTAAAAAGTTGGGGAGTGGGGGAAGGTGCAGGTGTAGACAGGCGCACTCCCTAAATGGTAAAGTTTACAAAAAAATCTGATCATGTTACTCACCATGTTTTCGAGAATATATATTCCAAAATTCATAATGATCAGTTCATAAAAATAAATCAAATTTTTTTTTATATATATAACCCCAAAATATTAACATCGACAAAAAAAAAAAATAATGTGCCCATGTAACTCAAAGTATTTTTTTAATATATATTCCAAAATTCATAATGATCCGTTCATTAGTTTAGGAGGTTACCCTGTACATATATATAAATAAATACACATATCTTTATATATAGATAAAGATATATGAATCAATGCATATACAAGTCAACTTCTTGATTATGAAGTAAGAGATTCAGTGCACAGATTTGATTGATTGTATCTTCGCAAATAACTTTTAAGTTAAAAAAAAAAAACAATTTTTAATAACTTATTTCTCGCGGATGCTCCTAACTCACTTACATGTCCAATATTTCATGTGGTGTTTTAGACCTCCAGCTGTTTCCAATAGCATTTTAAAGCTCCAGCTGTTTTGAGAGTATTCCTGCTTTCAAGATTGCTTCTGTCCATTACCAGATTGGAAGTTATGTCTGACAGGGGAAGGGGGAATCACAAATAATTCATTCTCACATACAAAAACTGATTTCTATGCAAGCTAATAATTTCACATTTAAAAGCTGCATGTTTCGGGGACATAAGAGCCATGGGAGCAAATGGTTTGTTAAAAATAATAAAAACGAAATCTATATATTAATAATATTATGAGACAACTGTATATATATATTTCTCGTGTAACTGTAACTTGGATAATTCTGCATTGAATTCTTTTTTTTTACTATTAATCAAATAGTTATTAAAATCAAAAATGCAATAGCGTAAAAATTTCTTAAAATGTAATACTATTTAAAAACTATTTTAATTGCAAAATTAAATCCACTAGAATGCATTTCGATTTTTTGTTAACAATTCAGTCATTGTAATCTTTTGTTAATATTTGAAAATAAAAATGAATTACTTATGACTCTTCAAAATTTAAAAAGTATTTAGAAGCATTTAAACTGTCTGACTTTTAAATTCTTAGCAAATCCTCATGCATTAAAACATTTGTGCATGCAGAAAGTTTGCACAAAAAAACGTGCAATAAATGCTCAGAAAGGGCACCGCATACAGATGTGGCAGGACATATTCGAGCATCTTCTGAATTAAACCGGATTTGCATCATGGAGTCATCGCTGATGATGAAATGGAGATTTTTTAGTACAGCCCAGAAACCAAATGCCCAAGCAGTCGGTTGAAGTCTTTAATATTGCCAAATACAACAAGAAAATTAAAATAAAAGTGCCATCATCCACAGTGAGTTCTTGCCACAGGTCCAAAGGATCTACAAACAGATCTATGCGTGTGTGAAAGGTTGTGGCAGGGCAGATTATGGCTGCTTCACCATGACAATGCACTTGCTCACAATGTCTTGAAAAGAACATCACCATACTGGAAGAACATCAGTGTTCATCTGAGCTTGCTTTATGTGGCTTTTTCTTCTCCCCCCCCTCCTTCCCCAAGTTCAAGGGAATTAAGAAGACTCATTTTGAAGACATGAAGGCCATCAATAAGACCATAACTGCATAGCTGACGGGGCATCCCAAAAGAATACTTCCAAACATGTATAGAAAAAAGTGTGCCAGAGAAGGATGTGAAAAGAAGGACATAAAACTCAAGCTTTGAAGGTGAAATATTGTAGTTTTTCATTTGGAATTGAAGTGAATTGTTTGTGACATTTAATCCCATTACTTCTCAAACACTTTGGATATTTGTATATTTATAAATTTGGGCCATTTACCTCACTGACAGCGAGATTAAAATGCCAAATTCATATTCAAAAACAAAAAGGGCTTTCTAATATAATGATTATGTGTATGGTTAACTAATTTGCATATTGCTTTGCAAAATGACATCTCATTAATTCACTAGTCGTTCTTATTGCTTTCTAATTCAGTGATTGTTTTCATTTTATTATAACACATCACTCAATAAGTTCCTGGCCTAACTAATAAAACAACAACTTTTAGACAAAATTCAACTTTATTCCTTAACACAGTGTATCACCCTAGAAGAAGACTAATTCAAATGCTACTCTAACAATTTGATGCCTTTTTTGTAGAACAATTTGTCTTTGGCCTCAAAATAATCCTTATTTTCCAATATCATTTCTTCATTGGAGGCAAATCTCTTTCTGTGGAGCATTCTTTTGAAGTCTGCAAACAACCAGTAGTGGGGGCCAGATTTGGAGAATAAGATGGGTATGGAAGCAATTCAAAGTGTAATTTATAGTTTTGCTATCGCTGCAATTGACTTGTGACACGGGGCACTGTCTTGGTGAAAGAGTCTTTTTTTCTTCTTCATTTGTAGATATTTTTTTGTGGTTTCTTCCTTCCACTGCACCAATTACGCTATATAATATTCACTAGTGATGGTTCTTCCTTTCTCAAGATAAATTGATGAGCAAAATACAGAGGCCAAAACCTTGCCGGCTGATGTTTGCATCTTTGGACGGTTTTCACAGCTGACTGCTGAGTTGACTCCGGAGTAAAGTGGTGGATGCATGTTTCATCCGTTGTCACATTGATGCAAAAACTCCTTTTTGTGCCATTGAAACAATTGCAAACAATGCTCTGAATTGTTGACGCATTGTTTTTGATTGACTGCGAGCAAATGCGACACCCACTTTGAACCCCGCTTTCTCATTGACAAATGTTCATGCAAAATGGTGAATACACTTTCGCCTTCTGATATCTTCAACTCCTTTGCTATCTCACGCAACTACAATTTATGATCAGCCAAAACGAGTTGGTGGACATTTTGATGTTTTCCTGGACAACTGCCGAATTTGTCCGACCTGAGTGTTCAGCATCATTTGTGTCTGTACGACCACGTTTCAAGTCAGCATACCACCTCTTAACTGTTGTTTTCAACGGAGCAGAGTCCGAATAACACTTATCAATCATTGCTTTGCTTGAACAGTATTGTTTCCCATCAGAAAACAATACTTTATCAACACACGAAATTCAGATTTTTCCAGTGTTTTGAAAATTTGCAACAGTAGCTACCCTTAAATTACTGTAATTTGTAAACTAATAGTCTGATTCGGCACAAATTTTGACAAGTGCCATTTGAAGGATTGTACTTTATAAAAATTATATGGCTTTTTATGAGTGGTGAAAGTAAAGAAAAATTGACGTATTCATTATATTAACAAAATCAGATTAAATAATAATTTTTTTTTGTGCGTTTTTTGTAAACAAAAATACTTCCAATGACAGTTGTGTAAGTTTTCAGCATATTTTCGAAAAATACAGTAATTTTATATTTCTATTCAATTCATAGTTTGAAAATTATTGCAATTTAAGATGTAGTAAATAACAAAGTAAAATACAATAGGTAAATTTAGTTTACCTAATTTAAATTACAAAAAAAATTCAAGTTTTTTTAAGTAGCCAATAAAGTCGTTTTCCTAATTAAAAAAAAGTAAAGATGCTTTCTCTTTTCCTAAAAAAATTTCTCTTCTCTTCCTTAGTTTTGCTAGAATTTGTTAAAAACTAAAACCGAGTTACTTCCAATTCGCATCCTTCACCGAAACAGTGCCAATATTACCTCCCTTTTTATTATAATGAACAAAGGAAAACGTTATCCACTCTAAACGTTTTCTTACCTGGAATAAGTATTTTCAGAAAGAAACTAATGCAACATACATATTCCTGCCAATAACATAGTGGTAAGGAAGAAATGAAACAAATAATCTAGTTTAAATCACATCGATATGTCAAATGGATTGCTATTTGGGTCTGAATTTGAAAAATGCACAAGATAATTTTATATGTTAGAAAATATATAAATCAAAGTATATTTAGGCAGCAAACTTTCTGTTAGTCTTATAGGATGAAATATGTCTAACAAGAAACTGTTTAAGTCCCTTTTTTTTCAGCAGTTATGTTTTGTGAAATTAGTGAATTTCATGAAAAAAACATTACAATTACTATTATAATTGAAATGAGTTTTAAACATCTAATTCACTGTTGTATATTTCGTAGATGCGTCACCTTTGCGACACACAAACCTGCCGCAGCAATTGAGATTAAAAAAATGATAACAAAATACTCACTTTGTTTTCTGTTGTCTGCACTTGACTCACGGATTTGATAAAAATATTCACATTGCTTGAAACATTCCACGAATAAACAAAGGAATTTTGTGATCCACCCCGAGAAGGCGAAGGACTCAACAAGGGTGGTACAGTTCTTCTATGGGGAGGGATGACTGGAGCTGGTACTGCGTAACAGAAAAGAATATAATTATTAGAACTATAAAATCACAACCGATATTTAATAAAGCAATTCCATCAATTGTTTTTTTATCATCAACCAGCATTTAGTTTTTATGAAGTAAATTAAAAAGATGGCTACATAAGGGGTCATGATAGACTTGGTAAAAACATGCATTTTTAGAAATTTGTTAGAAGTTATACGAGTTAAAAACTGTGTTTAAGTATATTATACTGGGGGGGGGTAGTTCACATTATATCTAATATTAGATGGCTTTGCCAGTTAGCTATCGCTTCACAAAGTTCTCTACTTAAAATACTTGACACAAAACTTTTAAATAATAAACATTTCAATGTTGTACACACGAAACAAACACTTACATTTTTTCATACAGATAAACATAAAAATGTTGGTAATTTTAATGCAAATTTATTTAGCTTTTAAACGAAAGAAGAAATCAATAAGTCAGTTCGATCAAACAATAGGTCGTAAATGAACACAATAGTGATGCATAAACAACTGCCCTGCCATCGTTACCAAACAAGGAAAACCCACCATCATTGGCATTTCTGATCTATTTACTTACTAAAAAACATTTGTCCACAAAATAAAACAATATTCCTTAACAGAACTATTTTTTATATTATTCTTTTTTTTGTTCCAATCAAAGAGAAGTAACTCTAAGTACGAATACAGAGTTACATTATATTTTTTTTTTTTTAGATGATGGGCATTTGAAAATGATTCCAACTTGGAAAAGGTATTTTCTGGAAGGAATAAAATCGAATTACATTTTATTATTCTTAACATGCTGCATTGAAACACAAATCAGAATCCAATATTGATTTTGTAGGAAATAAGCTATCGATGACAAAGGAACAATAAAGAGACTAACTTTACTTTATATATTAGATAAATAGAGGATCAAACCATTTAATCTTTAGCAAGGACACAACATACCAAAGTGGAATGAATATTTGGAGATAGAAGTTATAATACAGATATTTTGATTTCTTTGTTATTTTAAATGTTAACAAAAAATTATTCGTATTAAAAAAAGATATATCCACCACGTGTGTGTCGCTAAAAGCACAAAAGCTAGAATATACGATATTAGCTTTTAAACAGTATTGTTTCCAGTCATCTTAGACTTCTCCTTGCCACTGGACTTAATCAATACGTGTTCAGATGTGCGGGTGGTGATTGTGCAACTATTGCTTCACTATAGGCTTAGAGGGGGTATCCATTGTCTCTCGAGACTGAAAGAAGGCCTAATATTTTTTTATATGAGAAGTAAAAATCGCATAATGTTACAAATAGAAAATATACACGGCAAATAAAGAGGATCATCTGAGGTTTTAGCAAGTTAATCTCACATTCATATAAGCAATTATTATATAATAAAGACCAAATATATAATACAAATAATATAAAATATTAAATAAATGTGCTTCTGACCCATCCCTCTGTGTTTCAATGCAGCATGTTAAGAATAATAAAATGTAATTCGATTTTATTCCTTCCAGAAAATACTTTTTCCAAGTTGGAATCATTTTCAAATGCCCATCATCTAAAAAAAAAAAAACTCTGTATTCGTACTTAGAGTTACTTCTCTTTGATTGGAACAAAAATAAATAATATAAAAAATAGTTCTGTTAAGGAATATTGTTCATGTACTTCTCTTCCCTCCAGTCTTTCAGATAATCCTAGTACACAAGTAAAAACATGTGGCAAACGAAACCATTTCAAGTGTTTAGGGTAAGGGAGAGAACAAATAGCAAGACATTGCTAAGACTGTCGTAAGAAAGGTGGGCTCCCTCTACCGATCTAAAATTTTCTCACACCTGCCATTATCTTAAATCTATTCAAAGCTACCATTTGCACATGCATGGAGTATTGTTATCAGATCTGGACTGGTGCATCAACCACTAGCTTCTCCCTATTCGATAGGGTTAAAAAAAGAGCCTCTAATCTAATAGGTCCTACAGTAGCTCCCAAGCTCCAGCCGCTGTCCCATCGCCGCAATGTTGCATCTCTGTGCTTGTTTTACAAGTACTTTAATTGCATTTGCTCTGATGAACTTGCTGTACTGGTGCCTCTTCAGTGTAAATACCCCAGACCAACATGTCAATCAACAAACTCCAACCCTTCACTGTAGAGATACACAGATGCCAGAAGGCTTTCCAGTCTAATAGCTTTTTTCCTCTAACTGCTTTGGAAATCCCTCCTCGCTTCCTGTTTCCCTGACTGTACCAACATGCAGAAATTTAAATGTAATGTGAACACAGTAGCCGCTTACGTCTCAGTGGCAATGTGCCTTGTTTGGGGTGAATTAAAATATTATTTTAAAAAGTCAGACAACCCCACCGTTTGAAATGAATTTAGAAAAAAATCCTTCACTATTTCCATAAAGAGACGTTGTTTCTTTTTTCGTTCTATACCGATTTATACATTTTTTAACTTTACCGAATGATACATTATTTTATGTGAATATTAGTGCAAGCACTGACAAAGCACTTTTTTGTCATTTTTGACAGAGGGTGCACACTTGTTTAAACTAACTAGTGTAATGACAAAAATAAATAAAAATCATTTAATGAAAAATATAAAAAGGAGATAATTTATGCTTGCATAAAACAGGATTACTTCGCTTGCATTGAAATAATTGGGGGAGGGGGTGAATCAGGAAACGTAGATTCAGAGAATGGAGTTTTATAACTTAAATTAAAGACAGATAAAAACCGGAATCACAAAGAGAAACAAAAAAAAAAGAATATTTTAAAAATCACAGGATTTGACATGAAAGCAACAAGAAACGATTTTGCTCAAAGAGGAAAATAAGATTTTTTTTAATTATTGTTTGTCGAAAAAGTAATTTTTTTTATCATGTGTTGAAAAAAAAAGTAATTTTTTTCCCTTCTTCCGAGAATAAAGAAAGAAATTTATTCAAAAATATGGAAAATCAAATACCAACGCAAAGAGAAGGCTTTATTGTGAATACAAAGGAAATGTTTGTCTGAAGAAGGGTTTTGCATTCAGTTTTGAAAAGAAAAAAAGATTGTGTCTGTGATGTATTTTTTTTTTTATTTGTTTTCAAAGTCTTATCTTGATATAAACAAAAGAAATTTCATATCGTTCAAATTTCACCATGTCGTTCGTCATTCCTATTTCTCACTTTTTCTCGCCAGCACTAATGTATCGATTCATTATTAATTACATCTATTCAAATACTATTTTCCTTGATTATTTTTTTTTTATTTTTGTAAAAACAAATGTAGCCTATTCTATTATAAAATCTAATAAAAACATTGACGACTGGTATAAAACATTCGTATGACACCACACAAGCATATCATTGCAGCAAGATAAAGCCAGAAAAAATAAGCCAGATGATTAACGAACAACTCCAGAGAATAGAATAGACTGATGTTAGTATTGAAAATGGCTATCATGTAATGTTAGTGGTTGATGTGGAGTAAGCTGGTACCCCTTCCTGAGATTGGAGAATGAGATGCTCTAAGGGCGATGAAAGGGAGGCAACTCTCACGACGACATGAGGAGGCAAGTCATTCAAGTCACCGTTTGGACTGTGTACGACTCTCGACAAATTTCTATTATATGTTACCGACCTTTTCCAAAAAAGGTCTAATAAACATCATAATAGTGGTCAAACATCTTCATCATATTCAGTTTAACATCAGTTTTACAAACTGGCATGCGTTATACGGCTTTAAGAAATTTACCTCCAAAGCAACCAATCTCTGGCCAGATCTTTATTCCTCAAATCCATTTTTACCACTTTCTCCCATGTTTTCTTTGGCCTTCCCTGGGAACTGAACCCTGCTACCTCAACTGTTCCACATGTACTAACCCAAGAACTCTCATTCATTCTTTTAATGTGGCCATACCATCGAAGTTTACTCTTCTGCACACACCTCCCTATACTGTCTAGATTTAATCTTCCTCTGAGGTCATCAGAACTAAGTGTGTCTTTAACAGTCACATTACACATCCATCGTATCATTCTTATATAATTTCTCTCGATGCAACACATGTTCTCGATCCTCATTGGCCACGTTTCACTTCTATACATCACCACACTGCAGACACATACCTGATAGACTCTTCCATTGGTCAACAGTGGTAACGCTCTGCTAGTTAGTAATCACAGAAGTTCCCTGAACTTACTCTATCCACTCCTAATTCTGACAATAACACTAGCACCTGCTCCAACCTGTGCTCCAATGATATCACCAAGGTAACAAAACATAGCAATGAAATCATAGTATGCTGTACAGGTTGTAGTTTATCCCACTTTGACTCTGAGAAATTAGAGACAAAGTTGCTGGCTTAAGAATTATCAATAGTAAACTCCCTTCTATCATATCCAAGTTATCCCCCTTTATTATACTAGCAAACAAGAGAATGCACTCTTTTCTTTCTGGATATCAAACATTTAAGTCTGCCCACATAGGAATATCGAACTGGATATCACCCCCTTTCTAACGGGGATGCCCAGGTCGCCAAACGCAGTCCAACCAGCTCTCCATCTTTGCATGGCCTTTCCTGGTACCAGCTGTTTAGGGTAGAACAGCACAAAATAAATCATATTAATTTATACATTACTTATGCAGCTCTTTATTTTATAACCCACAGCAACACATGTTTTCATTGTTTGTGTTGGGACATTAATGTATTCTCTCACTTGGTAATAATGTCTTTGGTTTTCACCCCTTTATGTATCATGTTTTGTATATCCTTCGTATGCTTGTCTTTGACAAACTATTTATATGAGAATAAATGTGTATATATGTCAATTCAACCGTTTCTTCATTACTCTCTTTTTCCTGTGTTTATTCCAACTCTTGTGTGTTTACTCAAGAAAACCCAACACATAAAATGGCAGCCGCATGTCTGAGAGAGTTACCAAAACATGTGCTCGCTAAAAGGTTATAGGATTGGCATGTATCCCAATCCATACATATTACTTGACAAACAGCGTGTGCGAGCCCCCAAATTATATCTGGAAAAAAAATTAGATTTTTTATGGGTTCCAAATACAAATTTACAAAAGAGCAAAAATAATGGTTATGTGACTCTGCTCTCACTTATGTCCGCACATCAAAATCACCTTGCGAGCTCGAAATCACTCTTTTAGAGCTGATAACTAAGCATTTAAGGACTAAAATTTTCAGCAGTCAACCAGTAAAGCCCAAAAAATAGGACAGTCTGCCAACACGATATTACGCTCAGCCTCTCTGCCTTTTCAGGCTAGGGAGAGCAAACATTCTCAACTCACTAACACACTGTCACACGCATACAGACAAAACGTGAGACACACACATACAATGCCGAATTCTCTCACACTGTCACATGCAGATACACACTAACAGGAAACAAACGTATACACACATTCACTTCTAACACTCGTAACTTTTCTCACTCTGAATTTTCTACAATATGAGAACTCAACGTTTCAAATAAACAATTACTCACAAAAAATAACTTAACCAATTGTAAATTTTTACATATATAAATATATTGTGTTTTGTTAAACAATGTTTTATTTCTTTTATTCAACATTCATGTTTTCATCCATTTTCCAACATTTATTACAATTGTCAGCATTGATCTTTGCACATTTTCTAAGATGCAACAAAAGTCAACACCTTATCTAAGCTACTGTCCAAGTTAAAGATAGAATATTCAATATTCGTTTAGCTTTTCAGACTTCCACATTAGATCGATTTTTAACTTTTTTTTGGAGGGGGGGGGGGTATAAAAGTTGGTTAATGGTGAGTACTGACGCCAAAGACTAGATTTTTTAACTTGCTCCAATATTTTTAGCAATTAGTTTTAAAGATTATCTAATAAGAGTTTGTAACATGAAGGCAATTATGTATACATTCCCTCTGGGTAACAAAGGCAAGTGTATATAAGTCTGACAATTTTATACTAGACTAGACCACCCATGACCTGTTGGGTAAGTATTTGTTATATATATATTATTACATATAGAATTTTTCAGCTGGTTGATAACGCAGCAGCCAGCAGTTATAGCTTAACATACATGACAGTTTAGCAACTACCATTCATTCTTTAAAATATCATCCATTTTCAAATATACATATTTCTTCCTTGATCTTAACCTTTCCTTTTTTGTATGTCTCACTCCAGCGCTACGGCGGGTTTTGCAATAATTAATTTTTGTCTCAACTTGGCACAATCACAGGCTTGATCCGGATGAAAGACAGTTTTACGGAGATCATTTTGCAAGGTGTCTATTCATCTTATTATCGGCCTTCTTCTAGGGTATCCCAATGACTTCTAAATTAAAAACGTGTTTCGCAACAGTGTAATCGTTGGCCCTCAGCACATGTCCAAACCATCTGAGCCGCAATTCCATCTTGCCCTCAATCGGAGTAATGTTGTAGCGCCTTCAGATGTCATCATTACAGATGTGGTCGAGCAGTATAATTTCTGAGATCCAGCAGAGCTTTTTTGGTTTCTATAACGGTGAATCTTCGTTCTGCCGTTTCTCGACAAACACTCGAAGCTGTACAAAGTGACAAGTCTCACAACAGTGCGGTAGATCTCTGACTTTAGAGGGTCGCTGATCTTGTTGTCACAGCCGGTGATGGTGCGCTATTTGAGCCAAGTTGCATTCATGTGCACACCAAGGATGTTGTCGTCATCACTGAATGTGGAGCCAAGATACTTGAAGGTGTTAGTTCATAGGAGATCTTTATCAACTTGGATGGATATTTCTTTCTTGATAATAATCATAAATTGTGTTCAGTGACAAGCAAACAACATAACAAGGTCCATAGAGTTTTAGTTGTATACTAGACCCTCTGTATATACATATACAGTAACTGTCCACATAGATGACCCATGACCCAAAATGTCACTGATCGTCTATGTTCACTGTTTTAAAGGACAACATCATTTGCTAGTTCGGCATTTATGATGTCATAAAGGATTTTCCCAGATGTCTTCAACCTGTTTTAGTTGTCGCGGTCTGTACACCGCTCCATTTGTTCTTTTTTTGATCAGACGACATCTAGAAAAAAGATGAAAGCAGCGGCAACAGATTAACTCTTTTGCCACTATGACGTGGAAAATTACTGGCTCCTGCTACTTATGTCATGTTAGAAGGTTTCACAGCAACAAAGTGGAAAACTACTGGCCCCTTCTGATTGTTATTGGTTTTCCCCAATGGAAGCCGTTAGAACATATCATCGAACGAGATTCTGCCCATATTCCCTATTTTTCAGACTGGAGGGGTGATCATCTGGTTTTTAGAGCGAGCTGAAATAAATATCTATATATATACGGTCAGGCGACTTTCAAACTACATTAGATAACAATAAATTCCGACAAGAATTATTTTTAATAATTTATTCGTTTAACAAGCCAGCGGCTGTAATGGCTCTCTTTCTCAATGAATTCACCAGATTTTTACCAAAAAATCCAATTCAGCCAGGGGGTTAGGAGACCTCCACCTCTGACTAGATGGGCCAGTCGTCGAGCCAGGAAGCCGAAGATGACAGCAGAGCAGCAGCAAAGCAAACAGCTTTTTTCAAGGTTAAAAATTAAACTACTAAATGCAATAAACCTTTTCACAATTGCTACTGCCTGCTCATCAACCTGACTCCAGCCTGCCTTTTTCCAGTCTCAAGCTATCCAGCCCTCTGCAACAGTCTCCAGGACCCTGTAACAGTCCCAGGCAGACCCCAGTGCCCTGCAGCAGTCCCAGGCAGACTTTAGTGCTTTGCAGCATCCCCCATTTCTCTCAACAATCAAACAGCCCTTTTCAGGGCAAACCAAGACAAACTACTTGCGGTTAACTTTCTCACACTTTACTACTACCTGATTTTTCAGTTTGTTTCTTCCAGCCTCCAACAGTCTAGCACTCACTAGCAGCTACCCCAGCACCCTGCAGCAGTTCCTGGCAAACTCCAGCAGCTACCCAGTGTTCTGCAGTACTTTACGGCAGCCCAAAGCTCACTCCAACAAATCCATCCCTTGATCACGACCACACGGACCAGACCTACTTGGGGCACCTTATCATACCCCAGGGACGTCTACACAAATCTCCGTGCAACACTAACTCCAGGTTTCCTTATTCTGTCAACCCAGCTTTTCCTGCTGTCCAGGTTCCAGAAACCTTCTTTTCTGACTCCAGTGACATGACTTCTGTCATTCCAGCCTTTCCTGCCTCCAGTGACGGCATCTCATCTATCCTACCCACGTTATTACCTTTTATAATAAATGAACTCCTATATTTTAAACTGTCCATCTGCATTTGTCCTGTTGCCGTTTACCTTCTTGCCTGTGTCTCCTTTGTGAGGCCGATCAATATCAACGATCGACCCCATTGTAACATCATCCATTGTGCACAGAGACAAACAAACAAGCTCACAGAGTGTTAGAAGTTTACTAAACCCTCTGGGTCTAGACGGTTTATCTAATATGTATATATATTGTCAGTTTCCCCATAGACGACCCATGATCCATCTTTGTTCTGTTTGAATGGATGACATTATCCTTTCATTACTTCAGCATTTATGAAATCATAAAGGATCTCTTTCTGATGTCTTCGACCTGTTTGTGGATGTGCATGGAAATAAACATACAAGATCCACAGAGTTTTAGTAGTGTGTGTGTGTATATATATATAAATATATATAAATAAATAAAATATGAAACTAAAAGTATACTTTTAGAGAATTGAACCTATAGCGAAATGGTTTAAGCTCAATATATGAGATAGAGCAATTATAAAGATAAATGAAGGAAGAGAGATAAAGATGTACAGATGACAAATCTATTTCATCTTCGATTGTTCAATGCAAGGTGTACTCGATAAAAACATGTTTATTTTTCTTTCCTTAAGCCAGGCTTTTCAAAGGTTAAAATCTTATCAGAGGAATTACATAGATTAATAAGTTGGCAATGGAATAGCCAAAATTCAAAATTTGAAAAATTTAAGAAACAATATAAAGTAATGGAAAGTAAGAGTGTTAAAAGGTTATCAAAAAGCTTTCTATTACATCTTTATCTCTCTTCCTTTATTTAATGTTAGGTATGTGTATATGTTTACATATTTATATGTACAGAATTCACTCATTATCTAAGTAATAGATCATTATGTGTTTTGGAAAACAGCTGCTAGGTGTAAGGGGTCAAAATGTAGGCCATATTTAATGGTAAGGACGTGAAAATTCAGATACCTCCTATCTTTATGAAATTTTAACAATTGGTATTAGACATCAATTAATAAATATTCCCCAAATTTCAGTTTCTTTGGGGTATTTTAAAGAGGTTAAAGGCGGCATAAGATGTACACAACTTTCCATTTGAAAATTCAAATATTTCAGATTTACATTGAAATTCATCTATAGTCATTAGACACCAACAAAGGAAACGAAAATTTACGTATAATCCTATACTTCGTCCGACATGTTCTCCTATAACTCTCAAAATATTAGCGAGATTTTGTCAAATATTATCTTACAGTCTTACACTTAAAGTGACATCCCAACCGATATCGATGAGATCCTTTGACACCCACCCCTATCCTTCGACCATTCATTGGCAAAATAGAACGTTTATGAAAGAAGGTACATTTTCATAATGGAGCGCTAAAAAGGAGCCGCTCCTTTTTTATAGGAGTTGGAGCAGGAGCGGCTCCTTTTTGAAAATGGGGAGCGTAAGAGGAGCCAGCTCCAATTTTGGGCGTTGGAGCAGGCGCAGCTCCAAAAGTAGTGGAGCACATAAAGCCCTGTATATATATTATATATATACACAATAATATATATATATATATATATATATATATATATATATAAGACAGGCTTCATTAAAATCCATGGAGTTCTGCTTTTTTTAGATTTTCTTGGTTAGTCGTTCGACTCATCGAGCGATTTTATGATCGTGTGGTAGTAGTTGGTGCAGTATAGCACCCATCGTTATGGTTTGGGTCAAATCTCGAGCGCTTTCGGACGTCTACACTGCACCAACTACTACCACACGATCATAAAATCGCTCGAAGAGTCGAACGACTAACCAAGAAAATCTCAAAAAAGCAGAACTCCGTGGATTTTAATGAAGCCTGTCTTAATAACAATTTGCTGCCAAACTATACGTGTGTATATATATATATATATATATATATATATATATATATATACACACACACAATATATATTATATATATAGCACAAAATGAAACTAAAGAAGAATGTAGTTAGCAGGTTGGTAAACAATACTGTATTCATAACACCACAATTCTATTCACTGAAATTGCATTTTTTGATTTTTTTTCTTTAGTCAGTTTATTTTTTTTTCCTTGCCATTCTGAATGAAACGTAATTGAGTAGCCGCATGTGTTTGATAATGCTACAATGTCTTCTTGATAAGAGACGAAACTCTTTCTTCAGTGCTTCTACGTTGGCACAGAATCCTTTCTTGGAAGCTAAATGTTTACATTCAGCTTGGAAGAGTGATCTCGAAAAAAGTAACGACCTAACCCACTTGTGTTATCTAATGCACGAGTCAAAGAGTGCTCAGGGTTGGCAGCCTTGTGTCAGACTCATGCAAATAAAATAGAAAACAATACAAATTTACCTTTAAAACAGTATGTGAATATAAAGTCACAGAATACAGAACCAAAATACCTGAACAGATTTAATGATCAAGTGAGGCAGTCACTACTTGGCCTATTGGCTAGGAGCAAAGTGTAGTATCTGTTCTGATACTATACTTCATCTTTTCTGTCCTCTGTCAGTAAACGAGAAATCCTTCTAGACTGAGAGAGTTTTTATGTTTGTAGCTATCTCTTTTTGGGGAGTTAGATTTTTTTACCCCCACATTAAAAACCTACCTTGTGTCTAATTCTGCCCTCATTGAGAGGCAAATAAATAGGGGCGCAGTCAGCATGCATGTGGAGAAATGAAGATGAAAAAAATTAGAATCAGTCTCTTTTCTCTATAGCTACAAGAAAGATCAAACATAGATATCTATGTTCTTAGTTTCGTCTTAACCAGGTCACATACCAATGAATATAGACTTTAAGGAAACAGTAAACAGATATGAGTTTATTTTTCACAGATGTTTTTCAGCCAACACAAAGGGCCGGTATTCAACAAGTGAAGCTGTTTCAATGACGAAGGTTATCTTTTCATTAATACAGTGGAACAGAGATTCCCAAAAGTTATTTTTACGGTTTTTAAAAGCTTTCTTGGTCCTTTTCTTCATATTCAATTTAACGTCTGTTTTACATGTTGGCATGCATTGGATGGCTTTAAGAAATTAACTTATAAAGTAACCGATCTTTGGCTAGGTTTTTATTTATCCATCTTTTCTTGTGCTAAGAGAGTTTTTTTTGGTGGTCTCCTTTCAGTCTTCAGAGATAATGGATACACCTGTAAGAATGCCTGTGCAGTGAGTCTATAGTGAGGCAAGGGTTGCATAATCATCAACTGCACTTCGCCTGAACCAGAATTGCTCTAGTCCACTGGCAAGGAGAAGTCCAGGATAACTGGAAACAATGACAAGATAAGGAGAGAAAGTCATTTTCAGAGTTTTCTTTCTAACGTAGTTAAGGATTTAGTTTACCATACTATTTACTCCATAGCATGGGGGGGGGGGGAAAGAGAGGTATATCGATTCATACCTTTCCCAATAGTATTCATGAAAGTGTATTTGGCAGAACTTGTATAGTTTACTATCAGTTTTGAAAGATGTACATTTTTTTTTTCAGAGTTATTTAAGGTGCTAGGAGTGGATGGAATAATTTATGGGAACTTCTGCTTTAACACTGTCGACCAAGGGAAGAATCTATCAGGCAAGTGAAACCTAGCCGGTGAGGGCTAAGAACATGTGTTGCATGGAGAGAAATGATATTTGAATGATCAGAGGAAGATTAAATTTGGACAGTATAGGGAGATGTGCGCAAAAGAGTAGACTTCAATGGTATGGCCACATTGAAAGAATGGATGAGAGTTCTTGGGTTAGTAGATGTCAAAAAATTGAGGTAGTCGGGTCAGTTAATAGGGAAAGGCCAAGGAAAACATGGGAGAAATTGATAAAGATGGACTTGATAGAAAGAGGGACAATTTTGTAGTATAAAAGTAATAAGGTATCATGCTATTTAAATATTGTATTTTTAGCAGTTAATTGAATATTTATAAAAGGGCACAATATAAAGCTAAAGTTTGACAAAGAAACAAAACAAACAATTTTAAAGAGTAGATAAAATCAAAGATGAAAATAAAAAAAATATCAAATAAAATTTTTAATGGCTGAACAGTTATTACTGAATAAAAAAAATAAAAGGTGATAAAAAACAATGTTTTAAAAGAAAAAAGAAAAAAGAAACGTTCTTCCCAAATAAATTAGGGTAAAAATGATTCATGCTGATATTGACCAATCAAAATACAGAACATGCTATCCAATAGGCAAAAAAGAAATATATTCTTTCAAGAGATATTGACTTGTTTTCACATTAAACTCACAAAAAATATTGCAATTAGCAACAGAAGCTGATTTATTTTATTTCTATCTAACTGAATAATCATATTTTTAACAAGTAGTATACAATCAAAACCTGTTGAAAAAGTCATAAAATGATTGATCAACTACATGTTGACCCCACCACCAACCCCCAAAAAATGGAATAATTAATAAAATTTATAATCCTTTCTGCAATCAAACTTTAGTCTATGCCTGACTTATCCACCAAGTTTTATTTATGAATGTCCAACAGTATTTGTTTTATCACCGTTCAATGATATGCAGGGACATTTTGGTGATCATCTTATCAGTAAGAGTTGTGAGCCTGAATTGGCTTCACACTTACCGAACCTTAACCCTCCTGATTTTTTATCTGTATGGTAATCTCAAAGATAATGTCTATCAAACAAATCTCCAGATTATTCCTGAACTGAAGAACTGAAGACGCCCATCAACCAAAATCAGGGCAGTGCCAAGACAGGAGTGCGTCAGAGTTATTGACAAACAATTTTCCATGTCCTATTCAGGTGTGCTTATCAATGAACAGCAATAAAATAAAGACTTTTGGGCATTCATGAATAAAACGTAAGAGACAAGTAAGACATAGACATTTTTGGGGAGGGGGAGGGTCATCCTGTATAAAAAAAAATGTAAGAAAAGGCAACACAAATTGCAGATAGATTTTACAAGTATTTTGTAAATCTCTGTACGATTGTTATTTATTTTTATTTTTTTTAACAACAATAGTTTTAATATTGATAATCATTACTTAGACATAAAGATACAAAAATAATGGAAATTATTATAGAAATATACATACGAAGCATATTTTTGTAACATTCGAACATGTTTATACTTTTTAATATTTGTTCATTTTCATTTTTTTTTTTTTTTTTTCTACTCCTTAGTTTACTATTTAACAAATTTCTTTAAACAAAGGACGTGAAATAAAAGTGAATTATCTGATCTTAATAAAATTTTCACCATTTATTAGTTAATAAATGAACATTAATATAAAGTATTTATTTTATTAAAAAAATTTTTTTTATTTTTGAATTCAATTCTTTTAGGTCAGATAAATTACTTTATTCCCCCTTCCCATTCATTTCAAGGACAAAATATGTTGTATTATACCCATAGTCAAAACTCGGTGACCACCTTTACAAAGTTGTGAATGAAAAAGAATTTTTTTTAAAACAGCTAGTATTTAAAGCTCTCGAGACATTTTCTACCAAAAACTACATTAAAAAAATATTTTTATATGCACCTTAAAGGTGTTATCTTTTTGTAAAGGTGAGGTGGTCATTGAGTTTCGACTATGGGTATAATAAAACATGTTTCATCCTTTAAATAAAGTGGAGAGGGTAAAGTAATTTAAATGACTCCCCAAAAAATCTATAATTTTCTTTTTCAAAATAAAATTATTTATATTAACATGCATTTATTTATTAATAATTTTTTTTAAATTCATTAAGATCAGAATTATCTGATCTTTTGTGGATTTTTTGGTTAAAAAACAAATTACTTTCACTTTGATTGTTCAACCCTGATTCAAACAAATATGCAAACACAACTCGTGTTTTTATACCCAACTAACAATTTCAGAAAATTAGTCTATAATTTTTTGGTTTGTTACTTTAAAACAAATTATTCTGTAAAAAAAAAATGTATTGTAAATAATGTTGCTTTCAATGATTTTTATGAGATTACGTTCTTTTTTTTTTAACTGGAATTTTTTTTAAATTTCTATCTCCACAAATTCTTTAATCTCGGCAATTTAAATAAAATTATTTCTTTTTCCAACAGCATTTAATGAGTTGTAAGTCAATTATTTTATATTTCATCTCATCAGTAAATAATATAATTTTTATTACTTAACTAGCAAATATATCCTCCCTCCGGTCGTCGCATATTTTTTCGAGCCTGGAAAGATATCATGGTGAACGAACATATACTACAATTATCCCCAAAGGAGAAGGTAATGACTGAGAATATGGTATCATGATGAATACATCCCTCCAAAAAGGAGGAGTTAATGCCTGGGAGGATGATATTATGACAACAGAACAGATAGTGCACTACCCCCTCAAACGGAGAAGATAATCATGGAAGGATGACAGCATGAGGAACGAACATATACTATGCTACCACCCAAAAAGGAGATAATACCTGGGGGGAATTGCCCCATAAAAACAGAAGGTGCCCCATCAAAACAGAAGGTAATGCCAGTGAGTATGGTATCATGGCATCAGAACAGATATTTCACTACCCCCATCCCACCCCAAAAAGGAGAAGGTAGTCCCTGGGAAGATGGTCTCAGGACAATAGAACAGAACTACATTATCCCCTCCCCCAAAGGAGGATGTAATACCTGGGAGCATTACCCCCCACCTCCTGGAAAAAGGTGGTGGTAATTCCTGGGAGGACGGTCTTATAACAGAACCGATACTACACTACCCACTCCCATTAAAAGATAATACAATAATAGATTAAATCAGTTGTTGTTTTTTTTCATTTAAAAATGTCAAGCATAAAAACATTAGTGTCATGGTTCCTTGGCCTTTTGGCTAGGATCAAAGTGTAGTATTTGTTCTCAGTATCCCAGCAACATCAGATGTTTTACTATTAACAAAAATATTGTGTACGTATAAGAACATATGACAATGCAAAATTACAACCGTACAATACAGAATATTAATTTATTAGAAGCGGTTTATAAAATAAATATGCAAATTAAGAAGATCTAAATGTGTATGTGGGTGTTTGCAGTCTACTATATATACAGTATTTCAAAATAGTGTGTTGTATCATAGAATTAAATAAGCAAAAGTTGTTTTGATGTTAATATAGTTAGGATAGATAGAAAAAAAACTTTCGCATTTATTTATTTAGATATATATTTTCTACTTTTTTTCATAAAGAGTCACCCACTGGGTATTTTAGTAACAATAAAGAGTGGAGTGTATTACTTGTAGAAATGTCCAACCAAAAGCTATTACAAATAAATAGTGGAATTGTTATACTTACTACTTATTTCTGATCGAGTAACCAAAAACACACTGGGTATAATATTTTTCTGCAGGCATCCATAAATATACTGAAAAATCAAAAATGTAAAATCAATTTCATGACAAGGAATCCATGTAAAAATTACATATTCTCATCTTTTTAAGTTTGTTCAAAAAAATTTTAAATGGTGAATAAATACTTGATACAATTGCACTTATTGGTAAACCATATGTTTTTTAAGGGCCATTTTTTTGTAGATATCAAGGGTGGACAACCTTTTATACCCAAGGTGTCAATTTTTTTCAGTAAATAAAAAAAATGGTAATATGGACATATTTGGCAGTTATACATAAACACATTGGATTATATACTAACATAAACAACAAAATAGAAAAGGTTAAAAAGTGTGTGTAACATCTTTCCTTTAATACTTTTCTCTACCTTTCCATCTTTCTCCCACTATCCCCTACCCCTCTTCCCTCCACGCTGCCCATTCCTCTCGTATTTTAATGTATTAAAAATAAAATAAATTCACCTGAGCTTTCAGTTTTAAAGTTATCGTACCCATGCAACACCAAGTTTCTTGTTTTCCCCTCTCTCCTCATCAATACTATAATGAAACACATTTTTTTTTACATATTCTTGCCCAACGCCAAGTTTCTAGTCTCCCCCCTAAACACTTTAATGAAACACGTATTTGTTTTAAGGTATTCCCTGGACATACAGAAAACTTCCATTTATATCAAAGATAACACACTTAAACATTCGAACGTTAGTTTATGTTTATCATTTTAAAAAGATGTTTTGTGACAAAAAATATTTTAACAAATAATTCATGTTAAGTATAAGTAGCAATACACATGAAAAAATTTAAATTGCTTAAAATATTTCAATAATGGCATATATAGAAAGAGCTTGATGATCTAAGAAAGAATCTTTTTAAATTTTTTAAATCTGACTAAAAATAAGGAAGTTATGACTATTTTTGTGCCTCACACGATTGGATATTTTCCCCTCTTTAAGATCATATGTGTTTCGTCACATTTTTTACACTAATTTTTCAGTAAAATTGTTATATCTTTGTTAAAATACAAGATTAAGCAATGAAATTTACCATATAAATGTATTTTTGTACAAGGGATCAGAATGTGCCACTGAAAATCTCCAGAAATTAATGGTTTCCAAGTAATCTGCACTAAATGCACATAAATATGCTGCAATACCTTAAAAATACCATGTATCCATTAAAAGAAAGAAGTTAGAAAACTCAAAGTTGAATTGTAATACATTTTATGTACAAGAAACTAAAATCTAATACTAGAACTGTTTAAAAATGAATATATTGCAAGATTTCTTTGGCATTATTATAGATTAACACCTTCCGCTAACTCACCCCCGTACCTCCCCAAAATATGAGATTCTACTTTTTTTATTTAGGCAATTAAAAAAAATTTAAAAACTTGGCAGAAAGAAAGAAACAAAAACATTTTAGAATTTAGAGTGGGGATCAGTTTCACATAAAATAATCCCCCATTTTAAGGCCATTCTAGCGTTTTAGGACAGTTAATTATTTTTTATATGGGAGATAAATCCTGTGCGTTTTTCTTGTTTTTCTTCTTTTTTTTTTAGACGATTATGAGGGTCTTTGTGAGAGATGGGGAGGGGGGGGGTAACCACTTGAACTTCAGGTTAGTGGTAGGGCTAGGGGCAATTAAGTGTGAACACCCTGAAAACTTAGCAGAAAGAAAAAAAAACAATTCATTTAGAAGGTCGAGTGGGGGATTAGTTTCACATATATTTAATGTAGAATAATTCACCATTTCCGGGCCATTCTAGCGTTTTAGGGCATTAATCAATTTTTTTCTATGGCAAATAAATCCTGTGCGGTTTTTTTTATGGGGGGTCTGCTTTTTTTTTTTTTTAATTTTTAGACGATTATGTTTGGTTTTAATGGGCTTTTTTGTAGGATATGAGCTTCCTACTCGGACTTAGGGTTAGTGATAAGGTTAAGGAAGGGGTTTTGTTTTGGATGGAGTTTTTTAGGGGGTGGCTTGCCACTCATATTTAAGGTTAATGGTACGATACGTTCAAGAAGGCATTTTTAGGAGGTGGGCTTGTTAGTCGTACCTAGAGTTAATGGTAGAGTAATTATTTATTTTATAAATTTCACTAAAAGGCAAGAATGGCCGGGAAATCGGAGATCATTTTACATTAAATTTATATGTGAAACTGATCCCCCACTCTAAATTCTAAATTATTTTTTGTTTTGTTTTTTCTTTTTTTCGCCAAGACTTTAAGGGTGTTTAAAAAAGTAGAATCTTAATTTTTTTTTTAAATTGGCGACTAGAAAGTCATTACTACTAGAAGTTCGAAAGTTGAGTGAAAACCAGTATTTTTTAAAGTATTTTTTATAAAAGAACCAAATAGGATTAACTTTTTTAAGCACAAACATATTTTTGTCTTTTTACAAAGCTTTACAAGATAAGTTAGCTGCTGCTGATGTTATATCAGCAATACTAGCAGCCATTGTTGACTTTCGCTCAAAAAAAGGACAATATTTTTTTGGATAAGGTAATTTAAAATTACTACTACGGAAAGACAAAACAACATACAATTATAATTTTAATGCATAAAAAAAGATAAAAGATTAATTTATTTACTAGTTGGGTACGAAAAATGTAACAACATTTTTTATATTCATATTTAAAAAATTTTAAAATTCGTTCTAGAATGAAAATAAACAAAAAACTGCCTCGTGTTTATAACTGCTACTACAATGTTTTTCAAACGAAATAGAAAACGCTTTTTTTTTCCGGATAGGGTCATGAAATATCAGGACTACCAAAAGAGAACACATATATACAATTATAATTTTAATGCATAAAAAAGTAAAATGATTGATTTACTTACTAATTGGGCGACGGAAATGTATTTTTCAAAAATGTTCGACCGACGGCGAGTTTAAGTCTTATTTTTAAAATTTCAAAAAAAATGAATGAGCCGAATTACTTCGTACACCGACAAACATTAAAAGTGATACTTTCTCTGATTAGTCTCCAAATTTCAGGACGAAATTCCACACACAGCAATGGTACGAGACTTTTAAACGAAGGGGGGGGGGTCAAAGAAAAAAGTGACGTAAATTGCTGAAAATAGCGTTAACATTTTTTTGCCTTTATTTGCTCAAAACTCTTTAAAATATATAATGTATATTATTATTCATGAATGCACCTGAAAGGATATTCATTTCCTAGCAAAATGATGGTATTTTGAGCACTTAAAGTGCTTTAGTTGTTAAGATATGACTATTTTAATAGAACTACCCTCAAATTAGCGATTATCCAAACAGTTTTCTGGTCGATGTGTATTGCTAGTATAAGATAAACGTTGCATAATATCAAACTAAATTACATGAAAAACAAGATTCTTGTCTCCTCTCTCTCCTACTGAACACTGTAATGAAACATACATTTTAATGTATTTCCGAGCAATGCCAAGTTTCTTGTCTCCTCCCTCTCCCCCCTAAATAATATAATGAAACCTATATCTGTTTAAATGTATTCCCAGGCAACGCCGAGTTTGTTATTTTCCCCAGAGTTTCTTGAACACTAAATCAAAAGGAATTAGTGTTCCTAAAGGCTCAACAATTTTTATTTTCAAAATTACTACATGATAACATTAAAAAGTCGCTATAAATGTCGACCAATCTGACTAATTCTACTCTAGTTGACCCCCAAAAAATCCATTATTTTTAATTAAATATTATTAGTCTGGGGCAATGCCGAAAAAGAATATATCAGCTTTGTGGGTGTGACCTGTGTAGTTTTTAATTTTTAACTGGACCACACAGACGACTTTCCTTTATATAGTAGAAGATATGTTACTCGGACTGCTTGGTTCATGCGTGTTTCCGATCTTTGCAATTGTCATCAAGGCATATTTTGTTGTTTATTTAGCGTATGGAGATTTTTCCTTTGTATAATTTGAGAAGTTCCTTCTTCTTTCGTGTGAATCAGATGATTCTAGTGTTGGCATTAGTTTCCCCAATGTTTTTCTAGTTAGAAATCTTTCTGGAAAGACATCGGGTACTTACGGGAAGGACCACGAGAAGGTTGCCAACATCCCTAAGTGAAAGTGGTACTGTGCCTTGAAAAAGATGAACTGATTCTTAAGAATGCACGCTTTAGTAGCTGCTCTAAAATATAAATTAATAATAATTTTGTTTAGAAACAAATAGTTTATATAGATATTAGCAGGGCTACACAGTGTTGCCCAGGGCAAAAGTGTAACATCTCTCTACCTCTCTCTATCCTTCTCCCCCTCTTTTTCGTCCGCCCAGCCCATTCCTCTTTGGACATACACACACAACTCTCCTTTATATAATGGATTTCTCGAGGAATAAGTCAGTATTTTCTTCCCAAATTAATACATAAAATGGCTAAAAAACTGCCCCCCCCCTGACGAAACTTGACCCAGTTGACTACCAAAGAATGAATTTTTTTTTTTAATTTTAGATATTATTCAACCAAGTTAATGCTGATCCAGAATATACCAACTTTGTGGCTGTTTATTTTGTAGTTTTTCTTTTACTTTTAGCTGGACACACACACACACTGACAACTGCCCTTTATATAATAGACTAGCAGGGCTACCCGGCGTTGCCCGGGGAAAAAGTGTAACATATTTCTATTAAAACTTCTTTCTCTTTACCTATCTCTGTTGTTACAGAGAAAGGTTAGTTGAACTCAGTCACCGAAGAGAAGTTGAATGTTATTTCCTATCCCCTCCCCTATCCTAAACCCTTACTCGAGGGGAAGTCAAACGCTATTTTCTGTCAGCGGATCTCTCCTTCCCTCTCTTGAAACTTACGCATTGCCTTGACCTCAAATCAAAGTGCATGTGACCTTTTGCATGATGAACCTTTCCAACACACCCACGTACCTGCCTATGCATATCGGCAGAGATAGATATAAAAAGAGAGTCGGCAAGTTGACCAGCTGGTTACTGTCAGTCAAAGAGTCAGTTGCTGTCAACTGAAGACAAATCTCGCTAATTGTTGCCACGAGGGAATGAAAAAGAAGAAGAAAAAACAGAAGCACATGGCCCGTCGAGTGGCCCTGGGATTTCTTCTATATTGATATACAGCCTAAAGTGAATCTCAATGCTTCTGAGACGAATTCTCTACATCACCAAGATCTGCCGCTGACCCAAACATCTTACAGTATCGCCGAGAGAATATTACTACAAATCTTATATGAGGATTCTGCAGCGCCAACCAAAACTCTGAGACCCCACCCCTATGCCTTATTTCTGAAGGACTTGTGCCTTGGCATCTACCATTGACTTTTACATCCAAAGATTAGTGTCAATCTTGGATGATTGTTTAGTTCCTAGACTATTGAACTTTTCAACTCCTGTGGGGAGTCTTGTACTACTTCTCTATTTTAGTAAGTGACTAGCAAGGCTACCTGGTGTTGCCCGGGGCGATAAAAAAACAAAGTAGTACGAATTAAAGAGTGTGTGTAACATCTTTATATAAAAACTTCAATCTCTCTTCTTTCTCTGTTGTGAACTGGAGAATCCCCTCTCTCTTTATTGTTATTAATATCGTGCCCTACAGACCTACTAGCCACTTCCAGACACATTTTTTTTGCATTTATCATGGTCACATGCTCACCGCCATGGTCCCAGCGAAGGCTGTGCGTGACATTATCCATCTCTCTTTTCCCTTCCCTGTCCCTCTCTTTCTACTCCACAAGACCATTCCTCTTTCTGAACATACACACACATATACACAGATAGTTCGCCTTTAGATAGATTCCTTGAGGAATTAGTTGACATAATGTAAGTAACTCCATGATCAAAAATCAGGGTTTTTGGGTTTTTTTTTTACTTTAGTTCACTCCTAACAAGGCAATTTGCCGTTGTAGATGTAAGGGGCTACTGAGAATTAGGGTGAAAGTTTAGGGGATCATCCTTAGTTGGGAGCTGTGCAGCAAGATGCTGGTTCACATTAGTTTTAAATTTCTGCATGTCGGTACAATCAAGGAAGCAGGGAGGGAGTTACAAAGGCTGGCAGCTCGAGAAAATAAGCTATTGGAGTAGAAGGCTCTCCGGCATCTGGGGACCTCCACAGTGAATGGATGGTATTTAGCTGATTGTCTGGTTGGTTGAGTGTATTTACGTCGAGGGGGCACCAGAGCAACAAGTTCATCAGAGCACATTTTATTGAAATACTTGTAAAACAAGCAGAAGGATGCAACATTGCGGTGATGGGACAGGAGGTGAAGCTTGGTGGATAGTAAGGAACCTATTAGATTAGCAACTTTTTTTTTACCTTGTCTCTTTCCACGTCTCCTGAGGGTGCCCGGTTTTCTTTTTGCTGTCCAGTTTTAGGTCTCTGCAAGTGCTGGTTAGGGCATGTTGAAAGAACATGCCCGAACCAGCGAAGACGGTTTATCCTTATAGAGACATCAAGTTTTTTGATAGCCAATTTATCAAGTAGAGTGTCTGACCTAATGTTCTGGATCTAGTCTTGCTTTATGTTGCATATCCACCTAATCATTGTCCTGTCATTTCTCTGGATTCAGGCAAATGAGGCCTGGGTAAGAACTCAACAATTATTGCCATACAACATAAGATTTCTTATGCAGCTACCATAGACCTTATCCCTGGTAATAATTGGGATGGCTTGGGATGTTAGTATTGGGAGAAGTTCTCTGAACTTTCCCCCAATCTGCCTTGACTCAGATGGTCGAAAATATATATTTATATCTCCATTACATCTAAATTGTTAGACTTAAAAATAAAAACAAAAACAAAAATAATGTGCAAGGATAAATTTCCCAGTTTCAGCTAATTGCAGTACAAATTTCAATAGATATCCGAGCCTTTCTGGAAAATTGCAGACTTTGCAGGTTACCATTGGATCACTGAAAACAATACCAATATATTAAGACATAAGAATTACGACTGTTAGATGGAAGCAGATTTCCATTTAAGAATAATGATTAAACGTTTTGCATTTGAAAGGGAAGTAACTCTTTGCTCTTGTTGTCTTGCTTGAGATAATGTGCCTTTTGAAAAAGCAGAGTTATGTCTCTTGCATTCGGCCAGCTGACATTCTTCTTTTTCTTCTTTGCATGTCTTTGAAGCATGTGGTCATACAACAGCTTCATTTTTTTACGCAGTCTTTTGCATTATTGTTGTACTCTGCAAGATCTTTCAAGCTGCACTGGTTGGGCAGTAGAGGGCAGACAGGACAGTGTTGCATTGTATGGTCCTCCTCTCCACATTCACAGATGGTTGGCTCAGTTTTGTAGCCCCACATACTTATAGCAACTTTTGATTGTCCCATTCCCATTCTTAGGTGGTTGAGTGTTTTCTATTGAAGCTAGGGTGCTTCTGAACCGGGAGGGAGTTCTTCAGAAGGGGGGATTCCCATATCAATGGGGGGGGGGATTCTCTAACCGTCTGATCCACAGCTGTAGTCTGGTCTTTTCCTGTGATGTTGTTAGAGGTTCGACATAACTAAGGAAGCTTCTCCTTGACTTCAGTCGTTGGACCATTGGTTCACGTCCATGAAGGAGATGGTGTTCATCACTGATAGTCTTTGTGATCTCTCCTCGGTTGGCAACTTCCCGTCTCACGTCTGAAAGGGCAATGCCAGTGAGGAGATGCAGGTTGGTAGGCTTCAGGCAGCCAGTGATCACGCAGCAAGTGTTGTTCAATGCAGAGTCTAGTTTTTTGGTATGCGTTGATCTCTCCAAACAGGACAAGCATACTCTGCAGAGGAATAGCACAGGGCTAAAGCAGTACATCTTAGTGTGTGTGCTGTGGCTTCCCACTTGGAGTTGATCAGTTTCCGTAGGATGTTGTTCCGTGAGCTGACTTTCATTTTTGTCTTCTTTACATGTTCCCTGAATGAGAGGGTGCGGTCCAAGGTTACGCCAAAGTAGACAGGGTTGGTGCGATTCTCAAGTTGTATTCCAAACCATGTGACGTTTAGAGGTCAATTGGTCTCCCGATTCCTAAACAAGCAGACTTGAGTTTTTACCGGGTTTGCATGCAGGGGGTTACTCTCGTAGAAGAGGAGTAGCTCATCTAAGGCTGAGTTGGGGTTTGTTTCTACCGATTCAAATGTACTCCCTTGGGATTTTATGCAAAGGTCGTCAGCATAGATGAACCATTCAGTGTTCTACTTTATTAGTTGGTCACTAGTGTAGATGTTGTACAGTAATAGGGTCAGCGCACTACCTTGAGATAAGCCATTCTTTTGTCGACGCCAGCGATCATTTGTAAAGAGTAACATAAAAGCGCCTGTCTTTTAAGATGGCTCCAATTAGGTCTGTGAATGCCAGATCTTTTGTCAGCTCTAAGATCTTTTTCAGGGGGAGGCGGTGGTTTACAGTGTCATACGCGGCAGACAGATCGACAAAGACGGCTCCCGTTACCAGTTGTTTCTAAACCCCATCTTCAGTGTGCTGAGTAAGATTCAGGAGTTGGCTTATTGTGGATTTGCCAAGCCAGAATTCTGCTTGTTGGAGGATGATGGCTGGTTCAGCAACTGAGGCTAACCTATTGAGGATTAGGCGCTTAAACAAGTGGCATAGCAGGAAGATCAAATGGAAAAGCTGACATTGAGGAACAGCATTCAATGGATGTGTCGCACAGCGACTACAATTAATTACGTCCTCATTATCAAGTAATTTATTGTCAGTTGTAATTATATAATAAATAATCATATTTATTGATCTATACAGAAAAATTCTCATTCAATTTATTTTTCATATTCATGTCTTACCACTCACAAAGACCACATTACTTCGGCGACAATCTTGAAAAAGAGGAAAGTTGCAAAAGAAACAGGCGGACATATTATCACTAAATCTCCATAATGTATGAATATAAATGGCTACTTGTGTAAAACTCAAAATGCATAAATAAAAAAATTGAACAAATAATCAATAAAAAAAGCAAAGATCATTTACAATATTTGATACTAATATTAAAAGAATTACTTATACAGAAAATAAACGAAAATGTGAGATACGTTAACTCCTTTTAGAATCCTTTTCATCTAATAAACAAAAAAAAACTAATTTCATTTATTCTCCGATCGGCATATGCTAATTCTTCTATATATAAAAATGAGATTCTACCGATTTTAAGAGATCACAGGTTAAAAATTTTTTAAATGGAAAGAAATTCCACTATTTTTAGATGATTACATGTAAATAGCCTGAAAAAGTAGGCAGTAAAAATATTTTTTTTTTTAGTCTTTAAAAATGCTATCTGGTCCGGAAGTGGGTGATCATTACCACCATTAGATCTTTTTTCTTTTAATTTCTTTTTATCATTTACTTTTTCTAGGCTATTTACATGTAATTAGTTAAAAACAGTAGAATTCCTTTCTTTCTTTTTTTTTGTGAATAAGCAAAGGAGCAGGACTACAGTTTTACCCTCTGATTAATAATTAATGACACAATTTCATGGCACCATCACAATCTGTATGCATTGCTATTGGGGCATAAAGTACTAATTTTGCTAATTGCCACAGCTAATTAATGCAAGCAAATATTACAAAATGAAAACTAATGAAGATTTTAGTCTTTGATAATTTGCAATAAAAATATCATGTATTTGGATTATTTGGACTGTTATATTCATGACGTAACCTCCAACCTTCTGCAGGTGCATCTTTTTGAACTTGGGAAGCTGTACAGAATTTTTATCTTATATGATTGATAGGTTGTTACAGCATGTCAACCATCATAGGAGCATTTTATGCTGAAATTGTACCGATTTGTAGATTAATGTTTTGTTACTGGTTAGGCTCAACATTGCTTTACTTCAGTGACCTTATGGGGAACAGGTGTGTTAATGTGATTATAGTCATATATTTATGTGATATCTGAACACTTTACCATTCGATCATTGACAGCAATAAGTTAAGTCAGAGAAAGAATTGAGACAATGCAAAAGATGGCACTAATGAAAACAAAGGTTACAAGAGAAATGGGTAAACATGTTATCATTAAATCTTTAATTAGAATATGACAATCAAGATGAGAATTGTAGTGTGAAGAATTCAAATAATATAAATTCCCAATATTCACTCAACATAAGATATAATTGTAAAATACACATTTTTATTTCAAAGATATCATACACCTGGTGCGTGTTCCAGGATAGTGGCATCGTTCTCCATGCTTACCTACAAAGAATGGTTTCAAAGACTAAAGGAAAGTAGAAAGTGGACCTTAGGTTTACTTTCAGCAGCCTCATAACTCTCATTTCCCTTATTTTGTCCTGTAGTCCTCACATTTCATGAGCGATGTTTCTGACAAAAGGGGGAAGAATTGCTGTTTTCTGGGTCGGAATCTAACCATCTAACACTTATCGTTGGCTAGTTTTTTACCTTGAAGTGGTAATTTTTTTTAGCTCCTTGTATCAAGTGGCTTCATGCCTTGTCTGGAGCAATTTCCATTAAAAAAAAATCTGTCCTCACTTTAGCAGTGAAAGATGCAAGGGGATCCGATTCTGACATGCAGCATCATCAACGGGAATGCAAATCTACCTTAAGAGTTTTTCCACTTAGTCGCAGTTTCCAAGGTCACCCAGCTGCAGTTTTCAAGATCACCCACAGAAGATCTAGCATTCTCGCTTTCGTCTAAATAGAAGAAAATGAAGCATTCTCTATCAGTGTTTCTGCTCTCTAGAGAGGAGGTTGTGATGATGCCTCCCATATCCAGGTTTAAAGTCATTTCGGACAAACATTCAGATGGTATACAGATTCAATATCTTCTGTCTTTTTACATGGCTTGTCACATTATTCATCTCTGTCCTTCGGCGGGAAGATGTGACTTTAAGGTCGAAGAAGTGGGATTTGAAGCCAACACCTTAGAGAAATAGCACTCTAGTCGAACAAAAATTGCCTGAGTAGCTATGTCGGCATTCCCCGGTAGGGACGCTTCAGGCAATCAGCAATAAACTAACCCCTTCTCAAAGGGTGAGAAGGTAAAGCTTGCGTAGGTGAACCTCGTAGAACTGCACAGGACTATATCGTAGCCCAACAGAGAACAAGCCACCTCAATGGTTTACACTCTGTCGGTCTTTGCGAATAAAATTGACCGATTTATTTATTTTAAATAGATAAATAATATTTAAAAACAAGAATCAACATTCAAATCTTTATGTATACTCTTCATTATCTATTTGCATTATCATGTACAATAGTTAACAACCAATTTAAAATGGCTATGTACTCTTCAAAAGAATATCAAGTATAAATAATGTCCCTTTGTGCAAGCAGGATTGAGAGATTGAGGTAGGATTATCTGCCCCTGTATAGACCAGACGAATAACAAAGAGGGAATTTTAAAATAGAGGATGCTACCAAAATCAGATTAGTGACAGACGATCCCTCCTCACTCATAGCAATTCCTTCAGTTGTAAAATTGTTAAATAAATCATTTTATATTGTTGATCTCAGAATCGTTTTCATCCATTTATTTCTTCATATTAGTGTCATCACTCACACACACTTCACAACAATAGTATTATTTTGAAATTGGATTCATGTAGCAATATTGGTCTGGGATGTGTAAAAATTGTTAAATATGGAAAATTCCACATATGGTCAGTTTAAACAGGAAAATAACATTTTTCATTAGAAGTCTAATTAGAGATTAGAACTATATGTCAGGATATGATCTCACAGACGGGAAGTCCAAAATAAGACGTAGCTAAGAAGAGAGAAGTCTTTCTCTTTGGTCGGTGAACTCAGAAGATTCAATCGTCCCTTTTGCAGCTTTGTCTTAATCCGACTCTTTGGGGAATGAGCAATAGAGTATGTAATTTTACAGTGCTGTAAAACTAAAAGAATAAAACATCGAAGAGCATGTAACCATTAAGCAAGAATATTGTCGGGAAGGAAGGGGGGGGGGATCTATTAGAGGAGTAGATGGAATAAGTCCAGGAAACATCTGCCATTACTAACCAGTAGAGTGTTACCACGGTCGACCAAGGAAAGAGTCTATCAGGCATGTGTGTTGATGTATGAAAGTGAAACCTGGCCAGTGATGGTTAAGAACATACGTTACATGAAGAGAAATTATGTGAGAATGATATAATGAATGTGTAATGTAAGTCTTAAAGACAGGCATAGTTTTGATGCCCTCGGGGGAAAATTAAATTTGGACAGTATAGGGAAATGTGTGCAGAAAAGTAGACTTTGATGGTATAGCCATGTTGAAAGAATGGATGAGAATGCTTGGGTTAGTAGATGTAGAACAGTTGAGGTAGCAGGTTCAGTTCACAGCGGAAGTCCAAGGAAAACATTGGAGGAATTGATAATAATGGATCTGAGAGAAAGAGGGATAAATAAAGACCTAACCGAAGAGAGGTTACATTGAAAGTCAGTTTCTTAAAGCCGTTCAACACATGTCAGTATGTAAAATGGTCTTCAATGTCATCATCATCATTGCTACCAAATAAGAATGCGAACAACTATTCCTGCTGTTAAAACACTATAGTGATGATGGCTGTCACCATTGCTGAGAGACATCATTATCCAATGAATTCATTTTAGTAAATTGCCTCTTCAGTTCTTCTTTTCACTAACATGCATTATAGTACCAAAAGAATTTAAGTGTAATTTGACATGGCAGTCAAATTATACTTCCTATAGAGTAACGGATAAAAGTGCTAAATTATAATCATTTCTAAGTGACAGTCTTCTGGGGGTTTAAGGTTCAATCTTCAGTACGGGCGATACTAAGAATACAATTACAAATTACTTAAAACTTCTACCAAGTCATGGCTGATGCAACAAGAGCAAGCTACCCCCATCGATTAAATAATGGGTTGTGTTTGAAATTCGTACAGATTCCCGAGTTCAACGAGATGCACCCAAAAGAAGGCCGGAGATTACATCAGCCGAAATGTTGTGAGAATAAAAAAACAAAATGAGAACAGTAGTCTAAATAATCAAAATAATACAGTAAAATTATATGTTCGATAAAATTCTTGTAAAATTTGTATATATAACAACAAATCTCCGATTGAAATTTTATAGACCCATGCACATGGTGATTGCATTGTAGGATTAGTTCTTTTTAGAAAATAAACAATTGTAAAGATAATTATAATGACTTCTACTTTTGTAGTAAAACCAATGATAATTATTCTTCAGGTAGTTGTCTAAAGAACTCATCCGGTTCGATCGCAGCATTATGTGATCTTTTTAAGAAAGCTTTTAATTCTCTTAATAGACTATTATATTTTCTATATATTTTTTAAAATTTAAAGTATAATCTAGCATATAAAGTTATCTTGTTAGATTTTCAAAGTCGGACTCAAATAGCATTTAAGCTGACAAATCAAATTTTGCTTCTAACTAAGCAATTTTATATTTGTTATTGTTGTACCATGTTATTGGCAATATAATAACATATTTTGCTACAATTTGTTTTTAAAATTACTTAGTTCAGTCCAGATAACTGCTAATACGAAACATTTTTAAATACTCACATAAAAATAAAAATCAGCAATGGGGGATAACTCATATTTTAGATTGAAGAATATAATAGAAGTTGTTTAATTTTTGATTGTTTGAACATAAAGTAAAAACTAAAATAACTTAACTGCATCCTGGCCAATGCCAAGTAGGTAAAGCTGGTTTAACAATGGGTTTTGTTTGATGGTTATAAATTCTTGTTTGCCATTTTGGCTTTTGAAAAAATGTTTTGACTAGTAAATGCATTATAGCTTTTTCATCGGTTATTGTACATTTAATCTAGGAAAGGTGCTTTATTGGTATAGTTTGGGGGAACATTTGGGGGAACATTCAGAAAATTTTCTGAATGTTCCCCCAAACTGCTTTTGGTTTAAAAGAGGAATTTACTTTAACATATTTTTGCCAGTATTCATTTTTTGTTACTTGATTTATTTTTCTAGCATTTGCTTGTACATCAGAATGCGAAGAGCTGCTCTTAAAATATCCTGGAGGCGGCACCCCACGAGGGAACAACTCTACAGACACCTTCCTAAGATCACAGCCCTGATCAGAGAGAGAGAGAAGAACCAGATTTGCTGGTCACTACTAGAGGGCTAAGGATGAAATCGTCAGTGATATTCTTTTGCGAAGGCCAAAACAGCAATGTGGTTCAGTGGAGAGACCGCACAGAACCTACATCAAGCAACTATCAGAGAACTCACAATGTCTATGAAGACCTACCTGGTGTGATGGAGGAGAACGAGAAGGCGCAAGAGAGACACTACCACGACTAGATGATGATGATGAACTTAACTATCCATTTCCTTTTGCCATTGCTTCGACTTGCTATATGACTTTAATTGAATTGTGCTATCATTGTATTTATTACTAGTTGGACCTGTATCCCAGCGTTGCCCGCGAAAATTGAGGAAAACAAAAAATCGCAACCCCCCCCCAAGTAAATTGACCGGGAAAAACCAGAAAGTCTCTTTTCACCCAAAATGCTAAACCATTATGTACGATAAAAAAATATTTGTAAAAAGTTGGGGGATGGGGGGGGGGGGGATCACTGTTGTTTATAATTTACAATATTGAACCAGATCACAACTCCCAAAAGTAAATTGACCTGAAAAGAGTGTGTCTGACCATATCACCCAAAATGCTCATTTTCTATCCACGATCAAAGAAATATGCATAAATAGAACTATGTAATATAATGAAAACAGTCATTAGATTAGAAAACAATAATAACAGTGAATTACTGAGATGTCCTGTTGCAAATCAATATGCAAATTAGTTTGCCTGAGTATGTCGATTGCGTGGCTATACTCAGAATATTATAAAGCTGAAGTTCAATTTTGTAAATAAATTTAAGGTTTTTAATGTCACTGTCAGTGTGATAAACGACCAAACTTCATAGCAATAACAACTTTAAAAATGCTTATAATATTTGTAAAAGACTTCAATAAAAAAAAATTTAAAAATTGTTTACCCAACAAAATTTGTCAACCAGAAATGTAAATTGCCTCCAAGACTTAAATGCAAAGGTGACCAAGCATAACTGAATATATTTAAGGAATCATCGGTTTCAATGATTAACGCAAACAAAACCATCGAACAAATGCTAATCGACATTTGAATCCAACATTTGCTATTAAGTAGCATAACCCACCGACCATAAAACAGTTTTGATAATCACAGATTTCAAGGTAGTTCTACTAAAATAGTCATATTTTAAAAACCAAAGCACTTCAAGTCGTCAAAATACCACCATTTTGTTTGTAAATGAATATCCTTTCACATACATTAAGAAATAATAATCTACATTATATATTTGTAGAGTTTTAAGTAAATAAAGTCATTAAAATGTTAACGCCATTTTCGGTCATTTATGTCAATTTTTTAAACCCCCCCCCCTTCTTTTAAAGATATCGTACCATTCGTCTTTGGGGAATTTCATCATGAAATTTAGAAAACAATCATGAAAAAATATCAATTTCAATTATTGTCAGGGTACAAAATTAATTGATCCATTATTTTTTTTGTAATCTTAAAAATAAACCTTTAACATGACGTGTATCGAACATTTTTTTTAACTATTTTTCGTACCTCAACTAGAAATAAATCAATCTTTAATCTTTTTTTATGCATTAAATGACTTTCTTGTCGCCAATTAAAAAAAAATAAGATTTCTTTTTTTAAGCGATTACGCATAGATACTCTAAAAGTCTTGATGGAAAAAAGACAACAAAAAATAATTTAGAATTTAGAGTGGGGGGATCAGTTTTGCATACAAATTTAATGTAAAATGATCTCCCATTTCCCTGCCATTCTTGCCTTTTAGTGCAATTTTTTAAATATTTTTTAAAGCTGAAAACTTGATATAAAATAAATAATTACTCTACCACAAACTCTAGGTTCCAGTGACAAGCCTATGGTCTTAAAGAGGGGGAAATATCCAATTGTGCGAGGCACAAAAATAGTCATAACTTCCTTATTTTTAGTCAGATTGTAAAAAATTTTAAAGATTCTTTCTTAGATCATCAAGCTCTTTCTATATATGCCATTATTGAGATATTTTAAGCCATTTAAATTTTTTCATATGTATTGCTACGTTAAGAATCAAAATGATGGTATCTATGCACATGCAATGGAATATGCTGCTTGATTCGCTCAACCAATCACTAAGATGTGCATCCTATATTTTCTTTATCTTTCTTTCAACTGTCATCGCTGACTCGTGTCTGGTAGTGGCAGATCACAATGAATGGCCCAAAACTGTCTGTCCTGAGCCAGCCCTATTCAATTTCATTCTAGATTTCATTTCAATGTATTAGGACATCTTGTTGCTGGTCGACCGAGCTGGCGCTTTATGTTGATCGGCAGCCACCATCTGTGTCCATCATTCGTCTGTGCTTCAGGTAAGGTAGCCTGCCTATCTCTTATCCAACTTCTCGGCTGAATCAACGATCCTGGCAGACACTCACACCTACTCATTGCAGCCCATTGGTTGACAGCTAGCTTCTACCGATCAACCGCAATAGTCGACCAGGTCTCTGACCCATATAGCAAGGGCCGGCACACATCAGGAGATCCCATATAGACCTATTTAAACCGATATGTGAAACAATACATAAATCCGATCTTGGTTGTACCCCCCCCCCCTCAACTTTTCGTTAAAATGTATACAGATGTGTGGGA
Source organism: Sepiola atlantica (assembly GCA_963556195.1). Classification (NCBI taxonomy): domain Eukaryota; kingdom Metazoa; phylum Mollusca; class Cephalopoda; order Sepiida; family Sepiolidae; genus Sepiola; species Sepiola atlantica. The sequence goes on along the minus strand of OY744515.1, from coordinate 206,839,228 downwards.
TAACATAACACTTTGGATGAATGGATTTACAGAGAAACTGCATTGTTGATGAAATAGATCCCTTTTAAATATTTATTATTATTATTATTATTATTATCATTATTATTATTATTGTGTGTGTGTGTGTGTATAAACTATACATTACAGTGTCTGTTCGGTGTACTCGGGTTTCATCAATCTGGTCATAATAGATCTGATGAAGAATCCGGCTAATTGAAACAGATCGACTCTTCAGCACCTTTCAGTTGGCGAAGACTCAGAGAAAAAATTGTTGTATGATTTTAATTGAATTGTGCTATCATTGTATTTATTACTAGCAGGACCTGTGTCTTGGTGTTGCCTGAGGAAAAAAATTTAAAACAAAAAAAAAATAAATAAAAATAAAAAAATTTTTTTAAAAAATCGAGCAAACCACGAATCACAACACAAAGACTTTTCCACCAAGAATGCTAAATTATTATTGACGTTTTTTTGGGGTTTTTTTTCAGAGTCTTCACCAACTGAAAGGTGCTGACGAGTCAATTTGTTTCAACCAGACAGATTCTGTAACAGATCCATGAAACTTAGGTACACAGCCAGCCACTATTTTAAATAAAATATGTAGCAGCTATCATGCAGGTCCAGAAGGAAAAAGAATGAGGGTTGCACCGTACATTGTCCATCTGGGATTGAACCCAGAGTGTTCTAGTCACCAAATAGAAATGTGTGCATTTTGTCACGCGACGAGACTTCACATATGCAAATGAGCCTTGTTTTGCATGGGCTAATTCTCCTCGTGATAAAAAGCTTAGACACTTTGCTCTGGGGGAAAAGCGAGAAAGGTTGACGTTGTGACTACGTCGAGTGCAAAGAGAAAAAGAAAGAAAGGAATCAAATTCTGGACGGAAAGTTTGATTGTAAACGTTGTGTCGTTCTCGTGCGTGTTTGGACTGTTGGTAGTGAAAAAAACAAAAAAGACAATTCGGCGTCTCGTTTGAACTCAGTCTTTATTTCTATCTCAGCGTTTGTGTGCTGTTTATTTGAGACATAATGGCGGATGCTAAGTTCGACCTAAAACTCCCCTAAAACCCTGAGTTTGACGGATCTACGTCTGTGGTGGACTGGGTTGAGAGAGTGAAGCTGACCTGTCGTTTATGTGGGTCAAGCAGGTCGAGTTGGTCATTCCCCTTCGACTAACAGGAGGCGCTCTAGATGTTTACCAGCAGCTAAGCAAGAATGATCAGGCTAATGTCGAGCAGACGAAGTCTGCGCTCTACAAAACTTTTGACCGGAAAACGTTTTACTTCCCGGAAACTATTGGCAGACGAAACAGTTGATGTCTTCTTTGCTGCATTGAAAAAGCTGGCCGTTCTGTTTGGAGGGTTGCCTGAACAGACTTTCGTGTACGCATTTGTGGCCGGACTCCTTGTTCAAGTGAAACAACTCCTGAGGGGATCCGTAAGCATAGAAGCAATACCGATAGAACAGCTACTTGAGCACGCCCGTGCTATCATCAGGGATGAAACGGAACTTGATGAGCATGTCGTAATGGCCACGCAGCTGGCCCAGAGAGTGCTTAAAAATTCGCAGAGGACAGACTCGCATGCCAATGTAAATTGTTTCCGTTGTGGGCGAAGTGGTCACATTGCAAGGAATTGCATGGATAGAAGACTGGGGCGCATACGGTGCTTCCAGTGTGGCGGGATCGGACACCTGGCCTCAAGCTGTTCGGGAAACGAGTCAGGGGACAAGATGTCAGCGCCGCTCTGCTCCCCAGACAAGATGTAAACGAGGTGCAACCAATCATCAGAGTACATGTCAACCAAACGCCTTGCTCAGCGCTTCCTGATTCAGGCTGCTCCCGTACTATAGTGAGTGCAAGGTTATGCCGCAACTGGAGCAAGAGGAGCATTAAAATAACCACAATAAATGGCGAGACACAGGCATGTTGTGGAGTAGCATTGGTAAAGATTTGCATAGACTCTGGTGTATCCGCTGAAGTTAATGTCCTCGTTACACAGAAAGACATACTGGGCTTCGACCTACTGCTCGGATATGACGCTATCAAGGCACTGGGTGGTGTTCTCATTACACCAGCTGGGACTGTGAAATTCCCTACGGCACTGATGTTTGCCGCACTTTGTATTGATCGACCAGACTTCAAGGTGGAGTTTGATCAACGTCAAAAGATCTGGACTGCGTCGTGGAAATGGACGGACGATAAAGTACCAATCAAGCTATGGAATGGCGTCACAGAATACCCCGTGGCCACGAACGTTAGAGGCGCATATGAACAAGAGCTTGACGCCTGGATCAAAGATGGCTGGTTGATCCCGTACCCCAACCAAGAGCTTGGACCTCCAAAAGGTGTTATCCCTTTAATGGCAGTGGTACAACATAACAAATCAAAGGTGCGACCAGTCATGGACTACCGTGAGCTCAATCAATATATTGAGGTTTACACGGCTGATGCTGATGTATGTGCAAGCAAGTTACAGGAATGGTGCCAGAAAGGATCGAATGTATCATTGCTTGATCTGAGAAACGCCTATCTGCAGGTGAGGGTCGACAAACTTTACGGCTATTCCAGACGGTGGTATTTCGCGGCAAGAGATACTGCCTAACCAGACTTGGTTTTGGGTTGAATGTGGCACTGCAGATCATGAAGACCATCATTAGTGCTGTGTTATCCCAGGAAGAGACCGTCGAAAAGGCAACATCGGCGTATCTTGATGACATTTACATCAATGAAGATGTCAAGTCGGCAATGCACATCCGCGCAAAATTGTTTGGCCTAACGTGCAAAGACCCAGAGCGGCTTCGAGACGGAGCACGCGTACTTGGCCTGGAAGATGGAGACGAGGAAATGTGATTTCGGACATCCCTGAAGTTCTCACAAGAAGGACCATTTTTTCCTTGTACGGAAAACTTGTGGGACACCTGCCAGTGTGTGGTTGGCTGCGTGTGGCAGTGGGTGTAATAAAACATAGGGCGAATGCGGTAACAAAAGGGTGGGATGATCAAACAAGTGATGCCCTCCTCACCCGAATGATTGCAGAAAGTGTTGAGAGAGCGACGCACGAGGACCTGACTCGAGGAGAGTGGTGTGTCAATGGAGAAGAAATGAATGTATGGGTTGACGCTAGTTCACTAGCATTGAGAGTCCTGTCGGAGAAGGATGGAGCCATGTTGGAGGATGCCCGTTGGTTGCAGGCCTGCAAACACCGCCCAACACATCAATCTTGCTGAGTTAGATGCTGTGATGAAGGGCGTAACCTAGCACTACAGTGACAAGCAAAGAGGTTGCACTTGCATACTGACTCCCTTTGCGTCTATCACTGGGTGTCCGACACGCTGACTGGGAAAGCAAGAATATGCACTAAGACGAAGGTTAGACACATTAAAGAGTCTGGTCTGCAAGTATGGCCTGGTAGTCAGCGTAACATTGGTCCCGTCATAATGCAACCTTGCTGACCAACTGACACGAGTGCCTCGCAAATGATACGATGCAATAAAGGTGGGTGCCGAGCCCGTTCAGCAAACATGCGCTGCTACAGTGAGCACAATGACAAGCAGCAGATAGAAAACATCCACAGACAGAGCAGACATCCAGGTGACAAGCAACATACTGGTACAATGTTACGCCGAAGGATGGCATGTCTCCGGCAACCGCACCCGCAAATGCCATCTACACGTACCGGACTCAGGGTAAAAGGTATCGACATTGTGCAGTCACTTGACAATGAGGAGATGGACGGGCCATATGATGTGAGAGATCATGTCTGGGTGAAATCGCCAGGCTATCGATGTACCACCAAATTCAAACGTGGACGAGTGACTGGCATGGTCAGTCAGCAATCTGTCCTGGTTGATGGAATTCCACGTCACATACGCGATCTCCGCCCTGCTTTGAAGGCGGACCATTCAACCACTGGGGAAAGTAATAGGTCGTCTGGCGATAAACTATTAATGGGCAGCGCCAGTGATCCTCACGAGAATGAAGCTGCAAGTTCAGAAGTAGAAACTTTGTCAGTAGATTTAGAAGCGGAAACTTCATCGGACGATTCAGAAGCAGAAACTGGGATACATGTCCCACTTCGGAGAAGCTCATGAATCAAAAGGCCACCATCACCCTGCATCATGTGTGATCAAGAGATCAGGAGAGAATGTAGCAGCCATCATGCAGGTCCAGACGAAAAAAGAGTGAGGGTTGCACCGTGCATTGTCCATCTGGGATTGAACCCAGAGTGTTCTAGTCACCAAATAGAAACGTGTGCTTTTTGTCACACAACAAGACTTCACATATGCAAATGAGCCTTGTTTTGCATGGGCTAATTCTCGTCGTAATAAAAAGCTTAGACACTTTGCTCTGGGGGGAAAAGCAAGAAAGGTTGACGTTGTGACTATGTCGAGTGCAAAGCGAAAAAGAAAGAAGAAAAAGAAAAGAAAAAAAGGAATCAAATTCTGGACAAAAAGTTTGATTGTAAACGTCGCGTCGTTCCCGTGCGTGTTTGGACTTTTGGTAGTGAAAAGACCAAAAAAGACAATTCGGCGTTCCGTTTGAACTCAGTCTTTATTTTATTAACTCTCTGTTACAAAATATTTTATATTAGCTCTTGTAGAACTTACGATCAAGCACTTTTTAAAAAACTAATTTGTGATACATTTACTATATATATATATATATATATATATATATATATAGTAATGGGAGGTGGTGCTACACATCGAGAAACAAAATTAAGTTTGGTTCTCCCAAAGTTCATGCTAGAGTTATCCCCATGGACCCATGTTGCAGCAGAAAAGGGCATTGATTAACAATCAATCAAGTGACAATTTTGTAAAGGTTGATGGTTCAATCCTTACTACAGACAATAATAACTAAGAATAACATAATTAATAAACACTTCTGCCTGATCATGGCTGACAGAACGATAACAATCTCCCCCTTATGAACTAAATAAGGGGTTCAGTTTTGGGTTCTGTATGAGTTCCCGAGATGGACAGAGATTCCAAAGTTCAAAAGCTGCACTCAAAGCATGTCGGAGGTTACATCGACTGAAACATTGTAAAAAAAAAAACATGACACCCAAGTAGTCAGAATAATACAAAGCATCAATCCTCATCTCAAATATTTTTCAAGAAAAGAAACGCTATCTTTATGAAAATACACTAGTCTTTAACGTTAAAGGAGTCCATTGAATATATAATTTTACTCTCAATTTTTATTGGTACTTCTCTGATGATGTTCAGTTGAAAGCAGATAATTTTAGGGGGCAATTTTTTTTTAATTTTAATCTTGTAGCAATCAACACTTACACAAAATATAAATGAGAAAAGCATACAAATATTCTGTTACGTAACCTGCAACCAAAAAAAAAGAAGGAATTAAGGAATATTCCTTAATTCCTTCTTTTTTTTTTTTTGCCTGATTTTTAAGTAAATACAGGCAATTTCATCCTAGAAGAATTTTTTTTAAATAAATAAATGAATAAGGCCTTTTTTCCAGCCGAGAGCTGTTCAAAATACTTAAAATGCAATCAACATCTTTTTGTAAAAATTGGAAACCTTTTTCCTTTTAAGCTGATATTTTTTCTAAAATAAAAAAAAAACAAATGGCTTGTTCCATTCATCTTTAGTTTATAAAAGATATTTTCTTTGAGACGAATTAACATTTAAATTGCATGATAAAAATAAATTGTGGTGATGATATTTTTGCTCTGTGAAAGCAATTTCCATGTCTACTTTTTTTTTCTTTTAAAGAGAGAAGCTGGTTCAACTTATGGCTCTAGTCTCATTTTAATTTTTTACACTGAAAGATCCACAAAATTTGCTTACCTCCCTCAACAAGGGCAAGATATGGTAAAAGGCAAGTTTTAAATGAGGGAGGCACCTGATACTTCAACAGGCCAGATGCAGGTAAAAAAAAATCATTAGAGCTTTCAAAATTACACCTAATTTTCTCCCTTTTAGAATAATGAGGTAGATACAACTACGTATTGAAGTTGGGTTTTAATTTTTCAATTTTAGCAGCCACAGCCTAATACAGAATTCGTGTGATATTAAGCATGGGTGGGTGAGATTAAACATGTATGTGTGTGGATAGGTGTGTGTAAAATTAAACGTATGTGTGGGTGTGAGAGATCAAATGTGTGTGTGTGTGAGGTTAAACACGTGCGCATGTGTGTATGAGAGGTTAAACATCTGTGAAGTACCTTTAAATGTGAGAAGAGACTAATCTTAAGAAATGGCCCCACTTCTGAGATGCATCAGCTGTAGAGACAAAGTTGGTATAAATTTGCAGTCAAATTAAAAACAATTTTACGAAAAAAATAAAGAAGATATTGGGATTGCAACTAAGTTCCCGACATTTTTTTTTGTTTGTTTTTGTTTTAATCCTTTGAATTTATTGTGTTTTCAAATTTTGGAATATAAATTTTTTTTTTTTGAGAATTCTATTTTGGAATCACTTTGTAATCTATTTTGTTTTTTTGTTTCTTTTTAGTTAATTTAAGTTAATTTCTGTTTATTTTCAGATCATTAAAATGGAATGTCAAGAAAAATTAACACTTTCGATACCTTTGTGCCTTTTTTTTTTTTTTTTTTTTTTGCTTTTTGATTTCCATCAACGAGGTTTTGAAAATCTTGCTAACGTAGAGAACAAGTTGCAAACAACAAATCAGAATACCTTGCTGATTAATTAGTCGTTATATTTTAATAAAACCTTTTACATTTAAATAAAAAAAAACAGCGGGACCTTAGTTGCCAACACAATATAACTCTACCAACAAGATAAATCCTTGCAGTAAAAAAAGAAAATCAAAAAATTTATATACAAGGTGACTCTCCAAAATGTGCCAGCCATGATCATTAAGTTTCGCACAGACGAAAAGATGGTGTGAGGTTTCGAAAAAAGACAGCAATTCCTCACCCTTCAAATGGCTCGTTAGAATGGCTGCAGGAACACTTTGGTGATCATCGCATCAGTAGAAGGCGTGATTTTGAATAGGTGTCACCGAATAAAGTCGAATGGTTGTGTAGAATAAAATGATTTTCCAGTAACAATTTTGGCTTTTCTTAATTGTGTCTTTTTTATGCTTAATTACCACTTTGAGCAATGATAATTAAAAAAAAAAAGTTACAAGAAAATTTCCAAAAGGCGGAATGCCAATCCCCTTAATGAAAGCTTTGTCACCTTTAAATCCTAAACTTAAAATATTTGTCAAAAATATTTTGTGAAAAAAGAAATGAGACAACTGAAGTTAGGTTTGGTTTGATTTGTTTTATGGCATATCGACCATCTATGGGTTATTTAATGTTGAATAAAGTTATCAAATATAATTTTATAGGTAGGGAAATTTATATCCTTAGAATACATTGCATTACTCTTAGAAAACATTACTCTTAGAAGGAAATTTTACAATTTTATTCCATTATCCTAAAAAATGTACTACTCCCAGAATACTCCTGGACATTGTTAATCTTCTTTGTTCTCAACATGATTGACTCTCAGCCACCTCCTTCTAGTATCTATTTGGGGAGAAAAATAAAAGGGAGAAATAAGGTTTTGATTTTTTTTTTTTTAAGAATCAGATTGAATAATACGGTTGGAGATGAACTTATAGATACCAGGGCATGACATGACTAGTCGATTAATCAGATCAGGCCAAAGTAAAAGAATGGCTCAGCCACCCGGATCCCGTTCTACCCACGGCCTACAAGTACTCCTCTGCATGGGGTTGTAGTCGACAAATTTGTGGCATACCAACAGAGCATATAACTGAAGTTAGGAACTTAGAAAAGTTTTCATTTTGTGGAGTTAAGCTTCTAATAACAGTAATCAGCTTAAATCTATTGTATTTGATATTGATTTGTCTATAAATGTAGTTTAAATCAAATAAAAATGGAGGACTTCTTAAAAAAGTGCAAGATGTTAGACTCACAAAACCGTTGAAGGCTATTACAAGCATAAACTGAAATGCTAACAGCAGAAAATACTGCTGCTTCTTGCTGAATTGTGGTGATTTTAGCAGCCATTACAAATCTCTTCTTCAAATGATCAATGTGTTCCCATTTTGAGAATCTGTATAATGTTTTATAATTTAACTATGGTTTAAATCAATCAGAGATAAAAGAATTTTAAAGTGGGGGGGGGGTCTCTAAAGAAAACAGATAAACATGACCCCAATTTAATACATAGATGATCATTCCTACCAAATTTTTCAGTTTATAACTTTGTTTATTTTATTTCCTTGTTTTTTTTTTTAAATTATTTTAAATACCCATTTAATATTTAGTTGTGTGGATCTGTTTGTGATTTAACATAAATAGATTTTCCTTTGGAAATCACCGGATATTAACCTCTCAAATTTTTATCAACGATAATCAGGGATATTAGTGGCCAATGGCAAAAAAGCTGAAATCGAGATAAATTTCCCAACCTGGGGGAAGTCACAGCCCTCTATCAACTTCCCAACCATACAGTTAACAAAAAAATATATTTGCTATGGGAGATAAATTCTGTAATTTTTTTTTTTGGGGGGGGGGGGGTCATGGTGAAAGGTTAGTAAAAAAAAAAGATAGTAATTACTTTTACTCCTACTAACCCTAGGTCCGAGTGGCAAGTCCCCCCTAAAAAACAAACCTTCCTTAACCTATTACCAATATTAAGTTTGAGTGGCAGCCACCCCTCCATCAAAGAAAAAAACTCAAAATCATACATAATCGCTTAAAAAAATACACTTTCCCCCAAAAAATGCAGTTTTTTCTTCTATGGCAAAATAAAAATTGATTACAGCCCTAAAATGCTAGAATGGCCCAGAAATAGGTCATTTTATGTTAAATTCCTAAGCAAAACTGATCCTCCACTCTAAAATAATTGTTTTTTCTTCTTCTTTCTGTCAATTTCTTCAGGGTGGTCCAACATAATAGCCTAAAAAAGTAGAATCTCAGTTAGGGGGGGGGGGGGGGGGGTATCTAAAATACATTTTTCTTCATGCTGAAAGTATCAACTGATATGTTTTAACTTCATTTTTTTAATTTGTTAAATCCCGTTAAAATTAGCTTTTTGTGTAAAAAGAATGTTCAAAGTCTTTTTTTAAGAAATAAAAAAAAACAAACATGGCCGTTAGCAAGAGAAAGACTCCAAGTGGATGTGGGGGGAGTCATTCTTTGATAAAACAAAAGTATCGTGAATTGTTTGATGTGAGACAAAGCAAAACATATCAAGCCGAAACGGAGATAGTAAGAGCAAGAGAGAAATATCAGGAAAATAGATAAGGTAATGTAAGATATTACTTAATGGCACATCAGCCCTAAGGGTCATTTCATGCCATGAATGTAGAAGGAAATATCCTTCATTTAAGTCTTAAGTCAGTGGGTCATTTATAGTCATTAGTTAAGAGCTTTGGTATTTTGAATTGTTGTCATTTTGGTGATGGTTTTTATGCTTCAAGTTCTTCATATCTTCAAATGTTTAATCATAGTTTTTGGTTTGATTGTTTTACGGCATATCAACCATTTTCAGATTATTTAATGCCGAATCTGGTCATTTTGGTGAAGGTTTTTATGCTACAAGTTCTTTATATGTTTAAGTATTTATTCATGGTGTTTGGTTGAGTTAAGGGAAGAAAAGGGGAGGGAGGAAAATTGTTTTTTGTTTTGGATTTTGCAGAACATGATTGAGTTTTGCAAAGGAGGAAAAAACAATAAAACATCAATGTTTGGTATATTTTGAGTCGGGAATTCAACTTCAGACAGACTGATTTGGTAGCGCCAGTGGGTTCTATTTGACCTATAGATGGGGTCCTTACAGGTACTACCATTCCGGGCCAGAGTGGACCTGGGAGCAATGGCAACCATGGGGCAACTCTACATTCCCCACAGCTCCCAAATGGAGGCTTCACCACTGGATGTCTTTTAAGGTCATACCCAGGACCAGGAAAATAGAAAGAAAGATAAAGTGAGAGATAGGAAGAAAGAGAAATAAAATCAGCCAAAAATAAGGACATAAATCAGTCCTTCCTTTAAGAAAAAAAAATGCTCTTTTCTAATTTACAAAAATGTGGAATCCTGCTAAAAAGCGGAGGTCTCACATTCATGACTAATGTCTATCAAAACAATCACCAGACTATTTCTAAACTGAAGATGATCATCACAGCCCAAATCAGTTAGATCCAGGTGTGCTTGCAACATAGAGGTGCACATTCATTTGAAGAATATCATTGAACAGTGATCAAACAAAAACTGTTGGACATTCATGACTGAAATTAGGGGGACAAATCAGGCATAGAAAGAAGTTTATTTGTGCCAAATATGGTTTGATTGCAGAAAATATTGGAAATTTTATTAACGATTTCATGGGTGGCATTTTTTTTAGGTCATCCTATACTTTTGGAATCACACCGTACTTAAAAAAAAAAACAATTTGCTTTACAGCGTTGTTTTATGTTCAGTAATTTCTGAATATAAAACAAAATCTTCATTTTCAGAACTTTCTATATATTCTATTAAAAAGAAAAACTAAGATAATCGATCGTCAATCTTGTTTTTGATAAATTATAACAGACTTGCAGATTAATGTAAGATATTAACAAATTAGGTTTCATTTTTCAAGTTATTAAAGAAAAGTAGAAAATTAAATTCTAATATATAATCAAAAATTAGAAATGGAAATTGGAATGTAATATTGAGATTTAAATAATGAATATTTATTATCCATAACATTACAGATATTAAATTTTAAGAATTCAATTTTATCTACGTTAAAAAGTTAATGTAAACATTTACTTCATTGCCATCCGATTCGAAATAATCTGTTTCAACTAGCAAGTTTAAAAGGCCTTTGTGAATATATCCAAAAGATCAGGAAGCTTGAGTGGATGTCCTTGCTGGCAATGGAGAGGCGCTTGCAGAGTCAAGGCAACTCACAATGGTCCCCAGTGTGGTGCAACATTTATAGACTCAGGTGGTTGAGGAAGTCCTGTGTGACAGGACCGATTGCATCACTTGTCTCAACAGCAATTGTTTGGAGTACGATGCATATAGAGATTGGAAAGCATACAAAGAAACTTGAGATAACTAATACGAGGGGCGTACAATAAGTAATGCCCCTGACCCACTTCCAGTTGTCTGATCTAGATGAAATTTTGCATGTGTAATGATTTATATCTATATGGGTTATGTTGCAAAAAACAGCTCTGAACTAATTGTGGTTTCTGATTTACAGGTGTTTGAACTGAGTCAGGTGTGAAATGGAGCCAGTTGTGTCGTGCAGTGATCCAATTTTTGTATTTGAAAGGACGCACACCAAAAGAGACTTTTGATGAAATGAAAGAAACTTATGGTGATGATGCCCCATCATATGACCTTGTAAAACGCTGGCATCGTGAATTCAAACGTGGCCGGAAGTCTGTGGAAACAGCTCCCAGACCTGGTCGTCCCTCTTCTGCCATTGATGAAGCATCTGTCCGTCAAGTTGAGGCTGCCATTTTGGAAGATCGACGCATTACTATTCGCCAAATAGCCCAAGAGGTCAAGATTAGTACAGGGTCTGTGGAAACTATCATTCATGCCGATTTGCATATGCATAAGGTGTCTGCCAGATGGATTTCCAGGTTGCTCACACCTTTCCAGAAGCAAGAACGCGTCGAGTGCTTGAGGATGAATTTGGAGATGTGCCAAGAAGATGAGTCAAAGTTTTTCAAAAGACTGATTACACAGGATGAAACTTGGGTCCATCACAATGATCCAGAGACCAAAGACTAGTCAATGCAGTGGAAGCACTTGGACTCACCACCTCCAAAGAAGGCAAGGGTGCAGCCCTCCGCTGGCAAGGTCATGCTCACAGTCTTCTGCGACCAGGACGGAGTAGTGATGACAGATTTCCTGGCAAAGGGTACCACAATTACAGGAGCTTATTACGCTTCACTTTTGATGAAATTAAGAGAAGCTATCAAAATCAAGAGGTGGGGCAAGATCAGCAAAGGTATCTTCCTTCTGCAGGACAACGCTCTGGTCCATAACTTGCATGTTGCCAGATCAGAAGCACGGGCGTGTGGCTATGAAATCCTCTCATATCCCCCTTACTCTCCTGACCTTGCACCCTCTGACTTTCATCTCTTCCCAGCCATGAAATTGTTTTTGAAAGGAAAACGTTTCCCAGATGATGCAGCCTTGATTTCTGAAGTTACGACGTGGTTGGAGGACCAACCTGGGGTGTTCTACAAAAACGGTGTCCAGAGCTGCATCAAATGATGAGAGAAATGCATAACTCTGGGTGGTTCCTTTGCAGAGGAAGACTAATAACTGTGCGTAGTTTCATTAATCTACTGCTATGGGAAATTGGTCAGGGGCATTACTTATTGAACGCCCCTCATAGCAAGAGTAAAAGATAACAGTTAAAGAGAGAAATTGGAAAAATTAGGATTAACTACTTTACTAAAGAGGTGAATTAATTGAAACTTTCAAAATAATTAATGGCATCACCAATGATGGTAGACTTTCTGTTTTTTTTTTTACTTTTAAATATTTCTCCTTGATTTGGAAATTTATTGTCCAGGCAGATTTCAAAAACTAAAACTGAAGGATTTTTTGTTATTTATAAACGGAAATTTTATTAAAATTAAATTTCTAACTATTATTATTATATTGTTATTTTCAGTTTTCGTCTTGTCTCAGACATTTTGTAAATGACCTCCTGTCTTGTCATTTCGCTTGTGCCTTCCGCCAGGATCAGGTTGTCAACAACTGATCCCCTTCATGTCTTAAGCGGTTTACCACATAGCTTTGGGCTATCGATGTCAATGTGGGATATACTTTGGAGCATTTTGGATGACTAACAGCAGGTGACGTGGCCATACCAGTTGAGACGTTGTTGTGCGACATACTTTCTCATGGAGGCCTGTAGAGTGAAACTGGCAATTTTCTCCAGACAATGTGCTGCAGCTCAGATTGTGTTATTTTGACGTTTCGCAGTCATACAAGAGTACAGGTCAGACATGTGTGTTGTATGCTGCCACTCTCACATACAATGGGACCATTACGTTCTGTAAAATTGTTGACAGCTGCTTGAAGATTCTACATAGCAGTTATACAGTCTCATAGTTGTGTCTGATTGCTCATAATATTCCGTAGATTTTGAAAAATCATTAAGTACTACATGAAGTCAAACTGAAACAAGCTGACCCTAACCCAACAAATAACAGAAGATTATCTTGCATTTCTAAAAACTATAAAGATGTGAGTAATCAATCGTAAACAAAAAAGCTGCAATTGAGATGAATTTCCCAACCTGGGGGTCCACCCTGTGTGTATGTATGTGTGTGTGTGTTCACACACACATATACAAAAAAAAAACAGCAACTAAAACAATGCATAAGAATTATTTATATTTCTAGAATTAGTTCAAATTATAAACATTAACTCCATATATTTTACAGAAAAATTATTTTCCTATGAAATATAAATTTATCAAAGTTCAAAGAATTTCGAGTTCAGAGCATTTGTATTATTCAGACTACTACTCTAACCTTGGTCATTATTTTCACAATGTTTCAGCCGATGTAATGGGAGGTGATGGTGGTTAAATGGATATCGACACGGACTGAAGACCTGGGTGTTCCAAGTTCGAATCCAGTAGGTTCCACGGTACCACTTTCACTTAGGGATGTTGGCAACTTTCTCGTGGTCCTTCCCGTAAGTACCCAATGTCTTTCCAGAAAGATTTCTAACTAGAAAAACATCGGGGAAACTAATGCCAACACCAGAATCATCTGATTCACACGAAAGAAGAAGAAGCCGATGTAATAAACTTGGGAATTTTTATGGGAACCTAGACGAAATTTCCAAACTGAACCCTATTATTTAATCCACAGGGGTAGATTATTCCAGTACCGTCAGCTATGACCAGGAAGAAGTGTGAACCTTTATATTATTCTAAGTTATTATCACCTGTAGTAAGGATCGAACCTTAAACCTCCACAAGACTGTCACTTAGAACTGACCAATGTGAACAATTCTAGTATGAAGGCTGACCAACTGTAGATCTGAGAGCTCAGGTCCTCCTTGATAGTTGTTGGCTAGGTTCTTAGCTGTCCACCGACATGCTTGTGCCACCCAGAGAGAGAAGTAGGGAGGATTACATTGAAAACTAACTCTCCCTCCAGGCAATAAGTTGCATGTTCAAACCATCAAAGATGTTGCTGCAATAGGACAGATGAGAGAGACTTTAGATTGAGGTGTTGGCGGAGAACAGCAGTTGGGACACAGTCAACACACTGGCAATGCAAGATGGTGCAGAGGCAGTCATTATCAAAAGGAAAGTTTTAATAAAATATAGCCTTTTTCTTTTTTGTACCTACCCGGTGTTGCCCGGGAGTCTATATTTTCATTTTGTTTCACTTATTTTATTTTATTTACCAAATCTTATATAATTAGAGATGTTGTCCATCTGTCAGTCAGAATTTTTTGGAAACATTAAAGTTTGACTTGACCAATAATTATTACGCCATTATCTGCCTTTTTGTTAATTCAGCTATTATAATTAATTGCCCCCCCCCCACATAAGATTGAGCTGTTGCTATAACAATTCAAAATTGAAAGTTCTTTACAAATCAGATATTGTCTTTTCATTGAATTTGATCGACTTGACATTTAATGTCTGAAAATTTATCTTTCTTCTAAAAATCTAATGTTTGCTTTCCTCTTGAAAAACAGGTTGAGAGAGGAAGAACAAGAGAGAGGGAGAGATGGAGAGAGAGAGGGAGAGAGGGAGAGAAGGAGAAGGAGAAAAAGGGGGAGGAAGAGGAGAGAGACGGGGTGAGAGGAGGGGGGGGGGGTGAGAGAAAGAAAGAGAGGGAAAGAAAGAGAGAGAGAAAGAGAGTGAAAGGGAAATTTTAACAGATCTTCATAACTTTGTCCAAGGAAAATCTATTACTATTTAAAATATTCTATTATATCTAAAATAAATGTTGCCAATCAAATGATGTTAGGAATATACTTATTTTATTGTGAGTAATATCAGATGTTGACATTCACACTTATGCTGTCCTGAGAGACTTACTAACATAAGTAGGTCTTTATGTCACAGATGGATAAGAAAATTTTGACATCTACTTGACCTTTGAACTGAGTTGACAGATAAGCATCTTCAATAAAATGTTAAAAATATTGTTCATATATTTTTATTCAAAAAAAAAAAAAAAAATGTACAAAAATAAAAGTTACTTTTATTACAGATTTTATAAAAAGCTAATTCAGTTTTTGAACTACACATTTTTTTGGTTTTATCAGCAGAAATCTATTTTGATTTAACTTGAAATTATCCATACAATAACTTAACACACCTCTTTCCAAAAGATTACTGACTTCAAACATTTTAAGAAGGCCAAAGAGTGCAATGATCAAAATATAATTTTTTTTTGGGGGGGGGGGGGGGGTCCTTCTATACCACATATAGAAGGAACCCCTCCCCCCCCAAAAAAAAAATAAATAACCAATGTCATATAAGCAAGCATATCTAGTGGACAGACAGTCGAAGGCAGTCAAGTTAGATAAGCACTTACTCTATTGTTAACCTATCCTTTGTACATTTATTCTGAAGAATAAATACTGTTGACTTATATGTATATCTTATTACGTTATTTAAGATATAACAATATTGACTGTAACAACCATAATAAGGATAACAGTATAATCGCAAAAATAATGTAAATTATTATTCCACACTTTCAAGCATTTAGACAAATATCACCAAGTAATATTGTTTTATAAACGAATTATTCGGAAAATAAAAAAAAAGTACTCTTTCTATAAGGAAATATACCTATCACTTCATATTTGTAGCAATACAAATAAAAATGAAATGTAGAGCCGGATTAAATATTTTATCCATTAAAATTTATTTAAAATACATTGCTGTTGCTATAAAAACATAGTTGAATGTACAATAGATCTCTATGACTACACAGAAATGTTAATCGAGGCTTCATTAACACATCTATAAACTGTCTACAGAAAAGTAGTCATTACATTATAGTATATATATACTATTAAAATGCTATGATGTTTTTGAAAGTTTGTCCGTATACAAATAGAAACATGCGATTGCTTGACAAAAGTGGAATAGACAGAGTACGCATTGTTAGGGCAGTAGTTTTTACGATGTCAATACGCAAGTTTAAATCTCACATAAGCTTAAAAGATTTTTGGTACTGATATAGATTGGGACCCACTTTCCACCAATGTTGCATCATCATCTTCCGGCAGTTTACATTAGTCACCGGAAAAAGCCAACACGAAGACTGACCAAGGCGCTAAGACAAGACTAACAAATCAGCTGTTAGCAGACGATCAATTTTCAAGAGATCTCGATATTGAGTAAATCAGAAAATGAATTTTAACGATTTAACTGAGAGAATTCAATCTCCTGAACAAGGCATCTCCTTCTGCTAAGAACGACGTCTGATAGCTAAGAAAAAAAAATGCAGAAACTGCGAATATATGTGTAGGTTAAACCCAAGGAGTAAGCCGACATAAAAAAAAGCATTCATTTAAACTTTTCTCGAAAAACACTTGTTTAGCTATGATTCGTAATGAAAAGAAAAAATAATAAAAAATAGCCCGGTCTGTAAACTGCATAAGCATCAAAAAATTTATTATTAACAGTTGATTAGATGTTTTGTTCATTTTATAAAAGAAAAAAACAAAACAAAAAAACTTTTCTTGAAAAATAAAAAATTGTTTATTAACAGTTGATTAGCTAAGCTTTTTTAGTTTTATAAAAAAAAAACTTTTCTTGAAAACAAAATTTGATTATTAATAGTTGTTTAGCTATTTTTATTCATATTATATCATTTTTTTTATTTTAAAACCTTTGACCAGTGGTTTATTTTTAGTTTTCCAAGTATAGATTTACTTGTAGTAGCAGCAGCGTCTTTAACGCCTGTCAGTCTTTGCGTCAGCTTTTTCCGGCGGCTAACGTAAACTGCTGGAAGATGACAACGCAATGTTGCCAGAAATTGGGTCCCAATCTATATAAGTACCGGATTTTTAAAAGTGGATATGTCATTTATAAATTTTTTTAAAATTACATAACATAAAAAAACATTACATAAATATCTTCTTTTTTTTTTTTTTTTTTAAATCTAAGTAATTTTTTTTGGTAATCTGGAAAAAAAAAAAAAAAACTATACATAAAGGGTATTCGACATTAGTTCAAAGCAAATTATTTTTGCTTACAAACGCGTGCCAATGCATCTCACTAGTTATCGGACATTCAAAAATTAAAAAAAAAAACAGTTTCTTCAACAAGACAAAGAGAAATCAGTAACGCCATAAGATCTCGACCATGAAAAAAAAAATTGTTTGTATCACCCTGAGGAAAGCTCATAAAGCCGAAAATAATAAATAACTCATATATTTTTTTTTTAAATCTGGCATAATGTTATCTGGTTACTTAACTGATTTTCAAATTTCTCATTACATCGATGCTTCTACTGTAGTAATATTAAATTCAATATAATTTTTAATGTTTTTGTCAATAAAAAAATATACGTAAATACATTCATCATAGTTACTTACTCTCTCATGCAAATAATAAGTAGCATATTCTTTTTAACAAAATTTCACTAATATCTTTTTTCATACTAGTTATAAAGCAGATGAAGCTAGGTAAAGATGGAAATTGACACATCCAGGTACTGTACCAACACCACTCAAGAAGCGGGTAGAGACTAGTGTTGTTTAATAAGTAAATTGTTAGAAAAAGATGAAAACAATTTTTTTTCTTTAATTAAAAGTCTAAAAAGATAAAAACCAAAATGAAAATAAGACAAAAAATACTTACCTTGAAATGTAACAAACAATAATCTCCATACAGGTATTCTTCGTATCCATTCACTTTCAACATGTAGTTCGAGGGGTCGGTATCTGAAAGCTTCCACAAGTTGCAAAGTTTTTGTAAAAGGCGGACAATCACCATTTTCGGTTTAGAGTGCATGTCTACTTCTTCTTTAATAGACTGCAAAAATAAAATAAAAATGGAAATATTATCAACTGCAATGAAAAATTTGAAACAAAATATTATTTATCTAAAATTAACTCTGGCATTAATCGTTTTTATTTCTACTTTTGACTGGCTTTAGGCTGGCCAAATAACTTTTCTTTGTTTACTATCTTGTGGAGGTAGCACCATTTAATCTCTGTATAATTTTGACAACATTACTACCGGGGTACTTCCTTGTGGACAACAAGATGGTCTTCAAAATCAATGCCAATAAATACTTGTCATAAAGCGTCCCCATAAGTAATCATATTTTGTTCATTCCATTCATCATTTTCAATCCTCTCATAATCGTCTTCATCATTCAACTGATAATCTATCCATCTTATTAACCCTTAACTTCTAGTGGATTTCAGCTTTGATAAGTGGTGACTCATTAGTAAAAAAAAAAATATATATATATTAATAAAATTATGTGACCATTTCTCGTATGAGCGTATATTATATATATATTATGGATCGCCTTGGTGTATATGCATATGTGTTTCTTGCAACTATACAACATTATTTTAGTTCCATTTACTAACTATCAATTATTTATTATCATAATCATATCTGGTTTAATGTCTGCTTCACATGCTGGCATGTGTTGGACGGCTTTAAGAAATTGACTAATAAACCAACCTATCTCTGGTCACGTCTTTATTTATCCCTCAAGTTCATTTTTATCACTTCCTCCCATGTTTTCCTTGGCCTTTCTCTGTGAACTGAACCTGCTACCTCAACTATTCTACATTTACTATCCCAAGAACTCATCTATTCTGTCAATGTAGTCATACCATCGAAGTCTGCTCTTCTGCATACATCTCCCTACACAGTCCAGATTTAATCTTCCTCTGAGGTCATCAGAATTAAGCTTGTCTTAAAGATTCACATTACACATCCATCGTATCATTCTCATATAATTTCACTCCATACAACGCATGTCCTCAACTCTCACTGGCTAGGTTTCACTTCCATATATTATCACACTGCATACACATGCCTAACAGACTCTTCTCTTGGTCGACAGTGGTAACACTCTGCTGGTTAGTAATAGCAGAAGTTCTCTGAACTTACTCCATTCACTCTTAACTCTTGCAATCACACTAGCACCTACTTCACCCTGTGCTCCAATGACATCACCAAGAAAACTTTGACAACCTCAATAGCTTTGCCATCCAGATATACTTTCTCCAATCTGAGTTCTCACCCATCTCCATTGTCTTACACTTCTTACACATAAATTAGTTAGTACTGTACAATATCGTAAAATACTAAAACAAACTTTGAAAAAAATCTTATTTACAAAAACTAATTTAATATAATGAAATGGAGTAAAAAAAAGGTTCACAACTACATAATAGAGAGAGAGATAATTTCTAATTAGTATTCATTCTCTGTTCCCCTTCTTGAACTCTAGAGAATAAATTTGTGGCCAGAATCAATGCGGACCTCTGTGTACTCACGCTCTAAGCACTGAACCATGGCCACCGAGAGTTGACAAGGCCAAGCAACTAACTTCCTGCCCCCCTCTGACGTCACTGCATTCCGTGTCAAAACAAGGACCGTAGTAATAACAATAAGAAGGCATTTCGACTTCTCCATTCACTAAATAATCCATCAAAATTCAGGAAATCAACCAATTTTAATGAAATTTTCAGTATTTATTAATTAATGATCACGGAATATAATAAATCCATTACTTTATTATAAAGCTTGGTGCAAATGTATTATTTCTTGTAAACAAAAAACACCTTTACTAAAGTTATTCAAAATATCAAAACATGTTGACCATACGATATTGTAAATATTTAAAACAAAGCATTAGAAAACTTAAAAAATTGCATGTAAAAAAAGAAAAGAAAAGAACACGATTCGATTCATCTTGAAACTGATCTTTATTCAATATAAATTTAAAGAAAATAATAATTCACGATCAAATACTGCAAAAAACTGAATTATGAATTACCATTATTTAAACTTCTAACCCAATCAACCGTAAGTAATTCAGACTTTGAAATTTGTTTAAAAATTATACATCAAAGGGGGTTTGATCAAAATGAAATATACTTATCCAAGTATTCAGGATTATGTTCTTTCAGAATATATACGGTTAGGAGAGGGGATCTATCTCCAACACCCTAAGAGGAGTTTGTGAACAAACAAATATGAACTACAACTTTATGCTGATAGCTGATGAATACCAACTTTAAAAACCAGCTCAAAATTTCTATATAACCTTTCCACACAGAATTGATGCAGATCACTGGAGTCATCCGTATTTTTCAGCCAAAAATTGTCTTTTTTATCTGTTAATTCTTTAAAAAAAAATTTGTTTTTGATTTTATATTCTCGCTTTTATTTAATGCTACTTTTTATTAAATGGGTGAAAATTTCAGATTCATGCGAGTAGTATTTTTGTGTGTTCACTTATACATAAATAACACTAAACAATCAAACATTTTGAAAATTTTGCAAAATTCAGAAGGTGCAGGCCAAAAATAGCCATTAGGGCTCCACAGGACTCAAAATCCATCATTTTTCGGTGAAAAAGTGGTTTCATGCGACATTGCAGGTCCTAAAACATCCTCAAAAGCTATGAATGGATATAGATGGTTAAATCTGAAAATGTTTGTATTCTTAATCAATAATTGCTATGCAAATTTTCTTTTTGTTTGTTAGCAATTAAGTCTGTATAGTATTTTTGTTTGGTTGTTTCGCTTACATTGGTCAATTTACATTTTTACTAATTTAAAAGGAGGTAACTTTTTTCTTTTTTTTTTTTGCTACTTCTGTGTTTTTTTTTTTCAAATATGTTGAGGGTGATATCTGTTAGTTTATGTGGTCTTTATATGCAGCTCTATAATCTAATCATGGCGCAGATGGCAAAGAAGATATTTCATATTCATATCTAAATGTAAACATTGAAATAAATATCTTCTACAATACAACTGTGAGGTCTGAGTTTGTGCTGAATTTCCATAAACATCAAAATATCATTTTACTTTATTTTCAAAATTAAAAAATGAGAATAACTCAAAAACATCTATTCATTCTTTCATGGGCAAATCCAAGTGTGCTTATTATTATATCCTCCATTCTATAATAAAGACCAATGTGTATATTTTTTATATAAATATATATATATTTCCGTCCTGTCACGCAAGTAAATGTGTTTCCCTTCCCTCCCGTCTCACAAGTAAAAAACATGCCGAACAAAACCATTTCAAGTGTTTAGGGAAAGGAGGAAAGCAAATAGCAATTCAGACAACCTCGCTGTCTGAAATGAATTTGGAAAAAGAATACTCCATTCTATTTCCATGAGACGATTTGTTTTTTTGTTTTTTTCCTTTCTTCTTTCTATAAACATTGAACATTTTGTTTTTCTTTTAAAACTTTCCAATTTGAGGTTTTCTTTAATTCTTTTTCTTTAACTTCACCCATTTAGACATCATTTTACATGAATATTAGGGTGAACACGAGCAAAGTATAATTTTTTCCCATCATTTTTGAGGGAGGGTGTACACTCGTAGAGAAATAATCAACTCATCAGAATCAGAAGATAGCAGATCTTGCACACACACACAAAGGGCTCAAATATATAGAGACGTATGGGACAAGAATACACTTCTAATGATCAAATCTACCATGAAAATGCTGTAACATGTTAAGATAAGCCTTTTTAATTGCTTATTGACCGGCCCATTTAGCATAATGGTTAAAGTGTTTGCTAATGGGCTGGAAGACTGGGGGTTCAATCCTTAGCCCCATCCTACCAAAGACTAAAAAAAAATGGTACATAACCCCTCCTTTCTAAACACTCAGCATTATCAAGAGTAAATGGAGTAATCCCGGGAAGGAGTGGCGTTCTCCCCTACACATCGGTGTAGTAGCTAATGCCAAGGGAGCATTTGGGTCGCCTTTGACTATGGTCAGCCACTTTACTTTCTTTCTTTTTTTTTTTTTTTTTTAATTGTTATATGTGTTGGATATGGCATTTATTTGGCCCCACCCCTATCCCATCCAAATGTAGTTGACTAAAACAGAAAAGATGAGGATATTATATCCTTTGGTACACTACAACATACAAATCTTTAAAACAAAAATAATATGTATGACATCAAAATAGTTCAAGTAAATGTTATTAAAGATTAAATCACTAAATGACGTGGAGGAAATTGTCTGCAGTTATAATGCAAACTTATAATGCAAACTAACTTAATTTGATTAACGATAGACGGAAAGAGAAGGAGCAAAGTGCGTGAGTTACTTCATATTACGCCAGCCTTACAAGATGAGACATGAAACAAGGAAAGCTATTACTTAAGCCAAGAGCAAAGTGATTAAATTAAACCACTTTAGATCAAATCGAATGTAGAAACTCTCTGCATTAAACTAATTGGACTCAGATAATTAATCCTCACAAAATTAAGAACATGTTCAGGTTCAAGAATGATAAATTCTCTATTGATACAAAGGTTAGTGAGCTGGTGTTATTTCAGACTTACCTGGCACAGCTTGAGTATTGATTTACTCCTCTCCAGGAGTTAGGCACAAGGCCAGTTTTTATCTTACTCCCACAAGTAAGATGTGACCCAAGGTCGGGTCAGGAAAGTGGGGTTTAAAAATTGCTTGGGCAGCCCCGTCGGCATTCCTCGGTAGGGGCGCCTCAGGCAGTAAGCAATAAACTTACTCCTCTTCAAAGAGGGGAGGCGAAGCCTGGGAGGGTGAACCTCTTAGAACTGCACAGGACAGACCCATAGACCGGTGTAAATCAAGCCCCGAAGGCCAAGACAATACCAGTCTATGGGGTGCAGTATCCATCAGAACAGATACTACACTTTGATCTTAGCCAAAAGACCTTGAGTAGGTGTTGTTCGTACAAGTCGAGGGCACGTCCTCGACAGTCAGTCTGACAGTAGATTTGTTGCTGTCAGGTTGATGTATGGTTCTGTTCAGTCCTAGGTTCACCATCTCAGGCTTTTACCTTCTGAGAATGGATTAGTTTATTGCTAATCGCCTGAGCTACCGGGGAATGCCGACAGGACTGATCAGGCATTTTTTGTAGGCCAGAGTGCACTTCACCTAATGTGCTGGCTTCTCAAAACCTCACCTCACCGTGTGTCTAACTTCTTGTAGAGGAGGTAAATAAACATTTCTTGGACTAGTTACTCTGCCATGGCTTGAGAGTCGAGTCTATCCTACTATCTGACATAGAGGGAAGGCAGATGGATTCATACCTTTCCCAAGGGTACTCATGAAAGTTATGCAACAAAAGTAGAACACAATACAGAGTTTTCAGTCAATATTAGTAAATACAGAAATACCATGCCCATGAATGTGTCTCTATAAAGTTGTAAATGAAAACCTGATTCCTTTTAAAACCAGTCGGAAACTCAGGAAGACAAACATAACAGTAGTCAGACATGGAATAAATTAATAATTTATTTTTACATTAAGAACAAAGGAAAACCAAACATATATGCAATGTATACAACTGAATTAAAATTCTGTGGAGGATCTAGGAAGAATAGTTGAGAGACAAAAATAACATATACACTGTTTTCATGAAATATATAATTCACAAGGCAAAAGATAAAAAGTTTGAAAGTGCCTGAAAATAGCTTTCAAGATTTTTTGTGGTGTAGGTATGCAATGGCAGATACGTTTTTTTTTTCTTTCTACCTAAATATTTTCATTTGGATAATAAATCCTCAGCTTTGACATATCTGATCGTATCTTTGTCCATGAAGATTTGCATTTTAATGCCCATGTTAACACTCAGTACATTTTATACTTCAATATAATTAATAATACCTATCTCGGTCAAATTAAGTCTGATGTTGGGATGAGCCAAATTCCGACCTACAGCACACGAAAAATTTATGATCACAGCATGTTGATTTGGGGCATAAATACTGTATGCCTTCGCTTTCCTGTTTTATCATTGCCTCCTCCTACTCCTTTCCTGATGGCTTCATCATTTCTTTTGCTTTTTCTTCTTCGTCCACTCATGCTGCTGCTATTTCTTTCTCTTCTTATTTCACTCATTTTGCTTTTTTAAAATAGGATTTAGTCATTAAAATACTTGAGGAGAAAAACTCCTCAAGGATTTTAATGACTAAATCCTATTTTAATTACCCAAATAGATTCTTAACTCACAAAATTGGATCTCTTGTTAAGAAATTAATTGTGAATGTCACAGCATTTTAATTCTTTATCTCTACATCTCACGTTTTCCTTCTTCCTCTATTCAGTTATTCAACTAGATAAAAATAATCAAAAATAAAAACAAAAAATAGTCAAAGTCTAAATCTGAAGATATTTGCAGAACATTGGTAGTCTGTAGGTATTGAAGTGGTGAGGTACTAGTCTTGTGATAGCATACCATTTTGTCTGGTCTTTTGTAGCTTGGATGAGTTAATTCGAGAATATATCACCCTACTGGAGACTTATATCTCTTATTTGGATGCCCTTTATTTTCAAAGACCTATCTTTTAGTTAACCAGAAAACGTCAGTTTTAAAATTCCGTGGTGATGTGTCAATCATTTAGTCCTTAACTACTTTTAATAACTATTCTAGGCTATTGAACTCTGGCGCAATGTATCTATACAACTAAAACTTCTACCGTGCTCGCCGATTCTTCCTGTCTTCAGTCTTTAGGTTTTGCACGTCTCACCTCTATCAACGTTTGTTGTACACGTCTGATCTCTGAAGATAAAAATCGTTTTACACTCTTTTCTTTTAAAGGTCAACAAAATAATTCAGAGCAAGCATCAGTCGAGTGAACAATAGTGGTTCATTGAGTTGCCCAATGTTTCGTTACATTATAACTGGTTAATTGTATTACAGCCATGATCCCATTATGCACATAGAGAAGAAGAGTAATAAGCACAAAGCTTTTTAAGTTACACATTCTGTTAACCTATCTTTATACGTCTTTACAGCTCATTCGCTTCTCCAAGACTGACGCAGTTCTTTTGACCAGAATTCCAAGAATTAGTTTTTTTGCTATGACGTCACTTCCCCTTTCCTGTATCGTTACTTCCAGTCTCACTATTTTGATTTTTAGTCATTATTGACCTTGTGATCTGTCTATGACATTTTCTCTTAAGCCCACTAGTTCATTTGCATCTATATTTTACTCCTAATATATATATATATATATATATATATATATATATACACTAGCTAATTCAGCTAACCAAATATTTTACAATTATTCATTCTTATAACGCAACATGTACCAAAAATCAATAACAAGCGGCAGCAAGCATTTCTGCTAAGGAAGAGATCAAGACTTGGTTAGCAATTGATTAACTGACAGTAAAGCTTTTCGTCTACGTTAACATCGAAGGAGCAGACATGGTTATAATAAATAATAGAATATAATTATAATTATGCAAGAAGCCAATTTACAGAAAAATAAAATATTACCAATAATTGTTATAGGAGAAGGATAGTCCATCTTTGAACTGCAGTAATGGTAAATATATCCAATTATGTAGTAACAAACGGTATTAAATACAGGTAAGTACTTCCAGTGAAGTTTGGTATGTATATCCAAAAAAGTCTACTCTCACATCAGATAGATAATTAAAATCTAAGTTTAGTTATCCTGGGATTTTCTTTTATAACAGATATTAATCTAAAAGTTTTGCACGTATGTATGTAACTATCTATAAAATTATCTGATCAGATATTTATGTGTGTAAACGTCGTCCAAACCAGCGAAGACGTCGGTTCAACAGGAAAGTCGGCAGAGACTTAAGATTGAGGTGTTGGCTGAGAACAGCAGTTGAGATACAGTCAGCTTTCCCGCAATGTAAGATGCGCAGAGGCAGTTATTTTCAAAGATTTCCAGCTCAGCCACCCTCATTGGCCATGGTTTGGACATGCGGCTTGGCGCCCGGAGGAAGAGCTTATTCAATATGTCATCCTCTCTACCTCCCTGTCTGGATGTCACAAGTGTGTCAGTGGACAACAACCATCAACGAGGACTTGATTGAATTATCAGGTCTACAGGTGATCGACCTTCAACCGTGGAATCATAATTGGCTAGTCATCTCATGTGACCTTACTCAGGACTGCTATGCATGGGCCGCCATGATTTAGGATGTAGTGCAGGCCAGGGAAGAGTCAGTTCAACCCAACCAGGGTAAACGCTGTTGCAACAACAACAATGTGTATAAATACAAATAAGCGTGATTTGTTAAATTTTTTAAATAAATTCAATTATTTAATAGTTAATTAAAATGAAAAATGTAATGAATAAATTTAAGTTTCAAAATCCTATTTAAAAAACCTAATACTTAGATCCTCAAAAATTAGAATTAGATCCTCAAATCACGTGTGGACATGAGATTCTGTTGGGAATTAAGACAAGATTTCATCCCCATTTTTTCTCTTGTAGACAAACCATTAATAAATGAAATGTCTTTGCCTTCTACAGATTTTTGTGTTTTATCTTCCAACATGTGTCTCATTGCTGTCTTTATTGTTTGTTGTAGACAAACTATTAATAAATTAAATGTCTTTGTCCTCCACGACTTTTCAAACCGTCTTTTACTTTGACACATATACTTATTGCCAACGTAATTCACAATGAATTTATTTTAGCAACACCCCAAATGTAAAGAAGGTGAACTCTCTACAATGCTAGAAAACTTCTCACACCTGGCAATATCCTATATCTCTGTAAAGCCACCATTTGCCCATACTTGGAGTATTATTGCCAAACATCTGGGCTGGTGCACCAACCACTAGTCTCTCCCTCTTGGACAGGGTGTAAAAAATCGGCTTTAACTTAATAGATCCCATACTGTCTACCAAGCTCCAGCCCGTCTCATCACCGCAATGTTTCATCCCTATGCTTGTTCCCTGTGCTTCAATATAAATACCCCCGACCAACCCAATAAGCAGCAAAATCAAACCCTTTCAATGCAAAGGTACCCAGATGCCAGAATACTTTCTACTCTAATATACAATCTAGAATTCTCTAGTTAGCGAAGATAAAAAAGGGAACTTCCCCCACCCCACCTCACTCCCTAAATATAAAAACCTGCTGTTCCTTCAATATCTATAAATAGACGCTATTGAATTGAAGAGATATTTCCTCTCCCGGGCGTGAGTTGATTGTTCAACAGGGACGAAGATGCAAACCCGGCTTTTTAAAACCTAGCTAAGTTAAAAAAAAAAAAAATGTTCTGCCTGTTACTAAATTATTCATGCCCTCTTGTAATTTTTTACTTTCATTTAAATTATTTTTTCATTCATATCTTTCTTTCTTTTATGTATTTTCTATCTTTTCTTTTATTCTGTGACATCATATCTAAGTGATCTTTCTTCTGACATGCAAAAGTAGATCAGCCCTCTCACGAACCTTATTGGCAAGTGAAATGTCTCCACAGTAGATATTACTTATAAGAGAGGAACCCATTATCAATTTTCTATTATCTCTGGGAGTTGACGTTAAAACTTATTCTATCTACATATACATGTATGTATACAGAATTTTTTTTTTTTTTCACGTGCGGGGGCTCTGAAATACCTGACTAGTACACAGGCGCAGGATTACCCCGGTGTGATGGACCCATAGACCTTGTCAGGTCATCCATCTAGAAGGAAAATGTCGATATAAAAGCTGTGCTACTGACTACTAACGTCTTGGCAGTAAACCAATGGGGAAGGGAGGCCTCCTGAGTCCTGATCGACAACTTTCCTAGAGCTGGAGTCTCAAACAAAATATCCGGTTTGCAAACCTAAACTTACTTAAGGAGTAGATGGGATCTGCCTATCACCCGGCCTTTCTACTCCTATGTCTATTAGCCAGGCGCAGAGGTACTAGCACAGGGTCACCCTAAAGACCTTTCTCCTGGTAAACTCCCCAGATATCCTAGCACTAAGTGAAACAAACCTACAATCCTCAATCTCCTCACACCATTTTGACATGACTGAATAACCCCCACTCTACTGTAAAGACTCTGACAAACATATGCGCAGGCTAGGAGTGTATGTTCAGAACATCTTCCCTTAACTAGAGAACATAAGCTAGAATAGAATAGAATGTGCTTTAGATTAATCTTACAGCACAGCATTAGTTACTTATATTTCTTATACAGTTCTCCTTCGACCCAGGACTGTACTTAACTTTGTCTCTGAAAGAATAGATACAGCACTCTCACTTGACTCGAGTGCCCAAATACATGACTGGCTTGGATTTTCCAGCTATACAGACGCAGCTGGTAACTCTACGTATAGTTTCTCCATAGCGCACTCCCTCTCCCAGACTGTCACTTTTCCGACCTGCGTTCCTGATTGTGTGGACCAGCAAACCTCACTTCTCGACCTGTTCTTGATCTCACTTCCCAGGGCTTGCGTGATGAATGCCTATAGCCCACTCAGAAACGCTGATCACCTTGTGGTAATGATTGATATCACCCTAAAATCTTGTCTCAAAATGACGAGATACTACAAGCAGGCTGATTTTCATTCCATAAGAGATCACATCAGTGACACCCCATGGAGTGAAACTTTTTCTCTCCCTGCTGATCAGTGTGCAAATGAAGTAACTGAATGGGTCAAAGCAGGCATTGAAGCATATGTCCCCATGCAAAAATTCCACAGCAAGCCTACTCTCCACAATGCTTCACCTCGAGATGTGTAGCTGCTATTGCTCAGAGGCAGCAAGCATTCCGACAATTCGGCCGCCATAAGTCAACTACAAATAGACAGAAATTTATAGAGTCAAGAAAAAATTGTATGGCTGTGATACGTGAAGAAAAGAGAAGGTATAGAGATGACCAGAAGATGCATTCAGCCGCAGAAACTAGGTACTCGTGATTTCTGGAAAATCTACAATCTTGTGATGAACAATGGACAATCAACAATTCCCCCGCTATCCAACCATAATGTTGTTTGCTCGGCAACTGATACTTGTCCAGCATTTTGCCTTAAATTCCACTTTAAACTTCGCAAACCATTCCCTCCCAAAATTCCCATTGCAGACTTAAGCTGCACTTGATGACCTGGTCATCACCCAATCTCAGGAACATCATAAAATACCTTCACACCTTCAAAGCATGTGGGCCTGATCTTATACCAGAAATAGTAATAAAGAAATGCTCTGCTGAACTGGCCCCTGTCCTCTCCCAACTCTACAACAAATGCCTTGCTGAATTTTGCTTCCCTGATAGCTGGAAAATTGCCTCTGTGGTACCAGTCTTCAAGAATTCTGGAGATAGAACTGAATTATCACCCCATCAGTCTACTCCCACTCTTCGCTAAAATCTTTGAATTCTTAATCAATCTAGTGATAGTTCGGCACATCGTTAATGTTAAACTTCTTTCTGACCATCAGTATGGATTTAGGCAAGCATGGTCTACAGTGGATATTTTAACGGTCATCTCTGAACGCATATACCATACACAAGACAAGGCAGGTGAAGCTTGATCGGTTGCGCTTGATATATCCAAAGCCTTTGACAAGGTCTGGCATGAAGGGCTTCTCCTAAATATTAATTCATATAATAATCTTGTACGAATATTTAATATAATTAGATCCGTTCTAACCAAAAGAAAGATTTAGGTTGTCTTCGATGGCCGTTCATCCAAACAACATGACATAAATGCAGGTGTACCTCAGGGATCGATCCTTGGACATTTATTATTCCTGATTTTCATAAACGACTCAACTGATGACATTGTGTCTGAGATGGGTATATTTGCTGATGGCACCACACCCTACACTCGTCATATGCGTAAAACAGACGTGCACATATCCGAGGCTATAGCTGAATCCTTACAAAGTGACCTCCAGTCTATAGTGGAATAGAGTCATAAATGGATGGTTACATTTAATGCTGCTAAGACAAAGCTCCTTTCTTTCTACAAGAAACCTCTTCAACCACCGATTGCCATGGCTAATAACACCATACCTGAGAGTCCAACGTTCAAACTCCTCAGCCTAACATTCACAGGTAGCATGATTTGGAACAAATACATAGAAGACATTGCCAAAGCTGCTGCAAAGGTGGGCTTCCTCTTCCATGCTAGAAAATTTCTCACACCTGAGAGTATCCTATATCTACAAAGCCATCATTCGCCCATGCATGGAGTATTGTTGCCATATCTGGGTTGGTGCACAATCCACTAGTCTCTCCCTCTTAGATAAGGTCCCAAAAAGTTGCTAATCTAATAGGTCCCTCACTATCCACCAAGCTCCAGCCCCTGTCCCATCGCCGCAATGTTGCATCCTTGTACTTATTTTAAAAGTACTTCAATGGAATGTGCTCCGATGAACTTGCTGCTCTGGTGCCCCCTCAACGTAAATACACTCGACCAACCCAACAATCAGCTAAATCCTATCCATTCATTGTGATGGTACTCAGATGCGGGAGAGCCGTCTACTCCAATAGCTTCTTTCCTCGTGCTGCCGGCTTTTGAAACTCCATCCCTGCTCCCTGTTTTCCCGACTGTACTCACATGCAGAAATTTAAAACTAATATGAACAAGAATCTCGCTGTACAGCTCCGAATTTAGGATGACCCCCAAAACTTTCATCCTAATTCTCAGGAGTGGCAGCTTGTCCTGTTTGGGGTGAACTATATTTAAAAAAAAAAATAGCTTCTATCCTCGAACCACTTGCCTTTGGAATTCCATCCCTGCTCCCTGTTTTCCTGACTGTACCAACATGCAGAAATTTAAATGCAATGTGAACAAGAATCTCACTGCACAACTCCCCACATGATGCCCCTATAGATCTGACCCCTAATTCAAATAGCCTCTTATGTCTCAATTTCAGTGTGCCTTATTTGGCGTGAATAGAAGTAGAAAATAAGAATTAAATTTCTCTACCCATTCAGTGATAAACTTGATGCAATATCAAATAGTTTAATTCTTTCATGCAATAGTTTAGAAAACCGATTCTCTAAAAATCTTATTTAGAATTTCATAAATGTTCACTCTCTTCTCCCCTTCACTCGTACACAAGATTGACACTACCTAGCTAGTTTCCTCTCTCCCTGCATTATCGATGTAATCAGCACCCCCTCTCTATTGGCCCGATTGCTGATTTGCAATCTGTGCCTCCTATCTATTTATATACAGTTAGGTATGCATATATGTTCATATATTTGTATGTACAGAATTTAGTCTTAAACTAATTAACTGATCATTATGAATTTTAGAACACAGCGGCTAGGTGTAAGGGTGGGTAATGTGGGCTATATTTAGTTTAATTTAGTTTTATGCAAAGAGGACTAAGAAGGGATGGAAGGCCTTCGTGAAAATTCAGATACCTCAGATTTTTGTCAAATTTTAACAATAGGTATTTGACTTAAATTAATAAATATTCCCCCAATTTGAGTTTCTTTGAAGGATTTTAAAGGGTTTTTAGGGGGCACAATATGGGCACAAACTTTCATCTGAAAATTCAAATATTTCAGATTTGCATTGAATTTTATCCATAGTCATTAGACATTAATTTAAGCAAAATTCCCTGAATTTAAATTTCTTTTAAAACCCCCTTAAGCTTAAGCCTTAAACTTTAGACATTTTCTAGACTCAATATCATGTAATGGATTTTAATCAAAATTGAAATCAAAATTCTAGACATAAGCAGATAAGAAACATTAGCATATGTAAATCACCAAAAACAGCTACCTTTAAATAAAGGAAGACTGAGTTAATCAACGTTTGTTTCTCTAAGGCTTTTTTCCTATATATTTTAAACACACAAAACACATGCTAAAATATTTCTCAATTTTGGGATTGGGTTATGGTTTTAAAATATTACATTTTAATTATTCTAATTAGCCGTAATTTGCAATTAAGTTACCAAGTGACCAATCACTTACTAAGTTTCTGTCTATCACTTTCTCACTGTATGTTGTTTGCCCACCTCATTCTTCTAAATGAATAAATGCGAAAGTTGGGTCCATATCTTTGACGGACGGTAAAGTCAAAACCGTCTACTTCCAGTTAATTCAACTTAATAGACGCACCATCTTTTTTATATATATTTTTTATATTCATGTAGATGCGATATCAGATTTGCAAGGTTAACTAATTTGCAAATTGGTTTTGAAAAAGTTACTTTTATTAATTAATAACTATTACTTCTTATTGTTTTTGATTTTATTTATTTTAATATAACAAATAGGTTTGTTTCGCAATATTGTTTAATTTTCTTGACCTATATTTAGCATTTGTGTTCAAACGTCCCTTTTTTTTTAGCGACAGACTTGATTTTCATAAATTAAATCTGTTTCTTCTTTTTTTCTCACCTTTCATTTACAAAATAAATAAATCTGTTTTGAAATTATCAAAATGTTAGTGTTTCGTGTTTGAAAAGTTTATTATTTTAAACTAGCACGGCTACCCAGTTTTGACCGGGGAAATAGTAATTTATTTTTACTAATAACAATTGATTTGTTACTGTTGTCACAAGCGAAGTAAATCTTACTGTAAAAATCGAACGGATTAATCAAGGTAAAAAAAAAACCTAAAATATACAAATACACAAGTAAAATCTTACTTTAAAAAAAATGCACGAGTAAAGTAAT
This sequence comes from Sepiola atlantica, assembly GCA_963556195.1. Lineage (NCBI taxonomy): Eukaryota > Metazoa > Mollusca > Cephalopoda > Sepiida > Sepiolidae > Sepiola > Sepiola atlantica. Next base: position 206,806,641 of record OY744515.1, on the reverse strand, counting down.
AAAAAAAACGCGATATAAGTTTCAAGAAAATAAACTAATCCCTCCCATCTTTCTTTCTCTCTCTCTCTCTCACTCTCCAGCTCTCTCTCTTCTTCTCTCTCTCCCGTTAACGATGCTGTACTTTGTTATTGCGTGTAAATTCAATGATTGTTTGAAGCCGTAGTTTCGTCAACAGTAAAAGAGTAAATGAGATGCTGAGAACAGATGTTAGGCACAAGGCTATCAAAAGTGTGGAAAATCTAGGTCGTTGGTCATCCTTGGATAAAAGTGATAAAAATGTCTATCCTACTCTAAACAAGAATCATCTGTCACCACAATACCGCATTTACTCTATTTAAAATGTCTCCAAATTGTTAAAAACAAAAAAAAATTTTATAAATACATTTATTTATAGAAATCTAATAAGACCATCCTCCCAGGAATTATCTTCCCCTTTTTAAGAGGGTGGGGTAATTGTCCCAGGTATTACATCCTCCTGTGAGAGAGGGTTAATGTAGTATTTGTTCTTTTGTCATGAGACCATCTTCCTAGAGACCACCTTCTATTTTGGGGGAAGAGGAGGTAGTCTAGCATCCTTTCTGTTGCCATGATACCATACTCGCAGGAATTACCTTCTGCTTTTTTATGGGGATATCCTCCCAGGTATTACCTCCTCTATTTTGGAGGAGGTATTGTAGTACCTGTTCTGTTGTCATGATATTATCCTACCAAGCATTACCTTCTCCTTAAAGGATTAGTTTAGTATATGTTCGTCATGATATCATCCTCTGAGTCATTATCTCCTTCTTTTAGGAAGTTTGTTCATCATGATATCCTCCCAGCCTAGGAAAATGCGACCGGAGGGAGCATATATTTGCTCGTATTTTATATGATATCAGTCTTGTTTCTGTTTCTCTCTCTTTATTAAGAGTCAAATGTAATCACTTTCTCTCAATAACTGCTTCCTTTAACCCTCCTCCCCTCTCCTTTTATATTGACGAAAAGAGACAGCGAGAAATGTAGTAATACTATTTAACCATAGCTAGAGAGGGAAAGAGAGATATAGAAAACAGAAAGCAACTCATTTTTGATTTTGTCTTTCTTTTTTTAAATTTAACTGGCTTTGCAAACTCACTTTTTTCCCTGATTCAAACAATCTAAGCTGAGGTCAATGAGTGACCCCATGGGTCACATTTTTTCTAGTATAAATATAAATGTTGCTGAGGACAAAAGTCTTTAAAAAAAATTTAAAAATAGTAAATAAGGTTTTGATTTTGCGATTCTGATGAAAATTCATCTCCTTTGTTATATAAAATCAATCCACACATTGTTATATTTTTTTTTAGTGTTATTTTAATGAAATTGTCAAAGAAAATATCTGTCAATTGCTTTTTCATTGTTTGCTTGACAGAGACAAAACAGAATTAATCATTTTGGTATTGTCAGCCAGAAGGGAAAATAGATTGATTATGCTCTTAAGGGGTTCAAAAATTAATAATTCTGTTTGAGTTAGTCTTCTTTTTTTTTTTTAAATCAGCCGTTTCAAGTTATTTAATGCGAAAACAATACCTCCTGGTTGGTTAGTTGTTTTTTTTTCTATTATGGCATATCAACCATTTTTTTGTTCATTTAATGCTGAATTAAGTTATTTGGACATAGTGTCTTATGTTTTTAATGACTTTATGTTGTGCATTTGTTTCATTTTAACAATTTAGACTTTAAAGCACATTCGAATGTGATGGCCCCAATTTGGGAGCTGGGTAGGGCACCCCTTAGTTTCCATTACTCCATGGTTGCCAGACAAATTTGAAACTAAAATTCCAGGACTTTCCAAGATATTTTCCCATATATTCCAGGATTTATACCATATAAATTCCAGGACTTTCCAACATTTTAAGGAACAAGGATGCAATATCAATAAATATGGCACATAATATAACTAAACAAACAACTCAAGAAAATAAACATAACTGTCAAATTCATCAATAAAATATTAGAAGCCTTTGCAAGACTGTGCCGTGTTGCCTTATCGGAAGGGTGACACAAAAGTATCAAACATATCCAATGACATTGGACCTACATTGAGAAATTATAAATTCAGCAAGATGCGAAATAGGAATGGTCATGTAACAATCGCTAATTGAATTGTAAAAAGTAGAAAGAAAAAAATATTTTTTTACAATTAAATCATTTAAATTCCAAGATTTTCTAGGATAGTTTAATGCTTTTCCTCTCAAATCCAGGGTTTTCCACGGCTTTCCATAATCAATGTGACTTTCCAGGAATTTCCAAGTAGCTGGCAAGCCTATACTGCCAGGTTCACTCTGACTTACAGTGGTAACACCTGTCAAAAATTACTAACTAGCAGAGTGTTACCACTGTCGACCAAGGGAAGAATCTATCAGGCATGTGTATGCAGTGTGATGATATATGGGAATGAAACTGGAGCAGTGGAGTTTTACAACATGCATTGTGTGGAAAGAAATGATTGGAGCTAAATCTCTTTGCCTGGAGTATTTCTTGATGTCAGCAAATAGTGATTGACTTGTGACATGGTGCATTGTCTTGGTAAAAGAGCACTTTTTTCTTCTTCATTTGTGGCCGTTTTTCATGATTTTTCCCTTCAAACACACCAATAATTCTATATAATATTCGCTATTGATGGTTCTTCCTTTTTTAAGGTAATCAATGAATAAAATACCTTGCATATTACAAAATACGGAGGCCAAAACCTTGCCTGCTGATGTTTGCACTTTTCGTTGCTTTGAACAGCTACTACCTGCTGCTGTTCATACAGCTGACGGCCAATTTGACTCTGGAGTGAATTGGTGGATTCACGTTTCTTTCATTGTAACAGATTGCGTTGAAACATTTGTAAAAAAAAAAAAGCTCTGAATCGATGACGCATTGTTGTGTTTTGATAGACTGTGAGCAAATACGGCGCTAACTTTGAACCCAGCTTTCTCATTGACAACTATTAATGCAAAATAGTGAATACACTGCCTTCTGATATCTTACGCAATTTCAATTTACAGTCGGTCAAAAAGAGTTTGTGAACGTTTTTTTAATGTTTTCCAGGACAACTGCCTAATTTAGGCGAGCTGAGTATTCAGCAACATTTGTGTATGCAGAGCTACGTTAAAAGTCAGCATACCACCTCTTAACCATTGTTTCCAACAGAGCAGAGTCCAAATAACAAGTATCAAGCCATTGCTTTGCTTGAATAGGATTTTTCTTCATCAAAAAGGAATGTCTTATCAACACACAAAATTCAGATTTTTCTATTGCTTTGAAAATTTGCAACAGTATCTTCACTTAAATAACTAATTTGTAAACTAATAATTCAATTGAGCTTAACTTTTAACATATGCAATTTGAAGGTTGGTACTTTATAAAAATCATAAAATTGTTTTGTTAGTAGTATCATCTATATGTTAGGCCCGGGACTTATTGAGAGATGTGTAATTTAGATTCAACCTGACTGCTTTATCTGTTTGGTCGTTTCTTTTGATTTCAGTGTGACTTGGAACCAAACATTTCAGCATATCTTTAGCATTGACCATCTGGAAACCATTCAGAAACGTGCAACTAAGAAATTACCGTCCACCAGACCCTTTGCCATACTCTGAACGCCTTGCTTCTCTGGGCTTGGATTTACTGAAGTTTCAACATCTAGTAAGTGACCCACAAAATTATGAACCATCTTGCCAACAACAACAACTCTGAGCACCTTTTTGATCTCCATGTATCTAACACGCATGAACATATCTACAACGGCAGAACGCAGCACAGCTCCCATGACTTTCAGAAACATCTTTTTTTTTCATGCTCAGAATAGATAAAGCATGTTACAATCTGCCTGCATCAGTTGTCAGAACACTGCATTCTTTCAAACCGTCATGCTGCCCAAAATTTGCCAAAACTACACCTGATTGATATATATGTATATACTGACTCCTACACTGTTTATTTCCTTGACAATCATATATTATCGTATCTACTATACATGCACTTTTGTTACGTTATAGTGCACCTCAGCACTGTACACGAGGATTTCATTATTATCACTGGCAAAAATATGTATGACAAATGTACATATATTACACTGCTCACCCCAAAAGGAGGAGGTAATGCCTTGGAGGATGGTCTCATGACCACAGAACAGATACTACACTATCACCCTTCTGAATTGAGCTTTGAAAGATAGTTCATTAGTCTGAAATAGCATAATAAACTGGATTGAGCATTAGAAATGGTATACTTCCGGCTTCAGACAGATACTAAATCTCCATTAGTTTTGAAATCTTTTCTAATTTACGTGGTATTTTCTGTATTAATAGATTATCGAATGTCTTGCTTTTTTAATGATGCTGATACCTATTGGTCACGATTCATTCGAAGCGATTCATTGAAAACCGGTTACAATTTTACCCATAGCTGCAAAGACAGGGTTCACTTGTTTACTAATGGTATTAAAGTGTATGTGAATGCAATAAATCAGATTGAATTTAAACTCTGTTTCGCCAATTCCATAGGCCAGGGGAGTAATAATTTAGGAAGTTACAAAGATATAGGCATCGATTTTATTTTTCAGTGAAAAACGTTGAATAATTCAGATGTATTTTTAATTAAAATGTTAAGAAATGCAAGTTTTACAAGAGCATGAATTCAGACAAATCTGTCGACATTGCATCTTATACATAAAGTAGCGCTAACCACATTGATTAGAGGTAAAGCTTAATGTTGTTAATACAAGGTACATACTTAATTCTGTTTCGCTAGTTATTTATGGTAAATATCGGGCTATGTTCTTAAAATAAATTGCATTTCCAATGAATTTCATCGATTACATATTTAATTCTATCGATATTTTTATTTGTTTAGTGATTTTCAGGGGAGAGGCTGTTCTTTCACACTTAGAAATCCTCCACTGTCACTCATTAAAAACCAAATTTTATTTAATAAGAAAATATTTTTTGTATTCTCCTGTTCTTGCTTGAGATTTTCGTTAGACACGTTTTGATTGGCTATTCGACATATCTTAGTATAGTTTTGACCAATTGCTGTTTTTGTTCCAAATTAGTAGTAGTCTAAAGCTGAAAATGCACTTAAATTATTGTACACAATTTAACTTCTATGACTAAAAGTTATTTTTTTCAATTAAGTAAATTAATTATTTCTAGTATGTGAGTGTGAAAAGAGGGAGGGGCAAAACAAACAAACATTTATGAAAGCCAAAAATAAATATTCTAAGTCAGAATCCAGGTAACGCCAGGTAAATACAGCTAGTTTTATAATAAAGCTTCATGGTGTAAACAATAAGTCAGCATCAGTGAAAGGCAGTTTTCCATTGCTGAAGAGGGAAGCAATATTTTGATAGGAATAAAAATATGTAAGCCTCTTTTGGGATACTTTGGAAGTCAATAGAAATTGTGTGAAAAAAAAATTGTATTTTCCTTTCTATTTGTAAATATAAATAAAATTCATTTTGTCCATATATTATTTGGACAATTAGCGGTTATGTAAACAACATTTTTCTTGCCTCTCCTATATTGTAAATTAACTGTAAAAAATAGATTGGATGAGATCATAATAAAACAATCTCAAACAACAACTAAATAAATAAACAAGAAAAACTTTAAAAGTCATTTCCTAAAATTCTTTTTTTTTTTGTTCATAGGCAAAGGAAACTAATTACTCTGATAATTTCCTCAAGATAATTGATTGCTCAATCGATAAAACCTCAGAAAAAGTGCATACATGAAAAAATGATTTCATTATTTTTTCAACCATCTTAAATTTGCCCTGGAATCAATCATACTGAAATTCTTCTTTTTTATTTTTCAATTATCCACATTTATTTAAGTTAAAGCCTAATAAATAGAATATTTAACATCATAAGTAGTTACACAAAATATAGGTGAGTGAATGGAATGCATGGTCACATCTGGAATTTAAGACTGAGTTGCTTTTACAGGTTGGAATATACAAAATTTTGTAGGTAAATATTAAAATAAACATTCGTGTGTTGTTTAGAAAAAATGTGTAAAAATTAAAATTTATTTTGATACATATGATGAGCTGATCGGAAAACAAGAAGCTGACTTGAATTCAATAAGCAAGGACGTCCTTGGCTTTATTCATCTAAACGGAGTCCATTGTACATAGAGAAATGAGTATAAGAGTAAGTAATAAAAGTGAAACAATGTAAAATCCTTCTTTTTTTTTGTTTTGAGTCCTCTTTGTGAAAACAAGTGCAGCAGAATTACTGGTAGGTTGAGAGAGGATAACCAAATTGTGTGCAAGAGGTGTAACACAATGGAGATGGATGAGAACTCAGATGCAGAGAAAGTATATCTGGATAGCAAAGCTATTGAGGTTGTCGAAGTTTTGTAACTTCAGTGATAGCATTGAAGCACAGAGTGGAGCAGGTGCTAGTGTGATTGCAAGAATTAGGAGTGGATGGAGTAAGTTCAAAGAACTTCTGTCATTATTAACCAGCAGCGCGTTTCCACTGTCGGCTGAGAGAAGAGTCTAGGAGTGTAGGGAGATGAGTGCAGAATAGTAGACTTTATTGATATGTATGGTCACATTGAAAGAAGAAATTTATACACAGTGTGATTATGTATGGAAGTGAAACCAGTGAGGGTTGAGGACATGCGTTGTATGGAGTGAAATTATATGAGAATGATACGATGGATGTATAATGTGAGTCTTAAAGACAGGCTTAGATCTGATGACCTCAGAGGAAGATTAAATCTGGACAGTATAGGAAGATGTATGCAGAAGAGCAGACTTCCATGGTATGACCACGTTGAAAGAATAGACAAGAGTTATTGGGTTAGTTGATGTAGAACAGTTGAGGTAGTAGATTCAGTTCATAGGAGAAGGCAAAGGAAAACATGTGAAGAAGTGATAAAGATGGGCGTGTGGTAAAGTGGGATAAATAAAGACCTGCCCAGAGATAGGTTACTTTGGAAGTCAATTTCCTTAAGCTGTCCAATAATGCATGCCAACATGTAAAACGGGCGTTATACTGAATATGACGATGATTGTGTTCTAAAATGTTGGAGAAAACGATGCCCGAAATGAGTAAATGATCAACTGCTGATAAGAAACCAAGTAAATCTAGATTTGCAGGCTTTTTTTTTATACATGACATCTTGACGGGTTACAAGCGAATCCCCTAGCAAAGATAAGGGCTACGTGACACATGACAATAAAAGGCAACATCACACAAGCGAATCCCCTAGCAAAGATAAGGGCTACGTGACACATGACAACAAAAGGCAACATCACACAAACGAATCCCCTATCAAAGATAAGGGCTACGTGACACATGACAATAAAAGGCAACATCACACAAACATCTGAATTGCAATTACACTACGAAAGTTGAAGGTATGTCGGACCCTTTTTTAGTTCATATTATATAATGCTGACAAAGTAAAGGAGATTCCTTATCTTGATTTTATGCTTGTAATAGAATTGAAGGTTTGTTTAATAATTGATTAAATGATTTCAATTCTAAAATATTTAGTATGACAAATAGATTTACAATTTTTTACCTTTTCCCCGGCTTTTTTGAAACGTTTAAAAACAATTAACACTGAAAATGATTCCTAGCCCTCTCTCTCTAATGCAAAAATACATTTAAAATATAAACCATGCAGGAAAGGAAAACAACTTCTTCAAATTTAAATGAAAGTTTGTGGTCACACAAAAAAGGAATATACAGAAACTGCTAAAACCTCAACAGGATATTTTTCTGTTACATTAGGGGGGGGGGGGGGGGGGGAGGCTAAGCATTTCCTTGTATCATCCTATGTATTCGAGAACAATATAAATATTGTTTCCCAGGTTTTTGTTTGTTACCGTTGTTTGCATTTCATTGTTTCTTAGCATTTTTTTTTTTTTTTTTAAATCTTTGCCAACATCTTCATTTCAAAAAAAAAAAAAAAACTTCTGGAAAAAAAAATTGAGATAAGTTATCTCCCTTTGTCTGCATTATAAAACGTGAACTAAAAATGATCAGTATCTCTACGTTACAAACTTATGTGAAACCCCTCAAGAAAGAAATAAGGGACAACTAACATTGATCAGATAACGGGTTTTTTCAACTTTAAAAAATTTAGTTTCAAAGATCTAAAAAAGTGGAAAAAACTAATATCTTTTGGAGGGATTTCCAAAGATGAAGAGCATTTTAAACAACTTGATTTATTTTCTGGCTGGTGTAGTATATGAAATAATCTTGATAATTCTGTACACATATACATATTTATGTAATGTTAAAATGAAAAACAATGTATGAAAAAAAAAGAAAAACAATGAAAAATAATTACAAATTAAAGTAAATTGGAAAAACAGACAAAATAAATACAAGTGAAATGAATATTAAAAGAAAACTTATTTGCTTATCAGAGAAAGTTTACGGTCATTTAATAAAAACATTTCATAATGAAAGACTACAATTTCATAAAACTAAATTAATTTTGAAATAGAGTAACATACGAAAGCTTCCACTAAAATAATTATGTAAAGGAAATGAATCATCAGGGTGGAAAGTTCTAATATAAAATGTATTAATTAAAAAAAATATTTTAAAATCAAAATACCAATTTATGCCGAAAAATGAGAGAAAACTTTCTATTAAGTGTTTTAACACATTGCAAAAATAAAATGATGCAAAGAAACTATTCTTAATTCAACTTAAAATAAAATCAGTAAGTAACTAAAAAAAATGAAAAAAGGCCTTCTGACAGTTACGATGAATAAATTTGGTTTCTTTTTAAATATTACTTTTTAAATCTTGGTTTTGAGCGAGAGTAAACACAAACAACAATTCTAAAGTGAAAAGAATATCAACATATAAAGTTAGCTTGTCAAATTTTCAAAGTCAAACCCAAATAGCATTTCAGCTGAAAAATCAAAATTTTCTTCTGACTTAGCCAATTTTCATTTGTTATTGATGTACCATGTTATTAGCAATATAATAACATACTTTGCTACAATTTATTTTAGAAATTACTTATTCTGTGCCAGACAATTGATAATATGCAACATTTTTAAATAATCACCTAAAAATAGAAATCAGCAAGGAGATAACTCATATTTTTATTGAGAATACAATGTGTCTACCTTAACTAAAATTTTCTTTATTTCAAATAAAAATGAATAACTAAAATGACTTCACTGCATCTCGGACAACAGCGGTAAGTACAGCTAGACTATAAAAAAATTTTGAAATAATTTTTTTTTGTAAATTAATTGTCCCTGTTAAACAGTAAAGAAAGAAAGAGTTTGAGCCAATTTAATAAAAAAAATTGCATAGAGAATTTTGAATTTTATAATATTCATTTTGGAAATCGTGTTACAAATGAAAGCTTAAATTAAAATAACTGTAATAGAAATACACCCAAAAATGTTCAACCTTTGAAAGTTTCAATAAAATTAAAATTAGTTTAAAAATAAAAATTATTAATTGGAGAAAAACAGCAAAGCAAAGAAACCGTCCTCCTAGAAAAAGTCAGTCAAATAAAAGAAATGCCACAAACCAAATCGCCTCTTTAAAGATTTATCCTCTTAAAAAGTCGGTCTTCCTTTGAAAAATAAATAGAAGTCAAAAACACTATAGCTAAGAAATCCTCTTCATTCTACACAAAAATTAAACTGCATTGCCTAAATATTGTCTTTGTGTGCGTTCGCTGCACAGGTCATGATCGTCCGGTTGTAGTCTTTGTTCGAATTTGGGTTACTCGATTTTAACACTGGCTGTGGTATCAATTATGTGATCTCAGTCAGTGCTGTAATAAACGGATTTTTTCTTCCAAACAAAATCACAACTAGTTTCAAACCAGTAACAATGTTTTATTTTCAGAAGATAAAATGATACTTGGTTTCTCTACAAAACAAATTTGTAACCAGAACAACAGAATCCCTTCCGACTGAACAGAAACAACCCATCAAACTGGGCTCAAAGGCCAATCTCTCCAACATCTCCCTTCTGCATGTTTGTTTTGCTCCAGATATATATAAAGAAATTAACTGTCAGTCCTGTTTGCACCACAGAGCAAGACCACTCAAGAATCATCAGCTGTTTATCTCTGGACATAAAAACTGACCGATGGGGGGGGGGGGTCCCCTTATCTTAAGTAGGTGTAAATTCTGTGGTATCTCAAGTGGTCTGCCTTCTCAGAATGAACCCTCATTTTTCAGAAGCCATTATTTTTTTCAAAATGGATCAACAAATTTTCTGGGTGGTCAATTCCAGATGCAGATATTTTTCTCATGTCTGCCAGTTCTTCACATGCATTTATGCATTACGATGCATATTCACAGCGGCTTCTTTCTTTTATAGCCATCTCCACTTGTCTAATTGTAGGGAATACAATTCACATTAAAATCAACACACTTGACTGATGGAGAGAAAGAACGTTGAAAAAGAACAGTCTTTACGTAAGAAGTTAATGCAATGTATACATGGACAGATGATAATTAAGAGAAATATATTCCTAGAGAGCAGCTTTTGAAGAGCTAATTATGTACCATAGCAGGCTCCAGGTTATAACATAGCCCCATAAATTTTAAGAGGCGAGGGAGTCGAAAGCAGATAGACTAGATTTCATCAGTTTGTCATTTTCTTCACTACACTTGCTCTGTTGTTAATTGTAGTTCCTCAAACACTTTCACACGATTGGCAACAGCTATGTTTTGTTTTTTTAGTTGTTAATACACACAAGACACACAAGAAAACATGTACAACTATTTGTCCTAGGTTTGGAGACACAAACAAAGTGTGATTTAAAAAATGTTTTTTGTTAATAATCTAGGACCATGGTAACAAAGTTTGATTGTCAGCTCATCATTGTTTTAGTAATTGTACTGCGACTCGCATCCCAGGTTTGTGTAGACTGGCACGCATGTGCGCAGGCATGCCTGATTTAATGTAAATCTGTTTGTCTGTCAGTCTTCCCTGCTCTGTCTTTTAGTTTCCGTTCTCTCCTCCTCTTTTCTATCTATATGGATTCCTCTTGATTACATAACAATTGACGCCAAACATTCATCCCAATTCTTGATCATTTATCCAACAATATTTCTAGCTGGAAACCAGATACTTTTGCGTTGTTACATTTTGGAATTTTATTTATTTATCAAATCCTGATAAACTATTCTATTCATTGTCCATTGACTGACATCATAAAAAATTCCTCAACCAATTGCATCTTATTAATTCTTTAACAAAAAGATTTTAGTTTCAAGTCTTCCCTTCATCGTGAGTAAACTTTATGAGTAATTTAAACGCTGCCCACCCCCCTTCCATAGAGTTACAATTACTAATTACAGCAAATAAAGATGCTTAAATTAAATTCTTTTCTGTGGATTAAAAAATAGAACAATTGAGGCATCTTGTGTGTTAATTCAGTGTCATAACACTAAGTAGAAAAGAAACCTTTACTAAAGATTGATTCAGATAATTTCCAACAATCCAATATTCCTAGAGTTCAGACTAAAAGGAAAGTAACTGGTGAAAGTAAACCAGATGACCCTGGTAACCACCGAAATCTTCATTTTGAAAGAAAAAAATGTATTTAAGAATATGGAAATGACTGAAATTAAAAATGTTTATTATGTGCTAATTTAAATACTGTAAAATATAAAATCAATATCATTTTTAATGATTTATTGACACACAAAAAGTTGTTTTTTTTGTATTTTTATTGTTCAACATATTTTTGAAGGCTTTTTTCACACCAGTCTTAAAATGGGTTCGTCACAGGACAATGAAACGAAAAAGGAAATAAAATATATCAGTTACCTTTTGATCTCTGCCGACATCAACATAAAAAGATTTTTGCTTGAACTTGGGTGCAACTTTAACGAAGAGTTGTTCATTGATTAGTCGCAATGGATAAAGATAGCGCATTCTTTCTTCCCAGCCCTGATAGAGAAAATAAATGTAATTAAAAATATTGAGGAAAAAAATGAAAAAGGGAACGAAAAATAAAAAGAACGAGGACAATTTTTTTTTTTAAGGAGGAAAAGGGAGCTAAAAATGGATTTTAAAAAAAAACAATTAAAAATGTTGAGGAAAAAAATGAAAAATGGAACAAAAATGAATTTTAAAAAATGAAAAGGTAACAAGAGAAAAAGACAATTTTTAAAAAAAAAGGGATGAACAAAAAAATTAATCTAAAAAAAAAATTTAAAAAATTTAAAAAAAAAAAAACGGAACAAAAATGGAAAAAAGTGAGAAAAGTGAAACGAAAAATGTAAAATAAATTGAGAAAAGGGGACGAAAAATGAAAATAAAGTGAGAAAAAAAAAACGAAAAATGAAAATAAAGTGAGAAAAGGGAACGAAAAATGAAAATAAAGTGAGAAAATGGAACGAAAAATGAAAATAAAGTGAGAAAATGGAACGAAAAATGAAAATAAAGTGAGAAAAGGGAACGAAAAATGAAAATAAAGTGAAAAAAGGGAACGAAAAATGAAAATAAAGTGAAAAACGGGAACGATAGATGAAAAAAAAATCAAAAAAATAAAAAAAAATGAAAAAAAAATGAAAAAGGAACAAAAAATGAAAGAAAAAAAATGAAAAAAGGAACAAAAATGGAAAAAAAGTGAGAAAAGTGAAACGAAAAATGTAAAATAAGTTGAGAAAAGGGAACGAAAAATGAAAATAAAGTGAGAAAAGGGAACGAAAAATGAAAATAAAGTGAGAAAAGGGAACGAAAAATGAAAATAAAGTGAATAAAGGGAACGAAAAATGAAAATAAAGTGAAAAAAGGGAACGAAAATGAAAATAATGAAAAAAAAAGGAACAAAAATGGAAAAAAAAGTGAGAAAAGTGAAACGAAAAATGTAAAATAAGTTGAGAAAAGGGAACGAAAAATGAAAATAAAGTGAGAAAAAAGGAACGAAAAATGAAAAAGTGAGAAAAGGGAACGAAAAAGTGAGAAAAGGGAACGAAAAATGAAAATAAAGTGAATAAAGGGAACGAAAATGAAAAAGGGACAAAAAATGAAAAAAAAATGAAAAAGGAACAAAAAATGGAAAAAAAATGAAAAAGGAACAAAAAATGAAAAAAAAATCAGAAAAACGAAAGAAAAAAGAAAAAAAAAAGAAAAATGAAAATAAAATCAGAAAAAAAACAAAAAAAGAAAAAAAGAAACAGAAAATGAAAAAAAAATTAAAATAGGAACAAAACATGAAAAAAAAAAATCAAAAAGAAAAATCAAAGGAACAAAAACTGAAAGCAAATCCAAAAAAGGAACAGAAAATGAAAACAAATCAGAAAAAGGAATGAAAATGAAAAAAAATCAGAAAAAGGAATGAAAAATGAAAAAAATATCAAAAACAGGAATGAAAAATGAAAAAAATATCAGAAAAAGGAATGAAAAATTTAAAAAATATCAGAAAAAGGAATGAAAAATTAAAAAAATATCAGAAAAAGGAATGAAAAATTAAAAAATTACAAATTATAGATCTTTAACATAAAAATGTATAAATAAATTTAAGATAAAAAATGTCTTATGCAAAGGTAAATAAAAGGAGTATTAACTTATCAAGTTTAAAAAAATGGATGCTACTTGGATTTTATGATCATCTTTGGACTCACTTTTTTAATGGAAAATGATTTTGAATAGTGAATTATGTTGTGCATTAATAACTTTGTAGTTAGAAATAAATTAAACTTCAGGATAAATTATAATTTTGTCAGAATTTTTAAAAAATTTATTTTAGTTCTTTTTCAGCATAACAAATTTATCAGAATATGATTTCATCCTTTGAAAAAGTAAGTAACAAACCGCTTTTTTCCTTATTGCACCACATGTTCCAGATAAGAAGAAAAATCTTGATCAACAATGTCATTTAAGGTGCAGCCATAAGCGGTTGTGTCACCTACATAGGTGTCAAAAAATGATCCCAGAAAATGATTTGGAAGATCATTAATGAAAATCAGGAAAAGAGTTGGGCCTAAAATAGATTCTTGAAATATGTTGGCATTGATACTATGTGTTTAACTATGTGTTTAACTATGTGTTTAACTACTTTCATCACAGAAAGATTTGATGGTTGATAAGATATTGCCAGATATTCTATAGTTATCAAGTTTGTGAAGTAAACATTTCTACCAGACCCTTTCAAAAGTATTTGATGTGTCAAAAGAAACTAATTTCATATCGAGAGATTCACTCGTCTTATGCAATATTACAGTCCACATGCCAGCAGTTGATCTTACATTAATTAAATTATTTTTTAAATATAAGTTTTTTTAATTATTTTTGGTACTTTACACTTGTTGGATAATGGCCCTATGGAATGGACGTATCTGTTGGAAATCGTTGGTTTGACTTGCGTGAATTAGCGCGGGGTGGACTCGTGCAGTCGAGTGCGCAATAGGGGCTGTTCTCACAGTCGGAAATAACAGACGTGAAAGGGTCACCGCGTGACGAGACCTCAGATCAAGGTTCAATGTGCACCTGCGAGAGGCTCTGTGACGTCACGGGCCTTTGCGTGGGAAACAGAGGGATCCGTGACGTCACTCGGTCTTCGTGAGAAGCGAGTTTTAACAGTCTGTGTTTTCGAGGCGAACCTATCAGACGTGATTTTTACCATGTAACTGCAACTTACATAAGGGAAATATTTCCCTAAGAAAATACAGGCGAAAGATCTCTTTTCCCCCTCCACGAATGGTTAAGACTTAATTGATAAGTAATTACGAAAGCAGTAATTTTCTCTCTCTCTCTCTCTCGATGTTAGTGAATATCTCCCAGCTGACGGATAGCTAACGCTTGAAATAAAACTGAAGTTAAATTTAAAAAGATTGTTTGTCTTCCGACCCTATCATGAGGTTTTGTGTTGCAGCAACGTGGTTCACGGCAGAAGAAGGAGGAAGGGGTTGAACCACTAGACGGCGACCTTCTACGCGGCGAGGGAGAAATTTAAAGGTATGCAAACTATATGATCTATGATGTTTTAAAAATGACGAGTGATAAACGAGAACTGCCTCGGCCCGTTCCGGGACGAGTATACGAAACAAGAAAAGCTGCGGCCCTAGACAGGGGTATGCAACACACTATTGCATTTTTAATTTCAATAAATAATCGATTAATAGTAAATAATAAAATGTAAGTCACGTGGAGACAACACACACACACAGGGAATGGTCACACAATTTTATTAATATAGTAATAAAAATCACTAGTGAAAATTTTATTACTGCTTTCCCCCTTTTCTTTTTTTTTTACTTATTTGAAAAGATGAAACTCAAAGAGAAAAAAAAAGTGAGAAAAATCTTAATCTTGTAAGAATGAGACAATGCTAACTTACTAGAATCTGTCTTGTTAGTGTCTAGCCTCCTCTGGTCAAATAGCATGTACACTAATTACCCGGGACTTTGCTGAGGACTGTAGTAGTGTGGACCTAGCTTATATAAGGTGTTGACTTTTGTCGTGTCTTAAAAATGTGCTAAGAGACATGCTGACAATTAAATTGTAATAAATGTTGGAAAATAGATGAAAACAGATAAAAACATGAATGTTGAATAAAAGTGATGAAACATGTTTGACAACTCAGATTACTGCCGGGGTCCAGTGACCTTGCACAGTCTAGAAAGACACTATATCGGGAGCTAGTGGTGAGGTACACTTCAGATCCACTTGTGGAGCAGCTAGAATGGTCAGAGGAGGAGATCTACTCTCAGTGGAGTTGGACGCCGGGCCAGAGTCATCTCAATTACTGAGTTTTCTCTGACCTGGCGATTGGTCCGAGGTGTGCTGCCCCTTAATGACAAACTTTTCAAAGTTATAACCAGCCTAACTCCTTTTTGCCTGCACTGCACGGATGTTGAGGAAGAAATGGCTGAGCATGCCTTCTTCAATTGCAGCAAGCTGCATGAGTTTTGGAAGTATGTCAACGAGGTGACAGATCACATCGTCCCCGAGCAGTTGGTACCCCTAGATGTAACATCTGTAGTCTACAATGTGATGTCTTCATGGCTCAGGGAGAAACGAATGGTGTTTCTCATGATCTTAGCCATAGCTAAATTTGTAGTGTGGACCTCACGCTTAGACATAGGGAACGGGAGTGAGTCGCCTTTTGATTACAATCTGATTTCACACTTTAAACATCAGCTTAAAGTCAAGATCAGATGTGATAGGAGGAGACTACACACTTCGCTGTTTAAAAGGTGGATACACCCTGCTTGTTTATGTGTGTTTGGACGAACCCAGTTTGAGTATGTGTTTCCTGCCTAGGCATGATGCACACCGACTTGAGATCTTATCAGACCCTTTCTCAGTTAGCAAAGTTTCTCAGCTTGTGGTACAAATAAGTCCTGCCCCCCCACACACACACACACTTTTTCCACTTAGAAACTGCCTTGCTCGTTTTCGGCTCTTGAAATAACCCGGAAAACAGTGAGCAGCTCATACCTAGAAAGATTTGTGAGGGTCCTAGTAACCACCGCACTTAGATTGCTGAAAAATAAGATGCTATGTTGTCTTTTAGCACCCCCACCCTCCAACAGATGAATTTGTACATATATTTTTTGTAAATAAAAAAACGTCAAACCATTGAGGATAATGTTAAATAGGTTTTACCCATAGAGTGAATGTGGTATTTTGGTGACTGAAACTAGTTTAGAAAATAAACCATGACGGCAACAGCTGACCCCTATACCACTTCACCCAATTTCAGCCTTGTGCCACATCTTATTTTATAAATTTGTTATACTGTAAACTTTTTTGTAAAATTTTAAAGATAAATAAAATGTTTGACAAACACAATATATTTATATATTTACAAATTGACGATTGGTTGAAAATTATTTTATGTGAGTAAATGTTCATTTGAAAAGTTGATTTTTCATATTATAGAACGTTCATAGTGAAAAAAGATACGACTGTATACATTTATTTCCTGTTAGTGTGTATATGCACGTGACAGTGTGAGAGAATTAGACACTGGGTGTTTATCACTTTTTTGTCAGTGTGTGTATGCATATACGTATGACAGTGTGTACGAGTCACTTTAGTAGGCATAGTGTGCATGTTACTTTTGTCAGTGTGTGTATACATGTGACAATGTGTGAGTAAGTTGAGAATTGTGATTAGCTCTTCCTAGCCTCTAAAGGGCCAGAAAGTAGAGCGTAAAATTGTTGTTAGCACTGTCCTTTTATTTCTGGTCTTTAAATAATTAGTCATCAGCTCGAAAAGTGATTTATACTTTGGGCGCGTAAAGTGATTTTCCGTGCACAAGGTGATTTTGATGTGCGCCAGACATAAGTGAAAGCAGGGTCATGTGACCACTATTTTTGCTTTTTTGTAAATATTCTGATTGGAGCCGGTTTGTAGGAAAAATGTAAATTTTTTTTTTTTTATTCCCAAATATAATTTTTGTGCATTGTTTGTGCGTTTTGACACATGCCGTTGGTCAATAGATTTGTATAGGACTAGTTATAAAAACAATTCGGGTGTTGTTTTTACATCAATTATGCGTAACAAATGAATATATGTTCATTTTCAGGTTTACTTTGGTTGTTTTATTTCCTAGTGTAAGGTTGTCGATCTAATGGTATCATGTCTTAAGAATGTTAGTTTTTTCAATTATTGATTCCATTTGAAGGCCAATGGGCTTCATTGCATTTTTTCTTTTCTCTAACAGTTCTTTGTATTTTGGTTAAAATTTAATATCATAAGCTGGATCTAGTAGACAAAATTTGAGTTTTGTATAGTATTGTAAAGCCAGTCTCTGCCTTCTTAGCGTTAGAGGAGTTTCATGTGCTTCTTCTACATACAAACTTTTTACTGGGGATGTTTGGAAGACTCCCAGCATCAGTCGCAGCCTTTGGTAGTGTACAGTTTCTAATGTTTTTAAGATTTTCGTACTATTGTTCAGTATAATTTTCATAGTGCATATTTGTCTACAACCCAGTCAGTGTGCCACTATTTTCATCAATTGGATGGTTTTATTGTCTTTTATTCTTAGTTGAAGAATAAATATTAATTTGAAGTCGAAGATTAGTCTTTGTATTAGTTAAAAAGGGTTAACGTGTTACCTGACTTTCACAAAATATAAATTTCACACAAATAAACGCTTCTTTGTATTCTCTAATTTTCTACTGCGTAAAAAAAATGTCTTGTAAGTAAACATAAAATGTCAACCCATCAACAAGGAAAAGAAAAACAAACAAATTATAACATGGCAGACATGTTCCTGCATCTTCTTACAAAAAAAATAGTTTTCTAACCTGAACACCTGACCGTTTACTTGTTATAACTGCTTCCTCTTTGAAAGATCTACATCCAAACAACAATCTCCAATTAAGTTTACAGCTGAAAAACTTGTTTGATGTTTTTACTTCAGGAAAACAAAAACAAGACAAGCGAAGATTGATCTGAAATCATCTTTTCTCCTCCATTTTTTTAACGTTATTTTCACAAACGAAAACGAAAAAGGAATTCAAAACAAATATGCTACGAGAAAAGTAAATGTTTTTTTTTTAAAACTTGGTCATTTACTGTTGTGACTATCAATGGAATTGACTATGTATCTTTGGAAAGTGTTCTAAAACTATTCTACAACCTGGAGATACACATCTCTTCAAATTGTGTAACACTTCTAATATTTAAAAACGTTTTAAGAAAGGACATAGCTGTATACATTGTGTATCGTATTTGAGGACAGATTTATACATACACAAAAATGACTTTTACAAAAAAGATAATGTATTTTTACTGGAAAACGTTTTTTTGAGAATATGAATAAATATATTGCTTTGTAATTTTGTTTCATTTTGCTTTCTTCAGCTTCTATAATGGCTTTTATGTGAGCTATAAATCGCCGACATGCTAGGATCAGGTGGTCCTTGCTCATATTGCACATTGCTCTATCGAGACTTTTAGGAATTATTTTGTGTTACAAGGGTGTTCATTAACCTTCCACCCCCCCCTTCAGTGCATGTTGTTTGACACCCACCCACTTTTATTTTATACAGTATCTATCACTCTTGCCCCTGTTTCTCTTTCTCTCTCTGTTTATTAACAGTCATGGTAATGAAACTAACTATATAACAGAATATTGGAATAGTTTATTATAAACAATAGAGAATATAACCACAACTATTAATACTATTTAACCCATAGCTAAAGGCAAATAAAGAAAGGTGGGATATAATGAGCAGAAAGAGAATATTTTTTTTTTTAGGGTGTGTAACATAAAAATAACTTTTAGAACAGATAATTTTTTTTTTAGGGTGTGTAACATAAAAATAACTTTTAGAAATAGATAATTTTTTTTTTTATTTACGGTGTGTAACATAAAAATGACTTTTAGAAACATAATAATAATTTTTTTTTATTTACGGTGTGTAACATAAAAATGACTTTTAGAAACAGATAATAATTTTTTTTTAGGGTGTGTAACATAAAAATGACTTTTAGAAACAGATAATTTTTTTTTTTAGGGTGTGTAACATAAAAATGACTTTTAGAAACAGATAATTTTTTTTTTTTAGGGTGTGTAACATAAAAATGACTTAGAAACAGATAATAATAATTTTTGTTTTAGGGTGTGTAACATAAAAATGACTTTTAGAAACATAATTTTTTTTTATTTACGGTGTGTAACATAAAAATTACTTTTAGAAACAGATAATAATAAATTTTTTTTATTTACGGTGTGTAACATAAAAATGACTTAGAAACAGATAATTTTTTTTATTTACGGTGTGTAACATAAAAATGACTTTTAGAAACAGATAATAATTTTTTTTTATTTAGGGTGTGTAACATAAAAATGACTTTTTGAAACAGATAATAATAATTTTTTTTTTAGGGTGTGTAACATAAAAATGACTTTTAGAAACATAATAATTTTTTTTTTAGGGGGTGTAACATAAAAATGACTTTTAGAAACAGATAATAATAATTTTTTTATTTACGGTGTGTAACATAAAAATGACTTTTAGAAACAGATAATAATAATTTTTTTTTTATTTAGGGTGTGTAACATAAAAATGACTTTTAGAAACAGATAATAATAATTTTTTTTATTTACGGTGTGTAACATAAAAATGACTTTTAGAAACAGATAATAATAATTTTTTTTTTCAGGGTGTGTAACATAAAAATGACTTTTAGAAACAGATAATCTTTTTTTATTTAGGGTGTGTAACATAAAAATGACTTTTAGAAACAGATAATTTTTTTATTTAGGGTTTGTAACATAAAAATGACTTAGAAACAGATAATAATAATTTTTTTTTTTAGGGTGTGTAACATAAAAATGACTTTTAGAAACAGATAATTTTTTTTATTTACGGTGTGTAACATAAAAATGACTTTTAGAAACAGAAAATAATAATTATTTTCTGAAAAACGTTTGAGGATAAGAATAAATATATGGTTTTGTAATTTTTTTTATTAACGTCTTTTCTTCAGCTACGATAACGGATTTTATGTGAGGTATGAATAGCATACATGCTCTGGTCAGATGGTTCTTGTTCATATCAGACATTACTTTATAGAAACTTTTAGGGATTATTTAGCGTCATGAAGGCTCTCATTAACCTTTTTGTTGTGTAATACAGACAGTGTTTGATCTTGATACTCATTGATAGGCATTGCAAAGCTAAGTTACACAATATATATATATATATATATATATAAAATAATAAAATAAACAATTGTTGAAAAAGTTTTTTTACAAATGTTGGTAGCTTCACTTCTTTAAATATACATTTTTCTCTCGTTGGAACTGCACTACTCTTTACTCTATATATATAATATATATATATAAAGTTAGATATGTTTATGTATTTCTATGCATAGTATTCACTCCGAAACTAATTAACCGATCATTAGAAATTTTGAAACAGTTGCTAGATGGAAGGGGTGGTAATGAGGGCTATATTTAGTTTAATTTAGTTTTATGCAAAAGGGTGCAAAGTGTGGGGCAGAAGCCTTTTCTGAAAATTCAAATATCTCCAATTTCTGTGACATTTTTATACTAGGCATTAGAAATCAATTAAAAAAACTGTTCCCCAAATGTTAGTTTCTTTGGAGTGTTTTGGAGAGTTGTTAATGGGGTGTAATATGGGCACAACCGCCCATTTGAAAATTCAGATATTTCAGATTTGCATTGAATTTAATCTAGAATCATTAGACATAAGAGCCCTTAAGCTTAAGCCTTAAATGTTAGACATTTTCTAGAATCAAAATTATGTAATGAATTATGATCAAAATTGGAATAAGGATTCCAGACATAAGGTTTAGTAGGATTACATCTTGATTTTAATCTAAATAAGGGGACATAAAAGTGGAGCAAAAATGTTCTGTTTGGGGTATTCTTCTAGTATGAATGAACGCACGCACACTTATTTTACCTTTACTTTTAATAACATTTAAGCCATAGTTAATTCATAACCAAATTAAACAAATTCTTAAAACTTTAGAAACTTTTAATGGTTTAAAACGACCAATTGGGGCTTAATTCCACAAAATTGAAACGTTTCTAAACCCATAAGTTTATTTGTGTAAGCTCTGTTTTCACCATAGCAATATAGGGTTTTGATTGCTTGAAAGTATTCGGGGTTTGGTCTCTTGCACTTGTGAAAGGGTCCAACTGTGAACCAATTCTGGGACGAGTACTGCAACTAGTATTTTGCAAACAAACAAACACGACAAACTTTCTAATGAAAAAGAGGGCACTTGTCCAAATTAGGACCCAAACTAAAATCGACTTGACATTGGTGGTTTTCAGATGTTCATATAGACAGACCGAAAAAGCCGAATGAAAAGTCGGTTGCTTGCATCCAAAAAATCCCAAACAATGCTGGATGTACAACTGGAAACAATGTTTTTTTTATTTTTACACGTAAAATTTTTTTATTTAAGAAAAATATCACTGAACAAGTGTTAAAACTGTTAGGGTAAGGGTTCGTTAGAATTCATTATAGCTTTGATCAATTTTTATTTCTAATTGTGAATTTTGCGATTCAATCAATTAAAATGTTAACTTGTCGTCTACTTATTTTCTCACATTCTGATTGGATAAGCGCTTTGGCATTCTCCGGCCGTCTATGTAAACATCCAGAAACTACTGACGCCAATTCGATTTTCGCTTGGGTCCTAATCTGGACAAGTACCAAAAAGAGTAACAAACTTATCTAAATTAGTAAATTTTCAAAAACATACTCTTAAATTTCAGAAACATTTCTATGAAATTTAAAAAAAATAAATATTGTATCATGATGTACATCATATGAGAAGTAGATGAGAAGTAGATAGTGTGATATATATTGTACAGTTAAAAAATAAAACGTATGGTTGCAGTTATCATACCAGCCGAGGTTTGCCATAGCATCATTTTGGTGACCAAGGGTCTGTCCTAATTCATCAGACTCTTCTTTGCCAGGATGAGGTACAGTCGGGTTCAGTTCTAGGAGGTGCGCCCTCCCAGGCATTACCTCCTCCATCAGAAAGAGGGAAGTTATTGCCGGTTAAGAAATTAACTTCCAAACTAATCTATCTCAGGTTAGGTCTTTATTTATTCCTTTTTCTCTCGAGTCCATTTTTATCACTTCCTTCCATGTTTTCCTCTGAACTGGACCTGCTACCTCAATTGTTCTACATCTGCTTACCTAAGAACTCTCCTCCATTCTTTAAATGTGACCATACCACAAAGTCTTCTGTTTTGCACACATCTCCTTATTTTGTCCAGATGTTATCTTCTTCTGAAGTCATCAGAACTAAGCCAGTCTTTAAGACTCACATTACGCATTCATCGTATCATTCTCATATGATTTTGCATCGAAGTCCTCAACCCTCACTTGCCGTACATTTTTGTACCCTTTCATAGTGACCCCTTGGGGGAACTAGATCGCCCCTACCCTCCCCACGTTAAACTGACTTCATGTCTAACTTTGCTGCAGTGGAAAGTGAGTAAATAGTGGTTGCAGCCATACAAATAACAAATGTCAAACGACTTTTTTTATGTGACACTTCCAAAATTGATACCTGTCACACGATACCAATCTTTTGATGTGCATCATCTTACACTGTATCAATTTTACTCAAAGTTCATTTTATCTTTTTCTGAAAACTTGAAACAGAATCTTCCACTTGTTTGTTATCTTGAAATTTCTGATTAAGAAGATTGAATTTAAAGATGTTTTTTTTATATCCCTTATTAAAATTTTCGTTTTCAATTAAAAGAAAAACGTTAAAATTTCTTTAGCAATAAGTGCAGCAACATTTGATGTGAGTGTTTAAAAATAGCGTTAAAAATTAAGCAAAGGAATAGAAAAATTCCATTGGAAGTCAAAAATTAGAGTTACATGTCAGGATATGAGATTATAGACAGGAAATTCGAAATGAGATGTGACCAAGAAGAGAAAAAGTCCTTTCTCTTTGGCTAGTGAGCTGACTGGGTTCAATAGTCTTTTGCAGAGCTCTGCCTTCGTCCACCCTCTGGGTAGTGGGTGATGAGAATATATAATTTTAAAGTGCTGTATAAAACATAAAACATCGAAGTGTATGTCGCTATTGAGCAATAATATTGTTGGCTTTTTTTTTTTTATCGTTATCGATTATTACAGCTACCAGGCAAAAGGGGAAGAAAGTGAACAACTGCTGTTTCTGCTGTTAAAACATTACAGCAATAACAGCTACATCACCACTCAAAGATCAGAGATGCAAGTAACTAATGGAAAAAGGCTGAAATCAAGATGAATTTCCCACGTGTGTGTGTGTGGAGAGGTCAGCGCAAAAAAAAACAAAAAAAACATTTTTCCTAGACAACTCTAATCTGTTTCAACTATGAAAATCAAAATTTAGAGAAAGACACTGAGTGCGCATATTGGTAGAAGGAGACAGGAAGTCCTTCTTTTATCAAACTAAAGTCATCTAACTCCCCTACCTCCTTCATGTATTATTTGAAACCTTCACTGTAAAATTAACATTTTCAGTTTTTAGTGAAAACTGTCATAAGAGAGAAAAGAAAGCCACGGCAAGACAAGATGGAGAGAGGAAAAGAGTAAAAACAGGAAAAGAGAAAGAAAGATAAAGCGAAAGAGGAAGAAATAGAAATAAAATTCAGCGAAATAGCGATGAAAAAAAATAAGGAGGTAAGGCTCTAATGATTTGGCAGAAAAAAAAAACAGATTTTCAACCATAAATTGGAGAACTTGCATCAATGGGAGGCTCTACCGATTTAAACAGAAATTTCTCCGGATTAAAAAATAAAGCAAAAATCCGCTAGAAGGCGGAGAACTCACATCATTGCAAGATATGTCACTTTCTACTGAGCCACTACTTATGTATCGACAAAGAACTGTTTCTGTCGACAAAGAGGACGACTGGCAATCTGTGGAGATCGACGAATCCTCCACACTATTGATGATTACCAAAGATTTTATCAAATTGTTGCCAAAAGTCCGACATCCTTGCATAATGAGGAAGAAAATCAAAAAACAAAAAGTCATTTCAGAATGTTTGAAATCATTCAGATTCCTGTTCTCATTTTGGATCGTTATTCTCACAACAATGCACCTGAAGAAGAAGGTCGGAGGTTACATCAGCCAAAACATTGTGAGAATAACATTCAAGATGAGAACAGTAGTCAGAATAATGCAAATAATATAAAGATGGAGTTTCTTACCATTCGATCTCTTTCCTGAATAATTGTTTCACTTTCATATTTGATCCGGGATTTAAAATCTGCAACTTCGGCCGATTGGTATTCCGTTAAATCCACGATTGGAGCTGCATAAAATAAAAGACAAAGTTCATCAGTTGATTTTTAATTTTAAATGTTTATGAAACCAGTTATCAATATCAAATATATTTAAAATTGCTATAAAGAATAAATTATTTTGGGAATTAAAGCAGGAATAACTCTTAAGTTCATGCAAGCATGGCCCATAGAGGCTATACAATTATGGTGGTGTTAATGAGCTTTGCTCATTTGCCAGTTTGTTTCATGGGCAAACGAGTGCGCTCTAGGTTCATTTGGGCATCCTTTCTAGCAGTGCTCGAAGTGGGGGGGGGGGCATGGCAAGAGCAAAATGAAAAAGTTTCCTTTTTTTTGTATCTTGGGGGGGGGGGGGGGGTCCATACATAGAAGGCCTTTATCCTTGCAAAAACTTATGCAACCTTCTACAGAAGACAAAATAGTTCATGTAAAAAACGTACGGTTCATCTTTAAATAGTAATGAAAAGTTAATTTGTCGTCTGCCAAAATGAAACCGCATCTTTAGACTCAGTAAAAGTCGAAACTGCTTCGGCTTTCTCCGTTCTATAGTCGGAACTGCTTATGTCACGACTGCCAATCTATGGGTGCCTATTCAGAATAAGTACCACACTTTATTTTATTGTAGAATTATCCCCCCCCCCCCCCGCCAGAAAGAAATATGTATGCTAAAACATTAAATATTGTTTCTGCACTTTATCTTATTGTAGAAAAAAAAATGCCCTCCTCCCACATTTTTTGGCCAGCGCCCCGCCCCCTCTCAAAAAAAAAAAAAAAATGTATAAGCTTAGTTAACCTACACCTCCCTCCATCTTGCACAAATCGTGATTTCCTCTCAAAAAATTTGAAGAAAAAGATTTTGGTTAGATATCTCCATTTACCGCTAACTAGCCTGGAAGGGGTGTGTATTTTAGGTTAAATTTATATAGGAAAGTGATCCCCAACTCTAATTTTTTTTTTTTATTATTATTATTTTTTGTGGATATTTTTTTCAGTCTATTTACATGTAATTGGTCCAAAACAGTAACATCATTTTTTTTTTTTGGGGGGGGGGGGGGGGATACGATGTGTGTGATAGTAAACAAATACTATAATTTCTATATTCATAACATTTATATAAACATATATAAATCAAAGATGTCTTCGTGACTGTCCATGCATCAGTTAATCTTTGAGAAAAACCAATAGTACATTTGGAATCAGTAGGTTTTCCAGATGTTTTAGTTCGATTTTTAATGATTAAACTTTTTTTTATATATTTAAGGAAAAAAAACACTTAGCCAGAAATGTACTAGCATAAATGATTTGTAACAACATAGTGGACATTTAATATACATTCCATGAGAAATGCCAGTATACTGAAATCATATGCCCTTAATAGGGTTAAGATGAAAATTCATATACACTAAATGTACAAAAGCAAGGAAATTCCCAAATTTTTACACTTTTATTATGCGAGCACAACAGGGCTATGTATTTTTACTGGTAGGAATTTTTCTTCAGCGCACCTCACACACTTCACACACTTCATCCACTCATGCATAGAAATTTATACTGTAGTGAGGTGATAATGAAATGGTTTGGTTGATATGTAGTCATACCCTTAATGACAATAAAAGTGTAAAAATTTGGGAATTTCCTTGCTTTTGTACATTTAGTGTATATGAATTTTCATCCTAACCCTATTAAGGGCATATGATTTCAGTATACTGGCATTTCTCATGGAATGTCACTACTTTTGTAAAGGCTATGCCTCAATACAATGTCTTCTCATAACTGATATAATTGGTAGTTTGACTAATCAAGGTATATGGTAAACTGAAATTAAAATGCCATCAACTAGACCCATGAACCTCTATCTCTGTCAAAAATCAGCTGAATCCATCAAATAGTTGATGAGATACAGGGTGGCACATACGTACGTACACACGGATAACATGATTTCATGATTGAACTTTCTGGATCTCTGGGTTGCCTTGACTAATGATGCTGAAATTCTACACACTTATAGAACCTATCAAATAAAAATTTTGTGCAAAGTTTTAACTAATTTGGTTTATTGGTTTTTGAGTTATGATTGATCAAAGAAATGAGATTTCCAGCATAGGCCATTCTTGTAGTCTATTAAGGGATAGAGCGCTCTCGCGCCTCCCTTGATTTTTATTTATACAAACATTTTGGTTAGACATTAGAAGATGTTTCAGCACTAGCTGGAAATTAGCCGAGCTTCTTAAGGCCAAGTATGAAGACGGAGAGGAGAATCTCTTCCCCGTCTTTCTAGTAAGAACTTGGTCTGAAGAAGCTCAGCTGATTTCTACCTGGAGCTGAAACATATGCAAATGTGTAGTCAAAATGTTTGTACAAATAAAAATGTCTCTACGTGTTATTGAGCACTATTATATTAACCTAGTAATAAATTAACTTCTATGAACACAATTTCTGATATATATATATATATATATATATATATGTATGTATGTATGGGAAATGAAAAAGGAAAAACCAAGAGATATTTTTTATATATTCATCAACATTTCGTCTTTATTGTAAGACTTCCTCAGGATGATAATTTTAAGAAAAATGCCATGCTAGTAGATCAAAATATTGGGTTGACATGATGGGTTGATAAGGAAAAGTAGTAGCTGTGGCTACTAAGAGTGCTGGACGAGGATCCGGGCTGTGAGAAGTCAGTCAGTTAGTAGCAAAGAATGACTTCTCGCAACCCGGACCCTCGTCCAGCGCTCTTAGTAGCCATGGCTACTACTTTTCCTTATCAACCCATCATGTCAACCCAATATTTTGATGTACTTGCATGACATTTTTCTTAAAATTATCATCCGGAAGTCTTACAATAAAGACGAAACGTTGATAAATATATAAAAAATATCTCTTTGGTTTTTCTTTTTTCAAATTTATTTTATCCTTTCATTGTCATATATATATATATATATATATATATATATATATATGATGGACTATATATATATATATATGATGGACTCTCCCGTCGATTTCGACGTATGAGTGCCCCACCAGGGGCTGCCCGCGCGTGAATTTGTAATTGCAAGGGTTGCGCAATCACCAACAACCGCTCTCCTGAGTCGGCATTGCTTGGTTCCAATGGCAAGTAGTAATACAAGACGACTGGAAACAATGCTGAGATAAGCAGAGAGCACATACAGCACCTGGTATTCCCAAATGGTCACCCATTTAGTACTGGCCAGGCTCGACGCCGCTTAACTTCGGTGATCTAACGGGAACCAGTGTGTCAACGTGATTGTGCCGTATTATATATATATATATATGTGTGTGTGTAAAATAAAAAAAGGTAAGCTAAAAACTATGTGATTTATGTATTCATCAACGTTTCGTCTTTATTGAAAGAATTCCTTAGGATGAAGAAAGCAATGTAGAAAAATCATACAGAATATTAATTTTGATTTGTCAGTAACTGTCCAGACTTCGGCCTGGTTGAAGCAGAGAATATATATATATATATATATATATATATATATATACTGAACTTGAAACAGTCACCATGTCTAGTCACACTGAAAAGCGGTAATACAGCAAAATAGCTGTCTGTAAATGACTATATACAAAATAGATAAGGCTTACATAATGAAAACTTCATTTAGTATGTGAAGTTCTTAGCTTTAAACAATATTCCCAAATGAATTCAAGCTTAGATGTCTGACTATTGACTCTTTCTTTTTCATTTTACTTTAGTTAGCTCTCAAAACTCAAGGGGCTCCTTCCTGGGGCTAACACTTAATTTCTATATGAGGTATTTAGATATCAGAGTGTTCAATCAAGATTGTCCTCTATCTCTCAAATGTTGAGTTAGTAAAGCAGTGAAGAACAGCAATTTTCCTTCTCATTTATTTGGTTATGACAAACAAAACAAGGGAAGTAACTAAATTTAGTTAACATTTTAATTATTTCTACAAAAATGATACTGCTGAGCAACCCAAAACCATGAAAAACGATTTGTGATGAAACTATTTAGCCACCGTTTGCTGCTCTCGTTGAGAACGCACTTACTTGGGATGAAATGCACGATTTAGTGATGAATCAAAGTATATTTTATTTTGTGGATGACTATGGAAGGCATGCGGAGTCACAGCAAAAGAAAAATAAGAAAGTTATCTGATACTCAACCACAACTTTTTAAAAATTATCGAATTGAGTTTGTGTGGATGAAGCAACATGAAAATCACTGCTATTCGTGAACAACATACATTTTCTATGTGCTAAGAAATAAATCTGAAAGTTATCTCCCTTAGAAAATAAAAATGGGACCCTATTCTGGACAATTGTCTTATTAGAGTTTCAGAAAAATACATTTAAAGCATAACTGGTCATATTTTTCGAACGTTATTCTATAATACCGTAACGTAGCTAAGTTATTGAAATAGGCTTTCATTTATTTAATATTAGCAAGAGTTATGAAGAATTACTTTAAAATCAATTTTTTTTCTTAAAAAAATGTTGATATTTGGAATGCATTTCTATAGAAAACATGTAATCTCAGTAATCATCATCACCATCATATTCGGTTTAACATTCGTTTTACATGCCGGCATGTATTGGATGGCTTTAAGAAATTGATTTCCAAACTAACCTAGTCAAGTCTTTATCTCTCTTTCTTCCAAGTCCATTTTTATAACTTCCTTCCATGTTTTCCATGGCTTTCCCCTATGAACTAGACTATTCTACATCTACTGACCAAAGAACTCTCATTCATTCTTTCGTAACCTTTTCCGCATACATCTCCCTATACTGTCCAGATTTAATGTTTCTCTGAGGGCATCAGAACTATGTCCATCTTTAAGACTCACATTACACATCCATTATATCATTCTCATATCATTTCTCTCCATGAAACGCACTGTAAAAAAAAAAAAAATTTGTTTACTTGTATTTAGTCAATAGTAAAAAAATTATTGCTTTTTAAGGACATTTAATATTAAATTTAATATTTTACTCTGTAGGTTAGGTGAGAATTGCAGTTTATTAAAAAAAAATCCTAAACGAAGACGAAAGTAAAATATCACATTTATTTATGTTTATTCAAGCTATATTCTATTGAGATTATTCATATCTTCTCATTGAATGATAACATTGAAACAATTATCGTTATGCATCAGTAACCCTAACCTGCATACTCTGAAAGATTTTGGCAAGTTTCCTTGCGGAGTTTGCAGATCTGGCGTTGGCAGCAACTCTGTATTCTGCACAGAGTGTCGCCATTGTGTACACAGGAGGCTGCAAGGTAGATCGAAAATGATCTCAGTGGAAGGTGTGCTGGTACTGCTCGTTCAATTAAAGACAGGCCCTGTAGCGAGTTCTCTGTGGGTGGTCTGCAGAAATTGGAAGTTGTGGACTCATTTTGCTATCTTGGTGATATGATCTGTGCTGGTGGGGGATGTGAATTAAGTTCGATCTTACATGTATAGACTATATAAGGCAAGTTTTGTGAGCTTCTCCCCATCTTAACTTATTGTTCACTCTCACTTGTCACTCGGAGTTTAGTTTACAACAGCTATGTCTGAAGCATCATGTTACATGCGAGTGCATGCTCGGTTTCCACTAGCTAGGCCTGCGGATGCAGAGGAATGAGATGGCTATGATTTGGTAGATTTGTGGTGTGCGTCTTGATGACAGAGTTAGTTCTGACTCCCTGCCATCGAGGCTGAAGGGGCCCAGACTGGAGTCAGCCTTCACGGTGGTATGTTGAACGAAGCTCTGACTGTATAAACAATTGAGAGTAATTGAGGAAAAGGCAGGTCAAGAAAGAGTTGGAATGACTCGGTCAAAGCTGACCTCAAACAATGATGCATCGAAAGCAAGGTAAATGATAGAGTTTCATGGATAAAATGACTTTGTGTTGCCATTGCCAACGTGCAACCCACATCTGATGTGGAAGAAGACATGATAAATGAAGATCAGTAAATGTGATGACAAATATTATTATATAATATAAATTATTTTAATTTTATAAAAGGGAAGATAGCGTATTATCATATAGATTAGTCTAAGACAATTTCATGTTCATACATACATTATCACCTGTCACCTATTTTTAAAAAGTGTAACGAGGTTGAAAGGGAGTACCCCCATCCTGCTGACGTTGAGCAAGTTGCAGTTCGTTGTTCTAGGAGGCAGCGGGTGGCGTACTGTGTTTGCAAGCAAGACTAGATGCTTAAGTAAAGTGTAGATTAAAGTACATTAAAATAAGCAAATTTATGAGTCACGAGTCTCGTCTCGAGCGAAACAAGATTTATAACGTATTCAAATTAGGCACAAGGCCAGAATTAATATAAAAGTGAGTGCCAACGTCAAGGGGTGGTATTTCTGTTTTCTTTTCCTTTGGGACAAAAATAAGGCTTGTATTTTGAGTGGCTCATACCCAGCTGTTCTTTGATACGATAGAGGCGCGTTCAAAAAGATTGGATCACCCACATGCCGAAGATTTGTTTACTTAAATATTTAGCTGACAATTATTTTTATGGTATAAAAAAGAGTATTTATTTTGAAACGATTTAAATTTTAACAGTACATAAATAAAATAAAACAGTTAAAACTTTCATTTTATTTATTTAAAAGAAAATATTTAGCTGACAATTTTTACAGTAAGAGAACATTTAACTTACAATGGCAATTATTTTTACAGAAGGAGAAAGAAAATTTTTGCTTCATATTATTAAACCTTACATAAATGTATTATTTTTGGACTAGTAAAATAATTTCCAATGCTATTGATAATGTTTACACATTCATTTATTTTTTATTATCACTTGTTCAAATTCATGTTTTGAAACATGACATAAATCATAAATCTACGTCATGCCAAAGCTATAATTATTTTGTTATGGTAATGTTTTAAGCTATATTTATAAAAACGTCAAAATAACTCAGTTGGTAGAATCTCAGACTGAACATCTCAAGGTTTTGGTTTCGATTTCTGATCATGGCATCCGCTTTATTTCTTTGGAATTTATTATTTACTATTAATGCAATATTTTCCATTTCTAAAAGCAATTAAGATCGCTATTTCGAAATGAGACAAATTCTGCAATGTATTAATTACGTTTTAAAAAATTGGGACGAACGGACAGGCAAAATATCTATTTATATAAGATTAGGTCAAAATTAACAAAAAAAACTACTCAAACTTCATATTAGATATTTTAAAGTATATTTTATAATTGTACCATAGTTATATAACTAATAAATTCAGGATGTGCATAAACATGCGAGTGTCATCAAAAGAGAATGAGATTAAGCAGGGCTTCTTTTTTTTAATGAATAAGGAAAAAGAAATAAAAAATTTCTTTAATATATCTTAATATATCTCATTTAGAGTTACCAAAAAAAATTTTTTTTTTTTTTAAAAGATAAAGGACTGTCCGAAATATTGAAATTACATTAATAGCTATAATTTACATGCTTTTATGTCTTCGATATTGTTTTATTTTCAAATGTGAAGAAATTCATCATTTTTAACAAAGAAACATATATATTGTTTGTAGATATTTTTTTTAAATAGCTTTAATTTTCTATTTCAGTCATAAATAGAAATCATGAAATTATAATGTTTTTCATAATCAAGTTTACAACTTCAAAAATATACAAGTCTGAATTTGATAAAATCTAGGAATCCATGTACATATAAAATTTGTATACAAATTGCTATATTGCTTAAATTCAACCAAATACTTCACAAACTAATACTAAGGATTCATTAAAAACGAATGTAGAAAATATTTGCTTATTTTCAAAGAGTATTTAAAATTGTAAAACACTTTTATTTGCGCTTGCCTCTTTAAAAATCAGATGAAAAACAATTTGCTTCCAAGGGGAATAACTCATACATACTTCACAAAAATTGAATAAAATAAGGGTGTGAAAATGCCACAACTTTTCAAAAGTGATGGAGAAAATCCTAACAGAAATTGCAAAGGTAGTCTCTGTATTAATAAAACTATCAGACAAGATCACGTGTGTGTGTTTATGTGTGCGAGTGTCTTTCTCAGCAAAACGCAACTTTGATAAATAAACATTGAATTATTTTTTTTTTTTATTTACTATTAATCAAATATTTATTGAAAACCAAATAAAAATAAGGGAAAACTAAAACGAATTTTTTAATATCCTATGAAAAAAAATTATAAACATGACTAGCTTCTTATCACATGAAATTAAACACACACATTTTATTCATTAAGACTATAATGTTGAACATGACTTATAAGAAATGGTTCATTTTTTATAAAATTACTTTTTTGTTTACTGTCAATTCCAAGTTACAATTTAGTTTTTCCAATCTTTGTTACTTCATATAGTTGGTACTCTTATAGATGACGTACCGTGTTTCCATGACTTTACGTCGTCAACGTTCAGGCAGATCTCGGAAGCACCCGAGAGTTGACGAAACTATTAACGAATTGAGTTCTGCCAGCAAAGGTCTCTTTTAATGTGATAAATGTCAACATATGTATCAACAAAAATAAATTGTGTATTCGGTGTTTATGTTAACAAGAAAAATATTTTGAAAAAAAATGGAAAAAAAAAAATGGAAAACAAAAAAAAATTGGAAAAAATTTAAAAAACAAAAATCATCTTTTAAAACTTTCCGGTGCACAAACAAAAAAAATATTTAAAAACATTTGATTAACAATGGTTCCTTTGACAAAAAAGAAAATAAATAAACATCTAATTAATAACAGTAGGTCTAGCTATGGTTTGTTTGTTGTTTATTTTTATATACGTATTTTAGTTTGATTTTCTTTGTCGTAATTTATCGGCTGTCAGTCTTCAATTTATCATTGGGGCAGTTTTTGCCTCATCAACTCTCAGGTGTAACCTGCCCGAACGTTGACGACGCGAAGTCACGGAAACATGGTGTGTCATCTATAAAAGTACTAGATAGTTTTTTAATAATTAAATTTTGTTAAAACTTTTAGTATATTTTTCATTTTCTCACACAATCATGAACAGGGTTTTTGTGCAGACACGTCTATTTTAAACTCCTCATGATTTCAATTTTCATATCGTTTTATTTACCAAAAATCCCTCTACATTTTACCACCAGAAGGTAAAACCTTGAACATTGTGTATGCAAGGTCTTTGCTGTCATCTTATATGGAACATGGTAATTGGTGGTTTCTACTGTTTCTCTAGAGAATACAGTTTGGTTGGCTTAAAAACCTAAACTGGCGCCCTGTTTATGTCTACCAAAACCCATCCTCGAGTTCACATCCTTGTAGATGGTAACAGAGTTAAGTGAAAGAGCGATGTATTCTCAAATAAGACATGACTTAATATATTTTTAATTATTTTTTTCTACGCCCTTCACTCGGCAATATAGATGCACCCGGGCAACGCTGGGTAAATGCAGCTACTTTATACTCTATATTTGTGTCAATCAAATTTTTTTTTAAACTACTTTTTTTAAACCAGTGAGCATGAGCATAAAAAAAAAATCATCAATGCAAGAAAGTATAACGTTCAATAGTGAAGAGTCTATCAGGCATGTGTACGCAGTGTGATGATGTATGAAAGTAAAACCTGGCCAGTGAGGGTTGAGGACATGTGTTGCACAAAGAAAAATATCAGAATAATATAATACGATGTATGTGTAATGTGAGTCTTAAAAACAGGAGACTTTGATGGTATAGCCACATTGAAAGAATGGATGAGAGTTCTTGGGTTAGTAGATGCAGAACAGTTGAGGTAGCAGGTTCAGTTAACAGGAGAAGGCCAAGGAAAACGTGGTAGGAAGTGATAAAAATGGATTTGAGAGAAAGAGGGATAAATAAAGACCTGACAGAGATCAGTTAGTTTGGAAGTCAATTTTTAAAAGCTGTCTAGCACATGGACATTAAAACCTATGACAACAGTGTGTCAAGCTGGATCTCTCAACCACCCCACCCCCACCCCCCTGCAAGTTTGCATAAGTGGAACATGTTGCTTTTATCACAACTGGGAACACAATATTAAGTTTAGTATAGACTAGATTCAGTTCAGGAGCTCAGCGTTCAAAGGATTTAAACAATAATTAGTTATTTGCTTTAACTGAAGGTCACCTACAACAGCAATTTTTTGTGACTTTATTTTTTAAAATAATATCAACAATAACAACTCTTTAAAAACAAGGAAGTAAATATCTAATATAGGAAGCTCTGAGTAACAGTAGCACCTTTGGTTGCTGGCAGCTGCATCTATTCATGAGTGATTAAGTGCCTCTGGTCCTTCACTATCTCCAAAATCTCATGTGTGGCTCCAAGCACCATACCACAGTACACGGCTTCAGCTAGCAGTCCAAACTTCATGAGAGGGTGGTGTTGATACAACACCACTAGGCGTACAAGTTTCATGACAAAACCACTGACTGAAACCTCTGTTCTAGGACTTGAAGGTGACCCACATCTTAATGTGTGACGATCGGTTTGCAACTCCACCGGAGACTTCTCCACTTACAGTCTCATTCCTAAATGTTAGTGGTTTGGCTTCAGGATAGCGACCTGTCTCAGTAAAATATTCTTGCTACAAAAACAGTTAAAAGTTTACCTAATTCAAATTCAAGTCACTGAGATTTGCAAGCAACAGGCAGAAGCTGGAGGGACACTGTGGATCTGGCTATAGACCGAATGCGATGGGTCACTTTGACAGTCTCATGCGTCGCAGGACGCGGGAGTTCCTAAGTCTAAATAAGTGGGGGGAAATTCTCAGTAAACTGAATTAAGTTTGTTTTGTTTGTAAAAGTGTCGACTGTTGCAAAATGACAGACCTTCCAAATCTAAAACAACTTGTATCATGTTCGGATTTTTTCCCATCAAATCTTATTCTCTTCCAAAGGTTATTCTTTCACAATGATAACAAAAGATCATACGTAGAAAAATATTTTAAGTGATAAACAAGTAATGTATATATAAGTTGTTTTCATTGAAATCAGGATAAAAATTTAATTGTAAAAATAGACCATCCGTGATCTGTTGGGTCAGTATTTGTTATATATATTATTAAATATATAATTTCTTAACTTTGATATTGATTGATAACCATGCTTTTACAAGGAATACAAAGTCAAAATACATTGCATGTCATAATAGACTTTCTCTCTCTCTTCCTTCCCTTTTCTTTCTCTTAATTATTTACAATATACTATTAGAAATTCAAAGAATTTTACAAAGGCAGAATATGTTGTGATGTCATACATAATAGATCTCTCTCTCTTCTCAATTATTTCCATCATTCCATTCCTCTCACTACTTCTCTTATCATTCACCATTTATTTATGTTATTCGCCCTTCTAAAACATCCATGTACAAACGAAGTGTGCACACTGACAAGCAAGAATGATAAAATCAGAGTTTTAGTAGCATACTAGACTAGCCGTGACCCGTTGGGTCAATATTTGTTTATATATATATATATATCTTTTCCCTCTCTCTCAAATTAAGTCAATTATTTTTATAATTGTAAACACATAAAATGGTTCTGGGCTGATTGCTTCCAATGCAGAAATGCATATTTGACTATTTCATTGTGTAGACAACTAGAAAAGTTCCTCATCTTCATTGGCCATATCTAGGGCAGATGAAACCTGACAGAGACCGTGCCAATCCAGCCTGTCGTTTTTTTAAGTGGTTTTAAATCAGGAGTGGGTGGGCATTCCTTCCAAAAAGTGAATGCAAGTAATTTTGCAGAGGGAAGCGAGTTGCAAATTCAAAGGGTGAATAAAAACGTGGGATTTTCTTCTTTTTTTTTGCTTTTTTTATTTAAGATGGGATAACTTTGAATCAGAGTATCAAATGTTGTATGTTCATTTTTGTTATTTCTTTTTATTATTTATTTTTTTCTTGCTTAGAATAATGGTTTTAAAGACTTTTCCAGAAGTTTCTTCCTGCCTAAAATATCTTTTGATGAATAAAATCCAGACAATGAAATTTCAGACAGGGAGAAAGTTACAGAAAGTCTTTAAAAATCATTAGTCTAATGGAAAAAAAGAATATCAAAAATAGAATTACCACTGTCGACCAAGATGAAAATCTATCAGACATGCGTACGCAGTGTGATAATGTAAGTGAAACTAGGCCAGTGTGGGTTGAGGACATGCATTGCATGGTGAGAAATGGGATCAAATGGATTTCAAGCACCCCAAAATGAGCAACGACAAAAAGGACACATTTTGCCATAATACCGATTTTTTTAAAACTTTTACTTCTGGTTGAATCATAAACAAAACAATACGCACATTTATAATTTTGCCTTCACAGATTTTGATTTTTTAAAAGTGTGTATAACAAAACGTGCTTGTAAATACAACTATGTATTGTTAAATACTCACATTTGTAATTTTGCCTTTGAAGATTTTTTTTTTTAATTAAAAAAAAATTTTTATTTACAAAATGTTTTACTAAATACAGTCTTATTATCTATGTAGTTTTTAAGCAATTAGTAAAACTTTTTGTAAATAAAACCTTTTTTTTTTTTAATAGTAAAAACTTTGTAAATAAACCCTTTTTTTATTTTATAGTAAAACTTTTTGTAAATAAAACCTTTTTTTTTAATAGTAAAAATTTTGTAAATAAAACCCTTTCTTTTTTTTATGAGTAAAACTTTTTGTAAATAAAACTTTTTTTTTTTAATAGTAAAAACTTTGTAAATAAACACTTTCTTTTTTTTATAGTAAAACTTTTTGTAAATAAAACCTTTTTTTTTTAATAGTAAAAATTTTGTAAATAAAACCCTTTCTTTTTTTATGAGTAAAACTTTTTGTAAATAAAATACTTTTTTTAATAGTAAAAAAAGTGTTTTATTTACAAAAATGTTTACTATTAAAAAAAGGTTTTATTTACAAAAATGTTTACTATTAAAAAAAGTTTTATTTACAAAAGTTTTACTATTAATAAAAAGGTTTTATTTACAAAAAGTTTTACTATTAATAAAAAGGTTTTATTTACAAAAAGTTTTACTCTTAAAAAAAAAAAAATATGGGTTTTATTTACAAAAAGTTTTACTAGAAACTCGTTCATATATACATCCGATTGGAAAGCCATTTGCTTTTCATTGTCTATCCGAGCGTTAACTGAGGCAATTGTTCCACAAGCACTTTGATGAAGTACAAGTCAGGGGATTCCTTCACAGTACCAACTTGCTTATCAGCCGCATTTTTAGTCAGCGGACACGAAAACCTAACAGTAAGACAGGCTTGAGTACCATAGCCAATAAAGTTTCATCGGTGCCATAAACATCGGTAAACTCCCATTCTTCCGGTACTTCGATACTCTGATCACCAAGCGTTTCGCGTTTCTGAAACCGCCGTCTTTCAAGTCTCGCTTGCACTGCGGAACCTTCTCCTCTTTAACAGTTATCAAGTCGCTTTCTTTCTTTCTCGACATCCCACTCACAATGGACTTGTCCACGATTCATTTTTGCCACTCTTCATTATCTTACAAAAGTCCGATATGAGTATGTGGCAGGATATCAAATGAGAATTGTTATCTTGGGTGTTATTCTCACAACGTTTTGGCCGATATAACCTCTGACCTTCTTCAGGTGTATTTTGACAATGGCTCTTATTGGTGAATGGTGGAAAGAATGTTTAAGTTCTTTTTTCGCACGCACCATCGTGGTTAGAATCTAAAATGTGTGATGTGTTTACAAAACGGAAAGAGCATTGAGTCTTTTCCATTTCTGTATTAATTCAGGTCCGTAGTGATTTGGTATAATGTTTTTGAATTTTTTGAGATGAGGATTGATAATATGTATTACTTGGATTGTTCGAACTATTGTTCTCTTGGGTGTTATTCTCATAACGTTTCGACAGATATAAACTCCGACCTTTGTGCTTGTAAATAACACTATGTTGTTGAAGAAGGTCGGAGGTTGTATCGGTCGAAACGTGAGAATAACACCCAAGATGACCACAATAGTCCAAACAATGCAGAGAATTTAGATGTTACAATGAGAAAAGAGGCTTGAAAAAACAATGACGTACAGTTTTTAAAAGACGCATTTATTATTAATGTTTCTTTCATTTTATCTGATAAAAGTTATTGTTTTTCTATTTCTATTTTTCTATCTATTTTCTCTCCTTCAAATTCGAAATTTATATTTTTTAATTATTCCATAAAATAAACATTCTGCTATAATATTGATAATTAGCTGTATATACGCACCGTTGCCTGGGAGTCTTTTTACTTTCATCTTTTTTTTTCCCTTTCTTTACTTTTTAACCAGATTATTAATATTTTTTAAATAGGATTTTGAAAGTTAAATTTAATTACGATTTTATTAAATTATTCATTGAAAAAAATTGTTATAAAACTATTTAATTATTGTTAAGGTAATCTCAATTCATACAATTCTTGGATGTAAATAGCTTCTAAAACTTTTAATAGGCCATCCCGTTCTACTGCAGATATCCTAAAAGTCATCGCTGAATGTATATACCACATATTGGATAAATCAGAAGCTAGGTCGGTAGTGCTAGATATATTCAAAGCAGTTGACAAAGTCTGGCATGAAGGTTTTCTGGGAAAAATGAACTTGTACGTTATTACTGGACAAATATTTAATATAATCAGATCTTTATTAGCTAAAAGGAAGATCCAGGTCGTTCTTGTTGACCGTATATGTGAACAACATCAACATCAGTCTGCCCCAGGGGTCGATACTTAAACCTATACTATTCCTGATCTTCATAAACGACTTCCCGATGAATTTGCTGATGACACCACACGATTCCTGGCAGGAGGGCAAATTGAATGCATGTACATGCAAGACAATGGCTGAATCCTTATAAAATATCTGTAGTAGAATGGGGTTAAAAAATGAATGATTACATTTAATGCTACTAAGATAAAACTCCTTTCCTTTAACAACTATAAGAAACCTTTTCAACCACGAATTGTCATGGCCATTGGCACCCTTCCTGCGAGGCCAAGATTTAAATTTCTCGGCCTGACATTCTCAGACAAGATGAAGTGTAATAAGTATATAGAAGATACTACTAAGTCTTCTGCAAAGATCGTAGGCTCTCTCTACCAGGCTAGAAATCTTTCTCACACCTGCCAGTATCCTATATCTCTATAAAGTCACCATTTGCCCGTGCATGGAGTATTGTTTCCACATCTGGGCTGGTACACCAATCACTAGCCTCTCGCTCTTGGACAGGAGGCAAAAAATTTTTTTTGATCCAATAGGTCCCACACTGTCTTTCAATCACCAGCCCCTATCGCATAATCACTTGTTTTAAAAGTACTTCCACAAAATGTGCTCCGATAAACTGACTACACTTATCACCCCCCCTCAATGTAAATACTCAGACCCACCCAACTAGCAGTAAAATCCTATCCCTTCACTAGATCTTGGAATATTTCATACTCTAATAGCTTCTTTCTTTGGACCGCTTACCTTTCGAATTCCTTCCCTGCTCCCTGTTTCCAACAATACCAACATGCAGAAATTTAAATGTAATGTGAACAAATATCTTGCTGCCCAACTCCCCCACCTAGTTTTCCTCCTTTATAAATCTTACGCTCCTTATGCTCCAGTGGCAATATGCCTTGTTTAGGGTAAACAAAAGTAAATAAAAAATTTTAATTAAAAAAAAAAAAAAAATATGAGGATTTGCTCAGAATTTTAAAGCCAATTCAATTCAACAGTTTAAATGCTTCCAAATCCCTTTCAAATTTTAAAGGGTCAGTAAGTGATTCTTTTTTTTTTGTTTTCAACTATTAATTAAAATGGCTGACTTTTTTTTACAAAGAAACAGAAATGCATTCCGGTGGATTTAATTTCAAGATTAAATTGGGTTTTTGTAAATAGGATTTGGGAAAGGATATATTTGGTACTTTGATTTTTAATTATGGTAAATAAAAAAAATGTGTAAGTCACATAACAGCGAGAAACAAGCATACAGACACAAAAAGTGATCATACAATTTTATTTTATTATATATATATATATATATATATATATATATATATATATACATATATATATATACATATATATACATACATATATATACATAAGTCAGTGTCCCTAATGATGCAGGATTGAACAGAGCAGAAAAGGAAAAGATTACGAAATACCAAGGTCTTATGTACGACATGAAAAGAAACTGGAATCTTAGGAAAATCTCCATCATACCAGTAATTATAAGAGCAACAGGACTAATGAAAAAGAATTTCAAAAGCTATCTGGCGAGTATACCCGGTGAACCGAGTGCAAGAGAAATACAAACAATTGCACGTGAAGAGACGGTTAGAATCTTAAAAAGATCTCTAGGCTGGAGTGTCTGAAATAGCTGGTGAATGTCTGGCATCCGGTAGGATGCCCCATCTCTAGCAAAAACAGAAAAATGAGAAAAAAAAATGTTTTAAGTGAATATATATATATATATATATAACTAGACGAACACTTTCCCAGTGCGGATAGAGTTCATTCCCAGAACAGAACAGTTTTGCAATACTTTTATTTCCCTTACAAAGATAAAAATCAAAATATAATGATACTAAATCTTATGTCTGGAATCCGTATTCCAATTTTTATCAACATTTATTGCATGATTTTGATTCTAGAAAATGTCTACAATTTAAAACTTGATTTCTTTCTTCTACCACCATGTTTGCATTCCATCTCTGACAATATGAGAAAAATGCACTTTTACTTTGTGGTAAAGCGACCGGGGGCACCCAGTCGTAACACTAGATACCTAAATGAAAGATAGGTGATTTGTTCAGTTAATTATACCTTACAACTATGTCACGTTTTAATGGATGTCATCATCCTTTTGTTACTTCAGCATCTATGATGATATAAAGGATCTCTTCCCGATATCTTCAACCTATTATAAATAAATAACAATCTCTTTGTGACATTATAAAAGATTTGCCCGGTGTCATTCAACTTTGTTTAAGCAGATGACATAACAGAATATATATATATATATATATATATATATATATATATATATTCTATTA
The DNA here is from genome assembly GCA_963556195.1 of Sepiola atlantica. NCBI lineage: Eukaryota > Metazoa > Mollusca > Cephalopoda > Sepiida > Sepiolidae > Sepiola > Sepiola atlantica. The sequence continues at coordinate 206,764,910 of OY744515.1, read as the reverse complement.
CATGTTTATCAGTTGTGCGATTTCATTAACAAAAAAATGACAAATGTTGATATCTGTGCCTCTTATTCTCTAAATATTTGGTTACAGCATTGAGATACATACAAATTGAGTGCATAATCAGAAAGAATATACAATGTTACATAAGAATACCAAAATTGCTACAAAACTAGAGAAATGGTGAAGAAATTAGTGAATTTCTTGTGAATTAGTCCATTCACATCAAAGTTATTTTTGCATACAATGTCAATTTCGACCCCCAAATTTCAGAGCTTTAAATTCTCATAACTTTTGAACCACTAGAGATATTTGCATAATTAAAGCAGTTTTGAACTCCATTTACTGAGCTCTTCATAACTAATGTGATTAAATAACAATAACATAAAAGTAAAAAAAAAATACTCGGAATGCTATTTCATAGAGCTTTGTTTTCAACTGAATTCCTAGACAGAGCATATTCATATTATAGATTATTCATCCTTTAATAGAAAATTTTATCCAAATAATTAAAACAGAATAAAACAAAAATATTCACCATTAACCCTAAAATAAAAATAATCAGAATTCAACCATTTTCACATGTTTTTGTTTTTTTGTATAAAAATATTTTCATTTTTTAATTATATTTTAAATAAAGGTTGGTTAAACAAAAACTTTATATAAAAAATAAATATATATTTTACCTCTGATAAGTGAAGTTATTCGCCGATCAAAAGAATAACGTCTTTCACTGTTTGGTTCTTTTTCCACAAGTTTCAAAAATGTAACTGAAGGTTTGATCTCAGAAAGTGACTGACTTTCTGATAAAACTTCTTCCTGAAAAAAAAAAATTAAAAGAAAAAAAAACTTTAAAGAAAAGAAATGATAAAAAAATCATAAAAATGTATTATGGCCATAATCTGGTTAATTAAAAATTTTCTCAAATTTCATTTAAAAAAAAAAAAAACCTGTTCATAACTATATGTATTATCTTAAATGATTACTACTTTTCTCTATAATTTTATCTTAAAATATCTGCATTAATAAAATTATCAGACAAGATCTCATGTGTCAGTGTTTCTTGCTTTTACATAAATTTAATAAATACACATAGAATTATTTTATTTTATTTCTTTAGTATTAGTCAAATATTTATTGAAATAAAAAATAAGAGAAAACTAAAACAATATTTTTTAACCTATTTAAAATTAAAATTGTAAACATGACTATATTAAATTATTTTTTTCCAGACAACGCCGGGTAAATACAGATTTCAGTTATGTACAGCATTTTCCTAGTAGTTTCATATGATATAACATGTTAAAGGTAGAAATAAAATTAATTTAACACTATCAGAAGAAGGATGAAATGCATGTCACCAAAACATAATTATAAGGTATTATTTAAATCAGAGGTTTCTAACCTTATTTTTGTTTGTGGACATCTTGAGTGTAATTTTATCATCAGTGGACCCCATATATATATTTTAATCAAATATTTGTTTCTAGGTTATTAAAAACTAACAATGATCAATTTCGTTATATTCATAACATAAAATACAAATCTTGAAAATTTCAATAAGCACATGTGTATCTCCTGGTAAACAAAACAAAATAGAAACTTTGTTGTGTGTCGGTGTCTTTAAAACTTCTGTGAACCCCGATTGGGAATCACCGATTTAAATTTTTTAAATTTTCTTTAAAGAAAGGCATATACAAACAAATCAACATTATAAAAAGCGTCTTCATATTAAAAACAAAATATTCTTTTTTATATAAATTTACATAACCATAAAAAAAGACAATTAAAACTAGCTAGTCATATTTAAAACATGCTGTTGTGGAGTCATTTGAAAGGCTCAAGACATGGTACTTTTTACTGTAATTTTTATTTTTTGGAGAGGGGAAGGGGAAATCAAAATTTTTAATAAAATATAGATATACAAATATGGTCCTTGATAAAAAAAAAAAAGAAAATGCATTGATTTTACAGATTAGAAACTTTTCTAAGATATCAAGAAAATCCGTCCTCAAGATAATTGGGGAAAATTATGAATTTTAAACATTTTTTTTTCTAAGGAGGTGTGTGTCCGGGGGGGGGGGGGTAAATTTGTGCAAAGGATATGACTTGAAAAAAAAAAGTAATTTCTTAATTCTTCTCCATATCTACAGAATATTTCTTATTTCTTGGAATCAACTTTAGCATGACATCAAAAACAAAAAATAAAAACAAAAAAAAAAAAAATGTAATGAATAGAGAAATGAAAAGAAAATTACCATGTTACTTCCTTTTTTTATCCTAAAGGGGGAAAGAGTAATAATTAAAAGAAAGAATAAACTTTCTGTATGAAAATCACCAGGAAGGTAGCGCAAAAACTTGAACAAATTTTACCCATAGATAACGGTAAACTTTGCACAAAAAACCTGCTAAGTTGTATATCCTGCTTACACATATTTAGTCTGATCACAAAGCAAAACAAAAACAAAAATTCCAAAGTTTTATAAAAACTAAACTAAAGTCATTGATCAGAAAAAATATTCTGTGTTTTTGTTTTTATGCGAGCAAAAGAATCGAAAATACAAAACAGAGCGACAATGTTCAAGGTTCATGTTAAATCTGTCATTTCAACATGTTTCTTGTGTGAACCTAACAACAGCTGAACTAATTGGTAGAATTAGGTTCTTGCTGGAACAACCAGCTTAGCCCACTGTACCCGAGAGGAGTGTCTTAAGGAATGAATCCAACCATAATAGATTTTACAGCGGACAGGGTAATTAATATTATTTTTAAATCATTCCCACTTTGAATTTAAATGATTATTTTTTACGACAATACCAGAAGATCTCAATATGTAAGTAAAAAAAAAAAGGTAAGTATTCTTTTTTGTTTTAAACATTTTAGTTTTGTTGCTGGTTACTTAATACTTTAGGTCCTCTTCTTGTAATTAAACTTTCTGATTACTGAGGAGTAAATGAGAACAGGCAGTTCTTTTGTAATTAATCTAGTATCAAGAAAGCAAACTCTTTTCACAGGTATTACTGTTGTTTCCATCTAAAAAAAAAAAAAAAAAAAAAAAAAAAGTCTATATGACACTATTGTAACCATATATATATAAGATAAGCAAACTCTTTACAGGTATTACTGTTGTTTCCATCTAAAAAAAAAAAAAAAAGTCTATATGACACTATTGTAACCATATATATATATATAAGATAAGCACACTCTTTACAGGTATTACTGTTGTTTCCATTACACAAAAAGAAAGTTAAAAAAATAAATAAATAAATAAATCTATCCAACACCATTGTAACCAATTTTAAGAATTTTTTTTTTTTTATTATTACAAGCAGCTCCTTAGAAATATCTTCTCTACATTTATAAAGTTAGATATTTATTAACGTGTATATATATATATATATATATATATAATAAATGTTAGGCTAAATTCCAGTGACTAAGATTTTATTCATTATATTGCTCATTTTTTCCACTTCAAAACTTAGATATACTTTTTACGGACCACTTCGATTTTTTTAAGAATCCCATAATCAAAAGATTCTGAATTCATATGCTTATTTAGTTTGGTCGACTATGAACAAAATGGTCCGTAAAAAGTATCTCAAAGTTTTGAATTGGAAAAAGCAAGCAATATAACATTGTCTATTTATATATGCACTGTTGTTATAAAGCAGCAATGATCGAACTTTTACATTGAAACAGTTGCTCTATGAAAAAAAATATATATATATGGCACAAACATATTTTTCTCACACACACACACACAGGGGAGTTTGAATTACCTACTAGACACTATCCTCGAGTGTCTTCGGTCTCTCTGTACAAGGGTTTGTCAGGACAATCTGACATGAAGATACTTACCCCTACAAGTAAACCCTGACCAAATATTCAAATTACATAGTATCCGCAGCACAAATAAGATCCCCTCGTACGAGGAATAGTGCATCTTCTCCTAGTGATGTTACCTCAAGTAACACCACGTGCTGGATATTCCACCAGACTAGATGAATTCTTGTCCTGGAATCCGGTAAGACCAACAGACTACAAGAAAGATATACTATGACATATTGACTGGTCAGTTGGGGATAGAAGAAATTATTCTTAACTTTTTTATACTAACTCAATGCTTGAGAAATAAAGGAGAATTTTAATAGAATACTCGGGTATCTATGTATCTCATATAGAGATCAAGTGTTAGCCCCAGAAAGGGGCCCCCTTGATTTCTGAGAACTTCGACTGAAGTAAAATTAAACACACATATATATATATGATTATAATGGAGATTATGTATCTGTCGAAGCCGAAACTATATTATTAGTTTTGATCACTCTCTTTGTATGTCTACATATCAGCTCATACTCATTCCAAAATTTCCCCAAACATCATGCGTCTTTCAAATTTACATAATTAATTTGTTTTAAAGCTTTTAATAAATTAATATTCGCAAATATACACTCATGATATCTACTTATCAGCTGCTTTATATACCCATTCCAAAGCTTCCCCCAAAATCATGCGTCTTTCAAATGTATATAATTTGTTTTAAAGCTTCTAATAAATTAATATTCGCAAATATACACTCATGATTGGTTTTTCAGATTTCTAGATGTATTGAAAATATTTTCCTTGATAATAATCTTAATAAAAATTATAAATAGAATTAATTAAAGACATTTTTTTTAATCTATATAATTGAGTTACGTAATTAAATTAGATTGTAATGGAATATGACGGAACAGCCGGCGGCCATTCCAACATTTGGTTAACCGCCTTCTGATTATTCGAACGTACAGAAAGTTCTATTTCAAGAAAAAGAAAGAGAGAAAAAGAAAGAGAGAAAAGGAAAGAGAGAGAGCAATTAAATAAAACAACTAACAAAAATATGCAAATCATGACACACAAATATATATATATATATATATATATATATATTAGTATAAATTTTTATTTATACAAACATTATTGTACATGTTTCAAGTGCGACTTTATTACAAGTTCAGCATCTTCAGGACGTATTAAATATACTGAAAAAAAACGAAAACTCTCTACGAGAATGTAATTCATTCATTTTCTTTGGTTCGGTATATTTAATACAGCCTAAAGATGCTGGACTTAGTATAAAGTCGCAGCTGAAACATGTATGCACATATGTAGCCAATAATGTTTGTATGAATAAAAATTTATACTAAAATACAGCTCTGTCTGTTATTGAGCACTATCTTGTAAACACTGTAGTTGCATTGGCTTAACATATAGGAAACAACAACCATACAAGCACTGACATTATATATATATATATATATATATATATATATATATATATATATATACTACCTGGACCCGTCCCCAGCGTTGCACGGTAGAAATAGAAAAGAATGAATTAAAATTTGTCAACATCCGACCGAACGCAAATAGGTCACATCGGACAATGTTAATGTTTACAATAATTGTCTGTTTGGACCTGTTGATGGGTGAAGGGTGAAAGGCGGAAGAAAGGAAGGAAGGAAAGAAGGAGAAGTGGTTGTAGGAGTCTTCCTGCCTATCCCATGGTACGGGTATTTCCTAAGAATTTTTCTTGTGGATTAAACACCCGCTGTATCTATGATAATGGGCACTTTTAAAATTAAAGAGGCCTACAGAGCTCTATTAAATCCAATTTTCCCCCTGATATCTTTGTATAGAAATTCCATTTTTTTTTTTGTGTGAGAAAAGAAAAAAAAAATGAGTATACATTCTGAGCTCTACTGAAACACAAATATAATTAAGGAGGCCTGCAGAGCGCTAATAAACCATGTGTGTTAGAAGAGAAATGATTTACAATAGTTAAAGTACTACATTTTACATTGATTTCTTTTCAAATGACTATATAATAACGTTGAATTTAAAAAGTCCCGCCTATAGTCCTCCCTTCCCTCCCTCCCTTGTAGCCAAAAGTTTAACAATGTAAAAAAAAAAAAAAAATGGTTGGTGAGACGACTGGAATCAAACCATAAACCTCTCGGTCTTGGATCTACGCTGCTTGTTGTCGGTCACGAAAGCGAGTATAAAATATACAAAAAAATAGGTCATTTAAACGAAGCCAGTCAGTAGCTGGCATGCGTGTTATTGTACGATCCGCCATAAGGTGATCAGAAGTAGGGTCCACCAGTCACACATTTTGGGGCATTTCTATACCAAGAAATCAATGGGGGTTTTTTTCCAATTTTTGGATATTATGTGTCTGAAAGGGGTAGGAATCAGAAAATGTACACTTTATGGGACCTGTCAAGTATCTTGGCATATATTGACTTAATTCGGAAGTCGAGTCGCTGAAGAAATTGTAGCCACCATGTTGAAAGATGAAATACTGCAAAGAACTATGTATTCTCTAAAAATCGGAATGAGTATAAATGTATACGTATTAGGTAGAAATAACGTAATCCAATATTCTCGAAATTCAGCAGAATTAGCAGGAGCGTCCATTAAATGTGTGTGTAATGTTTTGTATTATGTAGTAAATTCATAGCAAACAAATAAGAAATAATAACCGACAATTTTTTGAAAAGTAGACATTTATTACTTCCCGGTGTCGATGGGGGAGGGGGTGGGGTGTCAGTACTGAAGTGTCTGGGGGAAAAGTTTTTGCTACGACCTCTATGGAGTATGTTTTGAAGAGAGTCGAAGATGGTGGGCCAAAAGTAATATTTAGTGTTAGTTGGAGAAAAATAATAATAAATTTACTAAAACACGTCTGAGTGAATAAGCATAATATAGTGGTGAGTTTAGTAGCCTGTGATGCATGTGGTTATTTTCCTATTCTTCAGAAAACTACAGGGGAAAAATCGTCTTAACTTTATATATTAGATATATATATATGCGCATACACACACATACACTAACAGTATTCAGCCGATGTTGCCCATGTGGAAATACATTGCTGGTCGGAAATAATTTCAAATATAATGTTTACAATTTTTGCCTTGAAAGAAAAGTTGAAAAGATTTGTTTGTTTGTTTGTTTTGTTTTACGGCATATCAACCTTTTCCAGGTTATGTAATGCCGAATCAAGTAGTATTTTTTTTAAATACTTTGCAAAGTAAACAAAATTCTTTAGACAAAAAAAATATATAGTATTTCGAAAACATTCATTAAACGTTTTTCCTTTTCTAACGGCATATCATCCTTTCTCAGTTCATTTAATGCCAAATCAAGCTGGATTTATATGTCTCTAGGTAATTATATCTTTTTATATAGATCAACAGCTTTTAAGAAGTTCAGTATTGTCTACTTTATTTTTCTTAAACAGTTCCTTCATTGTACCTGCTATGTAGAAAGTTTCTCTTTTAGGGGTCAGATCAATGCATTCAATAATAATATGCTGATGGTGTAAGTAGTCTGGCATGCAAAGCATATTGGTTGCTCTTTGACTTCAAGTAAGTAGGAATGTGTAATCCTTGTGTGACCTATGCGAAGTCTGGATAACACTACTTCTTCCTTTCGGCTTTTTCGTGAGCTTTTTTTCCATTCTCCTATTGTAGCTTTGATCGCTAGGAGTTTGTTGTGTGTATTGTTACTCCAACGTTGTTGTCTTTGTTGTTGGATATATTTGTTGATTTTCATTTTAAAATCTGTAAATGGAATCTTAAACTTGGTCTCCGCGGCCATGCCTAATGCAGACCTGGCTTCCCTATCAGCCTGGTCGTTTCCTCTGATTCCGATATGACTTGGGATCCAACACAGCAAAATTTCATTGTCTTTTGACAAATATTCCATCCTGCATAGCAACTTGGTTACCAATGGATTGTCAAATTTCCTATTTTTAAGGAATATCAGTACAGACAAAGAGTCTGAAAAGATAATGAATCTATTTTTCTTGGATTTCAGAATGAAATCAAGCGCCACATCGACAGCATATGCTTCTGCATTAAATATGGAAGTGTCATTTGGGAGACGCTTCTTATTTATATTATTGTTGTGTACTGCAGCACATCCTGTTGCTCCTTCATGCTTCGATCCATCTGTGAAGATGTACCTATGTCTTGGATAGGTGTCTTGGATTTTCTCCAATAAAAAAACTTTTAGCGTAATGGTGTTTTCTTAAAAAAAAACTACTAGTTCTTACAGACAGCTGTAAAACTGCTTTAACGAATTTGAATTATTTTTAAATACATTCTTCATTGAGATATTCTTTGTTTAATTTTATTTTACAAAATGAAGAAAATCTATTTACAAAAATGAATTTTTCTTTACGTTCTAATATATTGAAACTTATTGAAACTTATTTGTATGTTCTGTTAACATATCCATTTCTATAACACATACATATGAGTTTAAATTACCTACTGGAGAGTTTGAATTACCTATTAGACACCATCTTCGAGTGTCTTCAGTCTCTCTGTACAAGGGTTTGTTAAGCCAACCTGACATGAAGATACTTCCCCATACAAGTAAACCCTTACAAAATATTCAAAATAACAGTATTCGAAGCCCAAAATAAGATCTCTTCAACACAGCTATACACTGGTTCATATGAGGAATGGTGCACCTTCTCCAAGTAATGTTACCTCAATTAACAGCACTTGACTGGAGACTCCATCAGACTAGATTGATTCCTGTCCTGGAATCTGGTAAGACCAAGAGACTACAAGAAAGATATACTATAACATAGTTAACTAGTCAATTGGGGAGAGGAAAATGAATGTTCTTAACTTCTTTACTAACTCAACGTTTGAGAGGTAAAGGAGAACTTCAATGGAATATTCGAATATCTATGTATCTCATATAGAGATCAAGTTCTAGCCCCAAGAAGAGGGTCCCTTGATTTCTGAGAACTTCGACTGAAGTAAAATGAAACAAAAAAAATATACATGTGTATAATTTGGCAACAAATACAGGCGAGTTTGATTAAAAACTACAGATTTTTTTTTTAAAGATTTTTTTAAAATTATTTTCTCGATTGTGAGAAATCTTCCAAATATCAGGGGGTTATTTGGTGTAGTAAGGATTTAAGGTTTTTGTCTAGTCTATTTCAAGTACTTTCGATCTTTGCTATCGTCATCATCATGAAGTATTTTGTTGTTTATTTAAAGTATTTAATTTGTATTAGTCAATTATTTGGGTATTGATTTACTCCTCTCCAGGAGTTAGGCACAAGGCCAGTTTTTATTTTACTCCCACAAGTAAGATGCGACCCAAGGTCGGGTCGGGAAAGTGGGGTTTGAAAAGCCAGCGCCCGAGAGGTGAGCACTCTAGCCATTAAAAATTGTCTGGGCAGCCCCGTCGGTATTCCCCGGTAGGGGCGCCTCAGGCAGTAAGCAATAAACTTACTCTTCCCAAAAGAGGGAAGGCGAAGCCTGAGAGGGTGGACCTCCTAAAACTGCACAGGACGGACCCATAGACCGGCGTAAATCAAGCCCCGAAGGCCAAGACAATACCAGTCTATGGGGTGCAGTATCCATCGGAACAGATACTACACTTTGATCTTAGCCAAAAGGATTATTTGGGTAGCACAGATCAAAAGTGCTCAAGATGGGCCATACAACAAACTAACTCCTCCTCCTCGATACCCGGGGGACTACTCGCAGAGTCGAGAAAATAATGTTTTTTACATACAATATATAATGAGAATATATGATTAGTCCATGTATGCTTTTGTTGCTAAAGTATTTTCGGGCTAAAAATAACGAATTTCTTCCATTTTGAAAATAAAAAAAAATAAAAACCTATGGAAAATATAAAAGCCTGCAAATTATAAGTATTAATGTAATTTTTAATATTTCAGAGTTGTTTGTCTTTTTTCAAAATACGTGAATTTCTTGATAAGAATGAATAAGCACAACCTTATTAACAGAAAAAAAAATCACCCTACTCTCAAATATTTTAATTAAAACAGAGCAGACATTAAATAATATAAAATGTATGTTAATAGACACCAAATTCCTGTCCACATATAGATGCAAATTAGAAAAATCAAAAATGGATATTAAAACTAAACACACAAATAAGGTCTGAACGCCAATGTGGAGTGTCTTTAATAAATTAATTTAAATATTTTATTTGAAAAATATACACTTTTTACAGACGGAAAAAGTTATCTTTACAATTCAACCGTACAATTTCATGTAAAGTTGCTGGATCCATGAAAACACTAGTCATCAAATAGTTGGTCGAACAAAACAAAAAAATAAATCTTAAATCTGATGTTTAGTCATTCATAAAAGTTTCAAGAAATACATTTTTCTGTCCGAAATATTAAAAATTATATTAACACCTGTAACTTAAATGCTTTTATGTGTTCCATATGGCTAATTTCTTTTTCAAATTCATCGTTTTTAATCGAGAAACACATTTTGTCTTCTTATCTTTAACATTAATAGCTTTCATAATACAATGTAGATAATTAATTCTGTTTCGATATAAACATATGGTTTTCATCTGAGTATGTTATTCAAAGGCAAAAAAAAAAATTTTTAATTTCCAATTGATTTTGATATTTAATCCCATCATTATTTTATTTTGGACTAGTATAATTATAAAGGGAGGGGAAGGAGCCTCACTTTCACACTGGGAACTACTCTTACTGTCACCTATTAAAAAATCTGATTTTATCTAATAAGAGACACTTATTGTATGCACTGGTGGCAGGCGCATTTTGATTGATTAAACATTTATCCTATGGATACCATCTTGGTTATCTGCAGAAAACAGTATCAATTTTAAAATGGTTAAAAAAATGAATACATTATAATGTATTTTTATTTGTAATATAATTTTATTTATATAGAGGTCGGCAAAACGGGAACTGTGGCTATCAGAACACATTCATCAGCAGGCTTCAGTTTCAGATGCTACTGCTATTTTCTAAAATATTATTGGAGCCAACATAACTTTATTCTAGATACAATAAATTTGATATAATGCATTGCAATTTTCATTTTGCATGATGAGTCTACAGGAAAGAGAAGTGGTAGTAAAATCAATGTAGCTATTAACTTTATTATTATTATAGAAGTTGCATTCTTCCAAAAGACATTTGAACTTATAGATAACATTGGTTCTTTCTAATGTTTTGAGGGCTGAGAAAGAGTTGTTTGTTACTACAAGATTTTGGGTGTTAAATTTCTTGTAGTAAATAATCAGTCTTATTTCATTATTGTTGTCAATTGGAAATATATATTGTTGGTGTACATATTTTTACGTTTTTTTTTTCACCTAATCTAAAGTTTGGTTAGATTTGATTGCAATAGTATAAGCTAATAGAGTTTGAGTCATTATGCTTGATATTATTATTATTCACAGTATTTTTTTAAGTTTAGATATTTAGTTAATTTAAATGCTTAGTAATGTAACATGGAATTATGACAATTTTTTGGTGTCTGTATGCGATTTAAAGAATTAAATTGTCGTAGTAAAATGTAAAAAAGAAGGTGCGTAAATATGAAGTAATCAGCAGGAACAGTAGAGACTTCATCTATATAATAAAAGTGAACGTAAGTGTGTCCGGACTGATTTGCGGTATAAAGAAGAAGAGGTGGGAGGAGAGGAACGAATGAAAAGGTGGAAAAAGGTAATAGGCAGAGTAGCGGCTGCTGCTGTTTCTTTCAAAGCTTGATACCGGTCAGCAATTCAGAATTCATTTTCTCAGTTGTCGGTATCTGATGCTTCTGCTTCGAATACTTAATATTATCTAATAAATTATTTCTTTTCAATGCTTGATTGATTTGTTCGTAAAATTAAACATTTCTCTGTATTTTTTGACATGTTAACCAATCTATCTTCTGTTTATCTTATTGAAAGCTATGTTCGAGAAAGAAAGAGATAGGGGTGTGGGGGGGGGGCTTAAGTTTGAAATAGCAATAGCACTTTTAAACAAATTAATATTTTATTTACCTTTCATAAGTTGAATTAAAATTTTATTTAGTTCTTAGAATAAATAATTATTTTCATAATGCTCGAAAAATATAAAATTTCTTTATTCGTGCATATTTGTGTGTATGTGAGTGAGAGAGAGTGAGAATTTAAGTTTGAGGTAGCAATAGCAGTAGTTTTGTCCTTTCCTTATCGATTAGTTTCGTTTCATTGATTGCAAGTAGTGATTTGATTAAATTGCAAAGCGATAGCAAGCAGGCAAAGCCAGCTAGTTAATAATAAAATTACTATTAAAAGTCAGTACTGGGAATGTAACATGAAATTCTGTTAGGTGGCACTTAAAATAATATGCAAAAGATAGAGTTATTTCACTTGCACTGAAGAAGGTAGTGTTATCTGCCCTTGCAGAGAAAGTCACTCATTATAGTTTGGGAGATAAACAAAAAGTCGTTTACACTCAGACTTTATCATAGCACTCCAGCGACTCCAACATTATCATTTAATCTTTAACTTGTTTAATAACTCTGTTAAAGGTTATACTTTGTCCATTGATCATTTTTGGTTTGTTATTAAACCAATAATCGTGGTTATTATGGGATGTAAAAAATTCTTCGTTTTGTTGTCTGTATACAATTTCAAGAATTAAATAGTCCTAATAAAATGTAAACAAACAGATGAGTAATGTTTGTGTTTTTTTAAAGATTTTCTTAAAAAAAAAAAGATTTATAATATTTCAGGCTTTCTTTATCAGTTATTTTCAAAATAATTTGGTAATAAAAAAAAGTTCAGTTCAGGAATTGTCTAAGGATTGTTTTGATAGACATTATCTGTGATATAAACCCAACAAATAAAAATCTGAATAGTTGGTTACGGTCTGCTGAGTGTGAAGCCCTTTCAGAATCACACAACTTACTGAAGAGACGATCACTAAAGTGTCCCATTGAATTGTGATAAAACAAAGACTGCTGGATATTCACGACTGAAACTTGGTGAACAAGTCAGGCATAGATTAAAGTTAATTTGTATCAAATATGATTGGATTGCAGAAAGGATTGTTAATTTTATTAATGAGTGGCATTTGGGGGTGGGAGTCATGCTGTAAGAGTTAGGAATAAGACCTAAAGTCATTTCTTTTTTTAAATTGACATCCCAACTCTGAGGTAGGGAGACAAGGTCAAGAATTTTGTCTGGAGTCGGAGTCAGGGTTATTTTTATTTTTATTTTTTAAATGGAGTCTAGAGTCAAATTTCTTTCATACGACTCCCAACTTCCCTTTCCATAAAGTAATAATAAACAAAAAGTTAGTCACATAAGGCCATGACTCATGCCATGAGTTCAATCCCTGTCAGCTGCCCCACTTTATATGGAAGGCAAATCTAAAGTTGAAGTCATCACTTAATATTATCAGTCAGGTTATTTGATGTTTTTTTGTTTTTTAATCTGGTCGCAAAATTATTAAAATAAATGGATTCCACTGAATTTGTTACTGAATTTAATTCAGGAAAAGAACTCTCTAAAAGCAATCTTGTTTGAGATGTACTTACTTTTTGTCCCCGACTGTTCACAAAGAGAAATGTGTATGTGTCACTGCTCATCAAAAGATTATACAGCGGAAAATTTAGGGATTCCTGCCATAAATCCTGAAAGAAACAAAAATATTCAAACGGTAAATAAAAATGTGGATTATCAATAAACATACAATATGACTTCTCTTAAAATTGAACAAAACGGCATGATATGACTAAACCTGTGAGCAGATTTTTAGAAAATATTAGACAATCCATGACATAGTGGATCAACATTAGTTCCGTCTGTGGGACACATTACCACAGGACTGCTTCCCTGCTGATTACAACTTGGTCATCTTCAAATCCAATGTCAACAAATTCCTATCAATAAGTAATTGATCAATGTTAGCACTTCCATTGTGAACGTGCACTGTGTGCGTTTACTGCACAGGCCATGATCATCTGCTCGTTGTGCTGGTCCAAAGTTGTTACTCGATTCCGACACCGTTCACAGTCTCAATTGTGGGATATTAGTCAGTGCTACAACAGAAGGATCCTTCCTCCAAATAAATTTACAATTCCAGTTTAAAACAGATAACAAAGTTTTATTTCTTTGCGAGTTACAATGATGCTCATTTTCTTCTACTGAACAACAGAGTTAGAAGTGAGAATTCTTAGCCCAGCTAAATTAAAATACAAGTCACATCGAACACAGACCATATATTTCAGAGGGCCAACGAAAACCAACTGACCGTGAGACACTCAGAGGGCCACCTCAACCCTTTGAGACACATAGCCACCCTCGCCCATCCTGGAATATATATAGACACTACTGAGACCACATCAGAAGGACCATTTGAGATAATAGTCAGCCTTATCTACAAACATAAAAAATCTACTTCCTAGGAGTCCCGTATCTACCTGGACATGATTTTTTTTTTCCAGTACTTTGCTCTCAGCATGAATTCCATGTATAGCCACAAACTTTTCTAAAAGGAAAAAATCTGGGAGCTCCAAAATCTTGAGATCAGACACATTTCCAATTTCTTGTGTAGCCGCGCAGCAAGTCTGCTATTCGCATACATTTCAATTATGTAACGCACTTAACATGCAACCGCTTAGTGCACGTTTACACAATAATGTTATTCATCTTTTGACTGACAATCATTTCCGTCTCATTAACCTTTATCCTTGAATGGCTCTTGACCTTAATAAATGGTGACCCAATAGTAAAAACAAATAAAAAGTAAAAAGATTAGTGTATATATTTGTGCTCATGACCAATTGTGAAGTTAAATAGACATTTTAAAGGTTCATCCATAGAGTTGGAGAATAAGTTTCAATTTAAAGGAAATGAGCGATTTTTTACGAATAAGCTTGGAAATGTCAGTTACGACAAACAATCAACACACTGTTTTAGTTTCAAATTCTGCTACTCCTGCTGAATAAAACTATACTTAGATTATCCAATCAAAACCCTAGTTGTTAGAATGACTGACCAGACAAATGATGGTTCAACCTGTAGATGGTCATCTATGTCATTTATTAATTAATGCCATCATTATGCTACTGCTATTCATCTCCTTAGTTATATTCCCTCCTTCCCAACACTTACGCCTCATTCACCCTTCCTCCTACCATCTAATACATTATATGTACAACCAAGCAAGATTATCAAAGTTTTAGTATTCTACAGAGAATCATTTATTAAAAAGCATCTATTAGTATATAGTATAGAATAGTTGTTTATTTCTTTTCTAAAAGATTAATTCAGATAAAGAGAGCAAGTTTTATTTGAAACAATAAAGTCTACATCTAACTTTTACTTAAGAAATACATTTTTAAAAGGATCTGTGAATTCAGATAAAGGGAGAAAGTTTTATTTGAAACAATAAGAAATTCTGGTAAACAATGAAAACATTGTTTCCAGGTGTTGGCTTATAATATTCAGGAGTTATCTTTCTTGGACCAGATCCAAATTATCTCCTCAGAATCATTACTTGCCAACAAGGGAATGCACTTTTCTACTCCGGAAACCAAATTAAAATCCACTGTACAACTTATTCTCTTTCTTGGCTAGCTTTCAAGTCATCAGATGTGTCCAACTGGCGCTCCAGCTTAGCAAGATTTTCACGGGCAATACAGTAATATTTTTTATCGATTGCGTACGTGACTATTGACTTTACCGTTAGTAACCATATCTGATGTTCACCTCCTTTGATATATCTTGTTTTATTATGTCCTTTCATATTTCTCTTTGACAAACGTTTCAGATATATCACACGTATAAGTAATAAATATAGCATTAGTTCTAAATTCTAATGTTTTTTTTTCTTTCTTTGGGGGTATGGTACGGTTTAAGTGGAACCCCCCTAAATCATAAAGTTTACAAAATAAATAGTGTGCCCACGTTATTCACCCCGTTGCCTAAAATACATATTCCATAATTCATAATGATAAGTTCAATAGTTTAGAATTTTACCAAGCATATACATATTGTTGAGGCTCACGCGCACATATAGATCTTTTTAAAAATGTATAATTTAACTCAAAGTTTGATGTAGACCAATTCTTTTCTCTATTAAATTTATTTTATCTTGCTTATTTTAACAGTGGGGAGGGGGGGCACTCTCTAAATGGTAACGTTTACAACAGAAAGAATGTGGCCATGTTACTGAATATATATATATATATATATATATATATATACCAAAAATGTATAATGATCTGTTTATCAGTTTAGTAGATTATCCGGTAGATAGAAATATGCCTGTGTATATATAAATAAAAATAAAAAATTAAAATATATATATATATATCAATCTAATTAGTTTTATTTCATCTTTTTTAGTCCGACCTTATATGTACTCAAGAAAACGCTACACACAATATGACGACCATGTGTCTTTGAAAGACCCAAATACGTGGTCGCTACAAACAAATAAAAATATAATATAAAATATTACTATTTTTCACAGGTATTTAAAGTTATGGAATTCGTATAGTTTTGTATATTAACAATTTCTTTGGATTCTTCCTTCCCTCAAACACAAACCTAAAATGGTCAAAAGAACTGGAAATTTTAATTTTATCTAAATATACCTTGTAATTCTTTCCAAGGTTCCACATGTGAATTTCATTTGTTTGAGACTTTTTTGTCAGGGTTTTTTTAATAATCATCTTTCAGCATTTATTTAAGACCTGCTGATTCTATTCAACAAATTCAAACTTCAATTCTATATACATAACAAAACATGACTTGTTGCCGTTTCTTTCTTTGTTTGAAATATCAACCGATTTTATCAAAAAAATTAGGTGAATTCTAAGACACTATATATAGCATGTTTTGACTAAAGTCCAAAGAGAAACAAACTTGAGTAGTGAAAATTCACTTAATCACAGAATAATAATTTTCCCATTAAAACTTCAATACAATTTATATTTCGGAATGTTTGAGACGAGGATTGATAATTTGCATCTTGATTTTTATATTCACTTTTCAATTGATGTAACCTCCGACCTTTAGATAAATCTTTTTGAATTGGAAAAACTAGTTTAACTCAGGAAATTGGACAGAATTTCGAACTGAACCCTTTATTTAATCGAATAGGGTAGATTTTTCTCATTCCGTCAGCCATAACCTGATAGAAGTGTTAATTTTTGTTAATCTTAATTATTATAGTTATATTGAAGTCTATAACAGAACTGATTGTCAACTAATGCTTTTAACAAGCTATAGCAATAAGAAATAAGCCAAATACATGTTATTATCATTTATCTAACATATAAAGTTATCTTGTGAGATTTTAAAAGACCTAAATAGCATTTAAGTTGACATATCAAAGTTTGATTCTGACAAACAAATTTTCATTTTTTATTGCTGGACCATGTTATTACCACCACGATAACAAGTTATTTAAAAAAAATTATAGCTGACAACTGGTAATATGGAAACAGTTTTCAATTATGACCGAAAAATCAAACCCAGCAAGGGGAATAACGCATATTTTTAAACGATAAATATAAAGAGTTGTCCCTTATAACAAAAATTGTATTTCTATTTCTGTATAAGTTTAAAAAATGTGCAAACAAATTAAAAATTAAAAACTAAAATGACTTTACTGCATCCCGGGCAAAGCCAGGTAGGTCCAACTAGTTATATATATATATATATCTCGAATGTTTAGGTGTCTATACTTGCCGCTTTCAGTATCAATATCACTTAATTTCTCAGTCATTATGTGGCAATCTCTTATAGCCTAATGAGACTAGGTGAACAGTTATGGATTCAAGGTGTATCTGTGAACTGGGTTTGCGCTCTATGATCGTCTGAGATTGTTACTTCCTGCGCTGATGAGAGCCATAAAAAAAATATTAAAAAATTATTTAATATTATTAAGATAGATAGATAGATAGATAGATAGATATAGAGATAGAGATATCTTGCTTTGCAAGTTCTGTATGTCCAGGTTACATCTTGGATATATTTTTTTTTTAATTAAATGCAGATTGAGTCATTATGTATGACTGACCCGAGGTGTGACCCCATTTTCACCTACTGTCTGATACAAGAGTAGATAGCAGATTGGTTTGCTTAATCATGTAATTAGAAGGATTTTGACGTTAAAGAATATGTGTGTTTTGAGATTTAATCACCATACAAAATCCGGATAGATAGGGTTGCTGAGACTACTTTAAGGATGACCCAAAACAACTCAGAGAGAAGGAAAAGGATCCATAGTTAAGTGTAATATAATAAATAGTCTCAGACCAAATTGGTGTTGTCTTCTTCCATGTTTCAGGTAATGGAAAGTATTCAGACTACATCATCATCATCATCAACCCCAGTCCGAGAGGTGAACAACATCTTTAAATCACAAAGTATTATCACATACCATTGAACGATGATAAAATAAAGACTGGCGGACATTCATGACTGAATCTCGGTGGGCAAGTCAGGCATAGACTTAAGTTTATTTATACCAAATATGGTTTGATTGCAGAAAGGATTGTGAATTTTATTAACGATTTCATGGGTGACATTTTAGGGGAGTGTGTCATCCTGTAGGAGTTAGCCATTTGTGCAAGGGTCAGGAGTAAAACCCTAGACTAGGACTTTTTAAACCGACACTCCCACCACTAAAATGGGGAGATAGGGATCAGGAATTTTGTCAAGAGTCATTCGTTTGTTTGTTTTTAATGGCGTCTTAAGTCAGATTTCTTTCAGACTATACAATGTAGCGAAAAGAATGATTTTAAGGGGTGACATTCAAGAATTTAGTTAGCAACTGCTGACTATCAAGGTAAACAGTGTTGTTAATTTTCGAGATTTTTTTTAAAATAATTATTTAAATCGTATTTTTTGTACATTAGCCAAACGAGAGGAAGAGCTAAGTTGCAATGAATAACTTAAGAGATTATCAAGGAGCATGTAAGGATAGAATTATCTGAGTTATCCCCCTTAGACGGATATCCGAGTAATCTTTCAGGGATCTATTCTGCTCAATGCTTTGATGAGATCTGATTGGGTGGATCAAGTGACGATATGCGCAGAAAGAAAGAAAGTGTGTCACACGGGTTAAGGCACTCAAGGTTTTTGTTAGGCATGTTGAGTCATAAAATGGGAGGCAGCACGACACACCTTCCACTCCATAATAAAGACCAATATATATTTATTTATATATAAATAATTATAAATCCATCCCATCACATAAAGGTTAGCGAGTAAAATATGTGCCTTTTTCTAAATGTGGTCTCCGGTCCAGAAATTAAGTAAACTTGTTCTGCCCACATGGGGAACTTAGAATTATATATTATCCTCTTTCTTGCTTGTCCTTCAAGTCTGTCCAAAGTAGTCACATGAACTCCCAGAATAAAAGACAAAGTAAGAACATTACTCATACATTGCTTACGCATTCTCTCTATCTTTGACCCTAGCAACATGTGTCTTTCTTATTATATTTGGAGTAGCAATGTACTCCTTTAGTACTAAAATTCTTTGTGCATTTTAATGTATACCACATTACATGTTTTCATAACACCTTTTACGTTGGTTTTGACAAACTGTTTATTTGAGAATGAATGTATTTGTATTTCTTCACTATTATCATCAGTCATGGTTAATATACACTTCACCACACCCACCTCCCACCACTTATCGTGCATGTGTATTTTTCGCCTCTATGTAACTTACACATTGTTTTTGTTTTTATTTACTATGATGCAATTATTTATTGAACTCAAAAAAATGTAATAGTGTAAAGTACTAAAACAATATTTTTAATCTTATTTACAAAAAAAACAAATTACTTAAAAATTAAATTCACCAGAATGAATTTCTATTTCTTCATAAACAAGTTAGAGATTTTAATCTTTTAATAGTTAAAAAAAAAATGAATTCTTAGTGACCTTTTGAAATTTGAAAGGAATTTGAAAGTATTTAAACTGTTGAATAGAAACTCATTTCTAGCTTTAAAATTCTAAGAAAATCCTCATGTATTAAAAGATTGAAGGTTTTGGAAGCTATTTACATCCAATGATTTTATAGAGATTAAAACTACATTACCTTAACAAAAATAGTTATAGCTTTATAACAATTTGGTTCAATTAATAATTTAATGACCAAACAATACCATAAGAATTACATTTTACTTTAAAAATCCAATAGGTCACAGAGTAATTCATTCTTTTTTTTAACTATTAACAAAAAAGATTAAAATGACTTACTTGTTTATGATATTTTAAGCCTTTTAAACTAACGGAAAGAAAGTAATTTTGAGCTTGAATTAAAGTTTAAAGATACAAATCAAATATATAGTTCCTTTGTGCTCATAAACCAATGAAAACTATTACTTTTACAATAGCATTTCCCATAATGCACCTCTTCTTCAGGAATGTGATATGAAAAGTTTAATTCATTTGCATTTAATTTTTGGGGAGAAATGTTTCAAAATTAATAATTGGAAAGTTAATTCAATAAAAGAATATTTTTTTTAATCTGTTTCGTAAAAAAAGGATCAGACGTCTAAAGAAAATGTTTAAATATAAATCACATAAACACTTTCAAGTTTTTTTTTTGTTTTTTTTACTCTTAAATTTAGAAAGATAGTTAACTAAAATTTTTCCCCAAATTAATTTTTTTTTTAAATGGGATTTTGAAACTTCAATTTATCCATTACCTTTTTTCTTTTTAAATAAAGAAATTATTTATTAACTAATTTTTATTTGTTTTTACAACTCATGCTTATTCATATTCATACAAATATGTGTACATGATATTTGATCAGATAATTTTATAAATAATTACCATGTACAGATGGGACATAGTTAACAAAGAAACTTCCTGTGTGCAAATTTGAATCTTGATGCCTTTTAAAAATCAATACACATCAATGAAGATTGGCACCAAAAATACGATTCAAATCAGTTCCAGTTTTGATCGTCTCTACATAGGATGTGTTATCCTGTTCTTGTCGTTAAGGCACAAGTGACCTGCTAGAATAGAATTCGGTCTGCCTTAAACATATGTACGTACTGACTTTCTTTTACGAACATTCACATAATATGAACTCTTCTCTGCTCCCTACAAACTAGACATTAATCCTACACATTGACTCTCTAACCTTTTCCCTCGTCCAGACTCCTTGGACATATTCTCTACTAACACACTTCTCTTTTATTTACATGTTAATGAAGATGGCCTAATAAAGTTGCCATAAATGTTAGAATGAGAATTTCTCTTTCTATTCTTGGACCGATATTCTATTCTACTAACACCCTTATCTCCTACAATTATTACATGTTAATAAAGTTGCTATAAATGTTAGTATGAGACTTTTTCTTTCTATTCTTGGACCGATATTCTATTCTATTAACACCATTATCTCCTACAATTATTACATGTTAACGAAGATGGCCTAATAAAGTTGCTATAAATGTTAGTATGAGACTTTTTCTTTCTATTCTTGGACCGATATTCTATTCTACAAACACCCTTATCTCCTACAATTATTACATGTTAATGAAGATGGCCTAATAAAGTTGCTATAAATGTTAGAATGAGACTTTTTCTTTCTATTCTTGGACCGATATTCTATTCTACAAACACCCTTATCTCCTACAATTATTACATGCTAACGAAGATGGCCTAATAAAGTTGCTATAAATGTTAGAATGAGACTTTTTCTTTCTATTCTTGGACCGATATTCTATTCTACAAACACCCTTATCTCCTACAATTATTACATGTTAATGAAGATGGCCTAATAAAGTTGCTATAAATGTTAGAATGAGACTTTTTTTTCTATTCTTGGACCGATATTCTATTCTACTAACACCCTTATCTCCTACAATTATTACATGTTAATGAAGATTGCACAATAAAGTTACTATAAATGTGAGTATCAGACTTTTTCTTTCTATTCTTGGACCGATATTCTATTCTACAAACACCCTTATCTCCTATAATTATTACATGTTAATGAAGATGGCCTAATAAAGTTGCTATAAATGTTAGAATGAGACTTTTTCTTTCTATTCTTGGACCGATATTCTATTCTACAAACACTCTTATCTCCTACAATTATTACATGCTAACGAAGATGGCCTAATAAAGTTGCTATAAATGTTAGAATGAGACTTTTTCTTTCTATTCTTGGACCGATATTCTATTCTACAAACACCCTTATCTCCTACAATTATTACATGTTAATGAAGATGGCCTAATAAAGTTGCTATAAATGTTAGAATGAGACTTTTTTTTCTATTCTTGGACCGATATTCTATTCTACTAACACCCTTATCTCCTACGATTATTACATGTTAATGAAGATTGCCTAATAAAGTTGCTATAAATGTTAGAATGAGACTTTTTTTTCTATTCTTGGACCGATATTCTATTCTACAAACACCCTTCTCTCCTACAATTATTACATGTTAATGAAGATTGCCTAATAAAGTTGCTATAAATGTTAGTATGAGACTTTTTCTTTCTATTCTTGGACCCATATTCTATTCTACAAACACCCTTATCTCCTACAATTATTACATGTTAATGAAGACTGCCTAATAAAGTTGCTATAAATGTTAGAATGAGACTTTCTTTTTCTATTCTTGGACCGATATTCTATTCTACTAACACCCTTATCTCCTACAATTATTACATGTTAATGAAGATTGCACAATAAAGTTGCTATAAATGTTAGTATGAGACTTTTTCTTTCCATTCTTGGACCGATATTCTATTCTACAAACACCCTTATCTCCTACAATTATTACATGTTAATGAAGATTGCCTAATAAAGTTGCTATAAATGTTAGAATGAGACTTTTTCTTTCTATTCTTGGACCGATATTCTATTCTACAAACACCCTTATCTACAATTATTACATGTTAATGAAGATGGCCTAATAAAGTTGCTATAAATGTTAGTATGAGACTTTCTCTTTCTATTCTTGGACCGATATTCTATTCTACAAACACCCTTATCTCCTACAATTATTACATGTTAATGAAGATGGCCTAATAAAGTTGCTATAAATGTTAGTATGAGACTTTCTCTTTCTAATCTTGGACCAATATTCTATTCTACAAACACTCTTATCACCTAAAATTATTACATGTTGACGAAGATGGCCTAATAAAGTTGCTATAAATGTTAGTATGAGACTTTTTCTTTCTATTCTTGGACCGGTATTCTATTCTTCAAACACCCTTATCTCCTACAACTATTACATGTTAACAGATATGGCTTAATAAAGTTGCTATAAATGTTAGTATGAGACTTTCTATTTCTATTCTTGGACTGATATTCTATTCTACAAACACCCTTATCTCCTACAATTATTACATGTTAATGAAGATTGCACAATAAAGTTACTATAAATGTTAGAATGAGACTTTTTTTTCTATTCTTGGACCGATATTCTATTCTACAAACACCCTTATCGCCTACAATTATTACATGTTAATGAAGATGGCCTAATAAAGTTGCTATAAATGTTAGTATGAGACTTTTTCTTTCTATTCTTGGACCGATATTCTATTCTACAAACACCCTTATCTCCTACAATTATTACATGTTAATGAAGATTGCCTAATAAAGTTGCTATAAATGTTAGAATGAGACTTTTTCTTTCTATTCTTGGACCGATATTCTATTCTACAAACACTCTTATCTCCTACAATTATTACATGTTAATGAAGATTGCCTAATAAAGTTGCTATAAATGTTAGAATGAGACTTTTTCTTTCTATTCTTGGACCGATATTCTATTCTACAAACACCCTTATCTCCTACAATTATTACATGTTAACGAAGATGGCCTAATAAAGTTGCTATAAATGTTAGTATGAGACTTTTTCTTTCTATTCTTGGACCGATATTCTATTCTACAAACACCCTTATCTCCTACAATTATTACATGTTAACGAAGATGGCCTAATAAAGTTGCTATAAATGTTAGAATGAGACTTTTTTTTCTATTCTTGGACCGATATTCTATTCTACTAACACCCTTATCTCCTACGATTATTACATGTTAATGAAGATTGCCTAATAAAGTTGCTATAAATGTTAGAATGAGACTTTTTTTTCTATTCTTGGACCGATATTCTATTCTACAAACACCCTTCTCTCCTACAATTATTACATGTTAATGAAGATTG
Source organism: Sepiola atlantica (assembly GCA_963556195.1). NCBI lineage: Eukaryota > Metazoa > Mollusca > Cephalopoda > Sepiida > Sepiolidae > Sepiola > Sepiola atlantica. Next base: position 206,740,895 of record OY744515.1, on the reverse strand, counting down.
CCTAATAAAGTTGCTATAAATGTTAGTATGAGACTTTTTCTTTCTATTCTTGGACCCATATTCTATTCTACAAACACCCTTATCTCCTACAATTATTACATGTTAATGAAGACTGCCTAATAAAGTTGCTATAAATGTTAGAATGAGACTTTCTTTTTCTATTCTTGGACCGATATTCTATTCTACTAACACCCTTATCTCCTACAATTATTACATGTTAATGAAGATTGCACAATAAAGTTGCTATAAATGTTAGTATGAGACTTTTTCTTTCCATTCTTGGACCGATATTCTATTCTACAAACACCCTTATCTCCTACAATTATTACATGTTAATGAAGATTGCCTAATAAAGTTGCTATAAATGTTAGAATGAGACTTTTTCTTTCTATTCTTGGACCGATATTCTATTCTACAAACACCCTTATCTACAATTATTACATGTTAATGAAGATGGCCTAATAAAGTTGCTATAAATGTTAGTATGAGACTTTCTCTTTCTATTCTTGGACCGATATTCTATTCTACAAACACCCTTATCTCCTACAATTATTACATGTTAATGAAGATGGCCTAATAAAGTTGCTATAAATGTTAGTATGAGACTTTCTCTTTCTAATCTTGGACCGATATTCTATTCTACAAACACTCTTATCACCTAAAATTATTACATGTTGACGAAGATGGCCTAATAAAGTTGCTATAAATGTTAGTATGAGACTTTTTCTTTCTATTCTTGGACCGGTATTCTATTCTTCAAACACCCTTATCTCCTACAACTATTACATGTTAACAGAGATGGCCTAATAAAGTTGCTATAAATGTTAGTATGAGACTTTCTATTTCTATTCTTGGACCGATATTCTATTCTACAAACACCCTTATCTCCTACAATTATTACATGTTAATGAAGATTGCACAATAAAGTTACTATAAATGTTAGAATGATACTTTTTTTTCTATTCTTGGACCGATATTCTATTCTACAAACACCCTTATCGCCTACAATTATTACATGTTAATGAAGATGGCCTAATAAAGTTGCTATAAATGTTAGTATGAGACTTTTTCTTTCTATTCTTGGACCGATATTCTATTCTACAAACACCCTTATCTCCTACAATTATTACATGTTAATGAAGATTGCCTAATAAAGTTGCTATAAATGTTAGAATGAGACTTTTTCTTTCTATTCTTGGACCGATATTCTATTCTACAAACACTCTTATCTCCTACAATTATTACATGTTAATGAAGATTGCCTAATAAAGTTGCTATAAATGTTAGAATGAGACTTTTTCTTTCTATTCTTGGACCGATATTCTATTCTACAAACACCCTTATCTCCTACAATTATTACATGTTAACGAAGATGGCCTAATAAAGTTGCTATAAATGTTAGTATGAGACTTTTTCTTTCTATTCTTGGACCGATATTCTATTCTACAAACACCCTTATCTCCTACAATTATTACATGTTAACGAAGATGGCCTAATAAAGTTGCTATAAATGTTAGAATGAGACTTTTTTTTCTATTCTTGGACCGATATTCTATTCTACTAACACCCTTATCTCCTACGATTATTACATGTTAATTAAGATTGCCTAATAAAGTTGCTATAAATGTTAGAATGAGACTTTTTCTTTCTATTCTTGGACCGATATTCTATTCTACAAACACTCTTATCTCCTACAATTATTACATGTTAATGAAGATTGCCTAATAAAGTTGCTATAAATGTTAGAATGAGACTTTCTTTCTATTCTTGGACCGATATTCTATTCTACAAACACCCTTATCTCCTACAATTATTACATGTTAACGAAGATGGCCTAATAAAGTTGCTATAAATGTTAGTATGAGACTTTTTCTTTCTATTCTTGGACCGATATTCTATTCTACAAACACCCTTATCTCCTACAATTATTACATGTTAACGAAGATGGCCTAATAAAGTTGCTATAAATGTTAGAATGAGACTTTTTTTTCTATTCTTGGACCGATATTCTATTCTACTAACACCCTTATCTCCTACGATTATTACATGTTAATGAAGATTGCCTAATAAAGTTGCTATAAATGTTAGAATGAGACTTTTTTTTCTATTCTTGGACCGATATTCTATTGTACAAACACCCTTCTCTCCTACAATTATTACATGTTAATGAAGATTGCCTAATAAAGTTGCTATAAATGTTAGTATGAGACTTTTTCTTTCTATTCTTGGACCAATATTCTATTCTACAAACACCCTTATCTCCTACAATTATTACATGTTAATGAAGACTGCCTAATAAAGTTGCTATAAATGTTAGAATGAGACTTTTTCTTTCTATTCTTGGACCGATATTCTATTCTACAAACACCCTTATCTCCTACAATAATTACATGTTAATGACGACGGCCTAATAAAGTTGCAATAAATGTTAGTATGAGACTTTTTATTTCTATTCTTTGACCGATATTCTATTCTAACCACACCCTTATCTCCTACAACTATTACATGTTAACGAAGATGGCCTAATAAAGTTGCTATAAATGTTAGTATGAGACTTTCTATTTCTATTCTTGGACCGATATTCTATTCTACTAACACCCTTATCTCCTACAATTATTACATGTTAATGAAGATTGCACAATAAAGTTACTATAAATGTGAGTATCAGACTTTTTCTTTCTATTCTTGGACCGATATTCTATTCTACAAACACCCTTATCTCCTACAATTATTACATGTTAATGAAGATGGCCTAATAAAGTTGCTATAAATGTTAGTATGAGACTTTTTCTTTCCATTCTTGGACCGATATTCTATTCTACAAACACCCTTATCTCCTACAATTATTACATGTTAATGAAGATAGCCTAATAAAGTTGCTATAAATGTTAGTATGAGACTTTCTCTTTCTAATCTTGGACCGATATTCTATTCTACAAACACCCTTATCTCCTACAATTATAACATGTTAGTGAAGATTGCCTAATAAAGTTGCTATAAATGTTAGAATGAGACTTTTTCTTTCTATTCTTGGACCGATATTCTATTCTACAAACACCCTTATCTCCTACAATTATTACATGTTAATGAAGATGGCCTAATAAAGTTGCTATAAATGTTAGTATGAGACTTTTTCTTTCTATTCTTGGACCGATATTCAATTCTACAAACACCCTTATCTCCTACAATTATTACATGTTAACGAAGATGGCCTAATAAAGTTGCTATAAATGTTAGTATGAGACTTTTTCTTTCTATTCTTGGACCGATATTCTATTCTACTAACACCCTTATCTCCTACAATTATTACATGTTAATGAAGATTGCACAATAAAGTTACTATAAATGTGAGTATCAGACTTTTTCTTTCTATTCTTGGACCGATATTCTATTCTACAAACACCCTTATCTCCTACAATTATTACATGTTAATGAAGATGGCCTAATAAAGTTGCTATAAATGTTAGTATGAGACTTTTTATTTCCATTCTTGGACCGATATTCTATTCTACAAACACCCTTATCTCCTACAATTATTACATGTTAATGAAGATAGCCTAATAAAGTTGCTATAAATGTTAGTATGAGACTTTATCTTTCTAATCTTGGACCGATATTCTATTCTACAAACACCCTTATCTCCTACAATTATAACATGTTAGTGAAGATTGCCTAATAAAGTTGCTATAAATGTTAGAATGAGACTTTTTCTTTCTATTCTTGGACCGATATTCTATTCTACAAACACCCTTATCTCCTACAATTATTACATGTTAATGAAGATGGCCTAATAAAGTTGCTATAAATGTTAGTATGAGACTTTTTCTTTCTATTCTTGGACCGATATTCAATTCTACAAACACCCTTATTTCCTACAATTATTACATGTTAACGAAGATGGCCTAATAAAGTTGCTATAAATGTTAGTATGAGACTTTTTCTTTCTATCTTTGGACCGATATTCTATTCTACAAACACCCTTATCTCCTACAATTATTACATGTTAATGAAGATGGCCTAATAAAGTTGCTATAAATGTTAGTATGAGACTTTTTCTTTCCATTCTTGGACCGATATTCTATTCTACAAACACCCTTATCTCCTACAATTATTACATGTTAATGAAGATTGCACAATAAAGTTACTATAAATGTGAGTATCAGACTTTTTCTTTCTATTCTTGGACTGATATTCTATTCTACAAACACCCTTATCTCCTACAATTATTACATGTTAATGAAGATGGCCTAATAAAGTTGCTATAAATGTTAGTATGAGACTTTTTCTTTCCATTCTTGGACCGATATTCTATTCTACAAACACCCTTATCTCCTACAATTATTACATGTTAATGAAGATGGCCTAATAAAGTTGCTATAAATGTTAGTATGAGACTTTCTCTTTCTATTCTTTGACTGATATTCTATTCTACAAACACCCTTATCTCCTACAATTATTACATGTTGACGAAGATGGCCTAATAAAGTTGCTATAAATGTTAGTATGAGACTTTTTCTTTCTATTCTTTGACTGATATTCTATTCTACAAACACCCTTATCTCCTACAATTATTACATGTTAACGAAGATGGCCTAATAAAGTTGCTATAAATGTTAGTATGAGACTTTTTCTTTCTATTCTTTGACTGATATTCTATTCTACAAACACCCTTATCTCCTACAATTATTACATGTTGACGAAGATGACCTAATAAAGTTGCTATAAATGTTAGTATGAGACTTTTTCTTTCTATTCTTGTACCGATATTCTATTCTACAAACACCCTTATCTCCTACAATTATTACATGTTAATGAAGATTGCCTAATAAAGTTGCTATAAGTGTTAGTATGAGACTTTTTCTTTCTATTTTTTTACCAATATTCTATTCTACTAACACTCTTATCTCCTACACTTATTACATGTTAACGAAGATGGCCTAATAAAGTTGCTATAAATGTTAGTATGAGACTTTTTCTTTCTATTCTTTGACTGATATTCTATTCTACAAACACCCTTATCTCCTACAATTATTACATGTTGACGAAGATGACCTAATAAAGTTGCTATAAATGTTAGTATGAGACTTTGTCTTTCTATTCTTGTACCGATATTCTATTCTACAAACACCCTTATCTCCTACAATTATTACATGTTAATGAAGATTGCCTAATAAAGTTGCTATAAGTGTTAGTATGAGACTATTTCTTTCTATTTTTTTACCAATATTCTATTCTACTAACACTCTTATCTCCTACAATTATTACATGTTAACGAAGATGGCCTAATAAAGTTGCTATAAATGTTAGTATGAGACTTTTTCTTTCTATTCTTTGACTGATATTCTATTCTACAAACACCCTTATCTCCTACAATTATTACATGTTGACGAAGATGGCCTAATAAAGTTGCTATAAATGTTAGTATGAGACTTTTTCTTTCTATTCTTTGACTGATATTCTATTCTACAAACACCCTTATCTCCTACAATTATTACATGTTAACGAAGATGGCCTAATAAAGTTGCTATAAATGTTAGTATGAGACTTTTTCTTTCTATTCTTTGACTGATATTCTATTCTACAAACACCCTTATCTCCTATAATTATTACATGTTGACGAAGATGGCCTAATAAAGTTGCTATAAATGTTAGTATGAGACTTTCTTTCTATTCTTGGACCGATATTCTATTCTACAAACACCCTTATCTCCTACAATTATTACATGTTAATGAAGATTGCCTAATAAAGTTGCTATAAATGTTAGAATGAGACTTTTTCTTTCTATTCTTTGACCGATATTCTATTCTACAAACACCCTTATCTCCTACAATTATTACATGTTAATGAAGATGGCCTAATAAAGTTGCTATAAATGTTAGTATGAGACTTTTTCTTTCTATTCTTTGACCGATCTTCTATTCTACAAACACCCTTATCTCCTACAATTATTACATGTTAATGAAGATGGCCTAATAAAGTTGCTATAAATGTTAGTATGAGACTTTCTTTTTCTAATCTTGGACCGATATTCTATTCTACAAACACCCTTATCTCCTACAATTATTACATGTTAACGAAGATGGCCTAATAAAGTTGCTATAAATGTTAGTATGAGACTTTTTCTTTCTATTCTTGGACCGATATTCTATTCTACTAACACTCTTATCTCCTACAATTATTACATGTTAATGAAGATTGCCTAATAAAGTTGCGATAAATGTTAGAATGAGACTTTTTCTTTCTATTCTTTGACTGATATTCTATTCTACAAACACCCTTATCTCCTACAATTATTACATGTTAATGAAGATTGCCTAATAAAGTTGCTATAAATGTTAGAATGTGACTTTTTCTTTCTATTCTTGGACCGATATTCTATTATACAAACACCCTTATCTCCTACAATTATTACACGTTGATGAAGATTGCATAATAAAGTTGCTATAAATGTTAGTATGAGACTTTCTCTTTCTAATCTTTGACCGATATTCTATTCTACAAACACCCTTATCTCCTACAATTATTACATGTTAACGAAGATGGCCTAATAAAGTTGCTATAAATGTTAGTATGAGACTTTTTCTTTCTATTCTTGGACCGATATTCTATTTTACAAACACCCTTATCTCCTACAATTATTACATGTTAATGAAGATGGCCTAATAAAGTTGCTATAAATGTTAGTATGAGACTTTTTCTTTCTATTTTTTGACCAATATTCTATTCTACAAACACCCTTATCTCCTACAATTATTACATGTTAATGAAGATTGCCTAATAAAGTTGCTATAAATGTTAGTATGAGACTTTTTCTTTCTATTTTTTGACCAATATTCTATTCTACTAACACTCTTATCTCCTACAATTATTACATGTTAATGAAGATTGCCTAATAAGGTTGCTATAAATGTTAGAAGTAGACTTTTTCTTTCTATTCTTGTACCGATATTCTATTCTACAAACACCCTAATCTCCTACAATTATTACATGTTAATGAAGATGGCCTAATACAGTTGCTATAAATGTTAGAATTAGACTTTTTCTTTCTATTCTTGGACCCATATTCTATTCTACAAACACCCTTATCTCCTACAATTATTACATGTTAATGAAGATGGCCTAATAAAGTTGCTATAAATGTTAGTATGAGACTTTTTCTTTCTATTCTTGGACCGATATTCTATTCTACAAACACTCTTATCTCCTACAATTATTACATGTTAATGAAGATTGCCTAATAAAGTTGCTATAAATGTTCGAATGAGACTAGTTCTTTCTATTCTTGAACCGATATTCTATTTTACAAACACTCTTATCTTCTACAATTATTACATGTTAATGAAGATGGCCTAATAAAGTTGCTATAAATGTTAGTATGAGACTTTTTCTTTCTATTCTTGTACCGATATTCTATTCTACAAACACCCTTATCTACAATTATTACATGTTAATGAAGATTGCCTAATAAAGTTGCTATAAATGTTAGACTGAAACTTTTTCTTTCTATTCTTTGACCGATATTCTATTCTACAAACACCCTTATCTCCTACAATTATTACATGTTAATGAAGATTGCCTAATAAAGTTGCTATAAATGTTAGTATGAGACTTTTTCTTTCTATTTTTTGACCAATATTCTATTCTACTAACACTCTTATCTCCTACAATTATTACATGTTAATGAAGATTGCCTAATAAGGTTGCTATAAATGTTAGAAGTAGACTTTTTCTTTCTATTCTTGTACCGATATTCTATTCTACAAACACCCTAATCTCCTACAATTATTACATGTTAATGAAGATGGCCTAATACAGTTGCTATAAATGTTAGAATTAGACTTTTTCTTTCTATTCTTGGACCGATATTCTATTCTACAAACACCCTTATCTCCTACAATTATTACATGTTAATGAAGATGGCCTAATAAAGTTGCTATAAATGTTAGTATGAGACTTTTTCTTTCTATTCTTGGACCGATATTCTATTCTACAAACACTCTTATCTCCTACAATTATTACATGTTAATGAAGATTGCCTAATAAAGTTGCTATAAATGTTAGTATGAGACTTTTTCTTTCTATTCTTGTACCGATATTCTATTCTACAAACACCCTTATCTACAATTATTACATGTTAATGAAGATGGCCTAATAAAGTTGCTATAAATGTTAGAATGAGACTTTTTCTTTCTATTTTTTGACCGATATTCTATTCTACTAACACTCTTATCTCCTACAATTATTACATGTTAATGAAGATGGCCTTATAAAGTTGCTATAAATGTTAGAATGAGACTTTCTCTTTCAATTCTTGGACCGATATTCTATTCTACTAACACCCTTATCTCCTACAATTATTACATGTTAATGAAGATGGCCTAATAAAGTTGCTATTAATGTTAGAATGAGACTTTCTCTTTCTATTCTTGGACCGATATTCTATTCTACTAACACCCTTATCTCCTACAATTATTACATGTTAATGAAGATGGCCTAATAAAGTTGCTATAAATGTTAGTATGAGACTTTTTCTTTCTATTCTTGTACCGATATTCTATTCTACAAACACCCTTATCTACAATTATTACATGTTAATGAAGATGGCCTAATAAAGTTGCTATAAATGTTAGTATGAGACTTTTTCTTTCTATTCTTGTACCGATATTCTATTCTACAAACACCCTTATCTCCTACAATTATTACATGTTAATGAAGATGGCCTAATAAAGTTGCTATTAATGTTAGAATGAGACTTTCTCTTTCAATTCTTGGACCGATATTCTATTCTACTAACACCCTTATCTTCTACAATTATTACATGTTAATGAAGATGGCCTAATAAAGTTGCTATTAATGTTAGAATGAGACTTTCTCTTTCTATTCTTGGACCGATATTCTATTCTACTAACACCCTTATCTCCTACAATTATTACATGTTAATGAAGATGGCCTAATAAAGTTGCTATAAATATTAGAAATGGATATCATCCTTTTTCTATATGCTAAATGGGAAAAATTAAATTTAAAAAATAATGTAACCAACATGAAGGAAAATAAAAAATGCAATGTCGATGGATATAATACGTTGATGAGCCGGGCCAATAGAGCTAAATAGGCACCTGGTAATCAGGACTGTTACATATGATTATGCAATGTTCCTTGATTTATATATTTTCATTGTCAGTGAAGTCTTTTATCGAATATGTAAAATTATGTTTGGCAGATTTTTAAAGTTGGACCTAAATAACATTTAAGCTGACAAATCAAACTTTTTCTGACAATTTTCAGTTATTGTTGTATGATGTTATTGACAATTAACTAATGCAATTCGCTACAATTTTTTTTTTTTTAATACTTAATCAAGTTTGTCTACATATTAGCAAACTGCCATTCTTAAACATCTAAAAAGAAAAATTAACTTAGGGGGATAACTCTTATTCTTTTAGTACGAGTTAGTGTTCCTTGCTCAATTTTTTTAGCTTAGATACTGAACCTAACAAAAACGCGTTGTTCTCGAACAGAAATATTTACAAAACAAATTTGAACATAATGGATTTCAGGTAACCCTGGATTAGTACGGCTAGTTTTATATATATATATATATATATATATATATATAATATCTAATCTAATATATATATATATATATATATATATATATATATATAAATATATATATATATATATATAAATATGAAGGTGAGAGAATTCCGAGGCAGAAGCAATGCAATGTTGAAAAACCGGAAGGTGGAATAAGAATGAACAAAAATAAATGACAAGAGACGGTACATCTCAGATCAATTCATTTATATTTCAAAATTTAAATATAAAAGACATTAAATTGTAAAATTGGTGGGCTTACTGTTAAATATTTAAAGGTCCGGAATGGTAGAAACTTTAATCATTTCGAGAGTAACAACTCCTCTTTTTCAAAATGAAAAAAAGAAAACAAAAGATGTGACTGGCTGTGTCAGATATATATACAAAATCCGTTTCTTGACTAAAAATAATGAAATTCTTCACATTTTACAAATAAAAAATAACCTTTTGGAAAACATTAAAGCATGTAAAATTATAGATGTTATAATTTTAATTTTTCGAGCAGTCCTCCACTGTTTGTCAAAAAAGGATTAAAAATGTGGAGGGCCGCTCGAAATATTAAAATTATAACACCTATAATTTTACATGTTTTCCATAAGGCTTTTTTTTTTTTTTTTGTCAAATGTGAAGAAATTCATTATTTTTAGCCAAGAAACAGATTTTAAATTACAACAAAAGCATATGCAGATTTATCATATCATAGTTCGAAACCCGAACTCAAGTCACCTTTAATTCACGAGTTTGAGCCTTTACCAATCTGGCCAACCCAACAGCGATGAGGAAAGGGAAAAATTAAAGTCTATTTATATCAATAAAAGAAGACATATTTTAGTAGGCTGTCATAACAGTGTTCAACAATCCAGTTGGATGGAACTTCGCATTACGCATTTAATTGCCAACCTAATTTTAGTTCTCTTAAAATGTCCATCCTATGTTAAAGGGGCTATAAACAATATTATGATAAATATATTTTTTAATTCTTATCCACATACACATGTTTTATCCTTTTTCAGGAATTATCAGTGTGGAGGATATATATATATATATATATACACACGAGGCCTGTCTAAAAAGTATTCAACCTTTATTTTTTCCGTGCGAAATAGAGATGATAGGGCAGCGACACTATACACAGTGAAGGAAGACATCTTTATGCGCATGTGTGAATTTTATCACCGCCTTCCTGCTGCCTGTCGGTAGCTGAGTGAGGTGCTACACAATGTGTTCGGCGGATTACCGATTCTCTCAAGATAACTGAACGTGTTGAGCAAAGGTACTGCATCAAATTTTGTCAAAAGTTTGGCGATTCTCAAAGCAAAACAATTCGTAAGATTCAGCAGGTGTTTGGAGAAGATGCGATAGGTGTAACACAAATTAACGAGTGGTTGAAACGATTAAAAAATGGCCGCACATCAGCGGAGAGTGACCAGTGTTCTGGCAGGTCCCAAACTGCTCGGAGTGCAGCTGTTGTTGAGAAGGTGCGAAATTTGCTGATGGAAGATCGTCGTTCAACCGTGTAGGAGATCGTCCAAGAGGTCGGAGTGAGTAAAGATTCCACACATGCAATTTTGCGTGATGATTTGAACATGCACAGAGTGGCTGCGAAAGTTGTGCCCAAGTTGTTGTCGCAGGAACAAATCAACCTCCGTTTTCAAGTTGCACAGGACATTCTGGAAACTGTCAACACTGATTCTGGGTTTCTGAACTCAGTGATAACTGGAGATAAGTCATTGGTGTACAAGTACGACCCAGAAACAAAAAGATAGTCGTCGCAATGGAAGCATCCCGAGTCTCCAAGACCAAAAAAAGTGCAACAGGTATGAAGCAAAATCAAGGTGATGCTGAGTGTCTTCTTTGATATCCGTGGAATTGTGCATCACAAATTCACACCAGAAAGACAAACAGTGACAAAGGAGTACTATCAAGATGTTCTTCTTCGGTGTTTCCGTGACGCAGTTCGCACAAAAGATCAAACAGGTGGACAGCGAAAAACTGGCAACTGCATCACGACAATGCCCCTCACACAGTCATACCAATTGATCCAACATTTCTTGGCCAAACATGGAATTCCAGTCGTTTGCCAACCTCCCTACTCTCCAGACATGGCTCCTTGCAACTTCTAGTTGTTTAGAAAATTGAAGACGCCACTGAAAGGTTCTCGTTTTGAGACTGGAGAAGAGATAATGCGGAACACAACAACGGAGATGATCACCATTCCAAAAGAAGACTTCCAGTGGTGTTTCCGGCAGTGGATCGATCGGTGGGCTAAGTGTGTGCAAGTACAAGGGGCCTACTTTGAAGGGGATTACGATCCCAACCCCGTCAGGTATTTGAAATATTTTTTTGTCTATAGTCGGATACTTTTTAGACAGGCCTCGTATATTATATATATATATATATATGTATAATACATATATATATATATATATATGTATATATGTGTGTATAATACATATATATATATATATATATGTATATATGTGTGTATAATACATATATATATATATATATATATATATATATATATATATGTAGATAGATAACTATACATACTAGGAGAGATTACCCAGCGTGCTTAGATGTCAAATATGTTGAATACAACAAATATAAATAAGGCTCAAGATGATGAGCTTAAGATGCAAGATGAGAAAAGCACTAGAGAAATCAAAGCCCTCTGTCTAAACCTGTCGATAGAATAAAGATTGGCCATCAAGTAACTACAAAATGATGATGGTATCATAATACTACTGGCAAAGACAATGCTACATTGGTGATAGGTAGGGATGAATATCTCAACAAATTGACAGGCTTAATAAGAGTCTCTCCGGAAGGTTCTGTTTTCAAATTTTCACTGCCTGTTTGAATCCGAGTTAGACCATTCCTGAAAATGTCAGGTTAATTTGTCTCTTCAAACAGATTTATGGGCAGTTGAAGAAATGGGCAATTTCAGAAATTTCAAAAATTTAGAATTTTCTTCATTTTTGAGAACTTATAGTTCAGAATTAGCTTCTAATTAATCAGAGTCCACTACCAGAATTTACCTCACTATCAGCTAAACTAACTTACTGCTTTTCCAAGAATATTCCTTCCACAAACTACCCTACCACAGCATTCTTTCTTACTTCATTTTTCCACCACCCTCTAGTATGCAACATCCTTTCTTATCACCAAAACATTGCCACTAACCAATAATTTATAATCGCCCACCCAATGTTCCGGCTTACCATCAACCCTACTCTCTACCACCCTAACACTATCCCTTACTTTATCCATCCTTCCTATCAGCCTTTCTTTTTCCCACCATTACTTCCAATTATGTATATCTACTTGACTGTTCAATAAAATGATTTTCTTGATAAAGTTTTGTAAATGAAACAAAATGTTGAAATGAAATCTGTTTATTTAGTTTGTTCTCTACTTATTTCTTGTTTATACTTATATATTCTACCGGATATTTATAAAAAATATAGTTATTGAAAGTATGCTACACAGAAACGTTGATTTCATTCCCACAGGGAATTCGTCAGGGTGAAATATGGATTCAAAAGTTGATTTTGGTCTATTTCTAGCATTGTCGATCTTCATGATTGTCATCAGAAGTTAACTTTTATTTGCTCTATTGATATATTTTTTTATTTTAGAATGTTTTAGTTTAGAGATTAGGTGAGAAAAAAAATTAAAGTCTAATTTAATCTATTTATTTAGATTTATTCTTTGTTTATTAAGTGGTTTTGGGTTTTTTTTTTGTAGAAAACATTTAATGTGTAAGTACCGATGTTTCATATATAGGTACTACTCCAGATGAAGCGCTTATTTTTTGTGACTGCTCGGTGGCAGCGATCAGGCAGGTCGCGGAAGCGCTCGAGAGCTGCCAAAACGAAAACGAGGCTGAAGCAGAACTGAAAGTTGTAAAATGGAAGAGTGTTTACATAAAACAAAGTAAATGTTATTTTTTTAAGGATATTTAGGCAACTTTTTTTTTTGTCTTTTTTGACATAAATCAAAGAAGTAAATGCTATTTCTTTTACAATATTTAGGCAAATTTTTTATTCGTCTTTTTTTTTTACATGAAACAAAGTATGTTATTTTTCTTAGGATATTTAGGCAACTTTATTTTGTATATATATATTTTTTTTTTTGGTGGGGGCGAGGGGAATTTCATATATTTTCGAGGGTCAGGGTTTACGGATACGTTTGCGGCCAGTTCGAAAGGTCTTCCTACCGCTTGTTTTGTTGTGCTGAGCGCAGATGCCGACATCGACGAAAGATAGGCAGAAGAGGAGGAGGTCGTCGAGGCAGTGGAAGGAGGATGGTCGACAGTAGTAGATTTCTGCTATCTGCATTAATATGGCATCGAAGGGGTCATTTCGAAATCTCTGACGCCACATGAATTTGCGCAGATAGCCGTCTATGAGTGCTCTGCTCGTCGGCCCGCACTCCTTATTTCTTTGTTTAGCTTCCTTCCACATCCTCTCGACATGATTGGTGCAAGCCCTCGTTGTCGGGTCGACAAAGTTCTCGCTATAATTCACTGTAAGGTGCTGATACCCCTCCTCTCCTAACCTGTTGTATGCCCTTCAACAATTGGATACTACCGTGGTCCCAGGTACAACAAACTGCTTGATTATTGGAAGGAGGGTTTCGGCATTCCTGTTAGGCACTGTCACCAGGAAACCCTCCTCCTCTGCGGGGTCATATCCCCCCCACTGAAGACCCAGAGCGGCTGAAGAACACGGCCAACATTGTTTTTTCCGGCGGTTGAATAGAGACTCGTCTATTTCCACCGTATGCCCTGGGTCTCCGAGGGTTGCGCGACAGATGTTCTGTGCAGACCTCCCGCAGAAAATTTTTCGGCCTGGCACAACTGCTGAAAATTCATTATTGTTTTGATTAGCGGTTTTTTCCAATTATTGTCGGCTGCTCTGCTTCAGCCTCGTTTTCGTCTCGGCAGCTTCCGCAACCTGCCTGATCGTTGCCGCCGAGCAGTCATGGAAATTAGGCGCTTGATCGTGAGTAGTACCCATATATAAATATATCTCTCGAAGCTTCGATCCTTGTCTAAGTTAGCTATGCTGATGACGGCTATGAGCCAGAAACATGTGTCCATGAATTACTTTTATGTATATATAAAATTAATAAAAATATATATATATTAACGAAAAATATGTCCTATAAAGTTAAGGGCGACTAATAATGTAATTTTCTGCATCTGCACTTAGGAAGTGAAACAATGGTGGTAACAATTTCTTCAGCGACTCGACTTCCGAATTCAGTCCATATACGCCAAGATACTCAACATAAATCCATAAAGTTGACATTTCTTGAATTCTACCCCTTTCACATGCATAATATTAAAAAATAAATTTTAAAAAACATTAATTTCTGGGTATAGAAATGATCCAAAACGTGCGAATAATAGCCCTGAGATTTGGTCGCATTATGACGTATCATAAATTATAACACATGCCAGCTACCGGCTGTTTTGGTTTATGACCTAATTTTGCTTAAATTTTATACTCGCGTTTGTGGCCTCAAGGTCAACAGCATAGCTCCAAGACCGAGAGGTTTATGGTTCGATCCCAGTCGTCTCACACAATTTTTTTTTTTTTTTTTTTTTTTTTAAACATTGTTATAGAACGTCACCATGTAGTATTTTGAAAAAAATTACTGTAATATGTAGTACTTTACCTATTATGAATATCATCATTTTTCTTCAAACAAACAGAATTTACTACTGCTCTGCAGGCACCTTAATTATATTTGTGTGCTCAGAAGTCATATTCATTTTTCTTTTCTTTTTTTTTTTTTTCATTTTTCTGACTTCACTAAAAGAAAAGAATTTCTAAACAACGGTAATCGGAAGGGAATTGAATTTAATAGAGTTCTGTAAGCCTCTTTAATTTTAGATAGAGCAAGTGTTAAATCCAAAAAAATTAATTCTGAGTAAATACTGGTACCATGATATGAGCAGGAAGACTCCTACAACCGCATCTCCCTCTTTCCTACATTCTTTTCTTCCTCCTTTAACCCTGCAACAATTCCAAAATGTGACCTATTTGCGTTTGGCCGGATGTTTACACTCTTTAATTCATGAATTTACATTTCTCCCGGGCAACGCCGGATAACAGGTCCAGCTAGTTATATATATATATATATATAACTATATATACATATATATAACTATATATACATATATATATATATAAAAAATGCAATGTCTATATGTATGATATTTGTGTTTCCTATAGAAAGAAAGGTTAGAGAATTTACATAAAATCTAAAAGTTTATTCTTATGTAAAATTCATCGGGAAGACAATGAAAGTGTTCCCAAATCTCTAGGTGCACCCTTAAAGGGTTTATGAGGACATAACCCCCCTTAGAACTTCAAATATATCCTATTTTTATGAAATTTAAATCATATGTAATAAATTGTCTGGGGAAGACAGTTGAAGTGGTACCAAATCTCTACGTTACCCTCTATGTGCCGAATATTTATGTGCCCCACCTCTAATTGACCATGAACATAAAACTTCAAATACGTATAGCCGATTTTACTGATATTTAAACCATATGTATAAGATATTAATTCAGAGAGTTTTCCAACATTTCAGTTTCTTCCGACTATATTAGGGGGTGAAACAGGAGGAAGAGGGCAGTAAAAACAAAGAAAGTGTAAAGTGGTTGGTGTATGTTGAATTTCAAGATGGAAGATAGCCATTCTGCTGAGTCAACCGTGTCTGTATGTATCCGACTTGAATTAAATAAGAAAAAGGGTCACCAGAGTTCAAATTAAAATTACCAATGCCTTCTCTAAAATATAAATCAATCTTTATTTAACAGCAGCATAGGAATACAGGAACGTAGGCAAGTTGGCTTGGCAGACACTTTTAAAGTAGAAATGTCTAATTATCCAGGTCTTTTAATTCGCCTCCCGCCAAAGTTACGGCAAGAGGCGAGTCAAATCTGCTCCTGTTGGTGTCTCAACTCTAACTGAATTTGGCGCGAATCAAGCTTTGGGTGCAAATTAGGAAAACTTGTGACTGGAGTGATGCGCTAATCGCCTGTATATCAATACGCGAGTTTGGATGTGCCTGTTTTTGCCAACCGAATCACAAGAGATTGTGTATACATACAAGAGAAAATAGATCTTTTTGTCATGTAACTGCTACAAAAGTAATATGGTGTTATGAGCAAAGTGAAAACGTAGAGAGTAGTCATTCTCATTCAATTCCGAGCAACGTCGGGTCTCCCTGCTAGTATACAAGTATATTTACCAAAGAAAAATTTGCAGTTGCATCCCACTCCCATTCCCCAGCACCTCCAATACACATTTCAGCCTAGTGTGGTCAAAGTAATAGTGCGAAATGGTGTTCTTTCCAATGATGTGCAAAGTTCTGGTAAACACAAAATTGTGTTTCTTTATCTAACCTCCTTTGAATATTAATTTCTTTTTAATTTCTTTTCTGCATCTAAAAGTTTTAATCTTGTTGAGTGTGGCTGTTTTAATTGGATGAATTTACGTGTTTTCAGGAGAGAAATTTAAAGAAAAAAAAGGTTTTAAAGTTTTTTTTGTTTTTTTTAATTAGCAGTTGTCTTCTATTGTCGCACCCCCCCCCCCCAATTTCTGTCTAGTTTGGTCAAAGTAATAATGTGGAATATGTATACTATATGGTTTCGCCAGCTCACTATCGCTTCAAAAAGTTTGCTACTTGAATACTTCAAACTCAAATGTTAAATAATAAATACTTCATTCAAAAGGTTCTTGTAAACACAAAGCAAAAACTTTCGCATTTATCCATATAAATAGATAAATATTAATATCTTGGTAATTCTAATACAAATTTATTTATCTTTTTAAAGAAACGAAAAAAAAAAAAAATCAATTCGCCTGGGGAGGGAACTCTTTTTTTTATCATTATAATTTAAAAACTGAAGTCCCCCTAAAGAAAAGATTGGAAAAGCACATTTAAACACAAAGGCGAAACATGTTTGTCCACAAAATCAAAACAATCATTGAATTTAAAAACAATAAAAAAGAAAATGTAGCAATGCTAATGCGGGGGGGGGGGGTGAAGGCACAAGCAGTAAGTGACCTTCTCCTCTTTCTCTATGAACTTTTATTGCTTATGCCTTGTCGGTATATATCTTTCTTTCTAGTGCGATGTTAGTTTAATTTAAATTACCTCCCTTGAAAATTTAACAAATATTTTAAGAACGATTTTACTTTATCCTTTTTTATGTAATCACTTTAATTAATTACTGTTAATATCGACAAAACTATTGCACCAAAGGGTATATCTTTCTTAATGGGTTGTGAAACGTGTGTAAGAAAGAAAAAATATTGCCATTTGCCAAATTAAAGAATTAAAAAATAAATTTTTTAAATTATGATTGTGGACTGATGTATTTTTTTTCTTTGGGCATTGGGATGTTACAAACCAGTATATATATATATATATATATATATATATATATATATATATATATATATATATATGAAGTTAATCCAACAAAAAATATAAGAGGCAACTAATATCTTTTAATTAGTGAAACATCCGGATAAAGACTGAAGCTCAATATACTGGATAGAGCATTAATAATAAATAAATAATAAAATAAGGTGCAAATCAAATTTTATTAGAATTCAAAATTCAGGCAAAGTATCTCAAGTATATATATATATATATATATATATATATATATATATATATATATATATATATATATATATATATATATATATATTCAAACATTGTTAAAAATAACAGAATTCGTCTGTTTAATTATACCTTCTTTATTTTTTCAATTTTTCTGATGGTCTTTTTTGTATTAAAATCAAAGAAATTAATAAATGTTCCATAGGTTTCACGAACGTTTTCAATTCTTCGTTGAATCAACCTCAGATGTCAAAAGCAAATGAACAAAAAAGCTGTAGAAAGAAGAGAATTTTAAAAAGACGACAGAGAAACGCGCATAGAACGTTTTTCGCATTGTTCCAGGAAGTCATTGACGATTTAAATTCAGCAACGCTGGATGGCATCGTTGCTGAATTTAAATCGTCAACGACTTCCTGGAACAATGTGAAAATATGGAAAATGCGGTATAAATACACACAACTCAAATTATTTATATATATATATATATATATATATATATATATATATATATATATATATATACACACACACTTAATGGATTACTAATAGCAGGGTTCTTGATTTTTTTTCTTTTTGTTTATTGTTTTAGATTTTTGTTTGCATTTTTCTTTTACACCTGGCTGAATTTTCCACCCAATTTATTCAGTTATTTTTACCATTTGTTAATATATCGAGTGTATCTACATTTAACGTAGTCTTGTTTTCTTTTTGCTGTTGTTTCTTTGTTAAATTCTTCTAGATGAGCTCATACAACTATTTTCTTCCTGCAGCAATTCAAAATAACTTAACAGATTAACAATATAATCAACTACATATGATTTATTTATACATGAATAACACTGATATTTCTTTATAGGTATTATGCTAGAAACACTATCAACTTGTGTTGTTTAAACTGAGGTCTTTGTTTTTCAATTCTTTTGATATTTAAACTATATGTATAAGATATTAATTCAGAGAGTTTTCCAACATTTCAGCTTCTTCCGACTATATTAGGGGGTGAAACGTTTCGTTTTGTTTTGGTTTTTTTTATTTTGAAATCTATTTAAGATATTGCAGTTTCTCATTTTCTTTTTATTACTTAATCTCTGGGGTGCTAAATATCAGACACAAGAAATCTACTCACGAGTAAAGACAACCACACAAAAAAATGCCCATCAAACATAATTTCTTTATCAGAGTTTCCAGGGAAATTTTTATTTTGGGAGATATTTTAAAAGAACAAGAATAAACGTTTGGCCATAACTTTCAATCAGGATAACGTAAGTTAAATTGGGCTAAAAGTTCAAAATAAAATTTTCCTCCGAAATTATTGGATGGAAAAATTCTTTTGATTTGCAATTTTCTTATAAAATATTTATGACATGTACTTTTTCTGCATATCACGATTTACACATTTCTAAATAATACAACTTTCCATCTGTGGAACATATTACCATGGGACTGCTTCCCAACAGACTACAAGATAGTTATTTTCAAATCTAATGTCAACAAATACTCGTCATAAACCATCCCCCATAAATAATCAAACTTTATTTATTCCATGAATTGTTTTCAATCCCATCATTAAACTGACAATCCATGTATACTGTTAACCCTTCTCCTCGAGTGGCTTTTTGCCTTAATAAGTGCTGACTCATTAGTAAAATATATATGTAGAAATATTAGTGTGGGGACGATTAACCGAAATCGGAAAAATCTGAATTTTAGGGGGGTATCAGAATCGGTATCAGAAAAATTTGAGCCTAATTTCCGATTTCCAAAACGATTCTTTTAATTTTGTTGTTGTTTAAAACTTAATTTTCTATTGCTGGTACTCATGATAAATATTTATTGATTTTCAACTACAATTTATAGATCATAACAACGAATTTAGGTAAAAATAGCACCGGAAAAAAAATGGCATGAGTGGATGAATAGGAAAAATATAGATGGAAATCTCACAACGAGCTTATCAAAATCTTGGATACAATACATAAAGGGAAAACATCAAGAAGTTTGTCAAATTAAAAAGAAAATTACATCTACATTTAACAGTAAATGAGGACTCTTCGCTAAATTGCGTAAAATATGGTGAAATGTATAAATTAAAAGTTGAAAACATTCAGGATATCTTTTTTTTTTTAAATTTTACTTTTATTGTTTATATATGTAAAAGAATTTGTCTGACTTTGACCCTGCAGGGAGGCAAATAAATAGGGATTTAATAAATCCTATGAGTTTGAGTCTTCATTATCTATTTTGCTAAGTATTTTTTTTAAATTGTATAAGAAATGTATATTAATAAAATTATGAGACAACTTCATGCATGTTTTGCATCAATGTAGCTTTGATAATTGCACATTGAATTTTTTAATTTAATATTAATCAGAAATTGATTGAAATGACAAGTCCAATAGAGTAAAAAAAATGTTTTTAAATCCTATTTAAAAAAAATAATTTTAATTATGAAAATAAATCCATCGGAATGCATTTTGGTTTCTTAAATACGCTCTCCATTGCTCGCACACCAGTCAGACAGTTTTCCTCTCCCTGTATACGTCACATAAATCTTAACTCAATTTCTATATGAGGCAACCTGCTGACATTGTAAACAATTTTGTTTTTGCTTTGCTCGATCGATTTTTCTAGACAAGAAAATCTATCTTTTCTCGATTTTAGTTTTATAACAATAATTTAATGACAAAACGATAATCAGATGTAACGTTCAAAATTCTATTTTTTAAAAAAGACCTGAACAATATCGAACACTTTTAGTATAGTAGATAGCAGACAGGAGGGGGGGGGGGGTATCTAGACGAATCCCTAAACCACTGGAGGTTTAAAATTCCAAATAGAATCAAAACGAAATTAAAAAATTAAACATTCCCATCATTAAAACACTATTTTTGTACACTCCAGTCCAATATCGTCAAATCTATCCATTTGAAATATATTCTTTTTGGAAATAGGCCAATACATTTTTTAAATTTTTTTCTGCTTTAGTATCTGTCAAAAGACTTCGGGCAAACCGATTTTCCTGAGTTCTATGCATAACATCCAAAAACCTAACACCTGCCATAAGAAAATCTTGATTATCATGTAAAAGATGATTCATTAATCTGTAATGCAAAATTCTTTCGCTTTAAAAGTTTAACAAATTCATTTTCTTCACCCGAACTTAGAGTTATAGTGCCCCCCCCCCCCAGACTGGGTAAATAACCACCATTCAGGATTTAGTGTCAGAGTTAATGAAGGGCATATTTTTTATTATTTTATCTCATACATGTTGTCAAAATTGTGTTAGTCATGTTTTTTTAGAAATGTGGGTAAAGCAAAAACATGTACAAGACGCAGATTGGATAAATAAACATAGTTTTGGCAGCACTGCTTGTGGCAGCCATATTGGAATTGGATATTGTTGGGATGCGGTTTGTGAGTGGTAAGACACAAATATGAAGAAATAAGTGGATGAAAACGATTCTATAGAGATCAACAATATAAATGATCTATTAATTATTTACAACTGAAAAAAATACTTTGAAATGAGGTTTCAATTGTCTGCACTAAGCCGATTTCGGTAAGTGTTCCTCCATTTAATTTTTTTCTCTTTCTGTTGTCATCTAGTCAAATCAGGGGCAGATAACTTACGTTTAAAAAGTCTTTTGGCAAGGAAGATAACTTTTGGGTACAAGAATTATCCCCCTTTAACCATTAAAACATAAATAAATTTAAAAAATTTAAAAAGTGCATCTTGAGTTCAACCTCTACATGTAAAAAACAAACTCTTTTTAAAAAGAGCTAATTAAAGGGGAGACAACCGTTAATGATTTTTTTTTAATTTCTCCAGTGTCGACAATTATTCTTATTATACTCAAGCGGCAGATTTTTTTTGTTTTTTTTGTACTTCTGCAGTTTACGGACCGTGCTGAAATAATATTATTTAGAAATCCATTCTTAACATATCGATGTTAAGAATGGCTTTACTAACTATTCTTTAGACTTTAATCAATAGTTATCTCCCCTTTAATTAGTTCTTAAAAAGAGTTACTTTTTACATGTAGGGATTGAACTCAAGAAGCATCCAAAGTTATTTTTTAACCCACATTAAAATTTCCTTTGAAATTGTTGATCATTTGTGAACCTACATTAAACAATTTAAAAAAAAAAAAAAATTTATTTCAATGTAATCGTGTTAATTTATTCTGTTTATACTTTTTTAATCCCCCTCCTATCGACAGTGAGTAAACATTACGCACATGTCATAAGGACACTTCTGCACCATTAAGCTAAGTCCACGAATTCACAAGTTCGTGCTCACTCCATTTTTTATATTTACCTTTTATTATTCACATACCCTATTTTGTATAATCCTTTTTGCATTATCTTGTCACGACGGGACCTCTGTTGGGGTCGACAGATTTGCGAACATGACAAAGATAATTAAAAAAAAAAGAAAAGTCCTGGAATTTGGCTCATAGGATGATCCCAGGTTCTATAATCAATGACAGAACGTGAAGGGATGGGGATTTCTCCTGGGTAAGACCTCACAGGTTATGGGAGCAAGCGAAGCACGCATAAAGAACAACAACACGGACGCAGACAAAATGTAAATAATATTTATTCATGAATACTAAAATAAGGGGATAAATATATTTATAAAAACAAAACAAAAGAAAACATGAAAACAAAAGTATAGTCTTAAGAGGGGGGGAGGGATTGTCTATCTTAGTCCTATATCAGCGGGATTCATTTTTCACACAAAAGCATACATATATATAAAATAGCCCTGGGGGTGAACGTCCGAGAAGAGGTATCAGCAATTTTTAACTTACGGGTGAATATAATGTTCATGTGAGGATCGGTATTTCTGGCAAGTCATAGTGGCCACGCTTCTCTGCAAATGTAGTTTTCATTTTTCGTTAACGTGTCTTTCGGGGATTTCTCAACGGCGGGTCTTATCTCTCACTGAGATTAACGCGTTTTCTTCAGGAACCAATCTCGGGTCATTCATTCTGCTTTCTGTATATCTCCCGGCTTTCGTATGGGTATTTTACGGTATCTCTGAAGAAGCATATCTCCCGTGATACGAGTATCTTTGCACGGGGCTACAATCCCATTTCAAAAGGTCTCTGCCTTCTTCGCGACACTGTAATCGCACATCTTGACTTGTTGACTTCCGTTCGCTCACTCCTCTCTCTCGTGCGGCTGTACTCAAAGTGACCGTGATTCACCCTTCCTCGGGGCGGTCGGTTAACATCTTTGCCTTCCCTTTCTCCTCCTCCCTCTTCTTCTTGGTCGAGTCTGCTAAAAATAGATATGACCCCACAGGGTCCAACCTGGCTGATGAAATCGGTTCTCGAATTTCATCATGTATAAGTTTGGTGAAAACTGAATCCTATCTGAATACATATATATATATATATATATATATATATATATATATACTACCGATGTCTTTCGCAGTTTCCTACTCTTAATTTTCGATAGGTCTCCCTTCATTTGTAACAACATGAATAAGTAAAATTGTTAACTTAACAAACGATTATTGCTTTTCTTTTTTTGAAAAGTGGCATTCCAATTCGACTTTCTGCACTTATCTACAAGTATAAACCTTTTTTTCTTTGGGTTTGAACTGAAGTTTCATTAAAAAAAAAATTTTTAAATGACTGGTTCAATTTTTAGAAAGATTTCTGAATGGTCAGCAGCTTGAAGAAATCATAGTTGCCAAATATTGCATTCTACCTTCCAGATATATTTGAGAAGCTAAATATGTTGAACAAACAACTACAAAGGTATAAAAAAATACAAATCTTTTAACTTGAAAGCAGTGATTGGTGGTTTCTTTAGAAAATAATCTGTTCAGGATTAATATTGGGTGTCAGGAGCTACATTTTCCAACCCTCAACATTGAGAAATGAAGCTACATAAGAATGATGTTTTAGTGTACAATTAATTTTTTAAAAAAATTTTTTAACTAAGAGGGCAAACTGGGGTACTAATTTCCATAAATTATGTAGAGTACAAAAAAAAATAAAAGTAAAACTAAACAATCTGCTTAGTATTGTAATTTGAAATGTCTAAGTTCATTTTGAAATTAAATCAGAGTAAAAATAATAACTTGGGTAAGGTTAAAAAATAAAATAAAAACTGTCTATAATTATGGCATGTTAACCAATTGACATGCAGGGGCAAGTACAAAATGGAGTCGAATGTCAGTCAGCCAAAGGCAATGAAAGAAAGAGAAAGAAAGCGAATGAGCAAATTAAAACTTCTTTTCTTCCCTTTTCAACAGTGAATATCGAAAAATTTCTGTTATTAAATTAGTATCCAGGGATTTGGGTGGCAGTATTAGGACTCCTGAGTGTAAGAACTCCTCCACCTTCCTTTATTTATGAACTAACAGGGCTACCCGGCGTTGCCAGAAGCAACAGTGTAACATATTTCTATTAAAACATATCTCTCTTTCCTCCTCTCCCGTTTTCTACCTCCCTCTCCTCTCTTTCTTCTCCGTTCCTTTCTCTGGGACACACACACAACTTAAGGAATGAGTAGGCATAAGGGAATTAACTGCATGAAAAAAAAATCAGAGTTACTTCCCTTGAGTTAGTGGCTGAAAAAAGACCCCCCCTCCCCAACCAAATCTGCACTAGTTATGGGTCAAAGAATGAATCATTTTTCTAAATTTTAAATATTATTCATTCCAGACAACCCTGATCAAGATTATACCAACTTTGTGAGTCTTTGTTTTGTAGTTTTTTTTACTTTTAGCCATACATACGTACACACAGACAACTGCCCTTTATATAATAGAAGATAATAAAAAATATTAATTACGGTTTAAATATGAAAATTGATTGAAAAAAAAAAAAAAATTTTCGTTTTTAACAACACGGACCAATTTTTGTCAAAAAAATCACTGACAAAAGATTTTTTTTTATATAGCTTGGAGTAAAAAAGCTACTGATCACAAAAGTACGAGGCTATTTTAGATTTAAGATAATAAAAAATTGATGCACGTATGACAAGAGAAAGGGAAAAGCTTCAATGAATAATAAAAATGGTCAGTAAACTGCCATTGTAATTTCTTTTCTTTTTTTTTACATCTGGCTGACATTTCCTAATTTAGTTGATAAAAATCTACATCTAATGTTTACCAGTTTCTTTAGGTTTTATGTACATCAAAGTATTTTTATCTTTGAACATGCGGAAAGCAAGAGTGCAAAGCCGTAATTAATAGCTTGATGGAATATTAAAGCGAACATTAGAATAACTGATGAACAATTAGAAGCTTTTGATTACATTTGGCCACCCCCTTCCCCTAATTTATTCAATAAAGAAAATGTACATTTCATTTTTACACTTTTTATGGTATTGTGTGGATCTACATTCAAGTTAGTCTCGCTGGATTTTTCAGATAAGTTCATACAACTATTTCTATTCTTGCAGCATTTTTGTTTTCTGCAGTGAGGCCGTTTATGCTTCGGAATTTTTTAGATGAGGATTGATAATTTGTATTATTTGGATTACTGTCCAAATCTAAATCTTGCATATTATTTTCACAACATTCGGCCAATGTAACCTCCGAACTTCTTCAAGTGCCTTGTTAAACCCTGGAATCTATATGGAATTTCGAACTGAACACTTTATTTAATCCATGTGGGTAGATTGTTCTTGGTCCATCAACCATGACCGGATAGAACTCTTAAGCAAGTTTTATTTTATTCTTAGTATCACCTGTAGTGAGGATTGAACCATCAACCTACAGAACACTATCACTCAGAACTGATTATTATTTGACACTTTATCCATTGCATCTCGTGTTCAAGATAAGAACAGTAGTTCGAATAATACAAATCAGGCCATTTAGTCTGCAATGTTTATGTGGCGCATAGGAAGCACAATGTCATATTCGAGGAAGGTGATGTTTTTTTTTTTAAGAAATGCATGGATTGCTGGTGGAGCAGATCTGATTATTTAAAACCCGAAACCAACAGAGAAACCAGTTCATCATTGAAGAGCAACCATTGGTTTGGAGCATCTACAAGATATATTTTACGAGTGTGAGAAACACTGTTTTTTCTTTGAAACTGAAGTTGAGATTTTCCGATTCCTGTCTTAGTCGGTTTTGTTTGTATGTTTTTTTCTCTTTCAAATTTAATAAAATCTGTTTTTCCCAAACATTACAGGTTCTCAAGTTTTTCATTACTTAAATCACTGGGGGTGCTAAATGTCAGAAACCAAAAATCTGCCAGTCAAAAATAAAACCACACAAAAAAAATGCCGAGAAAACACATAATTTCTCTATCATAGTTTCCAGGACAATATTCTTTTTCTTTTAACTTTTGCCACTCAGGTCAACCTTGGCTAAATTGGGCCAAAATTTCAAAATAAAACTTTCCCAGGAACTACATCATGGAAAACAAAAGATTCTTTCGATGCACAATTTTCTTCTCATGGAAGATTTGTGATAGATACTTTTTCTGAAGTGATAAAAAATGAACTTGAGAGAAAGAGGTAAGGTAAGGTAAGGTAATGTAAGATATTGCTTAATGGCACATCAACCCTAAGGGTCATTTCATGCCATGAATGTAGAAGGAAATAGCCTTCATTTGAATCTTAAGTCAGTGGGTCATTTATAATCATCAGTTAAGAGCTTTGGTATTTTGAATTGTTGTCATTTTGGTGAAGGTTTTTATGCTTCAAGTTCTTTATATCTTCAAATGTTTAATCATGGTTTTTGGTTTGGTTGTTTTTGTTTCACGGCATATCAACACTTTTCAGGTCATTCAATGCTAAATCCGGTCATTTTGGCGAAGGCTTCCATGCTTCAAGTTCTTTATATGTTCAAGCGTCCATTCATGGTGCTTGGTTGAGTGAAGGATGTTTTCATGTCCAGTGCCTCAAATTGGTTTTTGAAGTGATTTCTTTTTTCCCTGAGGTTCAGGAATTTTACCTGGAGCCTCTTTGCATCGAGATTTTTTACTTGGAGATTTTTTATTTGGATCTTTTCGGATCACTATCTTTTTCCTAGTAGATTCAGTTGCATTATTCATTTCACTTGATTTTGACTGTGGTGGTGCATCAGGCAACCGGTCGAGTTAAAGGAACAATGATAATCCTTTCCTCTCTTGGTTCTACCTGTTGCTTTCTAACTTTTGCTTTACACTCATTCATAGAGTGGTAAAGGTCTTTTTCCCCACATTTTCCACATGTGTTTCTTCCATTACATTTGCTTTCATGACGTCCATATTTCTGGCATTTGTAACGCCGAAGAGGATTTGGGATATATTGTTGAACCTTTTCGATTGTATATCCTATGTTCGTTTTTGAGTATTGATGCGGGTATGATGTAATTTTTTTATTGTGAAAAATTTTCATTTCAGAAAATCTGTACGTCTTCTTTCTTAACTTCGATCAGTATGTTTCCATTGGCCAATTTCTTAACAACCTTAGGCTTCATGTTAGCCGAAATTATTTTCTCAATGACGAAGGGAAATACTGTAGCAAGATTTTGTTCTTCTAATGCTTCCAGTAATAAATCTTGGGAATCTACTTTGGTCATTTTCTTCTTCTCATTCGGAGCTTGTATCCCTATGCATTCTTTGTGGTTTTGTTAGGAGCCATAAATTGTTTTTGTTTTTTATTCATCATTCCTGCTCCCTACTCACCACGGAGTCCACTTCAACTCAAAGTCTATGGGGATTGCCAAGGGGGAAACCCAATTGCCTTGACAAGATAAGGCTACAGGAATGGTATACTCAACCCGATCACAAGCACCCGTGTTCCATCGATTTCTCTACCCACTTATAGCGAAACGTCAGAGGCACACAGCCATGTTGCAGTCACTTATCTTTCAAGTTGATTGAACCTTGCCACACCCTTCTAGCATTTATTTATAAACTGGAGTGAGTATTGATAACTACGAAGATAATCAATTTCAATATTGTAAACGATCGAGGAAACTGATAGAATAAGTGCTAGGGCAACACGTAACTGGCCGATTGATCGGATCGGGCCTCTCCGACCTCCCGTCTAGCCGAAGTAAGGACCAACGTAGAGTTCTGCAAATCACGTGACCATTCATGCAACCAGGCCACGAACCGCTCAGCCACCAGGATTCTGTCCTCGGACATCACGGGTCGCCACTCACAACCAACAGGTAGCCCGTTTTCAGGGGGGGTTTACCCCTCTGCATGAGGTTGCAGTCGGCGAATTCGCGGCCCTGCCGACAGGGCAAGAAAAACAGTGGCCGGTCTAATATTTAGAAAGGGTTGGGAGGATCTTACTAACCAAATATTTTGCTTTTTGTTCTTCCCCACTCCCTGTTTTATTCCAATGAATTTCCTGTATATATGTCTATTTATGAACAATAAAATTTTCAATCAGTTTGGGGATATCTTTAGTAGGACGGCCCCTAGAGTAAATGTGGTATTGTGGTGACTGAGATGATTCTAGTTAATAGTAGGATAGACAATTTTATCACATTAGACAAAAGATGACCAACGACACCCATTTTTCCTACAATTTTGATGGCCTTGTGCTTAATTTTTTCCAAATACATTTTTTTTTATTTTGTGCAAATAAATATTTCAAAATGTAGTATCTGTTCTCAGCTTCGACGACATCAGACATTTTACTAATGACGTATAATTTCAACCAGAAGTTTTCATGTAAATTACCTAAAATGAAATTGTAATAAAGATTTTGAAACTTTTTTTTAATTGCTTTAATTGATATTATTCATAATTATATTACTATCAACAAAACTATTTAAAGAAAATATGACAATACAAATTACAAATGTATATTACAGAATATTAATTTATTAGAAACTGTTAAAAAAATAAGTATGCAAATTAAGAATACCTATAGCCGTTTGTTTGGTGTTTTGAGATTACTATATATACGGTATTTCAAAAAGTTATGTTGTGTCATATAATTAAATAAGCCGTTTTGATGTTAATATAGTTAGGATAGGTGGAAAAAACTTTTGCATTTATTCATTTAGATATCAATCTAAAAATTTCTTCAAGCTAATTACAATTATCCAAAGATACTATTCTGTTGTAAAAATTGTATAAAATAATTTTTCTTCTCAGAGGTTAATAATATATACAGGTTCAAAGTTCAATAATTAATGGTTTCAGAGATTAGTCAGATTAGCTTTACAGTTATCAGGTCATAGGTCACAGAGATGGATCAAGTAGTACCATCTTTCAGGTGATAACATTCTCATAATAAATGAATAATCTTCAAGCAAATATATTTATGTTCAATGTGTTGTTTTTTCTTTTGGGGGGGGGGGCATTCATTTTTTATTCAGCAAAAACTCATGTTCAAATTAAATTGTTCACATTTGCAGTACTTTGTCTTCTAAGAAGATTTACAATTAAAAAAAAAAAATTATTTTTAAAGAAAATTTTGTCAAAATTTTCCAACATAAAACTATCAAATCTTTACAAATTTAAATTTTCGTATTAAAGCATAATAAATGTAGTTGACAAATTTTTGGTAATTGACCTCAGTTTTTTAAATAATTCAAGTATAATAAAGGGGGAGGGGTACGAATTTTGTAATTGATACCAACTCAGACTATGGAATCATCCAAGGCAAGTTGAAACCCAGTTTTCATGGAATGTAGATATATCCCATAATACATATATATTTGTTTTTTTTTTCACTAATGAGTCACCACTTATCATGGCTAAAAGCCACTCAAGGATAAGAATTAATAAGATGGATAAATTTACAGCTGAGTGTTGAACATTATGAGAGGATTGAAAACAGTGAATGGAATGAAAAGAATATGATTACATATGACAAGTATTTGTTGATATTGGATTTGGCCATGTTGTAGTCTGCAGGGAAGCAGTCCCATGGTAATGTGTTCTACAGATGGGAAGTTCTTGGAAAAAAGTTGTTCATGGAAATTTCGCCTGATGCCAGGCACATGGATGAACAACGGTAAATGCTTTCTATAGTTTCAGAATTAAAGACAGGGTTTTTCTTACCGAAAGAAGGCATGTTAAACTCCAAAGTATGATCTAAAATTGAACTACGAAACCTGTCTAGGTGACCAGATTTCTAATTAACCAAGAAAATATACAAAAGCATAAATCAAGCAATTCCTGATAGTATGTCTAGAATGAATGGTGGAAAGGTGCAAAAACTATGTAAACCATAGAGAAAATGGCATGAAAACGTATGTTCATGGATTCCAGTAGAGAGAATCACAAAGTCTTTGAGACATTTAAGATATGATAGATTGTATTCTGCAGAATGCAGAAAAACCCATTATCCATTTTGTATTTAAGGTGCTGCAAATGTCTCCGACTCACACCTGCTCTCTATGCGGTTCGATCCATAGGGTTTATACCAGTCATGTTGCAAGCAATCAATCAAGTAACTTTGTATGCACTCAAGCCGGGTTTTCCTTGGTCTTCCATGCACCTTCGTTCCTGGGGTATCCATGTGTGTTATTGAGTTGACACAGAAGGTGGCACGCTGTACATGGCCAACACCACATGAGATGTCGAGCATGTAAGACATCCAAAATCCCACCAATACCAAGCCTATGATAGAGCACGGCTGATGGGATTCTTTCTTCTAGTTTGATGCCACAAAAATGTGTGATTAATGATGAAATAAAATAATAAAATGTTATTTCCTTTTCATGAATGTCAAGCATGAACAAAGACCCCCTCCCCGATAATGTTGTATCCTCTTTGATCAAAAGGAAATATACTTATCCAAACACTATGGCCAATGTAGTTTCAGAATTATATATATATATATATATATATATATATATATACATACACACTAGGTGACCTGTGTCCGGCATTTGCCGGGATGCAGATTTACTCAAGAAACTCCATGCCCGAACTATTGAATTATTTGCTGCTTAAGGTTACCCGGAGCGAACACAGATCCCACGATATTAACGTAAAACAGTAACCAAAAAACTAAAAAACAAACTTTTGGGCTGTGTGTGTTTTGGATGGAGGTTTTGCGTTGAATGTAAATACATATCTCCTTAACGAAAACTGTAAGTTATAAAGTCAAAAACTGTATGAAAGGTAATTGTCAGGAAATGAATTAATCGCTGGTAGCCATATCAAGAGAGAAAGAGGGGGGGGGGGGGGGGGGTGATATGGAAAACGCAAGAGTACGCCCATTAAATTTGCACATTCAACGATGTAAATCTTATTTCAAACAGGAGCATGACAGATGAAAGGTAATCACTTGACCGTGTAATATTTAAAATAGTAAGGTATTTAAGAAAACACATAAATGAACAACAGGAAAAAGTCTTGCTATTATTGTAAATGAGAACCCTGAGCTAAATAATCAATTGTAAGAGATACTACTTTATTTTTTTTTTAGTGATTACATGTGAACACCCTGAAACACTTGGGAGTGAAAAAAAGAGAAATTGTTTTAGAAATTACTACTACTACTAACTACTTTTAATAATAGTAATAATAACAATCTGTGTAGCAAAAAAATACTACCATACCACAAATAATACTAATACCACTACTACTTTGGGTAATCATTATTATTATTATTGACAAATTATTTTAAAGGAAATACAATTGTGAAATTATTTTTAAAAACATTTATGTTGCTTTACCTACTCATTTGTGACATATTTGTGTTAAAAATTAATATTTAAAAGAAGTTATAAGTCGGGGTGGGACGTAATGGGTAAAAATTTCAGATTCATGCGAGTAGTATTTTTTGTGTTCATTTATACATAAATAACACTAAACAATTAAACATTTTGAAAATTTTGCAAAATTCAGAAGGTGCAAGCCAAAAATAGCCGTTAGGGCTCCACGGGACTCAAAATCCATCATTTTTCGGTGAAAAAGTGGTTTCATGCAACATTGCAGGTCCTAAAACATCCTCAAAAGCTATGCAAACATTGCAAACATTGAAATGAACATTGATGTTAATGGTTATTCCTACCCCAGTAAGAAGTCACAGTGAAACCGTGAGGAGTTACATACTTTAAACCATCAAAACAACAAAGCAAAATCAAGTGGGACACAAGACAAAAGAAAATGAGTGAAACAATCATAACTGTTTCAACATCAGGACATCAGAAACTGCTTCATTGTATCTGACAAGCATCCCAACAGAAACAGATGCCCTTTTTTCATCGCCACGGTTCCGTGAGAGATGGTCAATGAAACGCTCTTGGACAAGACTGTTTATTCTCCCTGTACCAGAACACAGGTACCAGTGTTTTGAACTTGAACACTTTGTTTTTAAGTTCAACAGGAATGTCACGGTGATGCAGCCTTTGCTGGATACAAGGTCTTCCCATACTTGGCCCTAATTACATCACCAGAATGAAATCCCTTGTCTGTTCCATACATTTCTGAATCGGAACCAGATTCCTTGTCAGAGGAACCCTCAACCTCAAAATCATCAACATGTTCACTCCTCTCCTCTTCAATGTTAGATGAATCGTCCATAGAATCAGGTGGTGGCACACTTTCAGCAGTCTAAACAAAACACAGATGGAATACATCAAGTGCATGTCAATTTCGATGCCTGCAAAGAACCATTGATGACGTTTTCATGTTGTGCATTTATAGTATTCGTGGAAGTGGAATTGATGAACGTTCGTTGGCAAGAATCCTACCAATTGGTTTGAACTCTTCAACAATAAAAAAAAAAATTTGTCTGTAGATTCTGGGAACGCTGACAGTATGGATAAAACATGATTGGCACAGCGAATTTGACCTGGGTGATTAACGAGAGCACGAAGGAATGCACACTTGATAATGGACCCAATAGTATCGGACGTGTTCTTAACCTCGTGTGCCTCAAATTACTCCCATGAAGTACTATCAACACCAAACATCGTGTTTGCTTTTAAACATTCTGCGTGACCGAAATTGTTCCCCACAACTATCACTCCAACGCTCCCAATGAAAAACGGGATGAGGGATCTTTGACCGGACAATTTTGAACATACGTTTCTCAAATGCAGTGACTTGTTGCATGTCATGGTTTTTATCATCACTAAGAAACACAACAGTTCCTTTGTGAAGAACACCGTTAACTTTGTACTCAACACAAATTGGGTACAGTGCCACGGTTGTTTTATTTGTGTTACAAAGAGAGAGAACCACAGAACAGTGCTAATTATTAGTATTATTGTTACTATGCTAAAAATTCCATGTAAAAAAAACACTTTTTTTGAAAGCCTTAATTAAAAATCTGATTCATAGAAACTATTCCTTATATAAATAGGCACCTTTGTATGTTTTAGATTTTTAATTTAGGGCTTTAAAAAAATGTTTTTTTGACATTTTTGCCATTTTTTTTTCGACAAAATCCAGAAAAAAAAAGAAGAAAAAAAACCCTCACAAAATTAGAAATTTGCCGGCAAGTATTTATTTGTAAAAAGCCACTTAGGTATTTCTTAGTAACCAAATGGCATAATCACACCTTAGAAAAAGATTTAAGGATATTGTTGCAGGGTAAATGATAATTTCACACAAGCCAAGTTAAAATAAAATGGTAAAAATGGCAAAAATCTGGGCTATTTTGTCGTGAGCCGCCAATCACGAAAGTTAGCATAAAATACCAGCAACTGAATTTTGGCTTGGGTTCATTGTTTTTTTTAGACTTTTATATAGTACTAATGAGGACTATACAAAATTTCCCCTTAGGAACATCCCCAAAACTGAAAAAAATGCTTTTTTTATTGAGTATGATAAGAAATTTTGTTGTGAAAAATGGCCATTTTTTCCCCCCGTTTTTGATTACAGAAAAACTTGCATCAGAAAGCTATATAAAAAGTATACATATTCTGAAAATACAACCTTTTAGCTATCCAATAAAACGAAATTCACCAGAAATAATGAGATTTTTTTCTACAAAAATTGTAATGAAACCTGCTGTATAGTTTGTAAGAAACAAATAATAAAATCAAACTGTTTATTAAAAATGTTGTTCATACCAGTCAACAGTGGCTTTGTTGCTGTCAGCCTGAGGTATGTTTTTGTTCAGTCCTAGGACAAGGAGGTCCACACTCCCAGGCTTTACCTTCTTTGGATATATATATATATATATATATATATATTTAGATTTTTCACTTAGAAAATAGATTATTCAGTGAAGACCGGGATTAGGCCAATAAAAACAAGCTCGATGATACTTGATTACAGGGTACAGAGCATTTAAATGTGATTTTTTTAAGGCTTACCAAAGCATTCCGTTCAGGAGACCAATCATCACCACAAGACTTTTTCTTTCAAAGATTATTTATGATGATCTGCCAAGCAAGTATCTGCTTGGTAGTGAAACACGTGTAGGAAAAAACTCTTTAATTTAAATATATATAAATAAATAATCTTTGAAAGAAAAAGTCTTTTGTGGTGATGATTGGTCTCCTGAACGGAATGCTTTGGTAAGTCTTCAAAAAATCACATAATATATATATATATATATATATATATATATATATTTCATGTATCCACATAAAATGTTATAAGGGGATATAATCTTTTATGTATCAATTTTCAGTATTTACTTCAGTGCTCAATATGTGAGTAGAGCTAGGTAGTAAGTTATGAAAATGTATTTATGGCAATTAAGCTACACAGACGCTTCCGCATTTCATCCCCGTAGGGAATCGTCAGGCTAAAAGCTTTTAGTTTTAGCCTGACAATTCCCTACAGGTATGAAATGCGGACACCTATTTAATTTAATTGGCATAAATATATTTTCATTACTTACTATATATATATCATGGACTCTCCCGTCGATTTCGACGTATGAGGTCTTGACAACTCAAAATTTGTTTAGTCTACGATGGATGTAGCATGCTTACATTTACTCAATCGTAAATGGCATTTGAGTCCTGCGAGAGATTTGCAAACCAGCCCGCAATGGATGCAAGAAGGAAGATCTTGAGAAAAATCGGCTGGGATACTTGTAGATGTTTTTGTTCTTTCGCGTCTTTCGCGCTGTTGATCAATGGCAGTTACAGAGAACCGCCTGATGCCCCTCTGGCAGTCAGATCGCCATTCCTTCCGTCGAGAAGCAAGCTGTTCAAAATCACGATAAGCAATATTGATAGATGTCAAATTCATCTTCAACTTGTCCCTAAAGCGAAGCAGCGGTCGACCCACATTTCGCCTTCATCTGTTGAGCTCGCCGTACATCAGTTGCTTTGGTATTCTATCATCTTCCATACGTAAGACATGTCCTGCCCAACGCAGTTGTGATTGCATCAAAAAGCTTTCAATTCCGCCAATACCGCAGCATGTAAATAGGTCCGCATTAGACATCCGATTTCTTAGGGTGACACCACAAATCGTTTTAAGGCAATTTTTGTGAAAGACATCAAGCTTCTGAATGTGGCTGCAATAGACTGTCCATGATTCCGATCCATAAAGCAGGGATGTTAGCACAACTGCTCTATACACAAGTACTTTTGTTCTCAAACTTATCCCCCTGTCCTTCCATAACCGATGACGCAGTTTTCCAAAGGCAGTGGTTGCTTTCGCAATTCGGTTAAAGATTTCGTCATCAAGGGAGGCACTCCAATTTATCTTACTCCCAAGATAAGTGAAGTTTTTCACATATTTCAGATCTTTACCGTCCACTTGGATTGGAATATCTGGAAAAATACTTACTATATATATAGATATATATATATATATATATATATATATATATATATATATATATATACACACACAAGATAAATTTAGTTTATTAAGACTTTATAAACATAGCATTTTATAATAAAAAAATTAGAAAAATAATCTTCAATTTTTTTTTATTGCATGTTTTCTAGTTTTTTTTAATAAAAAAATTGTGTCATTAATAAAGAAAGTTTCTTTCTCTCTCTATAAGTATATATATCTTTTTTTATTTGTCTAAGGGTCCCAAAGGGTGTTGTACATACAAAAGCACTTATTCACCTCAATTTTACCAACCAATAATGAAGAATATGTATGATGTGGGGATGGAGGGGAGGTCATCTTTTAAGAAGAAATGTCTTTTTTTGTCTTTCATTTCCTCTCATGTTGTCAGCCTCAGGAAGTTGAAAATAAAATATTTTCTCCCTTTATTCAGTGTCAAACTGAAGAGCTTTTCTGACACTTCTAAAATTTAGGTCTATAACTTGACATATTTACACTTGTTGAAATACCCAAGAAAATGCCGGCGAGTTTAGGTACCGCAGGTAGGTAGTGACAGCAGTCTTAAATACTGTCATTTTTAAGAAAAGAAAATCCTTTTTTAAAAAGTAAATATCAGGAAGTTTCATCGGATGTCCTGCTGGCTTGGCAGGCCAAGAGCAGGCTCAAGGTGGTTCTTCAAGTAGCGGCAATGACAAGTCACTTGTAAAGTCAATCCATGTTGGTCCCCGGTGTAGAGCGTCATTAATAGACCAAGGCTGTTTAGGAATCCCTGTGTGGTGGAGCTTGTCGCTCCACGACACTCGGTTTGAACGGCGTATTTTGACGCTGCTACATGTCCAGGGTTTGCTCCCGGTTCTGTTACTGACAAGAGCACAAAAGTGTTGACACAAGTCACATCCTATATTAGTGGCTTGCCGTTAGCAAAGCAAAACACTGTTAGGCCATCGGACCGTTTGCCATCCTCTCTGTCGAGGTCAACTTGTTAAAGCATCTACAGGAAGACAGTGATGTCTAAGGCCCGTCAGACAATATTGTTCAGAGTGCTGTGTCTAGTGAATCTGACAGTGTTTCTACTACATGAAAGGGTGTGAAGTCCATATATGACGATCGGCTGACCGCAGTGGCACCTGTGGCTGTTGGACACTCTCAAACCTGTGCG
Organism: Sepiola atlantica; assembly: GCA_963556195.1. NCBI lineage: Eukaryota > Metazoa > Mollusca > Cephalopoda > Sepiida > Sepiolidae > Sepiola > Sepiola atlantica. The sequence goes on along the minus strand of OY744515.1, from coordinate 206,703,820 downwards.
CAAGGTGATAGTGAATCGACTCGTTTTCCGTCGGCCTTCTAAATATAATCTAACTGTAATTCTTTTTAGCAAATGATGATTGCCTACTTGTTAGACGAGTTTGTGCTAAACCTTCTTGTGTGGACTCGTAGGTGTTAAAGGTTTATTTAAGGTTATAGATTTTCTATTTTGTTGCACACGTGTTGGGAATATTTTATTCTTTTCACATATGGCAACCAGGTTTGTGCCAGGGAAATAAAGATAAAAGGAAACGGTTGGTTAATAAATAGATTTAATATTTATTTACAGTTGCCAAGAGTAGGGGAAGCGCTCTTTAGCCTTGGTGGGCAATCACCTAGAAATGGTGTCTCAAGTCCATTAGGGTTTGAAAATCATGCTAAAAAGCAGAGAAATTCGGACCATGTCCAATCAGTTATAAAACCACAACAATAAGAGACAAAGTCTCATCTTTGAATTTATGATCACATAAGGAGCATGAGAGTACCAAATCATGCAACCCTAATGTCTATGCGATTGGCATCTAAATGTTAACTAATTTGCATATTGCTTTACAAAAGGACATCTCATTTATTAACTATTCGTTTTTTTATTCTTTTCTCATTCGATGAATGTCATAATTTTACTATAATGTACAGTTATTTACAAATATTTTCTATATCATGGATAAATGTTTAGCATTTTTTGTAAAAAAAATCTTCTCCGGTCAATTTACTTTTGAGGGTAGCGATTCTTGGTTTCCTCAATTTTTCCGGGCAACACTGGGGCACAGGTCCCACTAGTATAAAACAAAGTTTATTTATTCACTATAAGAAAGCAAACACTTGAAATTATAACTGTTAATCTAACTTCATAGTAGGACCTTGAAAAAAAAAAAAAAAATAGAACAAAAGTTAAAAGAAAAAAATATTTGATAAAAATTACCCTAAATTTTCTGAGTGTACAGCTACTGCTCCTTGACAATAGCAGGTTTCTTTGCTAGTTAAAAATAAATCTTGCATAATATAATATTAATAGAAAACCACTTCTTAAATAGTAAAAGATCTAAAATCTTTAATTCTAACACAACACACTCGTTAATAAGTTCATTCCAAAAAATAATTAACTTTAATTTAATCTGATACATACTGATGACCTGGGTGTGCCAAGTTAGAATCTAGTTCGTTCCATAACACCACTTTCACTTATGGTTGTTGCCAACCTTCTGTATGTACCCGATTCTAGAAAGAATCGAGGAAACTAAATGCCAACAGAATCCAGCTGGTCAAAAATGTCATATCATGGTGATTCATATAAATTTACTTTTTTTTTTTTACTTGGTATAATTCAACCTCACCAACATGGTATCAAAGCTGATATGCCGGGTTTGATATGACCCAACATTGCATATACATCTGATCACTGCTCTGTCCGCACTCACCCGTCTTCAATGTAATAATAGAACAGTGATCAGATCGATATGCAATGTCGGGTTAGATTAACTTGGCATATCAGCTCTGATACTGTGTTGGCGAGGTTGAAGATACCAAAGCTTTATGAGCTCCTGATCAGTCGGCTACATTAGTTCGGCTACATTGATATTGGCTTGGAGAAAAAAAAAGCAGAGATCTTGAGGTGGGACGACCCAAGAAAACTTGGATGCAAGCCATCAACAAGAATCTTCGACAATGGAATTTAAATGGAATCAATCTTCAAGAACACAGATGTGGTGTTTTCATACCAGTCAAGGATTTGTCCTTGGCAATCAGTCCACCAGAGTCTGAGTCATACTGGTGTGGCCTTGTTCTGTCGCGCTGAGGTATGGTCCTGGGTAGTCCTAGGAGGTCCACCCTCCAGGGGTTAATTTATTGCTAATCGCCTGAGGCACCCCTACCGGGGGAATGCCAACAGGGCTACTCAGGCCTTTTTTGTAGGCCAGAGTGCTCTGGCTTCTCAAAACCTCACCTGGCCTTGTGTCTAATATTCAAGGAGATAAATAAAACCACAATACTTAGAAATTAGTATTACAGGCTGCCAGAAAAGGTTAGATCCCTGATTAAGGGGAATAAAAATGATAATGTGAAAATGATGATGATATATTGTGATTCACATTTAAAAAATTTGGTCAGACAAAATACAATTTTAACAATATCCTATTATCTAACAAATCACTAAAATTGGGTCACCCACTGAGTATAAAACATTGTTTTATGTTAACTGCTAAATGGGTTTCAAATTGAAAATATTTTTAATATATTGAGAGCAAATTTTCTCATTTGATTTCATGCCATATAAATTATCTTGTGGGTTATTCACTGCCAAAACAATACTAATTGCAAATGATTCATTGAAAGTAAACTTATTTTTTTTATGTTAGCTGTTGAAATGAATCTTATATGAACAAAGTTGCACTTTCATGTCATTTTTGTACGTTATTTTCGAGACGTAATGGAATTTTGCCCTACGTTTAGGCTGGTTTGATCTAATAATTATTGCTTCCATTATGATTTTCATTTACCACAAAATGGCATTACATTTGTAAGAATTTTTTTACCCATTAAAAGCCTACATTTTTAGTTATACACTGAAATTTGGCTTCTGGATCAATAGCACACAATACAGCAAATTTTCTAATTTTAAACAAACTTTGAACAATTATAATTCGGTGGGTAATTGTGCTACCAAAATAAATTTAGTACCATTGTTTTGCAAAAATCTATGTTCCTACATAAAAAGGTTTTGGATATAATGAAAAGAAAATTAAATTGCCTTTCATTGAATCTTTCCTAGTAGCATTGAAAATACCCATTTTTTATTTCACTCCTATCTAAATTCAGCTAAGCTAAAGATGTTGGTTTGACTGAGAAACCAAGACCCCCTTTCCTCACTTATGTGAAATCTTAAGTCCATTGTCTTTATCCTCAAATTTGGATTCATTCAATCAAAATCTTTTTCACACTCCCCTGTGACAACATAAGACCTCTGATACTGAAACCTTAGTTAAAGGGTGCCTGCCTCCTTGTCTAAGCTTCAAAGGAAAGTGTTGCTCCCCCTCACCACTTGAATCAGAATCACTTCTCAAGTGTGGCCCGATCCCATTTTCTTTGTCAATTTCAAGCCTACACAAAAAAAAATGAGAAACAAACGAATACTATCAATGATCATGTGACCCGATCATGTGACTTGATGCCACCAAACAGATTCATCTGGGGAGCTAATCCACTCAGAATTTTTCAGTTTTTATCTAACCTCAAAAAATAAACCTGGCACTCATCAACTGCAAAGAACCCTCCCCCCTTTCGAGTCCGTCCTATTTTCAAAATCATCAACTCAGATGCACTCAACGCCGTCAAATCTGGAATTGAAATCAGCTTTTGGAAAAGACTTATTATATTGTTGAATCCGATTTTATCCAAGAGAAACATTGGCCCTCTCAATTCTGAAGACTATATTATTTCGGAAAATCCACGAGATATATATATATATATATATATATATATATTTTTTTTTACACACATAAAAGTAATCCGTGTATGCGTTTGATAGTTTTAATAATCCTCAACATTACTCGGCTTTGACAGAGGCTCGAAACCACAGCCACGAACCCAATGGCCTAGCCATTTACCTCTGGTCCAGAGCCCCTGTCAAATTTTATGTGATTTTTAGCACCTTAGATCTAAGTTTTTGTTATTGTTTTTCTTAAGTGTCGTTGAGCGAATGAACACTTATTACATTATATACATACATACGTACATTATATGTATATATATATCGAGTAGAGCACTGTAAGTGTAGTATTAACACAGCATGACATCACTAGCTTTAAATGCATCGTTCCTTTCATTAAAAAAAGTAGAACGCTCTAGACGTTAAGCCGCCGATAAAGTGTTAAAATTATCACAGTTCATTCGCTATTCAAAATTGGCCGAGTGGTTAGAGTCGGATTTGAGTTGCAAAATACTCGTAATCCGGGGTTTCGAATCGCATGACCGGTAGTGAATAGTCATATCTCTATGCTGATGAGTCCCGATTATTAAGGACGAAACGTATACGTACATAGATAATAATCAATAACAAATATTTATTATATATATATATATAAACAAAGATATTATTCTTTGAATTTCAAATTCCTTCGGCAACTACTTCAAATCGCATAAATGAACATTCCACCTTTTTCTTAACTGTAGAAATATCGATTTCTCAATGACCGACAGCCATCTTTTCCAAAAGATAAGTATCTTTTGAATCCTTTTTCATTCTGAGAGAGTTTGTTTATCCGAAGCCCAAACAGTTCTTGTTCATGCCGACATCTTCAATTTGTTTAATTCCTAAAATTTTTATCTACTTCAAACCAGAACATTATCCCTTCACCCTACCAATATTTATGAATATGAATCAAAAGACTTCTACATTCCTTACTCTTCCCATCGTAAATTATTTAAAATTTGTCAAAATTAACATTTCCAGAGAGAGAGAGAGAGAGAGAGGAGAAAGGGAGTAAAACAAAATAAGATGAAAGGAAGAGAGAAAAAAACAGGAAAACAGAAAGAAAGAAAAAGTGAGAAAAAGAAATAAAATCGACCCAAGACAGAAATCAAACTTCTTTATTAAAAAAGAACAGATTTAAACAAAAAATCCCACTTCTTCCAAATTAAAAAAAAAAAAAAAGTGGTTTTCCGTTTTTTCTGAATCACAAAAAAGCAGAATTCCGCTAAAAAGCGGAAGTCTGACATCCCTGCTTTATTAATATCCCTGTAATAAATTATATCTTTTATATAATCTTGTGTCATTGTTGTTTCTTCAGTGTTGTGTTTATTGATATTTTCTCCGAGATTAAAAACAAAGTTCAAGAACATATAACCATGATGATTATTATTATTATAACTTCCATTTGAATCCAGTGCTGCCCCCCACTTGAATCAGAATCACTTCTCAAGTGTGGCCATCCCAGTTTCTTTGTCAATTTCAAGTCTACATAAAAAAAAAAATTCATTTGTTTGTATCAGGCGATAACACGTCTCCTTGTGTGACATTTCATTGCTTATTCATAATAATACATAAACTTTACTTTTTATTATTACGTTTTTTACATTTTTAATGCATAACACTGAAACACCTATTATTTGTACATTATTGTAACAGCTTGCTTGAAATACTGAAAAAATAACTTATAAAACAATCCAATTTCAAAATCACGGATAATTATTTAAGGAGTAAATGAGGGCAGACAGGACCAGGAAACCTGTGTACCCCGGAGATTGTTTACAGCTAAAAATAATTGATATTAATATACTTTGTGACATTGATCGATTTCCAATCTAAGCACCGAGTCCGGACTTTCCGACAAGTTAATTACTTTCTTTCAAATTGAATTACTTTCTATTAAACTTCTTATAAGTGAATGATAAGATGGACACTTAAGGTCACTGCAGTAAATAATGCTAAGTAAACATTTCATTTGTCCTTTTTTCATTTTCTTTTTTTGCATGTATTTTTTACAATCTGTTTATTGTTTTTGGGGTGGATTTGATCTAGACCAGAGGTCTGAAACTTAGGGAAATTAAAGGGGCATTACGTAATGAAGAGGAGGGTCAACATGCTATAAGCAGACAATATCATTAGAGTTATTACTAATGCGGATCGCATCAACTCCAGTAAGGTCGGGGGGAGGGAGGGTGTTAACGCCCAGTGGGGATCCCATTGGTAGAAGGACAATGTTTTGTATTTGGATTATTCAGACTACTGTTCTCATCTTGGATGTTATTCTGTTTATGAGAATAACATTCAAGATGAGAACAGTAGTCTGAATAATCCAAATAATACAAATCATCAATCCTCATCTCAAAATTTCCGAAATATAAGAAGAATGTTTTATTTGGAAATTACTTTACATAACATTCACAGATGGAAGTGGGGATTTTCACGACGGGATCTGTTCCATCTCCAGGGGCGGTGAAGAGTTTATTACCTTTTGTCTCCTTTCAGAGGGGATGGGTTTATAGCCTGTTGCCCGGGGTTCCCTCATCTAGCACAGTATACCAACAAGACGAACCAGGCTATTTTTGCAACTGGAACAGAGTGCACCTTTTCAAGGAGCCGGATTCACAGTATAAACTGACGTTGTGTCTAACCTTTCCGTTGTGGGAGGCATGTAAACAAATCCGGCTTTTGCCTCAGATTAAAGTGCAGTATCTGTTCGGTTTCATGAAGCCAGCAACCCAGGCATTACTTCCTCCTGCATGAGACACCATCATTTGTGAGAGAGTCCTGATGGGATTATACAGGTATTTTTGTTCGCTTCCAGAGTGCTCTTTCTTTGGGGGTAGCTGGATTGTCCCCACATTAAGAATTGACCTTGTGTTGAACTTTGCCCTCCTGGGGAAGCAAGTAAATAGGGAGATTATTTTAGATCTAAACTCTTTCAGTGCATCAACTAGTTAATTTTGATTATAACCAAAGTTATCCTCCTGCCAGTTCAGAGGCACAGCATTGTACACGTACCCACACACAATTCTTGGATATATTATCTGTCTATGCTACCCAGATGGCGTTGTATTTCATTGCCATGTGCATCATGAAACTGATAACCATTATAGATTACTGCTTATAAATCAATCGTAAAATACATTTGTAGATGCTCAAAGGTCAGTCATCAGTGATGAGCAGGTTTTATTGCAGGAGTTGGCTCAAAATTATAAGGGAGTTATCTACCTTGGATCAGATCAAGGCTATTTCCTCTGAATCATTACTAGCCAACGATAGAATGCACTCTCCTGTTAAAAAACCACATGTGAATTTAGAAAACTGGATTCAGTCTCTTTTTGGCTTGGACACTTAAGGTGTCAGACGTGGTCCAACAGCCTGCAATCATTGCAACCCTTGACGCCATTTCTGTTAGATCTCTCTTTTGGTCACAGCATCAGGCTCCCAGAACATCAACAACAAAGTAACTCATATTTACTTGTACATTAATCATTTTTGTAAACAAGAAAAAGTCAAGATTTAAAAAAAAAGATACAGAGTGCACATAGGGGGTAGAAGGAGACAGGAAATTATTCTTTGATGAAACGAAAGTCATCTGACTCCCCTACTCCCATCATGAATCGTCTGAAGTCTTGGCCTTCATGACAAAATTTCCAGTTTTCAGAAAAAAACTGCCATAAGAGGGAAAAGGAAAACAAGGCAAGACAAAGAAAAGAAAAGAGAAAAAAAGAAATAAAATCCAGCCAAATAGCATGAATAAATAAGGAGGTAAGGCTTTAGCGATTTGGCAGAAATCAGCTTTTTTTATTAAAAAAAAAATAAATAAATAAAAATAAAAATTTCGACCAAAAAACAAAGAACTCCCATCCATGGGAGACTCTAGCGATTTAAGCAGAAATCAGCTTTTTTTTATTAAAAAAAAAAAATAAATAAAAATAAAAATTTCGACCAAAAAACAAAGAACTCCCATCCATCAGAGACTCTAGCGATTTAAGCAGAAATCCGCTTTTTCTGGATTAAAAAAAAAACTGAATTTCGCTTAAAAGCGGAGAACTCACATCCCTGATAGATGTAAATCCAACTGATTCTTAATTATTACCCTCTTTTTATCTTTCTTTCAACCATCATGTATTATCCATGATAACACAACACCCAAAATAGCATCTGCATGTCTTGGAAAGAAACCCAAACACGTGGCCACTATAAAAACGTTCACAGGTTTTGAGTTTTAAATTATCAGATTCGCTCAACCAGCAACTCGAGTATTTTTCAAAAGAAAAATGTCTTCTCAAATGCAACTTGGTGCGACATAAACATTGCAAACTTAATTTTTACCTGTTAAAACTATTTCACATTCTTTTTTCAAATTATGTTTAACATGGCAAAAAAAGCTGAAATCGAGATGAATTTCCCAACCTGCCACTCTCCCCCTCGTGTGTGTGTGGGCAAAGAACGCAACTTTTTTCCTAAACAACTCTAATTAGGTTTAACTAAGAAAGTCAAGATTAAAAGAAAAATACTGAGTGTGCATGTGGGTGGAAAGAAGACAGGAAGTTATTCTTTGATGACACAAAAGTCATTTAATTCCCCTTACCCCCTCCCCAGCAAGAATCATTTGAAGTATTAGCTTTTATGGCAAGATCAATATTTTCAGAAAAAACTGTAATAACATGGAAAAGGAAGGCAAGACAAAAGAGGAAGAGAGAAAAATAAATAAAATCAAGCCAAATAGCAATGAAAAAAATAAGGAGGTAAGGCTCTAGCTATTTGGCAGAAATCAGCTTTTTCTTATTAAAACAAAAGCGGAGTTTGACCAAAAAGGTGGAGACTCTAGCGATTTAAGCGAAAATTCGCTTTTTCTAGATTAAAACAAAAATTCTGCTAAAAAGCAGGGAACTCACATCCTTGATTTAAGATTAAGAATTTGATCTCTGAAGGTGCAGTCACATTGGGAAAAGGTTGGGACTGCCTGTTCTAAAACATTGATCTAGCTAATGCTCCCACTGATATTTACAGGTAATCAAATGACTCACCTGTTTGATCTTCTCAAAGGTAGAACAGTAAAAATCCACAGACATCGGAATGAGGATGCCATTGGGCATGAGGAAGTCGAGGTTGATCTCACCATTAGTTTTGACATTTACCGAGACATCCGGCATTTGCACCACCACCATGGTGAGATGCTTTTAATTCCACCACCTACAAAACAGAAAAAAAAAATTGATTCAATTTTACAGCTTACAGATCAAGTCTAGAAATACCCAGAAATAATTCATGCAATAGACATGTTCCTTTGACTAAAACTGCTGAAAGAGATTCATTTCATTCAAATAGAACAAAACTTTATTAAACACAAGATTTTTTAATCACAAGAGAAAATAAACACTGCAAGAAAACAAATAATACGTTAAAGCATTTTCGTGTTTGTACATACGTTATCACCTTTCACACACATTTAAAAAAAATGAGATCGTCTGATCACCAAAGATGGTGATTGGTCATTAATCTGATGTCGCTAAGGTAAAAAAATTTGACTTTATTGATTTTAAAATAAATTGTTTCAAAATCGAATTCTGTCATCCCATTAATTAAAACAGTATCATTTTAAATTAAAAAAATTTTTAAAGTGACATTCGTTTTACGGATTTAAAGAATATTTAGCTGACAATTATTTTTACGGTAAGAAGGCAGAATATTTATTGTTTTAAAAAGAATTAAATTGCTACAATTTTAAATAAATAAACAGACATACTTGCTTTTTTTCAAGAATATTTTGCTGGCAATGACAATTATTTTTATGGAAGAAGAAAAGGTCATTTTTAATAGTCTTGACCCTGACAGATATTTATTATTCCAAAAGATACATTATTATTAACAGTAAATTATAGAGATTGATGTAGAAAGCACCATGAAATTTCTACGGGGTCCCGCGAGTAAGAAATATTTGACAAAACTGTTTGGAGACAACATTCTTCTCTTATCTATAAAGTTATCTTGTTGGAATTTTAAAGTCATTTAAGCTGACATATCAAACTAGCCAATTTTTGTGTTTGTTGTACTGCGTTATTGGCAATATACTAATGTACTTAGCTATAATTTATTATTTTAAACACTTCGTCTAACCCAGACGACTGATATCAAACTTATTTTTTAAATAATCAGATTACAAATAAAGATCAGCAAGGGGGACAACTCGTATTTTTATTTGAATAATATTCCAAGAATTGTCTACTTTACAACTAATTTTTTTTTTTTTTGTATAAGTTTGAAAAATGTGAAAACAAATAAAAATGAAAAACTAAAATGACTTCACTGCATCCCGGGCAACACCCAGTAAGTACAGCCAGTTTACTACTACTAAGAACAAGTTTCATCAGGACGGCAAAATATGAAATTAACTAGCAAAAAAAAAACAAAAAAAACAACAAAAAAAATAATAATTCAGTGATTTTTAGTCTAACACCTGCAGAGGACTATTAGGACTTTATTTAATCATAATTAATGTTTCAGAATTCTTTAGATGAGAATTGATAATTTACATTTGAACTACTATTCTCATCTTGTGTTCGATCATGTTTGCAATGATGTGATCCAAAGGGACTATGGCATCGCGCTAATAGCGGACAAAATGAGGGAATGGCGGCTCAGACGATTCGGACATGTGCTGAAGGCTGCTGACAACTGTCACCAAACTCGCTTTTAAATATTAAGTAGCTGGGAAGCGACCGAGAGGAAAGCCCATGATGAGATGGGCAGACGTCCTGCACAATGACCTCCGCAAAATCGACCTTTACTCGGACCAAGACTAATTGTGCCAAGTGTAGTTTTGAACTAAGACAAAAGAAAATAAAAAAGAAAGACTATTCTCATCTTAGTTATTATTCCTTTGACAACGTTTCGACTGAGGTAACTTCCAACCTTCTTTGGGTGCATCTCTTCAGACTCAGGAATCTTTGTGCCAAACGCGGGAACCTATAAGAAATTTCAAACTTTATTTAATCCGCAGCAGTATTGTTCTAATTCCGTCAGTTACGAGTGGATAGAAGTGTGAAGTAAATTTTAATTCACGCTAAGTTATTATCGCCTGTAGTGAGGATTGAATATTCAACCTCCATAAGACTGTCCTTAGAACTGATTGATATTCAATGCCTTTGTCCATATGGACAATATTAATATGAATTTTGGGAGCTTTAAACCTAATTTATTACTGCATATTACTATATATATATAAATATATATATATTATATGGGATATGAAAAAGGAAAAACCAAGAGATTTTTTTGATATTTTTAATATATTCATCAACGTTTCGTCTTTATTTGTAAGACTTCCTCAGGATGATAATTTTAAGAAAAATGTCATGCAAGTACATCGAAATATTGGGTTGACATGATGGGTCGATGAGAAAAAGTAGTAGCCGTGGCTGCTGACAGCGCTGGACCAAGGTCTGGGCTGAGAGAAGTCAGTGGCAGAGAGTGAAATGAATGTGGATGGCTGTGAGTGAAAAAGGGGAGGGGTGGGAGTGTTAGTGAATTTGTCTTAGGGTGGGAGAGAGGAGAGGGGGTGCTGAGGTTTTTGTCGTGGTGAGGTGTAGCATGGATTTTGAGGGGATATATATATATATATATATATTCATGGTTGACGGGACAAGAACAATCCCCCCCCCCATGGATTAAATAAAAGATTCAGTTCAAAATTCTGTATAGGTTTCCAAGTTCAACATAAAGATTCCAGAGTTCGAAAAGATGCACCCGAAGAAGGTCGGAGGTTACATCAGCCGAAACGTTGTGAAAGAAATAACAATCAAGATGAGAATAGTAGTCGGAATAATCAAAATCATCATTATTATGCATAATTTAATTATATCCGAAACCCAAAGGCTCTCTATGTCAAATGTGGTGTAATTATAAACAGTAGTCTTGAAGCCTATAAATGTTTATAATTATTATTATCGACATCACAACAGCTCTTCATTCTAAATTAATGCAATTCTGTCCAATATCTTTAGAAGCTCATCATCATTTTCGTTAATGTATGTTTTACAGGCTGACATGTGTTGGACGGCTTTTAGAAATATCCCCATTTCTCTCAAATCTATTCTTATCACTTCCATGTGTTCCTTGGCCTTCTCCTGCCACCTGACACTGATACCTCAACTATTCTACTTCTACTAACCCAAGAACTCTCATCCATTTTTTCAATGTGATCAAACCAACAAATTCTCCTGTTCTGCATACTTCCCCCTATACTGTTCAGATTTAATTTTCCTCTACGGTCATCACAAATCTCTTGGTTGAAAACGGTAATGCTGTGCTGGTTAGTAATGGCAGAAATTCCCTGAACTTACTTCATCCACTCCTAATTCTTGAAATCGCACCAGCACCAACTCCTCCCTGTGCCCGAACGGCTGTAAGTGTAAGTAGCAGTAATAATGGTATAAATTCTATGAAAAATAATTTATCTAGATAATGAGAATTAAACCTGACAAATAAAGTTACACAAAAAATAAGATATGTAAAATGTATTCACCAAATTCGAGATGCTCCAAGAAATGAGGGAATGCTAAGGAAACTAATGTAGTTATAAAATCAAAAATGTCATAGGTGTGCCAAAGCTAATTAGTCTCCACATTAAATCAGAAAGTGTGTCACATCTCCCTTTCATGGGAAAGTAAGTTAATAATACCTACATACGAAATGTTCTTAAGGAAAACGTTGCAAGAAAGTTATTTAGAAAAAACATCTAAGACATTATAACAAACAAAAATGTCTTTTGTAGCACAGTAAAATGTCAATGACGGTCTAAAACACAGGAGTTACTATTCTTCAAAAAACACTGAACTAAACAAAATACTCATCCAATCGCAACCAAACACATCTCATGAATTCAAAGACGTATCATAAATTGCCCGTCGTTTTTTTTTGCTCCCCATCAGTGCCCGTTGTTCTTCTCGCTCCCCGTCAGTGTCTATCATCCGTCTGACTCACTGTCAAAGGAAAATAATGAAGTGAAGATTTCATAATTGTTTTTTTTTTAATTACTATTACAAAAAAAAAGCCGCACAATTCATGAAGTAATTGAAAGCAATTAAGAATAAAATATAAAACTAAATTGATGTTCGTTTTTTTTTTTTTCACTATACCATGGTCTTCAATAGATATAATCTGAAGATATCTGTCAAAAATTGAATATCAAAAACATTTAGATGAAGAAATCCTTGAGAAATATAAAATTTTTAATTTAAAAAGCAGAAAAGCTCACATTATTTAACATATTCAAAAAATAGAATAAAAACGTTGGATCTCACATTCACTTACTATTTCATTGTAAATTTTACATCAAACTTGCATAACAAATTATATCTAATAGAAGTAGTAATATCGTTTAAAACAGTAAAACGCTTATTTTCTAAAGGATAATTTTTTTGTGTGTATGAATATCGAAAGGAAAAAGTAAATACAAATAACATTTAAAATTTACACCAGATACATCAGTCTGCAAACTTCAGCTTCCAATATTTTCTAAACATTTAGTAAACTTCCTGACATCTCCAAAAAAATAGAAATTCTCAGCATTTTCCATTAAATTCAAACGCAGACAACTAACATTAATCAGCTTATGCAAATAATAGAATAGAGATGCTGGTTCTTCTATTCACTCCTATTTCATTGTAAAATTTACTGAAAAAAGTAGATAATACAATTACAGTGTTGTTTATTGCTATAGGTAGTAGACTATACTTTAAATTAATGTTTGTTTTTTTGTTTTGTTTTCTGGGGGGGGGGGACAAAAACTCCATTTCTCAGCCTGAAAGACACTTCGGTCCGGTGCTTATTCCCAGTCTTATAACGTTAAGCAGAACAGATAGCCGTATCCCATTTATACACTTGAGTGGAGTGTTTGCTTACAGCAACTGGGTGTTGTTGCAACGGCATTAACCCTGATCAAGTTATGTCGGCTTTTTCCCTGTCCTGCACTACATCTCGAATTCCTGGTACTCCCATCTAATTACTGATCAGGTTCAATATCACTTAACTTCGGAGATCTGACGGAAATAGGTGTATCAACATGAGTTTAGCCTTAAGTCATATACATCGTGTTAGATTACTTTCCAAACAAACAAAACTTTCTTATTTTTTCTTTTTCTGTCTCATAACACTCACTCTCTACTGATATAACACCCTCTTAAAAATACTAATTTTAAAGTAATAAGTGATAATACTACACATCTAGAAAAAAATTAGAGATTCAAGGCTACTAAAATTCATACTAGTATTGTCCATATGGACCCATGGCATAATTAATAGTAGAGAGTGTTGATTAACAACCAGTTTTAAGCAACAGAACAATCTACCGCTGTTGATTAAAATAACGAGTTCAGTTTGAAAATGTTTATGCCCGGAAGACACAAATATTTAATAGTTCCTGAAGATTACAGGATTTCTTTTTTCAAATATTGTCTATTAAAATTTAGGTGCTTATTTAGATTTGGACCCACGCTAAAATTGACTTGGCGTTGGTACTTTCTGGATGTTTCTGTAAACTGCCGGAAAATGCTGACACAAGTCGGTTGACTTACATGCATTCAAAAAAATAAAATAAAAACGATGCTGGATTTACAAGTGTGAAAGAAAAAAAATCATTAACCACCATTTAAAGCAAAAAAAAAAAAAAAAAAAAAAAAAAAAAAAAAAAAAAAAAATCAAATACATCGAGTCTAATTGTATGAAAAAAATATTTATTTTTTTAACGAAGAAATACAAAGAAACAGGTGATAAATTATATTCAAGTGTTTCGTTTTTTTTACTGAAAATTATTTTTGGTTTGTAATCAGGTAAAAATGCCGTCTTTAGGGTTAGGGGTTAGTGTTTAGGGTTAATTATTAAAGGGTTTTGTTTTTTTTGTTAAAAAGTTTGCTTTAGTAAGAATCAATTAAAGAATTGTTTTATTTTTGCCTGAACATTTTTTTTGTATAAGAAAAATTTCACTGAACAAGTTGTTAATTTGGCTTTTTTTGCGATCTTACATCAATCTCCACATTTTTTTTATTTTTTTTCTTTTGCAATCAGTTTTATTTTTCCTGACAAAAGTTAATCACTCCTTCAGAAAACGCAACAACCTGTGATAGCTCATTAAAACTTATTGCCGGTTTGATCAAAATTTATTTCACATTTGTTACTTTTGCGTTTCAATCAGTTGAAGCGTTGACATGTTGTCTTCTTATTTTCTCGTAATTTGATTGGCTAGCCGCTTCGGTACTTTCCGGCGGTTTATGTAAACATCAGGAAAATACAGACACCAAGTCGATTTTAGCGTGAGTCCTTATCTGAGAAAGTACCAAAATCTATATTAATAAAGTCGTGAGACAACTTCATGTGTGTGTGTGTTTGTTTTTCTAGGATCAATGTAACTCCAATAATTACACATTGAATTATTATATGATGTATTTACTGTTAATCGAATATTCCTCAAAATAAAAATGCAATAATGTAAGCGGAAACAAATTCTATTTCGAACTTCATTTATAATCACTCTTCTACCCTTCGCTCGCACACATGGTTGACACTACATAGCCAGTTCCCCCTCTGCATTCGTCACTTAATCAGCACCCCATATCATGCTGATTGGTAGAAAAAAGAAAAAGAAAAAAAAGAAAAAAGAAAAAAGAAAAAAAGAAAAAAGAAAAGAAAAAAAAGAAAAAAGAAAAGAAAAAAGAAAAGAAAAAAGAAAAGAATGAAAAATATTTTTTATTTTTTTTTTAATTAAAAGTATTTATGCGATTTTAAAAAGAAAGAGAAAACAAACAAATAAAACTGAAAGAACTTTCGGGTAACTTCATCTTTTCTGTCCTAGGTCAGTGAAAGAGAAATCTTTCTAGATTGAGACAATTTTTATTTTTATCCCAACCCAAAGTGCCTTTTGGGGGGAGGGGAGCTGGATTTACCCCACATTAAAACCAACCTTGTGTCTAACTGTTCTTGTGGTGAGGAAAATAAATAGAGACTCCTGTGTAACGCAACGTAGATACAGCTAGTTTGTAATACTGAGTATTACAAACTAGCTGTATCTACGTTAAATACTCATTATGCATTCATTACCAAAGGCCTCACAGTAAACTCAGCTTTGCGGCACATGCTCATCCTTCAAATAGATTATGTCTATGCCCTCCTTCCAGATACTGTTGTTCTTTTTTGTTTTGTTTTTATTTTTCCAGGC
This sequence comes from Sepiola atlantica, assembly GCA_963556195.1. Taxonomy (NCBI): domain Eukaryota; kingdom Metazoa; phylum Mollusca; class Cephalopoda; order Sepiida; family Sepiolidae; genus Sepiola; species Sepiola atlantica. The sequence continues at coordinate 206,688,141 of OY744515.1, read as the reverse complement.
TTTTTATTTTACAAATAATACACACTAAAACGCCAAAGTTATTTCTCGCACAGTTTGTGGCTATGAAAACATTCAGACATGTTAATTATCCAACACAAAATAACAGGAAACTTATCCAATCCTTAAAGTATTGTAAACAAGTGATATTTGCTATGTACTTCGATAAATAAGACTACCCCACCCTTTAAATCAAAAGCAAGAACTTGATGCCTGTATCAATGGTGTGGCAAGTATAAAATAACATTCAACCACAATCTAGTTTACACATTTTCCGCAACAATTTATTCGAGTAGTTTATTTTGAAATAAGGCAACATTAAGTTTAAATAAATACTAACTTTCACTGTCTTCATATATACTAAAACAAAAAAAAAAATTTACTAAGTGACCCGTTGGGTCACCCATCGAGCCAGTTATTTTTTCCTGATTCGGACAATCTGAGTTTGCAAAGCGAGTTAATTTTTTTTTTAATAAAAAGACAAAATCTCAAATTAGCAGCTTTCTGCTCGTTATCTCTCTATCTCTCTCTTCCTCTCTAGCTATGGGTTAAATATTACTTATCTTCTCGCTGTCTCTCTTTGTCAATATATAGAAAGAGTGGGTAAGAGGAGGAGGAGGAGGAGGAGGAGGAGGGTTAAAAAATTAAAAAAAGCAACGACGGCGAAAGAAAAACAATTACTTTTGACTTAATAAGCAGAGAGAGAGGGAGGGATAACGAGCAGAAAGCTGCTAATTTTAGATTTTGTCTTTATTTTTAATTAACTTGCTTTGCAAACTCAGATGGTGACGGAAGTAAGAGTGATAAACATTGTATAAAATAAGAGGGGGGGGGGTCAAAAAACACAGTGAGAGGGGATGAGAATGATAGACAAAAATCTAATAAGAGATAGGTTACATGGTGAGTTAATTGCAAATTACAACAAAATTAGAACAATTAAAATGGAAGTTTCTTAAACATAACTTAATCTGGGAATTGAGGAATATTTTAACATGTATCTTGTATGATTAAAATATATAAGAAAAAAGCCTTAGGGAAACAAACGTTGATTAATTCAGCTTTAGTATAATAAGAGATATTATAAAAATTATATTCATTACATATTTTTATAGAGCTTTACTAAACAAAGTATTATCCTCTATTATTAAAAGTCAGGCTATCTAAGATAGGTTCACAAACTGGAGACATTCTTGGAACTAATAGATAACAATGAGTGCACACCCTCCATCAAAAATGACAGAAAAAAAATTATCCTTTGCCAGTGTTTGCAGTAATATTCATAGAAAATAATGTCTGGATTGAGACAAGTGTGAAGTTTAAAAAATTTTTTTTTTTTTTAAAGAGAACGTCTCAAACTGGAAAGTTTAAAAATAAAAAAGCAGAAAAGGAAAAAAGGAACACGTTTCATTATGGAAATAGATTGAAGGGGGGGGGGGTAGAGGTCTGACTCGTCATTTGTTTTCTCAATTCCCTTAATTACTTGAAATGGATTCGTTTGACAATACTCGCTAAGTTTTGTGCGACAGAATGGATATATATATATATATATATATATATATATATATATATATACATCTAAATGAATAAATGTGAAAGTTGAACCCATTTCTCTAATGCTAAAATCAAAATGGCCTATTTTAAGTTGCAACATTACACAATAGATGTGCCATCTTTTTTATATACTGCATCTGTATGTAGCAATATCAGTCACAAGGTTAACTAATTTGCCAATTTGTTTGGGAAAAAGACATTTTATTAATTAACGGTTATTTGTTAGTTTTTTTATTCAATGATTGTTTAGAGTTTAATATAACAAATAGTTCTATTTCGCAATATTGTTTTATTTCCTGAACAAATATTAAGTATTTGTGTTCAAATGTTCCTTTCTTTAGAAAAACCGACTTAATTTTCAACAAGTTGTGATCTATTTCTAAATTACAAGTGAAAAGGCAAATTGCTTTTTTTCTTTCTATTCCTTTCTTTATGGTCACATTTAAAAGATAAATAAATTTGTATTGAAATTACCAAAATGTTACTGTTTATCTATTCATATGAATAAATGAGAAAGATTTTGTTTCGGATTTACAACAAAGCTATGAATGAAATGTTTATTTAAAATTTTCGTTTTAAGTATTTCAAGTAGCAAACTTTGAAGCGATAGGGAGCTAGCAAAGCCAGCTAGTATATATATATATATATATATATATATATATATATATATATATATATATATATACATATATATATATGTAAGGTTCATATTATATTCCAATAACCATGTTTATATTTTATTATTTTTATTTTTTCACATTTCCAAAAAACATAACATTTCTGTGATACATATTTTTTACGGTCCGTTTCATTTGTCCTGTGACAAACAACATTTTTATGTTAATATCGTATCTGCAACATTACAAAATCAGAAAAATTCACAGAGTAAAAAGTTCTTAAATACAATGTCTAGTCGAAATACAGCAGGAAAAAAGAAAGGTAGTGCCAGCAGCATTAGTGCTACTGGCACTACCTTTCTTTTTTCCTGCTGTATTTCGACTAGACATTGTATTTAAGAACTTTTTACTCTGTGTAATGTCTTGTGTAATGTCTGTGTAATGTCTTGGGCTTCATAGATCCCAGGATGCGTGGATCTTCAGGGCCTATGGATTCCATCAAGCCTTGCCAAAGACAGGAGTGGAGAGGAAGACTTAGATTTCTAGACTAGACAATCAGGCCCCACCCTCATCAGAGGATTAATTGTGGCCTGATTCAACAAATAAACCGGTTGTTGTTGATGATGATGATGTGTGTGTGTGTATATATATATAGACACATACATTCTTTAATATAGAGTGAAGTATTAGAGCATTCCACAAATATCTCAAAATATCAAAAGAAATAATTTGATTGAAGATTTCCGTAGATTATTAAACACACTTCCGGTTAATTTCTGTATTGTTTTTTAAATTAAAAAAAATGGCTTGTGTTGACTTCGATTATTAGTTATTCATTCGTTAAAATTAAAATAAATAAAAAATCCAAGATTGTCAAGAATTTCTAACAGAAAAAAAAGGAGTGAAAAAAAAATGTCAACAAATAACTGTTACCAAAGGCAATAAAAATTACTTTTCTATCTACCTGCTTAATTTTTTTGTGTTTTAAAAGTATTTTAAAGCACTTTTATTTACATTTAATTTTTCACTAAAGTATGGAGTATTTCTTAAGTTATTGGAAATCACATATTATATACAAGGTGTCCATAAAGTATTCTAGTGTAAAACTAATCACTGCTGACCCACTTCATAATATTTACAAGCAAGACATTTAAACATGTTATAAATAACTTTGAATACACATAAAAAATTGATTCAATTAAGTGACACATGCCAAGTTGACAGCTTTTAGTATTCAGAATAAAGATACATAGAAACTGGAATATACCTTGCCTCACCAAACAATACATTAAAAAAAAAGTCATAGTTGATCCCAAAACTAAAACAGTAAAATTCTTCAGGGAAAATAAGAAAAACGATTCCATTCGATTTCACACCTACCAACGATTCCCAACTTAAAGATGACAAACCGATTGACGTACGGAGCGTCTTATAAAAATGCTTTAAAACCAATAACAAAAACTTTAAATAGAAAAATGAATGATCCGATAAATAAAAAAAAGTTTTTAAAAAAAGGGGGTATTTTCATATTCTAAATTTATGTAAACAGTCAAATTTTTGCAATAACATTGATAAGCAAAAGAAAAGAAAAAAAACTCAATTGTTTTATCAAACTTTTACTTTGTTTTTTTTGTTGTTTGTTTTGCTTTTGATATCTGACTATATTCCATAAAAAAATGTTTTTCTTCCTTTAAGCCTTCTATTGTTATCAAAAAAAAAATATACTTAATAATTACTAAGCAAAATAGGAGTGCTGCTGAGAGCATAACAATAACATTTATTTATAGAAACAAAACAATGACCAGCTACGACACCTTTTTCATATAGAAAACACACACAAGTTATGAAGCATTGTTCATAATTCATTAAATAAGAGATTCTTTGTCTGATCAGAAAAACAAAGCAATCTCAAGAAAACATGACAATTGGAAATTTTGTTATTCATCTTTCATAAGTTTGTTAGAATGTTCTTAAGAAGGATCAACAGATCAAATAGACAAAAAATATCTTATTAATGAAATATGCTTGAATATATATATATATATATATATATATATATATATATATATATATATATTTTTAAGTAGTTGCATTCTTTTCTTGGCTTATTTTCCTCAACAGCGCAGGATCGATGGACCATAAAACGTATAGCAGATATCCCCAGGACGCAAACCACAGTGAGGATCAGTCTACCGTTGAGGCCTGAAATGGAATTTGGCTTGATAGCATTTATGGGCAGATGACACCAGTGCTACATAACCATCTCCTGATGGAGGGGTCCCACCACTTCAGAAAAGCAGTTGAGGAATAAAGGCAAAAACTGCTAAGTGGTTCCTCCTGATAATGGAGGAGTGCTGGATCCGGTAGCAAAGCTGTTAGTTGCGAAGCACAAAAAGATAGTGTCATTCAAACCCTACTAAAACTCTGAATCTAGTTCGCCTCCGTGCACACTGGATGATGTCATCCACTTAAACAGACTTGGATGACACCAGGCAAATCCTTTATAACATCACAAAGAGATGAAGTTATTTATCTTCCTCCCACAGCGGTAAGATGTGACACAAGGTCGAGAAAGTGGGATTTGAAAAGCCAGCGCCCGAGAAGGTGAGCACTCTGGCCTACAATGGTAGGGGTGCCTCAGGCAGTAAGCAATAAACTTACTCCACTCCAAAGAGGGGAGGCAAAGCCTGGGAGGGTGGACCTCCTAGAACTGCACAGGACAAACCCACAGACCGGCGAAATCAAGGCCCGAGAGCCAAGACGGTAAATCATCCACTAAAACAGGTTAATAAATTGGGAAGAAATCCTTTATGACGTCATAAATACTGAAGTATGAAAAAAAAAATGTCATTCATTAAAGCAGAGAACATATGGGCCTATGGTGAGCTACGATGTTCACTCTTTCGCTGCCGAAGGTTCAAGTGCCCCGAAGCATTTCTGCGCATGCGGCTGGACGCGCGTTTTTACAAAATAAAATTGTAAAATTCAATAAATTTATTTTGGACCAATCAGATGATTTTCCAAGTTGGTCCGGAATTCTGTGTCTGTGGGAGCCGATGAAAACCTTTAAAAAGAGATGTGTATTTTCCAAAAAGACTAGTTGATTAAAAATTCAGAGATAGTGTTTGAAAATAAGTCTGCTGTCTGCAACTCTACTCGACTCAAACAAGACTACACAACACTCTCAATATAGCAGTCAGCAAATCAGCCAAGGTAGGCGAACACACAGACACAGAAACAAAAACAAACTTTTGCATTTCCCTTTTTTATCGTCTGCTCCTTTAAAAGTAAATTTATGAAAATAACTATTTAAAAACTTCTCATTGAACTTTATACTTTGATTAATTTTCTCCAGTCATTGACTCAGTAAAATTTATTTCATATATTTGAGTGAGAAGTTTTCTCGATTTTTCAGACCAGTGGATTTTTCACAGCTCTTGAGTTATCGATTCAGTCTTCCTCGATATCTCAAATTCATTCCCCTTTTGTTCACCAAAAGACATTCATAAAAGAACTATCATTTTCAATGAAAAAGTTTCCTTAAAACTTAATAAATATTTTTCCTTTTGTAAATTGAGAGTTTACTTTGTTTATTTTGTTTATATCATTTCTACGAATTACCTTCGATAATTCGTCCCGTCCGTCTCTCACTCTCTTTCCTTTCCCTTCTCCCACATAATAAATCTATAAGAACAAACAAAAATCCTCATAGGCCAAAGGCCATCCGTGTGGACAAATAATGACAAAAACAATGCTTGGACGAATGGGTTAAAATGTGTCTAGGTAAGATTAGAGTGGATAGAGAATGACCAACAATGATCCAACCCTACATTTTTGATGGCCTTGTGCTTAATTTATAAAATTTGTTTACATTATTTTGTAAATAAATTATTCAAAGTGTAGTATCTGTTCTGTCTTGTCAGGGGAGGAAAGATCCTTCTCAACTGAGCCAATTTTTATTTTTGTGTCAATCCAGGTGGACTTTATGCACTTAAAAAATCGACCCCATGTCTAACTTTGTGCTCATGGAGAGGCAAGTAGATCGGACAACAAAAATAAGAAATGTATTCCAATTTTGACCTTCAATAGTATGACTAGATGGCAGAAACGAGCTTTTAAATAAATGATACCTGCTAATTACTTTTTTCTTTTTTTTCAAAAATAATTTATGAATTTATGTTAATTCTAAAAAATCAACTTAGTATTTTTCAGTCAAAGGAAATAATATGTACAAACAAGATTTAGCGAATTACATCACTGGGTTTTTTTTTGTTGTTGTTGTTTGGATGTTTATTTTGTATTTATAAGTCCTTCCTTACATAACACCAAAAAACGAGAAAAACAAAAAAGGTGTTGTTGTTAGATGATCGGTTATTTAGACCTTGTTACCAACTCATGTACAGTCACTCGATTTAGATGAACCCCTTTTTAAGCTGTTGTGCTAAGAGTTATGACAGTTGTTCATTTTAAGGGGAGGTAACTCTGTGCCTTATAGCTACAACCAGATGTGGGGATTTCTATCACCCCCACTCTACACACAAAAAGTTTAAGAAGAAAATGAATAACAACCATGTATATTAATTGAACAATTTTACTTACAAAAGTAATAAAGAATGATGTACAACCAGTAAAAGGTAAAATATACAACATGAAGGTTTGAGAATAGGTGCATCCGTGGAACTTCTCTTATGTGGAGAAGTGTTCCGTTAACAGCGCATGCTTCGGCTTCAACAGTTGCCGACTCTTTCAGTCACAGGGAGAAGGCTTAGCTTACGACAACCATCCGGGGGATTGTGTTGTAATGCAATCAACTGTTTATCGACATCAACTCTAGTAGTGAAAATGGGAATAAAAACGGGAGCCCAAAGCATTTGAGTTTAAGGGACCTGTGATAGGGAATACCTATTGGCAAATACACACGTTTTTAGCCTTTCAGCAAGCTTGTTTCGCGAGGCATTTTTGTTGGTTTGGTCACGCTTTTCAACATCAACAAGGCGAATTCATCAGAAAAGCCATCAATCTGGTTTCACTTCAAGTCTGAAAGAAACGCTGTAATGGCCAACTCAAAATGTGGCTCAGAACAGTGAAACAGGATGCAGAATGCAGAATTCATTATCAATTCAACATATCTACAGTTTTTGCCGATGGAATCAAGACTGGTTGTTAGTCATCTTAACGTTGGCAACTCAAAACCTTACGGTTACCAAGTGTGTTTACTGCCAAAGTAATCGGAACTTTAAAAATTCTATCATCTGTTACATTTTTCAACTTATAACATTGAGTATTATAAAATAACGTTTAAATAAATAACATAACATATTTTTTTATACTCATTGTGAACCTTTTTAAAGAAAAAATAAACACAGCTTTGGCCAGGATGTAATGAGAAACTGTCCTTTTCCAATCAGCTCATAAACCAAATGTGGTACTATCGTTCAGTGGAGAACTCTCTGGCTGCCCTAGGGATGTCTTTGGAAGGATTCTTATCATCCTGGTATGGCGCCACAAGATTCCAGGGTAAAAATAAACAATGAAGGGGTTTATCCCGTGGTTTTTGGTGTCATTAATTCTTTCCAGAGAATTAATTATCTGGGCTGAGGAAATTGTGCTGAAAATTGAACGCTTGTATAAAAGGAGCGAACAATCATATTTTATATATAAAAATATATAATTTATTATTATATTCCGAAAAGAACATATAACTCGAGAGTCAGCATGAGAATGGTATCATACTAGCTAAGAAAAACACCAACTGATTTTACCTATCTCTCGCGGTGACAAAAACGAGAGAGATATATATATATATGTATATATACAGGGTGGGCAAAAATAAGGGTCCTATTTTTAAAAATTCATAACTTTTTTATTTATTGATTTTTTTAATTTTTTTTTTTTAGAATAAGTAAAGGACCCCTTCCGAAGTAAGCATGAGCCGTATTAGCCCTAAGGAACGTACCCTCATTTAGAAAACATTATTTTTGCTTAAAAAACTCAAAACAGTGTAAAAAACAATACTTTAGTTTTTGTAAGTTTTAAGAAGTGTTTTTCGGCTAAAATTTGTTTTGTTTATTTCAAAAAATCTCGGAAGGGTCAGTCTACACACACATAAAGTTTGGTGAGTTTAACTTTTATTTTGTGGAAGTTATTCAAATTCAAGTTATTCAAATTTAAAGATAGGACCCTTATTTTGGCCCACCCTGTATATATAGAGAGAGAGAGTAAGAACTGTCAGCGAAAAGAGAAAGAGAGAAAACACTTATTTTTTACATTTTATGATATTCAATTTTTGGAGTGAGCAGGAACTACAACATATACACATATGTACGTACATATTATTGTCATAAAGCAACACATAGCAAAAACCAAATAGTTTACATCTGATGTTATCAAGAAAATATTAATAATCAACAAAAACTTGGCCTTTTGGCTAGGGGCAAAGTGTAGTATCTGTTCTGATACTACACTTTGTTCTGTTCTAGTCGATGAAATCCTTCTAGTTTGAGGCAACTTTTATTTTTATCCTAATCCAGAGTGCCTCTTTTTAGGGAGCTGGATTTTCCCTACATTAAAAACCAACCTTGTGTCTAACTCTGACCTCGTGGGGAGGCAAATAAATAGGGACGACACTAAAATTATAGAAAATGCATACAAACTGAGGAAGTCAACAGAAAAAAAATGATATAAATAAAACGTCATTTATAACAAAGCACCAAAAATCTATCTATATATATATATATCTATATACCTCTATGTATATTAATATCTATATTTATATAAAACTCAATGTCTGTGTGTGCGATGTTTGTGTGTTCCCTATAGAAAGAAAGGTTAGAAAAGCTACATAAAATCAAAAATATTATTTTTATGTAAAATTTACCGGGGAGACAAAGTGCTTCCGAATCTCTAAATGCACCCCTAAGGGGGGCTATGAGGGCATAACACCCTTAAAACATATCTTATTTTTACGAAATTTAAATCATGTTTAAAATTTTGGGGGGAAGACAATGAAAGTGGTCCAGAATCTCTACGTTACCCTTAATGTTGTAAGTGACCCATTGGGATAGAACCCTAACCCTTAAAACATTGAATACATATATCCAATTTTCATGAAATTTTAACAACATATGGTACTTCTCCGGATTAGGACCTAAGCTAAAATCGACTTGGCGTTAGTACTTTCCGGATGTTTACGTAAACTGCCGAATGAAAAGTCAGTTGACTTACTTGTGTCCAAAAAATCCAAAACGAGGCTGGGTTTACAAGTGGGGAAAAAAAACATTAACCAACATTTAAAGAAATATTTCGCTGAACAAGTAGTAAAAAAAGTTTTTTTTCGTACGAAACAGGTTTTGTTTTGTACTTCTCCAGATTAGGACCCAAGCTAACCCTAACCGATGTCAAGTCGATTTTAGCTCGTGTCCTAATCTGGATAAGTACCTTTTTTTTTTTTTTTAAAGAGGGTTAAACTTCGCCAGATTTTCTAGATTTTCCTTTGCTGTTAACGGCAATGCAGATGTCGAAGAAGCTAAAATTGACTTGGCATCAGTAATTTCTGGCGGTTTATGTAAACATCCAGAAAGTACTAATGCCAAGTCGATTTCAGCTTGGGTCCTAATCTAGAGATGTAACCAATATACATAAGATACTAATTCAGAGAGTTTCAGCTTTTTATGACTATATTAGGAGGCGAAACGGAAGGAGTGGAGCAGTAAAACCAAAGAAAGTAATATGGTGTTATGAGCATAGTGAAAAAGTACACAGTAGTGATCCTCATTCAATCTGAGAAACATTGTGTCTTCCTACTTGCACTCAATATTTTCAACACAATTGTCTTCTTATGTTAAAACAACTTTGCTAAGAAACAAATCCTCCCGATATAACTATTGCAGTCTGTTTCTTATGATTGTTAACTTCTTTATTTGTTTCAATTACTTCGTCTTTTTACTTTATCTTCATTTCCATTTTATACTAGCAGGATTTGTGTCCTGGCGTTGCCCGAGAGAAATAGAAAAGAATTATTTAACTTGAAAAAAGTAACTTGTTATTTTCATTTATTATTTGACTTTCTTTTCTCTTCTCAGTCAGAGGAGAAATCCTTCTAGACTGTGACAATTTTTAAAAAATATAATGTATAATTGGCAATAATTAAAATCGAGGGCAAAGTTAGGCACATGGTCGGTTTTAAATGTGGGGAAAATCCATCTCCATCAAAAAGGAGCACTCCAGATTGGGACAAAATTAAAAATTGCTGCAGTCTAGAAGGATGTATTCTTCACTGACTGAAGAGTATAAGATTAAGTATAGTATCATAACAGATACTACACTTCAGCGTTAATTATAATTTGAAAAATAAAATAAAAATAAACCTGAAAGAAAAAATATTGTAAAGTCGGCCAATATTCAGAGGGATTGCCTGGGGAAAAGAAAAAATAACGATTTAATTGAAAAGAAAAAGAACTTTTAGATTAGACATTCTGAAAAATAAAAGTAAAATAGGTGACTGAAATAGGATTTCCCCATGTTTTTGCAAATCCGGACTGGCCCTTTTGGGAGAGATGGGTACTTCCTACATTATAAAAAAAAATTTTTTTTTTTTGAAATCGACATTGTGTCTAACTCTGGCCTAGTGGTGAGCAACTAAATAGGAATAAAATAAACGGGGAAAAATATTGTAAAGTCGGTCAATATTAATAAGAGTTGCCCAGGTAGGAAAACAAATGATTTATTTGAAAACCAAATAACTTTTAAAATAGACATTCAGAAACAAACAAAAAAATAGTAATAAGTACCGTAATGTACAGAAATATTGAAAATGGTATCTGATGAGTGTATTGTTTGAGAATCTAATCTCTAATTCCGGAATGTGAATGATGAAATTGGATTGGTCAGACGGAGCATTGTATTTGACGGTCATTGTATTTGACATTCAATCTGATATTCCAGTATTCCTCAGATTTGTTTTTATTTACATATACATTTGAACTGGTAATATTTAATAGAATTTATGAGCCTTATTTCTGAGGGGTCTTTCTGAATGGCGGACTAGGAGACGCCATGTTTTAATTTCAATTGTTTTTTGTTTAGCATTCGGCAATTATATTCGATTATTCCAGAATAGGATTGTAGTCAGCCAATCAAACTGCCATAAAGTAGGAAGAATAAGCTCAAGGGAGCGATCTGTATTTACTTAGGGAAGGTATAATGGGTGAAATACAATTTCACAGAAGTATAAAATGAAACAACGATGGACGGAGCTGGAAAATTTATCCTATAAAGAAGAAGTCTCGGTATAACATAGTGGTGGTAGTAGATCTTTGCCTGTGAGTAAAAGTTACTCCGACTTTCTGTATGTATGACTTGTTTGAGAGAGTCAAGTATGTTGGAATTAATGTAGGAAATTATAAAATCGAATGTATCTGACTGAATTTTTAGAAACACGCATCAATTATTGGCAACAAGCGTAACCATATTGGAATTCTATATAGTTCTTATGTTTTAACTCCTATTGTAACTGAAGTTGCAGAGGGGGGAATCTAGTTTACTTTAATATAGAGATTAGTAGAAATGCCAAACTGGCTTGTTTACGCTGCAAAAAACAGGTAAAAAAGTGAAATGTTCATAAAATTTCCTCTTTTTTTTTCCAACAAATTTTTAGTCCTGTTGTTTCATGTCTGTACCATTCAAAGTATCAATTAATCCACTTTGAAAAATTGTTCCATCTTATATAAAAAAAAAGGTTATTCTTAAATTTAGTAGGTGAAGCAAAGACTTTTAAATTAATTTTCATTAAAAGTTCTAAGTTGAAAACTTCAATGAATAAAACACTAGAGAAATTTAGTTCATAAAAATATATTCATATCATTGTATAAAGCAGGGTTTCGACTAAGAGTAATATTAATTTATTGACACATCTCAAGCGGCATCTGTATAAAAGAAACAGTTTTCTAATATTTTCATTTTTTAAGTAAAAAGTGAATGAAAAAATAGAAAGCAACGTGCATGTAAACATATGCCATCTCTCACTTCTAGTGACCGTCATTAGTAATAGTAGCAAAAGCAGGGTGCTCACTCTCTCTTTTGTCCTTTCTTTTCTTCTCTTTCCCTTTTCTCTCTGAATACTTATTCACAATTTCGTGTTAACTTTCCATGTTTCAAAGAATTTTGTCTGACTTTTATTTTGAAAAATATTTTATTAAATGCGGTTCCTGTTCCATATTTGACAACCTGTGCTTCTTTGGGTCACAAGTCATCTATGAACTATTTTAATGGATGGTGTCATCTTTATGATGTCATAAAGGATCTTCCTCGTATCTTCAACCAAGTGATGGAAGAACATGACATATCCCTTATATATTGGCTATAACAGAAGTGTATAACCAAATTAAAGCTACATAAGATGAGTGAAACTGCCAGTGAAATCTTCCATTACATTCAATAAATACATTTTATCTTTACATATTTTTTTTTTAACATAGTTCATCCCAAGCAAGGCAGGCCTGCACTGTAGACGTAAGGGGCTACTGAGAAAAAGGGTGAGAGTTTGTTCTGTTTTTAGGGCAAGCTAAATCGGGAGCTGTGCAGCAAGATGTCTGTTTACATTAGTTTTAAATTTCTGCATGTCAGTACAGTCAGGAAAACAGAGAGCAGGGAGGGATTTCAGGAGTCCAGCAGCACAAGGAAAGAAGTTTTTGGAGTAGAAAGCTCTTCGGAATCTGGGGACCTCCACAGTGAATGGATGGGATTTGGCAGATTGTCGGGTTGGTCTAGTGAATTTACGTCGTTGGGTATTTTTCTTTTTCTTTAAAAATTTAATATAATAAGCCTTTGTTTAAACATTGCCTGATGATTTCTTTTATATCGCAAATTTCAAGGTTTTGATGTCAATATCTTTTCTTTTTTTTACATTCCAAAATTTGGATCACTCTGCAAAATCTTTCAATTTTAGAAAAAAAAAAAAAACCTCTTTTTGAAATTTCTTATCCTTAAATTAGTCAAGTATAAAAGTTTGTATTTTTAATGGGTAACAAAACAATTCGGTAAGGTGTACATTTAACTAATTTTTCTCAACAACTGCCAAACTTGGGCAAGTTATTTATTTACCTCCCACAGCACTAAGATGTGACATAAGGTCGGAACGTGGGATTTGAAAATCCAGCGCCCGAGAAGGTGAGCAGTCTGGCATACAAAAAATGCTTGGCAGCCCCGTCGGCATTTCCCCGTAGGGGCGCCTCAGACAGTAAACAATAAACTTACTCTTCCCCAAAGAGGGGAGGTAAAGCCTGGGAGGGTGAACCTCCTAGAACTGCACAGGACAAACCCACAGACCGGCGTAAATCAAGCTCCGAAGGCCAAGACGATACCAGTCTATAGGGTGTAGTATCCATCGGAACAGATACTACACTTTGATCTTGGCCAAAAGGCCTCGGGCAACGTTTACATGTTAGAAATAGGAAGGTTTTATGGATTTACTCATGAACAAAAATTAGCGTAATCTGTATGTCATGAATCATAATAATAAATTTCAATGTGTTAGCTGTTAAAATAAAACTTCTATGAACAGTCAAAGTTGCTCTTCTGTATCGTTTCTGCACAATTTTTGTGATGGCATGTGATTTTCACCAATGTTTAAAATTGGATATTTCTAAGAATTATTAATTCCACCTATAGCATCTTTCTTTTAATGAATTTATTCATATTGATAGATGAACATTAACATTTTGGTAATTTTGATGCAACTTTATTTATCTTTTAAATACGGGCGTAAAGAAAAGAAGAAATATAAGTGAGTTCCTAATAATAGTCAGAAAAGCAACACAATAGTGGTGCAGAAACGACTGTCCTGTCATCATAATCAAAATGGAGAACTTACAAACATTGGAATTTCTGAATTCTACTGACTTGCTAAACTTTTGGCATGACACAATATTCCTAAACCAAACTATTATATTAAAATTAAAACAATTGTCTAATTAAAAAAACAGCAAGAAAGTATAGTTAATTATTAAAGTATGTTTTTGCACAGAAATATGCAAATTAGTTAACTTTACTACGGAGATCATATATACATCAAGAGTATATAAAACAGATAGGGTGCTGCTACTGTGTAAACTTGAAATAAGGTGTTTTGACCTCACCATTAGTGAGAAATGAGCCCAATTTTCACATTTATTCAATTAGATATATAGATTATATATATATATATATATATATATATATAAGAGAGAGAGAGAGAGAGAGAGAGAGAGAGAGAGAGAGAGAGAGAAAGAGATAATAGATACAGGGTAAATAAATTTATGACATTTATTTACATACGTTCCAAGAATTCAACATAAACAGTTTCGGGTACGGTCGTTTCTGAGATGATATAGATTTTTATTAATTTCAAGCCCTTTATCAGCACAGGGTATAGACACCAAGTTAAAACATGGCATCAAGACTAGAGTGCAGACAGTTCACTTCAAATAGCACACAAAGCAATTAAATCGAACATACAAATGGACACAACAGGGGAAATAAAGACTGTCTACGGTACATGTACAGAAAAAGCATATAATAGAAAAGGTAATTTTTTTACAATTATAAATTTTTTTCCAAGAGAAAAATACAAAAATATGAGAACCTATAGTTAAAAAATATATTAATAGATAAATTCGCCATTAATTGAAGAGATATTCTTTTAACAGAACTATTTCAAGAAACATTATTTTAAAGCATACTTAAATAAAAAAAAAAGTTGGTAAAAACAGGAATACAATTTGCAGTTTAACAATTGCACTAAGTAGAAGTAAGTTTAAAGATAATTAATTAAATAATTAATAATATATATATATATATATATATATATATATATATATATATATATAGAGGTGTAACCAGTCAACGGTAAAATCATAAGCACACAAGTGGGTGAAAAAATTAAAAAACAATGAATAAACCAATACATGTGTAACTTACTATTTCATGCTGAGTGTATTGGATGATTTTAGAAGGAAGATAAATCCTAATTTCTTTTTTTGTTGTTGGGATATTCCATCGACTGATTACACCCTTATACATATAAATATACACCTAGACATGAAGCAAACATGGACACAATACTTACTCACACACACACAAAGAATGTCTGTTCCAGGATGGGTAAAATTAATTCTCCGAACAGAACACTTTTGCACGACTTTTATGTCACTTTATGAAGATTTAAAATCAACATATAATGCTACTAAATCTTATGTCTAGAATCCTTATTCCAATTTTGATTAAAATCGATTACATGATTTTGATTCTAGAAAATGTCTAAAATTCAAGGTTTAAGCTTAAGGGGTCCTAAGAAATTGCAATTCAGATAAGCTTACTGAATTGGTGTCTAATGGTTATGAAACAAATTCAATGTAACTCTGAAATATTTTAATTTTCAAAATAGGAAATTGTGCTCATATTATTCCCGCTAAAAATCCTTTAAAATAGTCCAAACAAACAAAGATTTGGGGAATATTAATTGATGTCTAATATCTATTGTTAAAATTTCATAAAAATGAGAGGTATCTGACTTTTCATAAAGGGCTTCCACCGCCTCTTTTCATAAAACTAAATACAGCCCACATTACCCACCCTTACACCTAGCAGCTACCATGGAAATAACGATAGAGTAGAGAAAGACTAGTAATGTCTCTTCTGTGAGAGAGAGAGAGAGTTTAGGTGAAGAATAGAGCTCATCCCCCATTAGGTTGTGAAGTTGATGTTTCTACTCTGTCAAGGCAGGAAAGAGTGCTTCGAGTGGACCACCCAACCACACACACACACTATTTTTGTGAAGTTCATAATTCACTTGATATTTCAGAAAATGCTGTAGTCGGATATTATTTTCAGTCGACTACACCACCTAAGCTTTCAAAACTTGGTAAGACCAATAGTCCAGAGGAAAACTTATATAACACCTGCGATCACATAGGTTTTCGTGAAGTGACAAGTATCATACACTTGTACAGTTACCACTTGCCTGTTGGGGAGAATGGGTCTTGTTCTTCACAAGACCCACTCTATTTAAAAGAAATTCATGTGTAGGTTGTTTGATAATTCCTGCCGTCATCTTCATTAACCTAGGACGACCATCTAAACTTGTTTTATATATAGACTCTTAAGGCCAGCAAGTTGAATAGCTGACCATTTATAAAAGCTACTTAACAACATAAGCTTCTACTTTTTCAAGTACTGCCAAAAATAACGGAATCATGACAGAGTAACACATCTGTCACAAACTGCAAATAGTCGATAATATTAATATGTCACATGATACAGCTCTATGACCCCATTGGCCAAATCCATTGCTATAGAGTAATTAAATAGGTAAATAAACAGACATAATGAATAACAAGGTTATCAGAATTAAGTCACAAATAAATAAAATACAAAACTTAATTATAACAAACTATAATTTTTAAAGACATGCTGAAAAAGAATTTATTTAATCAGACAAATAAATTAATTAAACATGACATGTTTTATTATAATGGTGTGTGTGTGTGTGTGTGTGTGTGTGTGTGTGTGTGTATGTGTGTGTGTGTGTGTGTGTGTGTGTGTGTGTGTGTGTGTGATACTCGTAATATCCCTTTCATGGATACTGTTGTTTCACAACAAATTAAAAATTATAAATTATCATAAATTTTGATTTGAACAATTATATTTGTTTGTGTGAGAGTCAAGGACATCAAGGAATACGTTTTGCCTCCATTATTCGTCGTAACAAGCCTTTTCGGAAGTCAGCTGAACTTGAAGGCACGTGGTTCAAGAATAAGTTAGATCAGGTACGTAGAATTTCTGTCAAAAAATCATGCATGAAAGGGATATTATTTAAAAAGGAATACGGTTTTAAGTAACACAAGTTATTTATATATAGGTGTAGTGAAATACAATGACCAGTCTAATTGAACACGATGCTCCATTTAAATAATACTACAAGACAAACATTGATACATTGTACATTAGCGTATAAATTTAATGTCCTGGACCGGTTGTAAAGGTAAATAGATATTTTAAAAGTACATTTATTTATTGATAGTATATGGATCATGTATTAGATTTGTAGAAATTGTAGAACTATTTAGAAAACATTCGTATTTACAATTTTTTTTTTTCCAACTTTTACATTAACAAAAACTTTAACATTTTGCTGCTTTTTGCTCAATTTATATAGTACTACAATTTACTTTTGGGTGCGATTAAATATTTAAAAAAAATAAAAATGTACTGCACTGAACAAGGATTGAACTCATGGGCTTCAGATTATGAAACTTGTGTTTAATATATCCCCCGCACCATCACTTTTTTTCTCATTCGCCCCTCTTCCTAGCTATTACATTCAGTGAGTAAACAATCAAGCAAACAAGATTATCAAAATTCTAGTATTAGACAGATGTTTCCGTTTAAATAAATTTGGTACTTCTGCAGTTTATATACCATGCAGAAATAATATTATTTAGAAACACATTCTTAACATGGGGGGGGGGGGGAGTTTGTTAACTATTCTGTACTTTCACCTAACAATTTAATAAACAAAACATACCGTAAAAATTTAATTTAACTTGAAAATCCTATCTAAAAAATAGCACGATCTGTGAACTGCATAAGTACCAAAGTATTTTTTGTAAATTTTCTAAGTCTGGTTAGTACACTAGTCTCTTTCTATTAAAAAGAAAAGAAAAAAAGTGGAACCACTGAAAAGAACTGTTAAAGTTTCTAGGAATCCCTGGTGGTTTAGAGACATGGTATGTGTTAGGAGTGTGTTCATGAATTATTAAGATGAAATCAGATGGTCTAGCCAAATGGTTAATCTGGAACAAGCGGTGCCGGAAAATCGGTTGTTGCACCTGTGTTTGATAGAAAATTTATTTTGAAAAGTAACTTATTCATAAACCAAAGATTAGAAATGAGGGAATCAAATATGTCTCTTCATTTTATAATGACTGACCATTAAAATACTTTAACTATAATAATAATAATATGTGAATCGTCTGGTGAAGGCTAACTGACATAAACTGACAGTAATGGTCTACCCCACCACTCCAACTCCAATCAAATTAAATGGTTGTAAATTGAGGAATTGGCTAGAACTGAAAAAGTGCATTCTTGAATGGCAGTGCAAAGCGGGAAAAACTGTTGCCTGCTGATTCTTTGCATTGTAGACAGTTTTTTTTTTTCTTCTTCGTCTGATCATCATTGAGTTTGTTTCTACTTTGAACTAACCATAAATCCAAGTACAGGGTAAAAATACCCCACCCCCGCTCCCAAATAAATGCCACCCATGAAATTTAAATGAATAAATGGTAAAGTTTTTTCCACCTATCCTAACATCAAAACAGGTCATGCTTACTTAATTCTATGATACAACATAAGATTTTGAAATACTGTATATATAGTAATCTGCAAACACCCACAGATTTAGGTATTCGTAATTTGCATATTTATTTTTTTAAACAGTTAATAATAAAATAATATTATGTAATATACATTTGTAATTTGCATTGTTATATTTTCTTATATATATACAAAATAGTTTTGTTGATAGTAAAACGTCTGATGTCTCTGCATGTAGGTAGCACTCAATATTGATTAACACAGGTGCACATTTGGCGCTTATCACTGAACGGTGATAAAATAAGGACTGTTGGACATTTATGACTGAAACTCTGTGGTTACGCGAGATATAGACTGAAGTTCTTGTACCAAATATGGTTGGATTGCAGAAAGGATTGTGAATTTTGTTAATAACTAGCTGGCTTTGCAAAGTGTGCTATTTGAAATAATAAACATTTCATTCATAATTGTTGTAAACATGAAACAAAATTTTTCTCATTTATTTAGATAGATAAGCATTAGCATTTTGGTAATTCCAATACAAAAGTTAATTATCTTTTAAACGTGTCCATAAAGAAAAGAAAAATCAATTTGCTTTTCCCTTTACAATTTAGAAATAGATCGCAACTTGTTGAAAATCAAATTTTTTTAGTTTTTGGCTGTTTGTTGTCATACTCGATTTGTGACGAGAAAGCGTCAACATTTTGTCATTGTCAATTTAGGAGCATTAATAAGGAAGTGAAGTTCAGAAAAAGTTATAAATAAAAGTTTTTTTTTAAATGCTCCTTTCCAGACAAAATAAAAAGGACTCACATTACAGTTTTACATAATGATAGCTGTTCTCAGGAGATTCGAGTAAAATTATGACGTAGCTAAACAGCTGTACAAACTGCTATTATGATTTTTTTGTTTTTGTTAAAGCTGGGGTTGTTTTTTTTTCCTAATATGTGGAGTTCCAGATCACATCACAACAGGGCAGTCAACCATTGGTTGCTTTAGCCACATAGTCATCCATATAAAAGGCATGACTTGGAAGTTCACTTCCTCTTTTCGGTTTAATCCCTGAAGTAACAACACCATTTGCCCACTGCTACTATTTCATTGAGACCAATTCTGTAACATGTAGCCATTTTCCTTACCATCCAAATCAGTTCTGTTGACATGCCTCTATGCATATTAGGCAAGTCTGCTTTTCATTATACCCATGTAATATTTTGGTGTATCATTATTATTATTATTTTTTTATACTTTTATTCACCCCAAACCAGGCATATTGCCACAGAGACATAAGAGGCTACTGTGATTAGGGGACAGATTTATAGGGGACATCTTAAGTAGGGAGTTGTGCATTAAGATTTTTGTTCAGATTACGTCTAAATTTCTGCATGTTGGTACAGTCAGAGGAAACAGGTAGTAGGGATGGAATTCCAAAGACAAGTGGTCCGATGAAAAAAGCTATTAGAGTAGAAAGTGTTTCGGCATCTGAAGACCTTTACAGTGAAGGGGTGGGATTTTGCTGCTAATCGGGTTTGTCAGGGGTATTTACATTAAGTGGAGTACAATGAGGGGAGTACAAGTGTAGTAAGTTAAGAACATTTTGTGAAAGTACTTGTAAAATAAGCACAGGGAGGTAACATTGTGGCAATGTGACAGGGACTGGAGTTTGTTAGTGCGGAACCCATTAAATTAGAGACTCTTTTTTGTAACCTGTCCAAGAGGAAGAGACTAGCGGTTGGTGCACCAGCCCAGATGTGCAAACAATACCCCATGCATGGGTGAATGGTAACTTTATAGAGATAGAGAATACTGGCAAGACTGATTTGATTTTCAACAAGTTGTGATCCATTTCAAAATTGCAAGTGAAAAGGCAAATTGAGTTCTTTCTTTTGGCCACATTTAAAAAGATAATTTTGTATCGCAATTACGAAAATGTTAATGTTTATCTATCTATATGAATAAATGAGAATGATTTTGTTTCATGTTTACAACAAAGTTATGAATAAAATGTATATTATTTTAAATTATTGTATAAAGTATTTTAAGTAGTGAACTTTGCAAAGCAATAACGAACCGGCATAGACAGCTAGTACTCATATTTTAACTAGCTGTACCTACTCGGCATTGCCCAGGATGCAGTGAAGTCATTTTAGTTTTTCATTTTTATTTGTTATTTGTTTGCACATTTTTAAACTTAAGGTAGACAACTATTATTATATTCTTAAATTTAAAATGGAGGTACCCCCCCCCCTTGTTGATTTTTTATTTTTAGGTGATTATTTAAAAAATGTTTCATATTAGCAATTGTGTGGGCCAGATTGAGTAATATTTTAAATAAATTTTAGTAACATGGTACAACAATAACAAATGAAAATTGGCTAGTCAGAAGCAAAGCTTGATTTGTCAGCTTTAATGCTATTTGAGTCTGACTTTGAAAATCCGACAAGATAACTTTATATGTTAGATGAAAAGGAAAAAGTAGCCACCAAAGGAAAACCAACGACTACCTGATATAACCTTTGATGCTTTGATTAAGTACGTTTGCTACAAGTTCTCTAACAAGTGGATACATGCAACTTCAAAAAGGTACAAATAAGAGTTGCTTCGATTGATTTTTGTTCAAATGAAGCAGCACATTTATTTGCATTATTTAGACTACAGTTCTCATCTTGGATGTTATTAACACAATGCTTCGTCCGATGTAACCTCCGGCCTTCTTCAGATGCATCTTGTCAAACTCTGAAATCTTTAGAGAATTTTTTACAGAACCCTTTATTTAATCAAAGGGGGTAGTTTGCTTTCATTATGTCAGCCATGACAAGTAGAAGTCTTAATTTGGAATTGTATTCTTAGTATCGCCCGTACTGAGAATTGAACCTTCAACCTCCAGAAGACTGTCACTTAGAACTGATTATCACTTTTATGCGTTGCACGACGGGTCTTTGTGTACAGATTCTAGATTTCGACAACACGCACCTGAAGAAGGTTGTGGGTTACATCTAGTGAAACGTGAGAATAACATTCAAGATGAGAACAGTAGTCTGAATAATCAAAATAATACAAATTATCAATCTTCATGTCAAAAATTCCAAAATATAAAACATTTATTATTCGATTTTTTGTAAGTAAATATTTATTTTAGATATTTTTTTTTTACTGGAAAAAAATTATTCCAAGACTAAGACGATTTGAAAAGATGCGTTTTATTTATGTTTAGAAAAGTACAACATTTGAATGATGTCATATGGTGTTATATGTAATCTTTTCAATTTCTAAAATATCAGGGGTGATGAAAATACAGTTGGTCCAAATGGAGAGATATTCAGTTATGAGGATGTGAAAATAATGTTAAAAACGGAATTTTCTACATAAGGTTAAAATTAAGCAGAAAGTGAAAAATTACATGAAAAGTGAAGTTAGAGGTCAAAAGTACATGCCAGGATAATCCATCACAGACAAGAAGTCCGAAATGAGCCGGGGCAAAGAAGAGAGAAAGTTCTGCCTCCTTCGCCTGTGAGCCGACTGCAATTAAACTTTTTTTTTGTTTTTGCTTTTATTCAAAACTTTCTTCCTTCACCCTTCAAAGGGGAAGAAATGGTAAGTCCTGCTAGATAGGGGCTTTAACCTGCCCTCTGAACATAGGTAGAATCAACTCATTGCTAAAGAAAGATAGGTACCGATTGTTAATTTTAAGTATATATTTAATATGAAATATATTTGATATGAAATAGGCATCATCTCTTTCGCGTATAAACATGTTCCAGCTATGTATTTGAGAGAAATCGTTAACCTTGGCCTACATAGAAAAGAGAGAGAGAGAGACAAACATTATATATACATCGTGTATCTAACATTTGCAGCTTTTCAAGTTTAAGTTTTCTGCCAAGGTTTTCAAGGTGGAGATCAGAAAGAAAGAAAAAGCTCCGAGAACTTGCAGTGAACAAAAATCAAGTTATTTAATAAATTACCTTATAAAAATACTTCCGGCATCAAATGTACGGGACTTTTAACAATATTTACGAGAAAAGTGCTTTCGACGTAAATGTGTTGATATAAAGGCATTTTTCAAAACGACACATTTACAAATGTCCTTGCTCTGTTCTTCAATTTAGCAATTTAGTTGTCCAAGATAATATGCATTAAAAGTATGTCAGAATTATCAGTAACAAAGCCTTTCGTTGGCAGTGCTCTCCATTGCAAGAGTTTTACCAAAATGGTTAACCGTTTTTTTTTTCAACATTCAGATTGACGAGTTTGCCGGCTGTTTTCATATCAGTCGAGGATACATCCTTGGCGTTATTCTGGTAACCTAGGAACTGCTTCACTGGTGAGCAGATTCTTTTTTTGTCATGATGAGGTATGGTTTAATTTGGTCCTAGGAGGTTCACCCTCCCAGGTATTAACTCCTCCTTCAGGAGAGGGGAGGGTATTACTGATTGCCTGAAGTGCTCCTACTGGGCAATACCAACAGATCTATTCTTAGCTATTTTTGTAACTGACCAGAGGAGCTGGTTTTTTACGCCTTCCAGCCTTGTGCCACACTTTGCAGCAGTGAGAAGCAATGAAATCATACCAAAATAGTGAGCAAATGTCTTCTCGTAGAGTGAGTTTATCATCATGATACTCATATTCGGTTTAACGTCCATTTTACATGCTGGCATGTGTTGGACAGCTTAAAGAAATTAACTTCAAAACTAACCTGTTTCTGGCCAGGTCTTTATTTATCCATCTTTTTATCAAGTCTATTTTTATCACTTCCTCCTATGTTTTCCTTGGCCTTTCCCTGTGAACTGGACCTGCTACCTTAACTGTTCTACAAGTACTAACCCAAGAACCACTCATCCATTATTTCAACCTGACCATACCATTAAAAAAAAAAAGAAGCTAAAATATGTTTCTAATTTTAATATTCCAACTCAAGGCTTTGTCAAATGCTTGCCACATGCCAGGCAGAAATTGCTTCTTAAAATAGAGTCTCATAATAGAAGGTGGTAATAGTGAAGTCAATAACGATGCGGACTGACGACCTGGGTGTGCCAAGTTCGAATCCAGTCAGTTCCATAGAATCACTTTCACATATGGATGTTGGCAACTTTCATATAGGATACATCCCATAAGTATAAGATTCTAAAAAGAATCGGGGAAACCAATGACAACAGTAGAATGAAGTCGATCAAAAATGTGTTACAATACGGATTCATGCAGATTTACTTTTGGAATTTATATGGCAAAATCAATTTTAAATAATTCAGACAAAATAATTTGAGGAAGAGAAAAGTGATAGGTCAGGTTTAAGGTGATTTAAATTGGTAAGAGTAATCAAATTTAAAAACATAAAATGCATCAAATTAATAAAAGTTTACAAAATGTTAAATGTCATTTCATTATATCTAAAAATATTTAACATGGGCACAAATCTTTGCAAAACATTAAAAAAAAAAAATTATTAAAGGGTACCAAATTTATTTTGGGAGTTCAATTATCCACTTAATTATGATCGTTCAAAGTCTGTTGGAAATTAGAAAATTTGCCATTTTGTAAGCCAATTTTTCAATGCATAACTAAAAATGCAGGTTTGAAACAAGTGAAAAATCCTTACAAATGTAATGTCATCTTGTGATAAATGAAAATTAATCATAATAGAAGCAATGATTATTAGATCAAACCAGCCTAAACATTGGGTAAAATCCAGTTACATCTCAAAAAAAAAAAAATGTACAAAAACGACACAGGAACGCAACTTTTACTGTTCATATTATAAGATTCATTTCAACAGCTAACACATTGAATCTTCTCAATATGATTAAAAGCACAGTGGAGACCAAGCTAATTTTTTCTTTTAATAGTACATCTATAAAAAACCTCAGATGTGGACGATGTAAAAACAGACCAAAATACAATTTGATAATAGGGCAAAAAATTAATTCACTTAGGTTTTCTTTGTGAAAGACAACTTAAAACTATATTAAAAACAAACCATATTGATGAGTGACCCTCTTTTTTTTAAGAAAGGACTGTTTTATATGCATAGAGACACACAGTATTGTGTGCATTTAGTTTATAAACATCAACATTAAAAAATAATCGCCTGTCACTGAAAATACCAAGTTAATTTGAAGTAACCTGAAAAAAAACTAGTAATGACACAAGACAAAGAATTGTACATTTATAAAGAGAAAGATGAAATTTTGTTTACATTCAAATTTTATTAAAATAACCCAAAAACCAAATGAGTTATAGCAAGTTGAAATTGAAAGGAATTTCACAATAATTACCCATTTTCGCACTCTAAACTAAGCTGGTCTGTTATACCTATTAATATAAGAATGAAATCCAAAAAAATGTACAGATAAAAATAAATGGAAAATTAGACAAACCGCAAACGAAAGAGACAATCAAATCAAAAACACATCTGTAGACTATTTTATTTATAACAGAAACTTTCAAAGTTTCTGTTAATAAAGTAATTTTTTTATCATAGTTCACCTCAAACAAGGCAGGCCGCCACTGTAGACGTAAGGGGCTAATGAGAAAAAGGGTAAAGTTTTTTTGTTTTTTTTTTGGGGGGGGGTCAACCTAAATTGGGAGCTGTGCAGTGAGATGTCTGTTTACATTAGTTTTAAATCTCTGCATATCAGAAACGTCAGGAAAGCAGGGAGCAGGGAGGGAGTTCTAGAGTCCAGCAGCACGAGGAAAGAAGCTTTTGGAGTAGAAAGCTCTTGGGCATCTGGGGACCTCCAGCGTATGGATGGGATTTGGCAGATTGTCGGGTTGGTCTAGTGAATTTACGTCGTGGGGGTACCAGAGCAGCAAGTTCATCAGAGCAGAATCCATTGAAGTACTTGTAAAACAGGCACAAGGAAGTAACATTGCGGCGATGGGACAGGGATTGGAGCTTGGTGGATAGTGAAGGACCTATCAAGTTGGCAACTCTTTTTTGGACCTTATCTAAGAGGGAGAGACTAGCGGATGATGCACCAGCCCAGATATGGCAACAATACTCCATGCATGGGCGGATGGTGGCTTTGTAGAGATATAGGATAATGTCAGGTGTGAGAAGTTTACTGACACAGTAGAGGGAGCCCACCTTCTTTGCAGCAGCCCTGGCAATGTTTTCAATGTATTTATTCCAAGTAATAAAATATTATTAGTCTACTGATGTGTTTTGGATTTGAGTTTGTTTTATATTTTGCGATTTGTCTTATTTTCCATTTATTTTTTTCGATACAAAGCTTGAAATGTAACAAATAAAAGCTGGAAATCAGTCATGTGTTTTAATCCGAGAAAATTTGCACTTTTTCTATGACTCACAGAAAACCCAAAGCTGTGAAATCTAAGTCAAGAGCAAATAGATTGCCTTATGCTCTTTTTTTGTTTGAACCTTATTCATATATCACTTTTTAGCGATGAAACATGTAATGTGACACCAGAATAAACCGTGCTGTATTTAGATGCGGATGTTTGAAAATAATGTTAAGAACAGTATTTTCCATATAAAAATGAAAAATAAGCAGAGGATGGAAAATTCTATTTAAAAGTTTAGAATTAGAAGTACATGGCAAGATATGTCATGATAGGGAGAAGTGTGTGGTTGAAAAGCTAGAGTTCCTGTCTCTGAAATGATCGGAAGCGATTTTTCAGTCCTGTCATTCTACAGGGTTGGAATGAGAAAATGCAGTTCATCTTGATGTAATTGCTGCAAATTATTGTAAGTTGTAAATCAAATCTCAGAAAAATTAGTAGAGTTATCTGGGTTTTTTTAATGGCTTCTATTATTTCAGCCACCAAGAGAAGTAAAGATCAACATGTCTCCATCTGCTACTGTCACAACTGCTTAGGACATCACTATCCAATGAGCCAACTGCTACTGATTTTTTTTTTTTAGATTTTCTTTACTGGAAAAAGTATCATTCTGAGACTAAGTAAACTTGAAAAGATGTGTTTGACTCTTTGGAAAGTTTGTGTGGTGTCGAATACAGTGTTTCTGGCATAACTGAGGTGATGAAAATACACTTGGTGCAAATGTAGAAATATTCAGATACAGGTATGTGAAAATAATGTTAAAAACGGAATTTTCCACATCAGGTTAAAATTAAGCAGAGAGTGGAAAATTCCACTAGAAGTCAAGTTAGAGGTGAGGCGTACGTGTCAGCATATGATGTCATGAGAAGGAAGTTCGAAATGAGACGTAGCGAAGAAGAGAGAAAGACCTTTTTGGCCTGTGAGCTGCCTGTGTTTAGACGCTTTTTTTATACTCTGTCTTCATTCACAGTTCTGAGAAGCGAGCGACGGAAAGCTCACGTAACGTGTAAAAGAGTAAAACATCAAAACACATGACATCATTGAGTGGATTTGTATTGTCATTTTATTACATTATTGCAGCTACAAGAAGAGGAGGACATATACTTTGGCTGCTACATCATCATTACCACAGCTAAACGTCACTATTCAATGAGCCAATGACAACCACCGTCAATCAATTCCCTTTCTCCCTATGTGTACCTAGAACGAAGTAGAACTTCCATAAGTAAAGTTTCTTCCCTCGAACTGCCTGTGGAACACAACCACAGGGCTGACTATAACACTGTCATCTTCAAGTCCACTGTAAACAAATTCTTGTTGAGCCATCCTCTTAAATAATCAAATTCTGACCAATTACAATCCTTGTAAAAAAAAAAAACAAGACAATGAGAGAGACGAATAGCTGTTTCTGTCGACAAATCGAATGATGGACAATCAATTTATTGGGATCGAAGAAATCCCTCCAACACTATACCCCCTGCAGGGATGGTCCACCCATAAGCAACTCTTAAAAGGAGTGATGAATATCCATTTAGTTAAGATAAATAAAATAGAGTTAAAGTTTCCATCATCTTCACCCCATTCGGTTTAACGTCAGTTTTACATGCTGACATGCGTTGACTTCCAAACTAACCTATCTATCGTCAGATCTTTACTTATCCCTGAGGTCCATTTTTATCACTTCCTCCCATGTTTCTTTGGCTTTTCCCCCATGTGAAATGAATCTACTACCTCAACTGTTCTACATCTACTAACCCAAGAACTCTCATCCATTCTTTCAACGTAGCCATACCATCGCAGTCTACGTTTCTACACACACCCTCTTATACTGTCCAGATTTAATCTTCCTCTGAGATCATCAGGAATAAGCCTGTTTTTAACACTCACATTACACATCCATCATTTCTCTCCATGCAACGCACATCCTAAACTCTCACCGGCCAGGTTTCACTTCAATACATCAACACACTGCGTACACATGCCTGATAGACTCTTCCTTTGGCAGACAGTGATAACGCTTTGCTAGTTAGTAATTGCAGAAGTTTGTTCTTCAAAAAAAAATTTTCCAGCTACCGATCCTTAGGAAAGATTTAACAGAAAATATATTCAACCCTGGCACATGAGACAAGATCCCTACAACACTCATTCCATAAAGTTTGGGGTATATTACAGATGCTGTAATATTTTTAAATTCTTGCAGTAACTCTCAAATTCAAAAATATCCCTACAACCCTTTTCTAAAAGAAGAGACATTGCTAGTCTTTCTCTAATCCATCGTTATTTTTATGGAAGATGCTCGTCTTCTACCACAATTGAAAAGAACTTTCCTTTCTTCCATGTACCTAACATCAAATGGAATTTCCAGGAACAAAGGAGTTTTTTTTTTCTAAAAACTTTCCATCTGTGGAACACATTATCACGGAACTGCTTCCCTGCAGAGTACAACATGGTCGTCTTCAAATCCAATGTCAACAAATACTGTCATAAACAGTTTCTCTTTTTTAGACTCAAATGCTAAATATATAATACATATAAATTATTACTATTACCATTAGAATATTTCTTAGGTCGGAGTCAGACCTTTTGAAATGTTAGGAATCAGAGTCAAGCCTTTTTTGCTGCAGACTCCACAGCCATGCTAAAGAGATACACTGCTCGATTCCTGGAAAACAAAAACTGCGCTTTGAATGAGACTTTCTCACTGGAGATTTGATGTCAATTTGAAAATATGAAAACAAGTTATTTACATTATTCACATGAATTACTATATCCATATTGTTGTATTGTCAAAATTCTGTGAGCCAAGAGTGAAGATGTCTCTTTGATCCTTTTCTTAGGAGGATTGTATATTCATTAAGATACTGACTATTTTACCATTAAACTATATTTATAACTCATGCCAGAATCTAAAACAGACATGATGGTGGTAACAACGACGATCATCAATCTTAACTAATGGATATACATTTTTCTAAATAGCAGTAACTTCTGGCTGGACCATACCTTCACATTAAATATTAGTTAGTATGTTTGCTAGTATAAATATTAACTAAAATATATTTGCTCAGATAGATCTGGTGTTACGTTGTAAACAGGAAATATTTCCAACATGGGGTGACTAAGGGTTCAAACTAGTGTTGGGACAATTAATCGAAATCAGAAAAATTAGAACTTTTCAAGGTATCAGAAAAATATGTGCCTAGGTTCCAATTCTAAAAACAATTTTTTTTGGGGGGGGGGGGGGGGGGTAAAACTTTATTTTTTATTGCTAGTACTAATGATAAATATTTATTGATTTTGAACTAACAGTAAAAGTAAAATTTAAAGATCATAAGAAATTTAGGTAAAAATGGCACTGAGAAAAAAAAAAAAAAAAAAAAAAAAAAAAAAAAAAAAAAATGGCCCGGTAAAAATGGCACAAGTGAAAAATATATAGATGAAAATCTTGGATACAATACATAATACGTCCCATCACTAGTTCAAACATTTGACCCTTTTTGTATAAACTAGAAATCATAAGAAATAAAATATTTAGTCCAATATGACGTCAGACATGCAACAGAGTCAGTAGTGGGTGCTTTTCCCAAGAGTTTGGATGGAGCAACTGAACTGAGAAGATAGATTTTAGATGGTTTAACAAAATGATAATAATCAAAATATTAAATAATTAGCTTTTGTGGAAGCCTCAATTTAGACAAGATATTAATTATGCTGCTAATCTAATGAAAATATAATTAAGCAATGAGCTTAAAAGTAAAGTAATTGACTCTCTATTCCCCCCCCCCTTTGATCTTTCGGTCTACTGAACGATCACTATCAAATAAATCATTCATTTTCTAAGATCGTATTGTTGAATTAATTGAATAGTTATGTTAAGCATGTCAGGTGGCTTTTGACTGCAGCTAATAGAGTTGACCTCAGTTCTCACAGGTAACAACACATGCACATGAGAACTCAGCAATCAGCAATAGGGTTATCTCAATGACCACCTCAGGCTATGCAAAAAAAGGGAGGGATATGGGTCTTAGATCCCATTTGATCAAGAATCTTACATGGTGTCTACCTTCACTGAAATTTGAGCAACAACTGATTTTAATTTCAAATCTTTCCTATGTTGCATGATTAAGCAAACCAATCGACTAACTACTTCTCATATGGGAGGCCTAAGCTGACCCAGAGGTCATCCTCTGTCAAGCCATTGTATCTGGGAATCATGTCTATATTTCACCCAGAGAGCACACCACTACCAAAGAACATGCAACAATAGCAGACTGTTATTTTCATCATATGAGTAGGCCAAGACAATGTCATGAAAAATTACGCTAACATATATATTGATATATCTACCTTATATATTGATATATCTACCTTATTTTCGACCTGTTTCTGCTTGCTCTCTTACATTTTTTTTTAGTCGAGTCATGTAACAGCATGAATAACATTCAATAAATATGTTTACACTATTTTAAAACTCTTTTTCAAAAACACATTATCAATATCAAATGAACTTTGCCAAGGTAAAAGTAGAGAAAAGGAAATAGAGCGAAATAAAGATTAAGAGAGAGAGAACAGGTGAGAAAGAAAGGAATACAAAAGAAAGAAAGAGAGTAACAGAAAGAGGCTTGGTGAGTCGGTTTGTTTGTACTCCTTCAGTTTGAAATAACATAGGTTATTTCCCCCTTGTGACACGAACGAAATATACATATAACTAGCAGTGCTACACAGCATTACTCGAGGTCCTAATTTACGTAAATTAAGCAGATTACAGAAAAAGAATAGAAGTAAAATTAAACAATCCTCTTGATATTGTAATTTGAAATGTCTAAATTCATTTAGGGATCAAATCAGAGTAAAATTAGTTTACCCTGAGTAAGGTTTGAACTCTAACTGTCTCTAAGTATGGCATGCTAACTGATTGACCCACAAGGTAAGTACGAAATGGTTATGCTATTAAATACATAAATATTTTTTCTCTTTCTCTCTGAATGTCAGTGAGCCGAAGGTAATGAAAGTAAAAAAGACAAATGAAGACTTAGTCTCCCCCCCATTTCACTGGTTGCTGGATAACAGGCCAGTACATTTGCTAGTATAGATTTTAGCATGTGTTAAACAAAGGAAGTTAAGAGTATATTGACCTGTCGTCAGTGAGAGATTTGACAGGCAGGATCAGAAAAGTCCAAGACTGTGAACAGGGACCCAGGGGTGTGATGTCATATGAGACGAAAGCAAAAAAGAATGGTTAGATTTTGAAAGACCGAGTTTTGGACGTTGACGCAAATGGTCACTGAAAAGATGCCCTAAAGTGATATAACTATTGACGGCCGCACTCGGCCATGGCACTATCTGTTCGTCTATCTCTAATAGTTTATTTAGGTTAATATTTCTGTCTTTCCTACATAATTAAGTGTAAATGGTGATTATTTAACATTTTTCTCTCAAACTTCCATTTGCAAACTGTCTTTTAATTCTTCTTACTATACTATAACTCAACAAAGTTATATGACGGGACCTAACAAGAAACGACACGGAAAACGAAGGAACACGATGGCGAGAAGCTGACAGCAAGAAAATTGAAGAGACAAAGAATCAACACGATCCGGTCTTGTCCTGATGTAGAAATGAATGACGACATTGGATTTAAGGAAGAAATAAACGAAATACAACATGGTGAATATCAAAAGATTTCTGTTATTAAATTAACACTGGATGATTTGAGTGGTAGTGTCATGACTTCTGACTGTGAGGTTAAAAACTCGTTCGCCTTCCTTTATGACTAGCAGGGCTACTCTGTGTTGCCCGGGACAAAAGTGTAACACATTTCTATAAAAACTTCTATCTCTCTCTCCCGTTTTCCCCCTCTCTCTTCTCTGCCCATTCCTCACTCTGGACATATACCTTTTATAGATTACTCAAGTCAGCGTAAGAGAAATAACTCCTTAAAAAAATAATCAGAGTTACTTCTTTTTAGTTAGTGCATGAAAATGTCTGGAAACCCGACATCCCACTGACGAAATCAGTGGCAGTTGAGGGTCAAAGAATGGATATTTTTTTCTAAATTTTGATGGTTTTTGGTTTGTATGTTTTAAGTTTTGGGAGGAACGGACGGACGGACACACACGTTTGCCCTTTATATAATAGAAGATTCATAAAAAATAAAATATTGATCATTATTAAATATTAAAATAGATGAAGTCAATTGAAAATAAAATTTTTGTTTGTTACAACATTGACCAATATTTACTGTAAATCACAAATAAAACAGATTTTTTATGTAGCTTGTAGTAAAAAAAGCCATTGATCACAAAAGTAGGGGGGGGGGGCGATCATCCAAAGATAGCCGTTTCATTGTGAAACGACTCATCAGTGTAACTAGACATCACGAGTGCATTAACCCTGAGATTCAAAACCCAAACGCCAGGTCACTTCCAATCATCAGAGCTAATGAACCCACTACTGAAAGTGGAAGAAATTATATATATATATATATATATATATATATAGTACTTGTATTGTTGTTTCGTAGATGTTAAATTCAATGAAACTCGAGTGCTTATGAGATAGTGCTCAATAACAGATAGTATGAATTCCTTTATTTGTACAAACATTGTTGGCTACATATGTGCATACATGTTTCAGCTACGATTTAATTCAAAATCTAGCTCATCGGATCATTTTACAAACTGACTTTAGGTGAATAGAGAAAATTAACATTCTTGCAAATCGTTTTGGAGGAGAGGGGGATAATGTAAGAGGCTAGGTATGTATCCGTTTGGCCGGAGTAACTCATTCATATCAACAACATACATACACATTCAGACACTCCCTTTTTTTTTCTCTCTCACCCATGCCTTCCTATTCGTTTCTATCTATTTATTTTATCTTTCTAGTTATTTTTCATCAGTTATAATTTCAAGTGATTCATCTCCTCAAACCACCCGTCTTTATTAGCCTATAGATATACGTCAAACTATGTAAAATAAAAATATACACACACTAGACTATATCAATATATACACACACATGCTTACAAATATACCCACATATACAACTACACATACATACATACATACATACATTATCAGTATTCACCCTGAATAAAAGTTTGTTGGAAATTAGGAAATTTGCTGTTTTGTGTACTTTAACAGTTCACCTCAAACAAGGCAGGCTGCCACTGTAGACGTAAGGGCTACTGAGAAAAAGGGTAAGAGTTTTTTTTGGGGGGGGGGGAGGGGGTCAACCATAAATTGGGAGCTGCGTACTATAGGTACAGAAGAAAAATGTCAGTGTATAACTAAAAACGCAGGATTTAAATAAGTAAAACATCCTTATAAATGTAATGTCATCTTGTGGTAAATGATAATTAATCATAATGGGAACAATTAGAGCAAGCCAACCTAAACATTGAGCAAAAATGACACAAACTAAACTTTGTTCATAAGATTCACATCAACAGCAAACACATTGAATCTTTTTAATATGATTCATAGCACAGTAGGGATCAAGTTAGATTTTTCTTTTAATAGTAAATTGGTTAAAATTACTCAGATTTAGATCATGTAAAAACAGATAGAAATACTATTTTATAATAGGGTAAAAAATTTAATTCACTAAAATTTTAAACTGGGATTTTTTTGGTGAAAAAACAACTTAAAATTCTATATTAAGCCCATCATATACAAGTGGTCGGTTTTATTTAAGACTAGCTGGCTTCACCGGCTCGCTACCGCTTCAAAGTTTGCAACGTAAAATACTTGAAACAAAAAATTTAAATAATAAACATTTCATTCATAACTTTGTTGTAAACATGAAACAGAAGTGTTGAATTTATTTATATAGATAAACATTAACATTTTGATAATTTCAATACAAATTTTTTTATCTTTTAAAAATGACCATAAATAAAGGAAACAAAAGAAAAAATTAACTTGCTTCAGCAATGGTGTGTGTGGAGGGTGGGGGTGTGACAAAGTATCTAGGGCCCATGGGGATCGAGTACCCTAATTACGTGCTAGTATGCATCTTAGTGATGATGCTAGGCCCTGCGTAGAGACGAAGTGGAGATATAAAACTAGTATATATTCGATGTGAAATCAGCTATTCAAACAGCGGTTTAAGGCGCCGGGTTGTCTAAGAAAAGCCATGTATATTGTCAAACCTGATCACCGTTACAACAGATGGATACGGAACAGATGTTGGCCGACAAATTGGGCAAAATCTCTAATCAGCGAAATGCTAATAAAAAGTCAACAAAAGACATATGATCGGTGAGTGAGTAATACACATTGAGTCAAGCAAGGTGGGAGGTCTACGCTGACTGGGCAGATAATCATCTAGGCTTGTCGGCATTAATTAAGGCAGACGACCACTGGCCACACAGCGAGGAAAAAAGGGTAATTGTTTTATGATAACGCTAAAACCAGAGAGAGAATCCCAACTATTTATGTCGTTGGGGGGAGGACACGCCCGCCCCAACCCCTGAGAGAGGAAGAGACGCAGAGAGAAAGATGGTAGAAGAGGAGTGTGTAGCGATGGACATTTTCAATAAGAGTCTATGCGTCTTAACGCACGAGAGTGAGAATCAGTTGGGACGGTGAGAGGGCCAGTTGAGAATCGGCACACGCTCGGCGCGCCGCTTCAACAATGAATAGTGAACCGGACAAACTCATCATCGTTTTCCTTAAGATAGTTAACTTGTGACTAAATAACCATTGTAAACGAATTCACACACACACACACACACACACACACAGAACTGGAGAATAATTTGGGGACAACGCACCTTATCCTTTTGCTAAAGACATTTATCATACGGTAGACATTAATCCAATGTAAAATCAATTCTTTTCTTTTATTGTTATTAATAATTACTATTCCATACAAAAAAACCCCGACCGAATTGTTGAATATTATTCTTTTCCCTTTGTTCTGCTTTGAATAATATTTCGTCCTTACAGAACCAGCCGATTGCTGTGCACCCAGAAATCGCTTGCTGATATAAACAGTTTCAACGTGGGAGTTGGACGAGACAACGAAGTCATCATCATCATTATCATCATAGTCGTCATCCCGGCCTAGAGGAATTTCGATCGACATATTTTTTTTTATTGCCACTACGACGATCGGCTGAAGAGTGTTCACGGTCTGGCAAGATCTGTGGGCAGAGAGACAGAGACGTGTGTGGGGTACTTGTTATAGGGGGATTTGTTTATAACTTAGAAATAGATCACAACTTGTTGAAAATAACGCCAGTCTCTATAAACTAAAAGGGATGAAAGGAACGGTTAAACACAAATACTAAACTTTTGTCCGCAAAATAAAACGATGTGATTAAACAGAACTATTTGTTATATTACAATCAAAACAATCATTGAATTAAAAAACAATAAGAAATAATAATTAATCAAATGTCTTTTTGCAAAACTAATATGCAGATTAGTTAATCTTTCGACTGACATTGCATACACATAAGCAGTATACGAAAAAGATGGTACGTTTGTGATGTAAAGTTGAATTAACTTGAAATCAGGCATTTTAACTTTACCGTTCGTGTGAAAAATGGGCCCAATTTTTGCATTTACTCATTTAGATGGGACTGTTTTGATATGCATAGAGACACACAATATCGTGTGCATTAAGTTGACACATAGGTTCCGGTTAGATCACCGAAGTTAAGAGATGCGGAGTCTGGCCAGTACTAAAATGGATGACCATTTGGGAATATTGGGTGCTGTGTGTGCTCTCCACTTATCTCGTTATTG
Organism: Sepiola atlantica; assembly: GCA_963556195.1. Lineage (NCBI taxonomy): Eukaryota > Metazoa > Mollusca > Cephalopoda > Sepiida > Sepiolidae > Sepiola > Sepiola atlantica. The sequence goes on along the minus strand of OY744515.1, from coordinate 206,652,569 downwards.
TTTTCAGTCGTCTTGGATTTCTTCTTGCCACTGGAATCAAGCAGTGTCAACTCAGAAGAGATGTGGTTGCAGATTGTGCAACACTTGCTTCACAATTACACCAGCAGTCACACTTAGAAAGGGTATCCATTGTCTCTCAAACTGAACGAAGGGCATGCCATGCATGAGTTGAAAACAGCACTATTAAAAAAATAAATTGCCCGTCACTGAAAATAATAATCTAACTTGAAGTAACATGAAATAAAAAAACACTTAAGTAAATTTCAACATTTTTGTACACTAAACTGGCTAGTTTATAATACATATTAAAACATCCGCAGAACCTGCCATTGATTTTGCTCAGAGATCAACCATTGACAACTGATTCAGACAGACAGACATCTTTGCTTTATATATATGTATACTAGCTATACCTACCGACATAGGCCAAGATTAATTAATGCTATTAGTCTTTAAAAAATTTAATCTTAAGCTAATATCTAAGTCACGAAGAGATAGAAAAAAGAAAGCTCCAAATATAAGAAAGATAACTGATATTTTTTTATCTTTTAAGCTAAAATAGGAATTATCCCCTTTACATTTTGAGACTTTTAGGTTATTGTTTAAAATAGTCTCCATTGTAATAATATTCCTTGCCAGAATAATTATTTTGAGGAAGAAACTGGAGCAAATTAAGTGTTTTAATGTAAACATTTTGCAAGGATAAAAAAGAAATTGCTAATCAGAATCAAATATTGATTTGTCAGATGCATTGCTATTTAGGCCCAACATTAAAAATCCCACAAGATAACTGTATATATTAGAATAGAAGATAGATGACAAAAACTGAAAAAAAGAGCTACAGAACTACTGTTCTGAGCTAAGAAAAATTTAAATTTTATTGAATAAGGTCTTAAAATGTGCTCACATTTTGTGAATCTAATAAATTATGGTTTAAACCTTGGTAAAATCAGAGGTTAACAGAAATTTAAGTGCGTGTGAAGTGGGAGTGCCATGCTTCATCGTGGACATTTTTAAAGAAAAAATAAAATATAGATCGACACCTTAGGGCACTATGTAAGTAGGGGATCATTCGGCAAATCTGACTTTTAACGATCCCATTAAAAGTATATTTTATTCTTGTTTAAATTAATGTCAACTTCACATCTAAGGTTAGGGTTAAAATCAAGGCGGTAAATTGTATAACAGATTTATTGTTATTGTTATTTACCTGGATGAATTTCTTTTGCGCCAGCTAAATGGAATAATCGATACAGAAGCATTTCATTCAATATCTTACACATTTTTGAGTGGTACATTGTAACACATTGACTTTCAATGTTATAATAAATTAATAGAACACCCGTCCCAGGACAGGTATAATAAGCAATAAATATAGCATTAGTTTTAAATTTTTATGTTTTTTTTTTCTTTCTTTGGGGATATGGTACAATTTCGGTGCCCCCCCCCCCCCCAAACAGTAAAGTTTACAAAAAAAATATAATGTGCCTATGTTACTCACTCTGTTGCCTAGAATACATATTTCATAATGATAAATTTAATATTTTAGGATTTTACCAGATACATATTACTGACATGCACACACTGATCCTTTTAAAATGTATTACTTAATATAACTCAAAATTTGATGTAGAGCAATTCTTTTCTCTATTAAATTCCTTGTATCTAACTAGTTAAGGAGGTACCCCATAAATGGTAAAGTTTAGAAAAAACATGTGCTCATGTTACTCACCGGGTTGCCAAGAATATATATTCCAAAATTGATAATGATCTGTTCAGTAGTTTAAGAGATTATCCTGTACATACCTAACGTATATTTATAATAAAAGAAAGAGAGATTTTGATCAGGAACTTTAATAAACTTCAAAATAAATGTTAAGGAACCATTAAAAGTAAATTTTGCTGGATCATTTATAATAATAAATTTAGAATTTTATTAATGCTGTTCATGCCAGTTTAGTATACGTCCTCGACAATCAGTCTGACAGTGGTTTTGTTGCCGTTTGGCTTAGGTATGGTTCTATTCAGTCCTAGGATGCCAACCCTCCCAGGCTTTAGCTTCTCTTTGAAAAGAGGTTAATTAATGTCTAATTGCCTAGGGTGCCCTTACAAGGTAATTCCGACAGGGCTGCTCAGGCATTTCATGCAGGCCAGGGTGCACTTCTAGTGTGCTGGCTTTTCCAACCCCCACCTGACCTTGTATTTAACTCCCTAACGAACAGGTAAATAGACATTCATACCAAATTTCAAGTTCATGTGTCTAAACCTAAGACTAATTAGCAGAAAGACAGGCACAATTTTTCTCATTTAGACACTCCACACAGGGTATTAAAAAAAATTTTTTTTTAAAAGTGACATCATTTTTGAGATGTGAATACCCGAGTAAATCCATGTTGTAAGCAAAATTAATTGAATGGAGCTTCCTGTTGAACAATACAAGATTTATTCATAAAAATTTTTTAACAAGAAATTCACAAGGATGTAGATTGTATAACAAAGCTTGACAAATAACTTGACACCTTCAAATATTTTAATTCTATGCATCTGTGAAAACACTATTTTTTTTACTAAGGCCAGATGTCACTCGAGGATAAGGGTTAAATGAGATACACTGATTGTCAGGACCGATTAGGGGAGAAATTATAGGGGGCATCCTAAGGGGAAAGTTATGCAGCAGAGTAGAAAGTTTTCCCGCATCTAGGGACCCCTACAGTAAAGGAGTGAGATTTTTATGTTAGTCGAGTTGTTCGGTGGGTATTTATATTGACAAGGTACAAGTGCAGTAAGTTCGAAGAATTGAAAGACTTGTAAAATAAGCACAGGGATGCAACATTGCAGTGATGGGACAGGGGATGAATCTTGGTAGACAGTGCTGATCTATTAGGTTAGAGACTCCTTTTTGTACCCTATCCAAGGGCAAGAGGGAGAGACTTATGGTTGGTTCACCAGCTCAGATGTGGCAACAATACCCCGTTAAAACGAATATGATGAATAAATGTCGATCAACATGGCTTATTATTTATTTCACGAACAAACATTCAAATTGAACACACAAATAAAATCAGAAATAGTAATTTTAAAGTTTCGAACTCGTTCCATTTTTAAGAGTTTTCAAATAATGAGAGAAAGAAAAAAAAGTACTACAACCATGAAAGGAGAATTAGATTTTAGTTTTATGATCGTATTAAACAGAAGAGGAGGATAAATCTACAACCCCATAATTCGGTACGTTCTCCTCCCATTAGTTGAATTTGCTGGACATAGACATGCCAGCACTTTCTAACTTCATCATCATATTCAGTTTAAGATCCATATGTTGGATGGCTTTAAGAAATTGACTTCCAAACTAACCTATCTCTGATCACATCTTCATTTATTCCTCAAGTCCATTTTTATCCATTCCTCCCATGTTTACCTTGGCTTTCTTCTTTGAACTGAACTTGCTACCTCAACTGTTCTACATTTACTAACCCAAAAACTCTCATCCATTCTTTCAACCTGGGCATACCATCGAAGTCTACTCATCTGCACACATCTCCCTATACTGTTCAGATTTAATCTCCCTCTGAGATCATCAGAACTAAGCCCATCTTTAAGACTCACATTCGAGCTAAGTGTAGTATCTGAGGAGAAATCCTTCTCAACCGGAGCAACTTTTATTTTTGTCCCAAAACAGAGTGCCACCTTTGCTTTTTGGTACACCTCCCCCACACACATTAAAAATTAACCTTGTGTCACATCCAGCCCCTGTAGGGTGTATATAAATAGAAACCTGATTCTACCAGTGGCTTAAAATATGAATGGTTATTCAGACACAATAATCAAGATTTTTAATATGTGAACTCTTCATGTCAACAACTTGGGTGTTTTATTGTTTAAGGATCAAAATGAATCATACAGCATTTAAACACGTTATGTCCAACCATACAATCACATCCTAATGATGCAATATATTTTTAATTTTCAAAGTAAAATTTAAAGCAAATCGTAGCTCATCATTTTGATTACAAATGGTTTTTCTTCAAAAATATAAAAAAGTATTATCTCTATATTTATAAATTTGTTTTGCTACTTTCACGAACATGAGTCAATCAAAAATGGCGATCGATTTCTTTTTAAAAGATACTTGAAAAAAAGAAGCTTACCATAATCCGACTGGCAACCATCCCCAGACTTAAGCTTATGGTACAACTGACCCTAAGTCCGGGGGTGGTTGTCAGTCGGATATGAGTAAGCTTCTTTTTTGTACCAGCTCAAAAAAAAAAAAAAATCGACCACTATCTTTGACCGATTCTTGTTTGGCTAAGTGAAAGTAATAAAACAAATTTTGAAATAGCAAAACTTAGTTTCCGAACTTTAAAACTATACAGATCGGTATAAAATTACATTTTTAATGCGCTTAGTAAAAGTTATTTGCTGTCTATCTTGTTTGTTTTCGATTTCTCGGTTGTTAACTATACTGCATGATTGCCAGTACACGTGAAACGTCGAAATGAACTCTATGCGAAAAATATAGTCGCCATCTTTATAAACACATCTAAGGGTGCATAATTTTATAGTTAAAAAGACAGGGAACCATTTTTTAGGGTAAATAGAAAAATATATATTTTACCATCTTTTTGGTTGAAAAGTTTTCAACAAAAAATTATTTACGCCTATAAAAAAAAAATAACTTAGATTATTTTTGGGTATAAATTATACCCTTTGCACCCACGTTGTCAATAAAAAAAATAAAAATGAGATTATTTCTTTTTCGCATAATTACAAGCACATACCGGCGATTGTGCAGTATAGTTAACAAGAAAAACAGGGGCGAAAAAAATTACAACAAATAACTTTTACCAAACGCAAGAAAATTTAATTTTCTATCGACCTACGTAGTTTTTCACTTTTAGAAAAAAAATTTAAGTGTTAGTTTTTTTCAGATTTTGTATAGTTTCCTAGAAGGCTGGTTCTGGAGGTTCGCTGTCGTATGTTTAACAACTGAAAAATCGAAAATTAAACAGAAATACAACTAATAACTGTCACGAATCGGTCAAATATTTAATTTTCGCTTGATCTGTATATTGTTTTACTTATTGAAATTGTTTTTAAGTTCTTTATTTCAAAATACTTTGCACTCTACTGAACCAAGTTCCGGCAAAATTTGAACAAAACTTGTTTTTTGTTTGTAAGTTGTAACTTAAATTATTTATCTTGAAATGTATGGTTTGGCTAAGTAAAAGTGACGCTAACAAATGCATAGATAATAAATCTTACAATCAGTAAACACACCTGAAAATTATATAGATAAGTAGAAAATAAATGTTCTTGCGTTTGGTAACAGTTGTTTTGTTTTCACCCGTTTTTTCTTAACTGTACTACACAATCGCCCGAATACCTTAAAAATAATTGGAAAACAACTTTTTTAATAAATAAAATATTTTAGAGTGAGAGTTCACTTTATTACCATATAAATTGAAGGTAAAATGATTAAGATGTTCTTGACAAACAAGCAAGCTTTCAAGCGAAAGCCAGCGAGCTGCCTCACCTTTGAGCTGGGATTGAAGTGTAAATTGTTTTGTCTTCAATCAGACTAGAAGAAATCCTTCTCGACTACGGCGATTTTTATTTTTGTCTCATCCAGACTGTCCCTTCATGGAGAGCTGGATATCCCCATATTAAAAACAGACCTTACGTCACATCAGACCCTCGTGGCGTAGGACAGAACGAGTAACCATTTTAACAGCGATTTTGTAAATAAAAGAAATGGTTACAAGTTTTGTTTTACGCTATGTGTTCATTGGCAAGAACTGGGTGAATATTAAAATTTATATAATAAAATGACTCCAAAGTCTAAATATTTTATTTTCATTTTTTTTTTCGATATATTTCCAGGATGTTGCCTTGTAATCGCACACAAAACAAATAATCTCATAAGTTTCCATTGTGTGTCAGGGAGAGGGGGTAAAAATTTACCAGTTTTTATTTTATTTATTTACTATTTTTACCAAAGTTGTGTGGTAAGCATTAAGATTGACGGCTTGAGCAGTTTCTTCAAAAAGTTTAATAAAATTAGTGTATACGCGATAATATACAATTGAGCTTGCAATTTGAAACATTTTCGAATATTATATCCGATAGTATATACTTAAATATATTTTTTTTTATAAGAACTCACAAAAAAAAATATTATGACATTAAGAACGTTTTGGAGTTAGAAATCAATTTAGTATTGCGTAGTAATAGGGGGAGAAAGGCATTTTAATACTTTTTTCGTCTTGAGCGATACAAAAAAACAACATGGCGCTATGAAGTAAGTGCACTACTTTCAGTTCCTTTTTGTTAAAATTCTAGCATATTTACACATTTATAACATGTTTTTCTTCAGATTACATGGATAATACTAAATAGATTTTAACTCGAAATGGTTTTTTCATTTAATTTTTATTTTAATGTTATCGCCTATACACAATTGTTTATCGCATTCAATTTAGGCAGTTCTTAAATTATTTATTTGGTTAATTTGTAAATTAAGACTCACCCACCACAAAAAAATGAGACTACTTTTTGTAGGCGATTACGTGTGAAACACCCTAAAAACTTTGCGGAAAACAACAAAAGAAAAAACAATTATTTTAGAATTCCGAGTGGGGGTTCAGTTTCATATATAAGATGACGTAAAATGATCCATTCCCAAGCCACTCCAACCTTTTAGGAGAGTTAAGTAAAAAGTTTTACCACTAATCCCAGATTCGGGTGGCATGATCGTAAAACCACACGTAATCGCCTAAAAAAGTAAGTAGCCCCCACCCAGACACAAATTTATCTCCCATAGCAAACAAAAACATTTTTTGTTAAATGCCCTAAACCGCTAGACTGACCCAGAAATGGTAGTATAATTTTACGTTAAATTTATATGCGAAACTGCACCCACTTTCAAATGTGTTTGTTTGTTTGTTTTTTGTTTTGTTCTCTCTTTTCGCCAAATTTTTTAGGGTGTTCACACGTAATCGCCTAAAATAAGTAAAATCTTTTTTTTAGCTAAGGGTGTTAATCTACAATAATACTTATTTTTCTTTAAAACGAAGTTGTTTTTGTTACTTGAATTATTTATTTTGAAAAATACAAAGTGGATTATTAAATTAAATAGATTGTCAAAAGCCAAAGTTTGAAAGATTTTTGTTTTGTATGTTGTTGTTAGAGACAAAAGAATAAAAACTTTTAAACGGAACAAGTTGTTGGTTTTGTACGTTTTTAGCGTCCCAAATTATCCTTTTCATTCGATACGATTTTAAATAACGTAACAAATATTCATAAACACTGAATTTAATATTGATTCTTTTTGTTGTTGGTTTTTGTTTTGCTTTTGCATATATTTCTGGTGCTTATACAGATCAGCCCCCATGGCGGCCAATATTGGCTCGGTAAAATCCAGTAATGAGTTACAACAGCCGAAACGCGACTACACTAAAATTAAACGTAGGGTGTTGAAACGGAAATCAGAAAAACATTATTTTTCTGCTATACATTGTAGTATTGCATTTTATTTTGGGAGGGGTAAATTGTTGCTTTTTTTTTTTTTTTTAAATTTATTTTACCGCTTTTTATTCTTTTGTAATTATTGTTTTCATTTCACGCGAACAGTTTATTTGCTTTATTTATTCATTTTATTATTATTTTAGACGTGGTTTGTTGTAGGCTCCGTGGCTGGGTTTACGAGATTCAAGGAATGAATGGTTCACCTTCCAACAGTTAGAAACCACTTGGGGGGGGGGGGGGATATAATGTGGATATTTCGGATTCAACAATTTACAACAACAAAAAATAAAATGTCTGCGTGAAAGAAAGTACAATACAAAAATGAATAAATATATCAGGTGGGTTTCCATTTTCTTTTCAGGAACTCGGGTTTCATTTTGTGTGTTCGCCTATCGGCTGCTGTAACCGGATTTTACGAAACCACTACTGCCAACCATGGGGGCTGATCTATATAAGCACCCTATTTTTATTTTTTTAAACTAACTTTTAAATGTGAATGTATCGTCCTCCACAGTATCTGTAATTTTAAATATTATCAAGAAAGAACAATTAAATAACCCTCTTAAATTACTAATTTAAGAGTTAGGGTTATTTAATTGTTCTTTCTTGATAATATTAAAGTAAGCAAAACAAAATACTAAGTTCTCTCTAAAAATAATTGAATAAAAAATAGTTATTAAATCTTTATGAATATGTTTAATGTGTTATATCTTAAATTTTAATGTAATTAAAAAGATTTTAAAATCGTATGATGTTTTTTGAAAGGAGAATTTGGGACGATGAAAACCTACACAACCAACAACTTGTTGATAAAAAAATTCCATCAGTTATCTTTTCTTTCCTTATTGATCAATTTACGATTTTTACTTGAAAAAATCTTTTTTAAATAACATATTTTAAAATACAAACTTAATTTATTTATAAAATATAAATAAGAAATATAAATTTTTTTTAATTCAGAATTTTTTCCAGATTCTTAAAAATATAATTTTTTTTTTTTTTTTGCTAAGTGAACTTTTTCAATATTTTTTAAAAGACGAGTGTTATAATTTTTTTTTAACTCCGTTTGGTTTATATATGTGTGTGTGTGAATTAAAAAAATCGTAAGTAGTAAGTAAATTATTAACTAAAAAAGTATTTTATCCGCTATATGACCAGTTCCTACAAAAAAGTTATTTTAACTTTGAAAAAAACAAAAAAACATTTACAACTTTTACGATCAGACAAATATTTTTAAAAATAAAAATAAACGATAAATAAACTCAAATTAACAAGAATTTAAGTGTAAATATGAAATGTTAATTAGAGTAAAAAGTTTTAAATCAAAACAAATTTACCGGTAAAAAAAGTTATGCTCCGTATCCGTAAATGTATATTAAAGTTCCGTTTCAATAGCATACAATAAAAAAATACATAACTATGGAATGTCAAACAGGTAATAATTTTACTGTTTTGTTTATTTTTGTTGTTTTGTATTTTTAATTGTTTTAAGCGGCCTTTTTATATTTGTTTCATTTTTCATATTATTTTCTTTTTTTCTATTTTTGGTCATAATTAGAGCAAAGAAAATAAACGTTGTAACGTCGACAAAATTATATTTTTTTAAATTTAAAAGAAACAAAAAAAAACGATTATAATAATTAAAATTTAAGTTTTTAATTTAAACGTTAAAACATATAAAAACATATATAAATAATTCTATATTCATCAATATTTAATGCATAAAACACGAATTATATGATTATTATAAGACTAGCATAAATAAATGTGAGTTATTTACAACAAAAAAAAACACAAAAGAAAACAACACAATTATTACGTCCGTCCAGGCTACCATAGTTAGTTGCTTTCTTAGCGTTATTACCATTGTTAATTCGGATGCTAAGAAAACTATATTCTTTTCTCTAAGACTTAATGAAATGGTAAACAAGACATATTCTAACATTAAAAAACGACTTACCCGAGATAAAATATATTTAATTAGGTTCGAATCAGAAGCATTCCATACATGAGATCGGCTTTAGTATGTCCTTCTTGGCACTTCCTTGTTGTGAGCTGCTGCTGCTTTTGGTCAGCCAATGTCCATCTTCATCTTCCTGGGGTCAACACTAACAGGTCAGCCAACGGCGAGAGGCGCAATTACTATTTAACCGACAGCTCCGCCTATACACACGTCACTTTATACAAGACTTCTTAATTATTTACTAAACCCAAAATATTAAGAATCTATAAGGGGGCGGGTGGGTGGTTCGTATCCCATGCCAAAAATATATCCCCGTGTATATTGTGCGCTACGTAGATTTTTTTTTATGTACATAATAAGAAAATCTGGTTGTCATTAACATTATTAAAATTATTACATCAGGATATAATTTCGTATTAAAGAGATATAAATAAATAAAATTTCCAGCCTTGTGTTTATGAATTCTGTTGTTGTTTTTATGACTAAGAAAGTACTATGAGAATGTTTTGCCGGTTGGGTTGTGAAATTTTGGACTGATATTCGCACGGTAATAATTATTATTCAACCGGCAAGATTAACAAGTTTCTGCTATGTCCAACTAACATCATCATCATTATCAACAACAACTGAATAAATATGACTTTTTTTTATGGAAGCCCGACAAATGCCAAAATCAAATGTATTTCTAACGATGATTCGAGTGAAACAAAAAAATTCAACCTCTCCTTTAGGGAGAGACAGGAACTGCATCCCATATAAATTAGGAATCTTTCCTCCCCAATTTGACCAATAAGATTTTCGCATGGAATCTCTACATTAATAAAACCGTGCAACCACTTCTTGCGTGTATGTGTATGTAAAACTATGTGTTTCTCGGCTCCACGTGACTTTTATTATTGTTTGTTATTAATCAAAAATGTTGAAATAAAAAATGCGATAGCTTAAAATAAATTTTTTTTTTTTAAATCCGATTTAAAAAAAAATTAATTGCGAAATTAAATCTATCATAATGCATTTCGTTTTTTATTCGTAAACAAGTCAGCCATTTTAGTCTTATGTTAATAATTGAAAAAAAGAATGAATTACTTCGTGACCCTTCGAAATGTGAAATGAATTTAAAAACATTTAAACTGTTGAATAGAAAGTTATTTCTGGCTTTAACATTCTCAGCAAATTCGGAACTTGTGCGTTTTAACATTTTTTGTTTTCATTTTAGGGGAAGACGTAACAAAACCCCCACCCTTGCACCGGGGATGTTAAAATACACACGTGCCACATATCCTCATGCTTTAAAAGATTGAAAGTTATGAAAATAAAAAGAGATTAAAACAATAAAATTAGTTACAGATTTTATAATAACTTGACTAAACTCAGAATTTAATTATTACAGAATTTAACTTTCAAAATCCTATTTAATAAAAATATAAGTTGATTAAAAAAAAATTTAACGACATAATTAAAAAAAAAAAAAAAGAGTAAAAATACTCCCGTGCAACACCGGGTATGTACAACTAGCTAAACATACAGAATAACACACTCTTCATTAAACCAAAATGTATACAAGCTATTAAAATGTATTGTATTTTCATTATAAACAAAGTATTTCAAATGTTTATTTATTTGTTTGTTTATTTATTTTAGCTTTTTCTTCTCAATTAAAAACAAGTAAATGTATCCTTGTAGTCTTCCATAGAAAAATGATGACTCACATCAAAATTGCTGTGAAGGAATTTGAAAACAAATAAATAAATAATGACAAACGCTCAACAGGAAATGTTTTGACTTTGTTAAACGATTCTTAATTTGCGCAAATAAATTTTAGGGGAAATTAAATTAACGAAATACATTATAGATTAGATTAAGTCTCTCTCTCTCTCTCTCTCTCTCTCTCTCTCTCTCTCTCTCTCTCTCTCTCTCTTTCTCGCTGTGACACAGCGAAACAGTTTGTCTGTGGATGACTAAATACCTGAATATATACTTATATGTATGTATATGTATATATACATATATGTACATGCATATATATACATATGTGTATATGTATGTACATATACATGCATCTATATGCACATGTATATAGACATATACATGTGTATATGTCTATACACACACACACACACACACACACACACATATATATATATATATATATATATATATATATATATATATATATATATATATATATATATATATATATATAGCCGTCACCGTGGTTTAAATGCAATGTTCCATTCAAAAGTCGAACTCTTTATGACAGCTGCTTTTAAATAGGATTAATCTCTTGCTGATTTATCGAGTTGTTGACAACGGCCGTGAGGGCAATAACGTTGGAATTTGAGTTTGAAATATAAATCCTGTTTCGGGGTTCGGGTCCGGCGACCGGTGTGAATAATTCTTTTCTACACTGACGATTTCCGTAAGGATGAAACGTATATGCATGTAGATGAAAACAAATATCTATAATTATGTATATATATATATATATATATATATATATATATATATATATATATATATATATATATAAAATGAAAACAGGAAAACTAAAATTATTTATGTATTCATCAACGTTTCGTCTTTATTTCTTCAGGGTAATTGATTTTTTTTTCTTCAAATAAATCATCTCGAGGAAGTCTTGAAATAAAGACGAAACGGTGATGGATACATAAATAATTTTAGTTTTCTTTTTTCATTTTCCATTACGATGAAATATTATTTCCATTTTTAATCATATATATATTTATATATATATATATAATAATATTTATAAATAAATAAATATTAAAATATTGATATATATATATATATGTGACAAAGTATCCGGGGCCTCATGGGAATCGGGTACCCTGGTTACACGCTAGTATGCATCTTGGTGATGATGGTAGGCCCTGCGTAGAGACGAAGTGGAGATATAAAACTAGTATATATTCGACGTGGAAGCGAGCTTATTCAAAACAACGGAATAAGGCGCCGGTTTGTCTGGTGGAGTCGTGTTTGGTAGTCAACACCGATCATCACCACAAAAAGAAGAGAGTGTCCAGATGGGAAGTTAAAGATTAAGAAAAATCCATGATCTTAGCGTTAATTCTAATAAATGTCAACAAAGACACATGGTTGTTTGAATGAGTGATACGCTTTGGGTTTGCGACTCCGGAGGTTTGCTCTAACTTGGCAGAAAATCATTTAGGTCTGTCATCGTTAATTACGGCTAGAATGAGAAGGCAATTGTTTTGTGATAACACCACGGGCCAGAAAGAAAATCCCATTTATTTTAGAGGCATGGGAGAGAGGCGCCCGTCCTCACACACCCTGAGAGAGGAAGAGACGCAGAGAGAAAAAAGGGTGTTTGACGATAGACATCTTCAATAAGAGAATGTGCGTTTTGACACACGAGAGAACAGATCCAGTAGAGACGGCAAGAGAGCCAGTCAAGGTTGGACGTTCGTCTGACGCACAACTTCATCGGCGTGCGGGGCAAAGTAGAGACACGAGTAGACAGTCAGTCAGAGACGGAGTTGAATTGTCGTTGGAGTCGGACAGCTCGACTCCGCGTGCCGATCATGGTGCGCGACAAAAAGAAGAAAACCAAACGAACTCCCCATCGTTTTCTCAGCCAATTGATTTGTGACTAAACAACCACTTGTGAACGAATTTACACACACACACAGAACTAACATAGAGCAAACACTTTTTATCAATATGGTAGACATTAATCTAATGTAAAATCAATTTTTTTATTTTATTAATAATTACTCTTCAATACAAAAACACCCCGACCGAGTTGTTCAACATTGTTCTTTTCCTTTTGTTCTGCTTTGAATAATCTTTCTCCCTCACAGAGCCAACCGATTACTGTTCGCCCAGTGATTGCTGATATAAACAGTCTCAACGTGGGAGTTGGACGAGACGACAAGATCGGCGACACGACGTCACTATCATCATCGTCGCCATCCTGGCCTAGAGGAATTTCGATCGACATATTTTTTTTATTGCCACTACGACGATCGGCTGAAGTGTGTTCACGATCTGGTAAGACTGTGCGCACGAGTGGGGTTCACACATTGGCACCGCGACCAGGATACAGGATATCATACACGTGTGTGCGGTTTACCATGATCACCACGGTGCAGGCGCGTGTGGGGTTTACATATATATATATATATATATATATATATATATATATATATATATATATATATATATACATAGCTTCTCCCAGTCAAACGAACCCCACATGTACGCGATGTCAAATGGGCCCGTGTTAACAGTGAGTGCTCAACGCTGTAAAACTGGACCCCACTTCTTTGTAGGCTAAGGTTTTGCCTGAAAGTCTAAGGGTGAGGCAACCCTGATATAAACCTCCAGAAGAGCTTAGGCCCTGTCAGCTGAGGCATGCATGATCCATCGGCATGTGGATCACACTCTGGTGCCAGGCATCCTGAGTTCCAGCCATGGTTATATGGCAATACTTCTAGGAGAGATGTCCTCTTTAGCTTTTGTTAAGGCAGGCATCTAGGAGAAGGAAAACTCTGATCTAACACCTGCAGTTTAAGTAACTACTGGTTATTGAGCTATTTGTCTGTCACCGGGTTTATAGTTGCCGATACTCAGAGAGCGAACGTTGTATCACACAAGCGTTGATCACTATAATCCTGTTGCTGTGCTGATACATTTGACGTATGTGATTCATATGTTGATTTTTTTCTTTACACTAATATCACATCGATACGCCATTAGTGGTCATATTCGAAATCGAATAGACACCCACCATATATATATATATATATATATATATATATATATATATATATATATATATTGTATTCCTTGTTTGAACACTTGATGAGTCAATAAACTTGTAAACTTTCCATCATGTCAACCCAAAATTTCGATGTACTGCAATGGCAGTTACACATTCCGAGGTGAACCATTGGTGAGAGTGGGGCTTGCTAAAGAATTTTCGTATGGGGACATAGGCTTCAATGCCTGCTTTGACCCATTCAGTTAACTCATTTACACACTGGTCAGCAGGGAGTGAGAAGGTTTCCCTCCATGAGGCGTCGCTGATGTGATCTCTGATTAATTCAAAATCAGCCTGCACGTAGTATCTCGTCATTTTGAGCAACGGCTCATCGGCTTTTGGACAACTTTTTAGGATGATATAAATCATTAGTACAATGTGATCAGAATTCCCGAGTGGGCTATGAGCTTTCGTCACACAAGCCTCGGGCATTGAGGTCAAGAACAGGTCTAGAAGTGAGGCTTGCTGGTCTACTCGATCGGGGATGCGGGTCGGGAAATCGACAGTCTGAGAGAGGGAGTAAGAAATTATATGTAGAGTTGCTGGCTGCATCAGTAAGACTGGAAAATCCCAACCAGGCATGGTGGTTTGCATTAAAATCCCCAAATACATGTATCTGAGGATTATGTAATATGAGAAAACGTCTGACCCCTAAACAAGGGAAAAATAGCATTAAATGAATAGAAGAAGATTATTATTATTATTATTATTATTATTATTATTCGACGACGACAAGTTTTCATATAAGTCATAACAATGTTTGCCCATATGCAATAACAAGTGGTATTCCCCGGAGTCCGAGTGACAGAGAGTTTACTTAGATTTCCAGTAATCTCTACGATTCTCCATCTCTTTCGATTACCATTGCAAATCACTTTGCGTTATCTCAACAGCTGTTTAACATTGATTTCTCGCTAGCAACGACACTTGGTCTTCTCTGGAATGTGAACGGTAATAAGTTTGTCAACGATTCCAGTACTCTCCACATGCTTCCAGTGGAGGTCTGATTGGTGCACTTTCTCCTCGGTCTTTTCATCCTTCTTGAACCTTCACAACAATTTTTGGTATGATGCCAGCCGAGGCTGGTGTCACTACATGCGTGTATGTCTGTGAATTTGTGTGTATGTGTGTGTAGGGGGGCAGTTTATTGGATTTCTGTCAGTTTTCACTTCTCTCGGGCTTATTATTCTGAGTGACAATAAGCCTCCCCAGAGTTTTAGTACTCTCCACCTCTTTTCGATCACCACCGCAAATGACCTTGTGGTATCGCAACAGCCACCAACCATTGATTTCTCACTGGCAATGGCCATTGGTCTCCCCAACATCCCAGCACTCTCCACACTCTTACAGTGGAGGTCTGGTTAGTGCTGTCCCTCCTTGCTCCTTGATGCTCTATGACTATTTTGTGTGATGTCAGCCGAGGCCGGTGTCATTATTTTGGAGGGGGGGGGGGCAGCTTATGATGTATCTTGCCGTTTCTGTTCCTTGGTTTATTACGTGGTGTTCTTCCTGTGGTTTTCTTTTCTTCCTGTTGTAACTTCAATGTGACTGGTTACTATTCGTAGCTTATGTGGGTTGGTTTCCGCATTCAAGGATTTTCCTTAAGATTGCAGCTGTTTTGATCATTTCCGTCCTTTGTATTGTCTCAGTGATCTTTTTGATTCCAATTTCTCCCAATCTTTTCTCCAGGTTTTTTGGGACTGTTCCTAGTGCTCCTACGATTATTGGTATTATATTTACTTTTTTCATGCTCCATATTCCTTTCAGTTCTCTGGCAGGTTCCGTGTATTTGCTTCGTTTTTCCATCTCCTTGATCTTCACTCTGTGGTCTGCTGGAACAGCAAAATCTATGATTTAGCAGGATTTTTCTTCTTGTTGACTATTATGACATCCGGTCTCCTTGATTGTATGAGTTTATCCGTTTGCACCTATGTCGAAGAGGATTTTGTGATTTTCGTTTTCCAGTACTATCTCTAGTTAATGTTTGTACCATTATTCCACGTGTTCGAAATGCAGTCGTTTGCATAGTTCCCAGTGTACTACTTTCCCCACACAGTCATGTCTGTTTTTGTATTCTTTTTGGGCAAGTTTGCTGCATTCACTTATTATGCGATTTACTGTTTCGTCTCTTTGTCCACACAGTCCGCATTTACTGTTTTCCTGGGTTTAATCTATTTTAGCTTAATGTAGTGAGTCCTAATCACATTGTCTATGCAGCTGTTAGTAGAGATTCCGTTTCTCTGTTCAGGTGTCCTTTTCTTAGCCATGCCCAGGAATGTTGGTGGATCTCTTCTCTGGTCATTTTTTATGAAACGTTCATGTAGCTGTTTTTCTTCTCACTTTTCTTTTTTGTCTTTTTGTTTCTGGTTTCAGTGCTTCCCGAGTTGTTTATTGGGGTGATGTCTCTTGCTGCAGTGATCAACCGTTCTGTGTTCTGTGTTCTGTATTTCTCCAGCTCTTTTTTGTGTTTTCCACACAGTCTTCTATACTTACCAGTCATCTTCCCCCTTCGTTTTCTTTTCACTTAGAGTCGATGTATTGTCTTTTAGGTGAAGTGCATTGGGCATAGTCATTAATTTTCTAGTCTTCTGGTCAAGGTGTCAGAGTTCTTCTTTAATCCAGCCTATGAATGGTCCAGCGTATCTTATTAGTGATACTACTCAGGTGTTTATTCGTTTTACTAAGTATCTGCTATATAATTTCCTTTCTAAGAGTTTTCTTGTTCTTCTCACATATTTTTTCCAATCTTCTCTTTTGTTTCTGTAGATTTGATAGTGTCTGCTTCCAGTACTCCCAAATATTTATAGCTCTCCTTTTCACCTAGCGCCCTCATCTTATCTTGGTTTGGAAGTTCCATGCCCTCTATTGTCTCCAGTTTTCCCCTTTTCATCTCTATCAGTGCACACTTTTCCATTCCAAATTCCATTTGAATGTTCTGGCTGAAGATTCTGGTTGTATTTATCAGCTGTTCCAGTTCTTGTTTGCTTTTTGCAAATAGATTCAGGTCGTCAATGTACATCAGATGGTTTATTCTTTGTTCTGTGTCTGTAAACTTGTATCCGGCATCACATTTCCTGAGTATGTAGTTGAGTGGCATCATGGCTATGATAAATAGTAGTGGTGATAGAGAGTCTCTTGGAAAATGGCTCTCTATATTTTTTATCTCAGTCATGAGTTGTCTTTCATCTGTCAGTTCTAGTCTCCATGTTTCCATTGCTTTCTTAACAGTATTAATAATTCTGTCGGGTATCTTGTACATTTTTAAACATTCAATTATCCATGCCGTGGATATGTTCTTTTTTCTGCTTTTTACCTCCTTCAGGATCTTTTGATCTATGTATAGCAGATCATGCGCCCCTATTTTCCCTTTCCAACATCTTTTTTGTTTCTCGGGAGCAGTCCACGATTGTTCAAGGGGTGGTAGATTTGTTCTCTCAGTTGTGCCGTTAGGATTTTCCACATTGTTGGTAAACAGGTTATTGGTATGTAGTTGATTGGGATAATTCCTTTTTTGGTGTCTTTTTGTATTAGCATTGTCCTTCCTTTGGTCACCCACTCTGGTACGTCTGTTTTGTGGATACATCCTCTCAGTTTCTGCGCTAGCCTTTCATGTAGGGTCATTAATTTTTTATATTATTATGATTTCGTTTTTTTATTCAATTCAGATATTTTATACACATGTATGATTAGTCGAGGTGGAGTTGTCTAAGTAGATTTACTATTTATTCAGATATTTATTTACAAACACAATCATCTAATAATAGGCATAGATATACTCACGCCCCAACATTACGAAGACTTTAACACAAACATCCTGTTTGTGTGCATATTCTTGTCGGTCATTTAGATTATTTTTTAAACTTATTGCATCTCCCTCCCAAACCTTCTATCCTTTCCTCCCTCCCGCTACATCCTTCATTTGAAAGTTGTAGTAAATTTATTTTTTTTAAAGATGATGATAGACCTTGAAAACTGTTTTTCAATTAAACAGAGAAGCTGGCGGTTTCCCCAAAGACAGCACGAGTATTCCCCACTTATCTGAGCTGTTTAACAAGGTCGTCAAATGATAAGTGTTGTGAAGTGATTTGTGTGAGTGCTAAGACACAAATATGAAGAAATAAATGGATGAAAATGATTCAATGTATATTAATAATATAAATAATTTATTTAACAATTTTACAACTAGGAGAATTACTATGAAAATGAAGAGGTTTTGTCTATTGTTAAGCAGATGTCGGTAAGTGTTTCCATTGAATTTTTCTGCTTTGTTTTTGTCTGGTATAAATCAGGGGCAAATAACTCTGGCTGATCAATCATATGTTTGAAAAGTTTTCTTGGCAAGGGAGATAACTTTTGGGTGCAAAGTTATTTCCTCTTAATAGAAAAATATTTTAAAATATTATTAAGTAGTATGTGTCCACTAAACAATAACAAACACTGCACTTCAGTGTATACACATTTGAAAGTATTTTGCAACTTCCTTGTAAAGACAGTATCTGGTTATTTAAAAGTTTTGTTACATTGGAGCACAGGGTGGAGTAGGTTCTACTGTGATTGCAAGAGTTAGGAATGGATGGAGTAAATTAAGGGAAATTTTGCCATTACTAACCAGCAGAGTGTTACCATTGTTGACCAAGAGAAGAGTCTATCAGACATGTGTATGCAGTGAGTGTGATGATATATAGAAGTGAAACCTGGCCAGTGAGGGATGAAGGCATGCGTTGTATGGAGAGAACTGATATGAGAATGATATGATGGATGTGTAATCTGAGTCTTAAAGACAAGCTGACCTCAGAGGAAGATTAAATCTGGACAGTATAGGGAGATATTTGCACAACAGGAGACTTTGATGATATAGCCATGTTGAAAGAATGGATGAGAGTTATTAGGTTAGTTGATGTAGAACAGTTGAGGTAGCAGGTTCAGTTCACAGAGGAAGGCCATGAAAAACTAAGGAGGAAGCGATAAGAATGGACTTGAGAGAAAGAGAGATAAATAAAGATCTGGTCAGATATAGGTTAGCTTGGAAGTCAATTTCTAAAAGTCATCCAACACAGGCAAGCATGTAAAATGATGACGATGACGATGACGATGACGATGATGATGATGATGATGATGATGATGATACAAGGCTAGTTTAGATTAAGCTTCCTAAGAATGTTTCTCGGTGACGGTAGAGACAAAAATAGCACAGCTCCGCCAGTGCTTGTTTTTCTATTGAGAATAGCTTACACTATTAGAATTTATGAGACATTATGGTCAGTGTAATTGTCTTCCCTTTTCCCTTTAATGGTCACATGTATTGATCAAACTGTAAAACCACATTACTGTTTCCTTAAGGGTCACGTGAGCAAGCATATACCATCCTCGAGTGTCTTCGGTCTGTCTGTACAGGGATCTGTCAGTACAACCTGATATAAGGATATTTCACCCTACAAGTAAACCCTGACCAAATATTCAAAATAACATTGTAATCGAAGCCCAAATAAAATCCCCTTCGTCATGGTTATACACTAGCTCATACGAGAAATAGTTCACCTTCTCTTAGTGGTGTTACCTCAAGTAACAGCACTAAGCTGGATACTATGTCAGACCAGATGAATTCGTGTCCTGAAATCTGGTAAGACCACAACAAAAATAAACTATAACGTAGTTAAGACGTCAATTGGAGAGAAGAAAATTAGTGTTCTTCACTGCTTTACTAATTTAACGTTTGAGAGGTAGTGGAGAAGCTAAGTTGAGCACTCGGATATCTGTGTATCTCATATAGAAATCAAGTGTTAGCCCCAGGAAGAGGTCCCTTGATTTCTGGGAAAAGGCCGAGAAGACGGCTGAAACAATGATCGTTCGATAACTGACACCAAGATCTAAAAAAAGACAGACTTCATCCTGAACAAGTCTTTGACCGTGTATGGTGGAGGGAGAAATCCAGTGTGAACCTTGCTGCATGGAATAAACATAGAAGAAAATGTTGAGAGAGATGCTGTTACAGTTACATAGTAGAAGTCGTGTTTTGAGTGGAAAAGTGTAGAGGTCAAGGTCAGAGGGGGACACCGGGTAGAAATTATGCAAACCATGTGATTTCCGGTTGAGGCCCTCTTTCTCGATCTTATTAGCTGACAAGATTTCAACCAGAGCAAACGTGTTGAGCAGCTCTCCCCATGAAAGGTGGGGTGGGGGGGGGGGGGCACACGTCGGGTGGCTGATGTAGCAAGACAAGCTATCTGTCAGTCTATCTATCTTTCTCTCTCACACGCATACAAAGTCGACATGTTTTCTGGTCCTGTCCTTTTAAATAAAACTTGTTTAAAAAACTGAACAATCAGTGTTGGCATGCATTTTATAAACAGACAGAAAACAACATGGGGTCACAAAGATGATGGCGACGACAACGACAATGAGAGCAGCGACACAGGGATATATTTATACACACATCGGTAAGGTGTAATATAACATTACCTTGACAACCCAAACTATTATAACAATACACATATGCACATGAACGACTATGCAAAGATTGATAATCAGCGTGTTAAGCGCAAAAATCAATAGTTCCAGAATATTCAAATCAAAGCAAAGAGAGTCACTAGTTTAGCATTTTTGGTAAAATAGAAAATATCCACTTCATCATGGCTGCCGTATATAAAATCGGAAATTGCGAACCAGTGTTTATTAACACTGGTTCGCAAAAAAGAAAAACCCAATTATATTTCAGGCTGGATTTTTTGGGGCCAAATAATAATTTGTTTTCAACAATTTGTTTAATTATAAACAAATAATTAAATCAAACTTTTTTTCATAATTGGAATGTTTTGTTTTATTTTGAAAATATTTTTTTAATAGTTTACTTATTAATTATTAACCAAATATAATTATATTATAAAGTAATAAACATTTATTAACAAATAATAAATTCAAACTATTTTTTGTACATGATAAAAATAAAAATCCTGCCAAAAGCGTAAAATAATTGCGTAAAATAATTGTGGATTTTTGTGGGGAATTACCACCAATTCGCAATTCCTGATTTCAGATATAACGGCCATGATGAAGTAGATACTTTCTATTTTACCGCTTTTTTGCCACATCCTTTATCTCTTCTTTCTGTTTATTATGTCACTTTGTTCACTAAATTTCTAACCTTAATTTCTAAGCGGAAATTTCCTTTTTACGTATCTCATTCTGAAGTTGAAATTTCCTTTCTTCGTTGACTAACACATCGCATGTACCATCTGGTTTCATCACTTGTTTCAAGTTTTTCAACATATCAAACAAGCTCAACAATTAATCCGGCCTTACATTGATCATAGAAAATCCCCCACCCTAAAAGTAACACGCTATGCAACCAAATGACATGTGACGCAGGGATGATACAGATTAGAAACCTAGAAGAAGACGTCTCAGCTCGAAGCTGCATATGGAGAAATAATAAAAGAAAAAGGAAAATAATTATTTTTGGAAAGAGATTGGAAATCGGAACATTCCTTTGTTATAAACAAAGAAGAAATCAAGATTCATAAAAATGTATTGAAAGCAATATGATTTGAAAATTCTGATGTATCTCAGAAAAGGTCGGTCAGGAGAAGTGATAAAGATTTATGTAAGCAAGTATTATATAAGAGAGGAGACAGTGAATACAGGACAGAAAGGGAGTCTGATAAAGACACAAACAGCATGCACAGGGTTAGAGGTTACACAAAAGCTTGGGTACTGTTTCATCATTTAATTAGAAAACAAAATGAAGAATAAGCGTTATCTTCGTTTATTTCATTAAGTGGAAAAAAGTAACAAAAATGGGAATTGACTTATTTCCATTACATGGAAAAAGATCGGTTTTATAATTCCAGACGTTGAAATTCAACAATGTTCCTCAGTGACACTTTCAGATTGTGATTTAGGGGAAAACTAAAGCTTGGAAGGACTGGGCACCACAGGCTTATTCATAGTAAAACTGTAGAATTTTTGTGTTCTTCCTCTTTTTATAACACCCACAATTCACTTAAGCAAAACAATAATCATTTGCATAAGCAGACACTTGTCATCGCACACAAAAAACAAATTTCTCTCTTGTAAACAGTCTGCTCTGTGTTCAATTCCGAGTCTCTCTCCAATGGACAACACATGATACCACCCTTACACTTTTTCCTTATAGACCCGCATAACGCTGCTACAAAAACATCAATAACAGAGAGCAAGACTGGAGAATAAGACGCTTGAAAGAGTCAGCCAATACCCTAGGTCTATAGAGGCTTGGTCCTCGCATGCACTTTAAGACCAACTCCTATAATATTTCGTAACAAAAGTGTCATCAAATGAAAGGAAAACAAAGCCGTTTTATAAATAACAAATAATATATTTATTTAATTGACCTACACCATTGAATGTAGATTGCCAAAAGTTAAAACGGTGTGACAGTGAAGGAGGTAAAAAAGTAAGAAAGATCAGCCGCCGAAAGTCTTGAGCAGTATATCTTCCAGTGGAGAATAGCCTTGCTCGGGGTCAAGTTGACCGAACGAGAGAGAGAAAGGACGTCTTTCTTTGTTGGTGTTAGGAAGCTCTCTGTCTGACCTGCAAATCCCAAACGGTCTGAATGTAGTCCTTCAAAGTTTCCGTCGAAATTAATACGCTCTGGAGTCTGATTGGTCCTCATGTGACCAAACCACCTCGCAGGGGCTGCTCTACAAGAAGAAAAAAATACCAATGTTTTAGATAGTAAGAATAACAATAAGTAAATAAGAAACCCAAGGCAGGAATTGAAAGCCACGATGCTGTCATTATTAGTGGTGCTTTAGCTGTTAGAGCACAACCTCTACAACTTTTACCCTCCTCTCAATGTCCTGGTCCATACCTGGCTAAAAAACGTATGAATACATAAGCGATTTCATTTTGCAAATTCCTGGGTGACCACAGTCTCTTTTGTAATGCCACTGAGATCACGATGCGCTCGGCATACATTAAAATTTCGTCAAAAATTAAATAGTTATTTCCCCTTTATTTGTACTTCACTTCACCCATCATGTTTTTAATAAAATTATCACTTTTAGATTTTATTTGTATTTCTTGCACAGTCACTGGGAGTTCGCGTACGGTGCTAACCAGTACTTCTTTTATTCCACTTTCAGCTTTGAGTGATGCGATTACCGTATCTTTCCATTGATTCACGATATTTCGGAATTAGTCACGACAAGCCGTCCGCATGGCCTAACTTCTTTGAAGGAATATATTCCATTTTGAAATCATAATTTAGCAGAATACTGCCCCATTGCTGTAATCTATTGTCTGTATGAACTTGGATTCCTTTCTTTGATCCAAAAATCGAAAGTAATGGACGATGATCCGTCTGTAAAATAAATGTACGGCCATGGATGAATTCGTTAAATTTTTTCATCCCGAAAATGATGGATAAACTTTCCTTCTCGATCTGGCTATAGTTTTTTTCAGCTGAGATTAAACCTCTGTTCGCATGAGCAATGGCTTTTGCGCCCCCTAAATTGTCTTTATGGACTAGTACGGCTCCGATGCCGTAATTATTCGCATCAGTAGCCAAAATTATTTCTAATTTCGGGTCATAATATGTTAAAAAAAGTTCTGATATAAGCACATCCTTAATCTTTTGAAAAGCCTTCTAGCAATTTTCTGTCCATTGCTATTTGTTATCTTTTTTTAACAATTCGTTCAACGAGGAACGTAAATCATACATACTATTTATATATATCTGATAATAATTAGCAAGACCTAGAAATGCTTGCAATTCAGCAAAATTTGTCGGGGCGGGCATATTTTTAATTGCAATAGACCTTTATGGGTCGGGTCTTCAGCCTTTTGTGTCTATAATTCGTCCTAAATATTTTATTTGGGACATAAAAAATGCGCATTTATCCTCGCTGAGCTTAAACCCATATTCAGCATTTTTTGTTCAATGTGTTGTTCAACGGTCTTGCTCTTGATCAATATATTGTCCAAGTACGCTATAGCGTAATCCAAATCTGCTAACATGTTATCCATTATTGTTTTGAACAAACTTGGTACGATTTTCACTCCAAAAGGTAGACGATTAAACGAATACAACCCTCTATGCGTATTGATAGTGAGCAATTTCGTACTCTCTTCCTCGTCATCTACTTGCAGATACTCATCTGAGAGATCTAATTTTGAAAACATTTTTCCGCCATTTAAACAGGCAAAAATGTCTTCTGTGCTGGGCAGTGGATATTCATGCGTTTTCAAGCACATATTCAAGCCTATTGAGAAATCTGTGCGCACACAAATATTTTTATTTTTATTTTTTATGTTAACCGTGGGTGACGCCCACTCTGAATATTGTACTTTTCTAAGTACCCCCATTTGTTCTAGGTGATCGAGCGCCTAGTCTATCGATTCTACAGCTGCATAGGGTACACTACGCTTTGGTTTAAATATTGGGGTAGCATTTTCCATTACCTCCAATTTTACTTTCGTTTTTGTGCATCTGCCCAAACCTTGTGAAAATATCTCAGGGAAACCTTTTTCCAGAGTCTTCGTGAGTTTTTCACTTTTACTATTTGTGTTTGGGGAGGGGGCGTTTACCGAGTTGCAGAATGAGCTGATCGGTATATCCTACAAGTTAAATAAAGCCATCCAGTCAGTATCGAATAAATCGGAAGTATTTTGCAGCACATAGACTTTCGCTTTGCACTTCTTACCTCCAAAAGAAATGTTGCACATAAAATGAAATTCAGCTTTCTGCCAGTTATTCCTTTTTGCGACCTTTTCGCTGCGAACCAATGTTGGTTTGCCGATTTTTTTCAGGAGTCTTCCCTCATTATAGACAAGTCGCTACCAGTGTCTTTCTGAAAACGAATATTTTTCTTGTTCATTTTTATATCAACAAATTTTCTTTCATGATAGCCGCCGCCATTTTTCCTGGAAATTACAGCATCTACAAAACTCTTAGTGCTTGATCTTTTTCTCTACACAGATGCATTACGTGCCCTAACCTTCCACAAAAATAACAAATTTTGTTTTTAAAGGAACACCTGCCTTTTATATGAAATCCTAAACATGAAGGACATGTGTTTGGTTTCCGCTTCTGTGTGTTTTCCCATGTTTTTGGTTTCCGTCTTTGCGTGCTTTCTGCATAGCGATAAATAGGTTTCAAATGTATATATTTTGAACAGTCCCTTCTGGCATATCGGACATGAGCCACGTCTTTTTCTTCAATCTTCGCCGACTCGTATCGCATGCTTACGATTCTATTACATTCGTCAATAATCACTTGCAACGGTAAATTAGGGTCCTACTTCAACTTTGTCAAGATTCTAGCCCTTATATCGGAATCTTTGCTTGCGGGTAAGCCCTGCACAAAAATTAGACATCGGAATCTGTCTGTAGTCAGTTCTTCCAGTTTAAACTGCTTGCATTCCCTATTTACGATTTCGGTATAGCTAAAAAAATCTTCCTCGTCTCTTTTTGTTAGGTTTAAACATTGCCAACGTAGGTTGAAAAGGGACGACTTATTGCCAAAAACATTTGTCAGGATTTGCACAGTTTCATCAAATCAAATTTCGCCCGGTACCCTTGGTAGAATATAGTTGCAGTACCTATCATGGCACGCTGGGTTCAATTTTTGAAGAAGTAGGCGAACCTTTTTTTCTTGCGACCATTCTGAATATTCTTCCTTGAAAATGTCGGCAAACCTCCGAAAGCAGGCAGAACAAATAGAACCATTTTCTGGGTCATACATGAATTCTCCAATCGAATTCGCAATCGTATCTGGTGGAAAGAATCCAGCTTGCTTTGGTTCTTGTGTTCGCTGGACAATAAATTCCAACATTTTTTCAAATATTTTGTTATTTCTTTGCTGGTGGTCCACTTGTATTTTTTAAAGTTGGACCATAGTTTGCTGCAATTCCTCCATTTAAAAAAAATATCTTCTTTTTTTTCCTTAGACAACAGTTGTTTAAAATACGCTGTAGCCTTTTATAAAAGGAAAAAATAATACATACGCTCCAAATACAATGAAAATAAAAATATCTTTCTTCTCAAATCCTTCCCAAAAAGTCACTGTCAAACTGTAAAAACAATTTTGTTGGCAATTTCCTTTGGAAGAAAAACAATTGTTCTTACGTGAGAAGCGTTTCCTTGTGTCTTTGTAATGTTACCATCGAGGCTTTTAAATCCACTGTTCGGAATTTTTTTTTTTCTTTTTACATGAGTCTTGATTGAAGATCGTCAATTTGTTATGTGTTAACCAACTGGATTTTAAATCATAATCTCTCGTCGCCAATTTGTTATATCGTAAGAATAACAATAAGTAAATAAGAACCCCAAGACAGGAATTGAAAGGAATAGGAATTGTATTAAGAATACTTAATTACAATAAGTTGGTCGCCATTACCGGCTCTAGGCAGACGTGCTAAGCGGTTCACTAAGTGGTTCTTTTTGGTAAGGGAAAAAGTGTCGGCTTCATAGGTACCTGATGAATTCATCCTGTCACTATGGGTGAATCCGGATCAGTCCACAACACAATGTTTATAACTGCTACAGGTCTTTCCAACATGATCAGTGAACCTAACATAGGCAATAATATAGGCCCCCCGTGCCTCATGTAGAAATATTTAATCGCCAACAGAGTAAAATAATTAAGCCATTGTGCTTAAAACAAATAATTGAAGTCTCTCTCTCTCTCTCTCTCTCTCTCTCTCTCTCTATATATATATATATATATATATATATATATATATATATATATATATATATATATATATATTGCTCTCTTTTCTTCCCTCCCTTTTAACCTTTCAGCCACTGGACGATCAAGTGTGGTTGATATGAATAAATAATTGATCTAAAATATTGTGTTGTTTGAATTAAATTAATAATCGTAATTAATGTAAGAAGCACACCACAGCCTTTGTTTCAGCTAACGACATAACCTTGATTATTAGACAAAGATCACAAAGAGGTCACAAG
This sequence comes from Sepiola atlantica, assembly GCA_963556195.1. NCBI lineage: Eukaryota > Metazoa > Mollusca > Cephalopoda > Sepiida > Sepiolidae > Sepiola > Sepiola atlantica. The sequence continues at coordinate 206,625,330 of OY744515.1, read as the reverse complement.
GTTAACCCTGCCTAGAAATAAGCTAAGAATCACGAGAAAGGAAATCCATAAAAATTAGGCAGATGTGACGTCAGACATACGATCGAGGGAGTGGCAGTTGCCAATTCCTGGGAGTCTTGATGGAATCTTAACTGAGACACATCGTCATATCTGCATAATTTTTCCGTCTAACACATGGCAGCATATAAAACGGGTATTAAACTGAATACGATGATGATCAGAGGATAACAAACACAGGGGTAATAAGGTATGATTTTAAGTTGATTGAAGCATTGATTGTAATGACTTTTTGTAGGTAAATGATTGCATAGGGCTTAACTTAGTGATGATTCTTTGGACTCTGTATTAGTTTGTGAGCATGCAGATGACCATATAAGAGTGCAGATAGCCATTTTGTAGAAGTGTCTGTATCCATCTGACTCGGCTTTCTTCAGATGAAGAAGAAAATAGGATTATCAGGTTCCAAATAAAATACCAACATCTTCTCTATAATAAAATCAACTTCATTTAACAGAATAAGAACATAAGTGTTATGGTGTGATGGTGATCAACCCTATTTTGTGACTATATAGACTTTTTTAGACATTATGTAAAGAGGAGCCTATGACGAAGAACGAGCAGTCTTTCTGTAACATACTCTACTCTACTTCTGCCGACGATGAACTCTGACCTATTCAGACACAACATAACCCAGACTTATGTTGCACACAACATTAGCAACGAGAACTCGAACTTATGTAAGACACAACATAACAATTGCTACAACTGGCGATTTTGGGCTTTCGTAAAAGACTTAGGTGGTGTGATCGAAAAAATAGTTAATTAAAACAGTAACAGCGACAAGTTAAAAGCCATACGGATGCAGAAATCAAAGGAAGGGTTCTTAATAAACTAGAGAATTAACCTGATTTAATGCTTTAACATATTGCAGAAAACTGTCAACATTTTATTAGTGTTTGCCAAGATTCAAGAGCTATTGAGCAAAGACATTAGAAAAATACTTAATAAAACGAAAATTAATTCACCAACTAAATTTGATCAACCAAAGAAAAATCATTTGCCTCCTAAACCGTGTTTTGGTTGCAGGCAATCGCATTGGTACAAATATTTCCATATAAAATGAAAAAGTGTTAAAATTGTGGTCGCATGGGATACGAAAGTACACACTGCAGAGTTAAAAATAAAATTGTTGGTGACGAAGCTGAAAATATCAAGTAATTTATGCAGGTAATAATATTAAATAAAAATATAAAGCTCCAACTTGATTCCGGCTCAGATCTGTAAATAATAAATTTTCAAACATAGAAAAAGATTGGAAAACCAACTATGATGAGAATAGCTAAAAGTGTCACTAGTGAACAAATACAATTTGAAGGTAAGCTAATCTCTAACATTACATTAAAAGGAAAGACTTTGAAATTAAGAATGTTCGTAATGAACAACTCAAACAATCTCTTACGTACGAACTGGATGGAAAAAATTTCAATTATCGAATATGCCCATAAACTCTTTCTGTCTAACTATTGAAACTTTAAATACCGAAGCAGAGAGACTAAAAAAAAGATCAAAAGAAACGTTTTCAGAAGTTTTCTCTGGTGGACTGGGAAGACGTAAAAAAATGACTGCTAAGTTTGAATTAATACTAAATATTCAACCAGTTTTTCAAAAGAAAAGAAATGTTCCATTCGCGTCCTTAAATCAGATTGACGAGGAATTAAATAGATTCGAAGAAATGTGAGTATTATCAAAAGTAGAGTACAGCGAGTGGCTTTCGCCTACAGTCTACGTAAAAAAAAAGTAAAAATATCCATGTTTGTGCAGACTTCTCCACAGAATTGAACCATGCACTAAAAGATTACCACTACCCTCGGCCTAGTCCAGAAGAGATTTTTGCTAAACTCAACATAGGAAAATATTTTTCAAAAGTTTTATTTAAGTGGTACTTATCTACAAATACTTGTGGACGAGGAGTTCTCAAAGATACTTTGTATAAATACCCATAGAGGTTTGTACAAATTCGAACGATTATTATTGGTTGCATCAGCCATTTTTCAACAAGTAATGAACACATTGCTTAGAGGACTGGAATTCGCGACAGCCTACCTAGATGACATCCTAGTGATAAGTAAAAGCACCGAGCAACACAAAAGACACATGAACCAGATGAGGAAACGATATTCAGATGCTGCCGAGAATAATACTCTAGAAGACACATTTGAGATACCAATTCTGCAAACAGGTTCTGAAAAAAATGATCAAAAAGAAAACGTAAGATTACGGACTTGATTGTAATAATCCCTAAAATGCAAAAAATATTGACTCCATATGGAGCAAAGCTAAAAGGGGGGTGTTATAGTGTTATGGTGATCTACCCTATTTCGTGACTATATGGACTTTTCTGGACATTAGGTATAGAGGAACCTACGATGAAGGACGCACAGGCTTTCTGTACTTCTGTAAATACACACGCTTATAAATATACCACAGTGTTGTCTTATTTACTATCAGTTCTTCAAATCATAACAATAAACATGTAAGGCAAGTTTGCTCGGCAGGCATGTATTAGAGTAGAAATGTTTTAAGTTTATTCCCGCCTTTGGGACTCGTCTACCGTCTAAGTGATGATGAGAGACAAGCTAGGGATTCGATTCTTTGTCGTGTCTGCATCTCGACAGGAACTGATTATATTTGGCACCAAACTCTCTGGGTGGAAATGAAAAGCTGAGTATGCACAGTTGTGTCTTCCAAGTTGCCCGATAGATTACACGTAAATACAACAGAATAGATTTCAATCATGTAACTTCTACAGGAGTTTTCAATTCCCCAAGGCCACCTGTATAAAGAAATGATAATTGAAAGATCCTAAAGAAGTGTTGAAGCAACTCACACCCCAGCCAAAAATTGTTGTTTTGTGCTTAATAAATAATTATATAAATAAGGGCGTTTTTAGTCATCAATTCATCAATGCAGTCCAGCCACTGCAAAGGAGGAAAACTAAGATGCCAACATGATCACCACGTTGATGAGTCAAGATAGAACCATTAAGATGATTGCGAAAAAAATAACAGTGTGTCCGCTAACTACCTTTGTTAAATATTGTGGGTAGGTCAAGTAGTAATCATTAAAAGAATAATGTTTGCAGAGAGACTTCTAGCAGCGGTACAATTAGCAGCAGCAGCGACAGCCGCCATTACGATTTTGAATTTGTGCTTAATTTCTAAGCTCGGCGCTGATTGGTGGAAGCATTTAAATTCCTTTCTGGCTTGCCCAATCAGGGGCCATAAGTACGTAATGAGAGACTATAAAACAGATAGCTCCCTGCCTACTTCCTCTTTCTTTCCCATGTGCTTGAACGAACTACAAACTTCTCTCTTGGGACTCAACCCCCCCTCCCCCAGGGCCTTCAACGCTGGGTTCGACTTCGACAAGAAGACCTAAGAATTAAGGACTTAATATAATGCAACACATACATACCTACATATACACATGGACATGACCTGACTTCCACACCTGTGTAGGGACGCACATTCTCCATCTATGAACTCTTTTTCCTTTCTTTACAAACAGAACATATATACATATACCCTTTAACATTTTTATTGCACACTTACGTTTTGGAAAAAGCCCACAACAACGCCACCCAAGTCGATGACCTCTTTAAGTGCAAAGATGCTGGGATGGACACATTTTTCACCTCATTGGCTATAACTTTCCCCATGCTACTAACACCCACCATACACACACATATCTCTCAATACACTGAGGAAGGCCAAAGGAACGGACGAAAATTTTGTTCTTTTTGAAAAAAGATTTTATTTAAAGGACATGTTGTATTCCTATACGTCAACAAATAAGAAATAAATAGAGAAAAGATATAAAATTTTATATATTTTTCATATTATTTTTTTATACATACATATATATATATACATCACAAAGAATACACATGATACAACATTCAATTCCTACTAGTTTTAAATATATAAGAACTCATGAAATAAACTTACATATTTATTATTTAAATGAAATGCAGAGAAATCGTAAAAAATCTAGCAAAAAGCACATTATAAATTTGATGTTTCATCGTCATTTAATCATCGATTCATCCATGAAATGTATTAAAAAAACTGAAAATTAATTTTTGCATTAAATTTTTTTCCAATCTGGCGACAATGATACCATTTATGGTATGAAACCGATTTTATAAAACCGATTAAAACCGGTTTTCATGTGATGATCACAAAAACTGAAATCGATGTGCCAAAACCGATTTCAATGTGTGGAGTTGTTTTCCATGAAACATTCCTCTATTGTTTTCTTTGAAGAAATATTGTTTTAACTGCAGCCTTTAACTAGCTGAGTACTGTCTGTTTCATTGAAACCAGTCGCGACATTTTAATTTGCTATCTTGGTTGAACTGTTGTCACAAAATCATTTTCTGTTAGAGTGATTGGTGTTTTATATATAAACATTTTATGTACATTCATTCCTTTATAACAATGCAAATTCTGTAACCTATGACAGTAACATACATAGAAAGAGCTTGATGATTTAAGAATGAATTTTTAAAAATTTTAAAATCTGACTAAAAATGAGTAAATTATGATTATTTTTGTGCCTTGTTGTTGGATATCCCACCCTAACCCTAATCCTAACCCTAACCCTACCCCCCCCCCTTAAGACCATATGTTTCGTCACATGTTTTACACTACTTTTTCAGTAAAAAAAAATGACAGTGTAAAAATTGAAATATCATAGATTTGATTGCTCTAAGTTGAAAACAGTGCACAAGTGAAAATAATTCCTCGATTTTATCCTTTTAACAATAAATAAATTTCATAATTACTCATGATTTTTCTTTAATTGCATTCTATTTGTGCCGCGAATATTTACAATACGGGTTAGATTTTAAAGTTTTACAAACTTGCACATTCAGTGTTAAAAAAAGTGTACAAATAAAATAAATTTTTAAACTTCTAAGGGTTAGGACCAGTTTCATTTGGGGATTGTTTTATTGTATGACCTATAGACCTGTAGAATAGAAAGAGAAAGTCTCATTCTAACATTTATAGAAACTTTATTAGGCCATCTTCGTTACCATGTAAATAAAAGAGAAGGGTGTTAGTAGAATATGTTCAAGGGGTCGAGATGAAGGGAAAGGTTAGAGAATCCATATGTAGGATAAATGTCCTGTATGGAGGGAACAGAGAAGAGTTTATATTATGTGAAAGTTCTTAAGAGAAAGTTTGTATGTTAAAGTAGCAATACACATGAAAAATTGAACTTGCTTAAAATATTCCAAATAATGGCATACATAAGAAGAGCTTGATGATTTAAGAATTAATCTTTTTAAATTTTTTAAATCTGAGTAAAAATAAGTAAATTATGACTATTTTTGTGCCTCGCACGTTTGGATATTTTTCCCCCTTTAAGACCATATGTGTTTCGTCACATTTTTTACACTACTTTTTCAATAAAAATGTTATATTTTTGTTAAAACACAAGATTATGCAATGAAATTTGCCATATATGTGTATTTTTGTGCAAGGAATCAAAATATGTCACTGAAAATCTCCAGAAATTAACGGTTTTCAAGTAATCTGCAGTAAATGCACATAAATATGCTTAAGTTAGAGAGTCCACGTCTAGGATAAATAAGAGTTCATATTATGTAAATGTTCTAAAGCAAAAGTCCATACGTATGTATGTTAAAAGTAGGCCGAGTTTATGTGTGTTTGTAAGTATGTGTGTGTGTTACAATGATATAAGTCCACATGCATACGGCTGTCGCCATGTTGCATTTGGGAGTCTTCTTGTCGACGCCATTAGCCATTGCTAACGGCAGGAAGTTTGCAGGCCAAGAGAGGAGTTTTATCGTTGATCCGAGCAATGTGGATGGGTAGACAAAGAGAGAAAATAGTAGCGAGTGCCCCCATTTATAAACTCTGGGACCTATCTTTGTTCGCATGAGTGATTGTTTCTGATTGGGAAAATCAGAATCGAAGTTAAATATTTGCTCCAATCAGCGCCAGCTCAGAAGTCAAGCAGATATTCAAAACATTGTTAATGGCGGCTTGTTGCTGCTGCTGTTGTTGTTGTCGTTTGTAGAATTACCGTTACAGACCCCCCCCCTCCCTCGAATGACCCCATCGGAAACGGAAACGTTGAAAGTAATACATTTTTCTGAATCTTTTTGTGATAATCTGAAAGTTTGGCATCTAATTGATGTCAATTTATTTTAAAAAATTAAACCAAGTTAGAGTTGGGAGGAGACTGCTCTATGTCTGCCCAATCCATTTTTGAGAATTATCGTTTTTTTCCAAGCCCGAGTGCCATCCATCGGTCTGACCTCTTTATTACAACCCATCACTCACTCCCTAATAAAAAATGGCATTTAGTTTTTATCATTCTTGTGTTTTAACTCTAATCACTTGCTAACTTGTGTATTTCATTCTAAGAATTATTTTTAATTCTAACCCTTCCTCTTAGGATCCGTGAAAGAAAATAAAGCCATTTGGTTCCCTCTATTTCCCTAATATTTTGACCAGCCCCAACAAAAGGTATGAACGTCAGCCTGACATCTCGACCTCCTTATCCATCTGCCACGTCATAGCTACACTCGCTAAGTGAAAGGGAAAATAACCTCTATCGTTTATCGTCACTTATGTAAATTCTTATTCATCAAAACAATTACAACTGTAGAGAACAACTGGCGCAAACAAACAAATCCTGTGCGGTCACCACTGTGCGGGATAAACGCAGAAAGAAAATGATAATATTTTCTCCAAACTGTCTTCTTAACTATAACACGCAGGTTTTGTTTCATTTAAAGAATATAAATTAACAAGGCCATTAACATTGATAAAGAGTTGCCCAGTTGTTGGTTAGTCGGTCAAAAGTTTTTCAACTAACACGAATTGAAGTGTAAACAATAACATTTATTGAACATTTTTGCTTTTATTTATTCACAGCTGGTCTACGAAATACTTTTCTGGTTTCTCAATTATTATTTTATGTGGCGTTGCACACACACACACACACACACATGCATATACATATATATATATACACACATATATATATATATATATATATATATATATATATAGTGTCGCGGTATCCATTCACCACTCCCAATGTTTACAAACACAACGAACTCATACACCTCTTTCAAAGCCACACCTTTAAAAAGGACCCAGAACAACTTTGCCCTAGTACCTTTCCACTGAGGGCCTCAGCAGCAGCCGTGGTAAATTTCCACTTCTCCTTTGGTCGTTTATCTCTGTTTTACCATCACCCACACAGTTCAACTTTATACATCACTTTCTCACCCTAATACGAAATACCAGCATCTGAAAAGCGGCCAGGATTTATGTAAACACCGTCAACTAACTTTCCAGCTATTTTTGACCGTGATAAATTCGACCAGGAATTAATTTCAATTGTTTTATGGCGAGGAGCCCCAAACAAAGGATAAGAAATGCCTTTATGGCGGCATGTCATTCCAGTGGTCAGGGTGTCATATTTATTTGGGGGTCCCACACGTTGCCTGGTGCGTTTATAATTAAAGGGCCTTGATTAATTAAAGGTTTTTAATTTGTATCTTATTGGGATAAATATTGCTATTCAGGTCAGGTGTGCGAGCGTGGTTGATGTAAAGTTATGTATGTATATTTGCAGCAATTGTAATGTGTGTGTGTCTGGGTGAGAGTTTTTGTTTGGTGATGGGAAATGGGAGATGTTACCTTCTTATTGCCTTCCCCCAAAGAAAGAGAGAGGGATTGCGACTTGTTGTTTCTTTTTATAATGGCTAAAGCTCACATGGTCAAGCTGGCATGTCGTGTTTTGATTGGCTGAAGTTTTCGGCCAGCGTCTTTAACGAGATTTCTCTTTTTTTTTAATTAGAGATAAAGAAAGCGTATCAATCAAAGCCGAGAAAGAAAATGAGTTGAAATAAACGCCTTTTGCTTTTTTGATATCCGTTTGGCACATTTGTAGCTCCTGCTACAGTTTCTTTGCTTCATGGAGTTGTTGGCAGTAATGCCGTTTCTCATAAATAGATACGGCGGGTTTTCAACCAAAAAGGTGGGGTGGGGGGTGGGGGGGCAGGAGGCTCCAACCTCTGACTTAGTGGACTAGGAGTCGAACCAGGAAGCAGAAGAAGACAGCAGCAGCAGCAATCAAACGGCCTTTTTCAGGGCCACCTACAAACTACTCATAATGTGATTCACACTTTGCTGCCTGCTCCATCCACCTGACTCCAGCCTTCCTCTCCACTCTCCTTCACCGACCCCAGCACCTGCACCAGCTGCTCCTACTCCTGCACCAGCTCTTTGCAATGTCTCCTCCAGCTCTCTCCAGCGGCCCTTGCTCCAGCTCTCTCCAGCAGCTCCTGCTCCAGTTATCTCCAGCAACGCCTGCTCCAGCTTCAGCTCCTTCCAACGTCTCTTGCTTCAACTTCCTGCAGCTCCTGCTCCAGCTCTCTCTAACAACGCCTGCTCCAGCTCTCAGACGGTTCCTGCTCCAACTCTTGCCAGCAGCGCCTGCACCACCAGCTCCTTCCCTGCAACCACTGCTCCAGCTCCTATCCCTTGTTTCAGCAGCACCATGTTCCTGTCGATCCACCCCTTGGCCACGTTCACACGGACCAGACCTATCTGAGGCATCTCATCACGCCTCAGAGACGTCCACATTAAATTCTGTGTGACATCATCCGAAGCCAGTTTCCTCGATTCCTGTCGACCAAGCCTTTTCCTGCCGTCTAAGTTCCAGCTTCCTCATTCCAGCCTCTCCTGCTTCCAGTGACGTCATTCCTCTTTTCAGCCTTCCCTGCCTCCAGTGACGTCATCTCAGCCTTTCCTTCTCACGTCGTTCCCTTTATGTTAAATGAACGATTCTTTTTAACTGTTCATCTGCGTTTGTCCTCTCTTCTTCGTCATTACCGTTTACCTTTTTGCCTGTGTCTCCTTTCTTAGTTGTAAGGCCGATCACACACATCAACGATAAATCCTGCAACAATATATATATATGTGTGTGTGTGTGTGTGTGTGTGTGTGTGTGTGTACAAACACATCTATATACTACTAAAACTCTGATGACGTTAACTTGTTTGCTTCTCACCGTGCACACTTCATCTGTACATGAATGTTTTAGATGGCAGAAAGAAGGGTAAAAATACAGCTAATAAAAATATACAAATCAGTTGAAAATTAAATTTTAGACCGATTGGTAACAGTTACTAGCTGTATTTTTGTTTAATTTTCGATTTTTGAGTTGTTAAGAATACGACATCGAGGCTTCACATCATGTAAAATCCGGTGCCATGTTGAACGCTTCGAGTTTACAAGGCTCTGTAGGCAACGATAAAAAATCTAAAAAAAAAAAACATTTAAAAAAGTGTCCAACCTGAAAAGCTATGCAGAGCGATAGAAGACTAAATTTTCGTGCGTTTGGTAAAAGTTATTTGTTGTAAATTTGTTTTTTCACCCCATTTTTTTTTAACTATTCTAGACAAGCGCCATATTCTATATATTTCAAAATTATCAATGCAGCCCTTATAATTACAAATGAAGAGGGGAAATTATGAATATAAAGGCTGAATATAGCAATTTAGAAATAGGACCATTTTTAAAAGTTGCTTGATCTTTCGTTAACAAAGTTCACAAAGAGGCAAGATGTAAGAGGCATTCTAGACACACTGATAGCATTAGAACACCTGAATTTATTCGGCAAGTACAGCACACCGTAGGTGGTAATCTTAGATGATCTATGAGGTCGATTGCAAAAGAACACTGTGTGTCAAAAGGAACAATCTGAAATGTTCTTCACAAAGACATCAGATACAAGTCTTATGTGATAAGAAAAGGTCATATTACATAAGAAAAGGTCAAGGAAAATCGCTTAATCAGAACTAAGAGACTCCTAAACAATGTTTTCAATTCAGCAGAAAGAGATATTATTTGGTTTTATTCAGATCATGATTATAAAGTAAACAGAAAAAATAACATATGGTTATGTTCATACCTTTCCGGAGTTCCAAGAGTAATCTTTACTAAATTTCTTGCAATTGTCCTGGTTTAGGAGGTTATCAGCAATGGAGGGAATGGTTGTTTTACAGCATATCAACCTTTTTCGGGTTATTTAATGCCGAATCCGGTCAATTTGGTAAAAGTTTTTATGCTTCAAGTTATTTATAACTTTCAAATATTTATTTATAGTGTTTAGTTTGGTTGTTTTGTATAGAGTTAAATTGTTGTTTTTGTTTTTAGCTTTGCAGAAAATGATTGAGTTTTGCAGAGTAAAAAGAAAAAAACAATAACATCAATGTTTGGTGCATTTTAAGTCAGGAAGCCGACAATGGAGGGAATGGTATGCCTCCTCATTAAATTTTGAAAGGTCATTGAATAAACTCTGCTGCCTCTATTCTGGAAACAGTGGTTAAGCCATGGATCGACAATGCATGAAACTGAAGGCCTGATGTAGCAGCCATCATGCAGGTCCACAGGGAAAACGAGTGAGGGTTGCACCGTGTATTGTCCATCGGGGATTGAACCCAGAGTGTTCCGGTTTCAAAATTCATAATATTGATCAGTTCATTAGTTTATGGGTTTATCCTGAACAATCATATATATATAGTCTAAAGAAGCTTTGAGTCATTAAAAAAATAAAAATGTAAAATGCAGTTTAAATCCCCAGACAAACTAACTAAATCCAAGATATTGCAGACTTAACATTCGTTGGAAAATTAATAAATGAAAAAATATAAGTAAAAAAAAAAAAAAAAAAAGGGGGGGGGGGTAATTATCTAAGAGTGAAACAAAAACAGGAGACCTTAAGCGTCTAATATTAACCACGGGGATCATCAGCTGTTTACCATGTAACTGTTTCGGAGATTTAAAAACAGGACAGTTATAATATTCATGGCTCTCCAATGGTACTGATTACACGACCATTTCCCCAATAATCAAGTGTCGAAATAATTCAGCTTAAAATATCACTAATATATACATAAATAAATGATAATAATGTATATATATATATAAATAATATTAAATTATATTTTTAATATTTTACCTACATACGACGTCGTTTCAAGCTTATGGCTCTCATCAGCGCAGGGAAATAATAATCTTGGACGCGAACCCGGTTCACAGAAACACCTTGAATCTGTAAGCATTAGTCCTTGAGGCCATGAGACATTGTCACGTGATAACGGAGAAATTAAGTTATATTTACACCAAAAGCAGCAAGTATAAATATCAAGACATTCGATAGGATTCAACGGCAGAGCCGGAGTCTTGCACTGGGGCTTTTAGATGACTGCCTATTTTTAATCTTTCCAACAGTGCTCTTACTTTAATTTTACTTAAAGGAGCTTCTAAGAATATTAAATTATATTTTTTATATTTTACCTACATACGATGTATGAAATGGATAGAATTTGCATAGTTTACAAGTTTATTAACTCATCAAGTGTTCAAACAAGGAATGCAAATACAAAATGACCTTTAAACCATGGCTTTTCAAAGAGAACGCTCTTATCATCAGAAGGTCTGACCAATAACAATTGACTATTAATTAATTATTAGAGTTGAATATCTTGAAAATGGAAAAGTGAAGAATTTTGAAAAATATTAAAGGGAAAAATATTAAAGGGAAAAATGTCTCGATTTAAGTCCTGAAACAGATCAAACATGATTCGAGCTATGGGCAGAATGTTGTATCAAGTTCAAATGATCCAAAATGCTTAAACAGTTTAAACAAAGAAGCCGAATAATGTTCAATGATAATTCATTAACCTTGAGTGCTCCAAGAAATTGTATTTTAAGGTCACAGATAATCCCGGACATTTAGGCTTGAATGAAAGTTGAAAATTACTCAGAGGATAATAGAACTGTGTATAAATCCATGCCTCAGAAACATACTTGGCTTCCTGCATGTGACTTCAAATGGTCCATAGGAAATAGATGCTGAAAGTCGCAATTATGAGTGGATGTGTAATTTGACATAATTGGATTTCAAATTCAGAATGGGAGTAGAATTGGGAGGAATTACTCTGAATGCTGTTTATGCAAATGTTTGAACGCTTGATGAGTATGCTATACAAATGTTATCCATTTCATCACTTCATCATCTATATATGTGTGCCCTATCCACTATATTGATTCAACGTATCTCGATAGGATCTAATATAATTCTTGATCTTTGTATTATCCATTTATATATATATATATATATATATATATATATATATATATATATATATATATGCACCCCCTAAATGTTAAAATTTACAAAAAAAGTAATGTGTTCATGTTACTCATTATGTTGCCTAGAATATATATTCCAAAATTCATAATGATTCGTTCATTAGTTTAGGAGATTATCCTGTACATAGAAATAAATAAATAAATAAATAAATATATATATATATATATATATATATATATATATATATATATAAAATATATACACATCATCACCATCACCATTAGGGTTTTGATCATTCCTGAAGGAGGAACCCCTCCCTGGTTTCCGACCACCTTATCTGTGATTGTCATTCAAGTGGGTTTTGCCATAGTCGCCATGCTAAGCACTGCGAGTTGGCGACGCTATTTGCGCATAGCTAGGTGTCATACCTAACTTTATATATAGAGAGAGTTATAACAACAACCTGAGAATTTCAACATGTCAGCATTTTGACAAGATTTCTCTGGATCATACTATAATAGTGTTTCCTCAAATATACTGAAGGCTTTTATTTCTTTTGCTTATTTTCATCTAAATCATTTGTTCCATTGCTTGCGATTTGGACGTTTTTATAATTCTTTCTATTTAGAGGGAACGTTTTATCTGACGGTTTGGCAACAGCTGAAAGCAACTTTCAATGCCTTTTGCCGATCTATTTAATAAAGGTCTTCTCGAAGAATCACGTTTTTTGGACATTTTTACCTTTGCAACCTGACTTAAATGCTATTTTGAATCTTTAAATTCATGTGTATATCTATATATATATATATATATATATATATATATCTATATATGTAGGTATAAAAAAATGAAAAAAAGAAAGCTGAAAATTGTTTATAGATTTTAAAATCTCAGTTGGCAACTCTGTACGAAACTGTGCAGAAGAAAATAACCCAAAGACGAGCTCGGAAAGGCATGACGTTAGCCTTGGGCACAATTATTAATTCTTATTTTTATACCAGTGCACTAGGAAAACGTTGCCTCTTTATAGAGGCTGAAATGATTTCGTTTGAGCATTTCATATTTTTGCAGTGCAATATACCATTCAAAGAACGTTCTTACTGTGGTCAAGGTTGGGGCGGTAATTTCTCTGGTTTATTCAATAATCAGATAAACTCCTGAACATTTTTACACATTTCAATACAAATTGCATAGTTGTCAGGATGAGTAACGTCCAACTTGAAAGAATGTCCAAGCAAGCATATACCCATGCCAAGAACTGAATTTCTTCCAGAGAAAAAACTCTAGTTCAACACACAGCCCAGAGAAATTTCACTTGTTTCCAATTGAAAGAAAGAGAACATTTTTAGCACCCGTACAACTACAGCGATAGCTGCCATTACGATTTTGAGTCTGTGCATAATTTCTAAGCTTGGTGCTGATTGGTGCAAGCATTTAACTCCCTTGCCCAATCAGGGACCATCTCTCATGCAAGCTGAGCACGTGATGAGAGATTATAAAACGGATAGCTCTCTCTTCACTTCCTTTTTTCTTTCTCACGTGCAGGGACTCACAACAACTCAACGTTGCTCACACTAACCACTAACTTCTCTCTTTAGCCGCAAACTGAAATCATAAAAAACACAATTTATCGAAAAAAAAATTTTTAACTTTCTCATGAAAAATTTTTTTGTTTCTTCGTCAAAAAATAAATAAAATGTCAGAAAAATAAACATACGGTGAAAGTTTTTCTTTCATTATTTTTTCAGTTGAAAAGCTGTCTCGTTTTGATTTTGATGCTGGTTCGTTTTGATTCGGCTTTTTTCGGCTGTTTACGTATTTCTGCATCGGCAAAAGTCGGTTTTGTTTGGTTCAAAAGCTGTACCAATACCGTTTTTTCTTATTTTCAATTCTGTTTGTTCAAAACATTTTTATAAGTTTTACCTATTTTCTTTTTATTTCAATTTGTTACTTCGTGCATTTTCTTTCTATTTAGTGGCGCTTGCACGGGAAATACAGGGTAGTCAAGAAGTTTCTGATGGATCATTGAGGGATTTTTAACTTGAATAGATTCTTTATTTTTTTATGGTACCTTAATGGAATTTTAACATAATATGACAAAGACAATAGTGATTTGTTTGCAAAAAAAAACAAAAATGAAAAAGTTGGCAATGTCAACTGACCTTCACATTCCCCAGCTCTGACTTTTTCTTGTGGGGGGTATTTCAAAGAAAAATTATATATTAACAAATCTGAAACTCTACAGGAATTGAAGGAGAACATCAGGGATGAAGTCGGGGAATTAAATCGTAATCGAGTCATCCTGCAATCCGTCATGGATAATGTTTTAGAAAGGGCACGAATTTGTGAATCTGAAAATGGAAACCATTTAAAAAATGTTATTTTTCATAAATAAATTCTTTTTCATTTTTGCAAACAAATCTCCATTGTCTTCGTCATAGTATGTTAAAATTCCATTAAGGTACCATAAAAAATAAAGAATCTATTCAAGTTAAAAATCCCTCAGTGATCCGTCAATGATTTCTTGGCCACTCTGTATAGGCAATTAGAATGTGTTTCTCTTTGGAGGATGTTTTGTAAAATAAACTTTTTAATTTCACATTTCTTATACCTATCTCTCCTTTTTTTCCTTTTATTATGCGGATTATTTCTTAAAGTGGAATTTATTAAATAGGATGAATTTCCGTCATAACTAATTAAATGTAACCGTGTATATTGTCAACTCTGGCAGGTTTTATTTTTAATTCCTTTATTGGAATAAGATGTCTGTTTCATCAAATGGGGCCGAGTGAATGAACTTTGATTCTTTCTGGCTCTAAAGATTGTGGTGTGAATTCTTTCTTAAGTCAAGTGTTAGAAGCAGCAGTGACAGCGAATGTTGTTTTTATGTATCAACTTTTGATTGGACAAAATCTCCAATCAGCAGGGGGGGGGGGTTTCAGCCAAGCAGAGAAGCGAGGTTATTCACTGCCGAAAATGTGCACGTTCTATAAAATCGCAAACACAGCTTTTCTCCACTTTTTCCTTTTTCTTCCAGAGACAAGACACATATGTATGTCAAAATTTAGTCTAGGTCCTTTAAGTAACACACACATAATAAGAGACACACACGAATTACTAAACACTGCTAACCAAACTCTTTCACACACAGGTTCATACATACACTCTCTCACTGTCAAAACAGGCAAACGAATATACACACATCTACAATGCCTATTCATTTTACATACTCTGTCACATGAAAAATGAACATGTATGCTCAATTTCATCTTACAGACAAAACACCTTCTTTCACCTAGAACGTTCTCGGAGACTTTGAACTCTCATTCTTTACGAACTCTGTATCTTTCATTGTCTTAATAAATTGTCGAATAAAATTAATTACTTTCGTATAGATAGACTTTGTCATTCTTTCACTTGATAATGTCTTATCATCAACACAAGAAATGGGGGGGGGGCACTGTTAAGCCTTCGAGCAAATTTTTATCTAAAAGCTTTTTGTTTCTGAATTTATTTTTAACATTGTTAAAGGAAATGTTTATTGTAGGAGATTAAAAACGCAATTTAATCTCAGACAAGATTTAAAGACAGATATAAAGGAAATAAGTGATAGAATTTGTTGCTGGACTATTGGAAGAGAAATCACGTCAAATATCTCAGAGAAAAACAAAAACAAGAAAATAAAAAGCGAAGTAAACAATAATGTTTATGTGGTGTGGTGAATGAACTTGCATTCAAGTAGGAGGCATTTTTCTATTGAGTAATGTTTGGGTTGCTGGTGGAATAGGTTTGATTAATTTCAAATCAATTACATTAAATCAAATAAAAATAGCAATATTCAACAAACCATGTAAAAGGACACTTAGAAGATATGTACGTCTATATACCGTCTAGATGTTTGTCCAAGGCAACTTTAATCATGCGTATGGTAAGCATCGTCACTACCTCCTCTTGTAGGCTGTTCTACAGAGCAGAAACACGGACAGAAACTGCTACTTTTCTTCTAATGAGACAAATTAAATTGTGTGTTTTGTTTAATGATGTAACTTTGTAGATTCATGTTAAGTTGCGTTTAAACGTTTTAATGGGGATATTTAATGGATGTTTTAATCATTTGTACCCTAGGAAAGTATTTTTTATAAATTTTAATGAAACTATTTAATTTCTTTGAAATTTTCTATTAAAAGAAGGCTGTTTTATAAATTTTATTTTATTTCTATGTTCTTCTTCTTCTTTGCGTGTCTTTGAAGCATGTCGTCATACAACAGTTTCCACTTTTTTTACACAGTCCTTTGCATTATTGTTTCACTCTATTTCTATGTTGAAAATATATATTAAGATAGTTTAATTTTATTTCATAAATTTCTTCATTTCTATGCTCTGAAAATATTTGTAAAATAACAGCTTTATGTAATCTTTCTTCTACCGATTGATGTAAATTATTTTTATATATAAGTTTTAAGATGCATTTTTCATCATATGTGTCTAAAATGTATGCATTTGTATATGGTTATTGTATTAACAGGCACACGATGAGGTCACCAATAGACTTTAATATTAATAAGCTTATAGAATCAATTTAATCGGTAAAACAATAACAACTTATAAAATTATAAATAGCAATATTATTAATGCATAAGGTCGTTAAGAATTAGAATATTTGATATTCGATTTTCGGTTTTTGTAGCTACCACGTTTCTTTCCAACTACTTCTTTTCAAACAGGCGGTCGTCATTTTGTGTGTTGAGTTCTCGTAAGTACATAAAAGGGTCAGAATAAAAAGATGAAAAAAGAATAATAATTAAGAAACAGTTGGTTTACATCCTCTAATATTTTATCAACAAACAGTGTAAGCAGAAAAAGGGAAACCAATCCCGAATTCACTTCAACACAAAGCTCAAACTGGGGCCATAAAAATCGGCTCCCATGGACCAATCTCACAAAAAGGTGCAAAATAAGCAAAAATAGCTGTCACGTGACCTGTCGTCAACTACGTCGGCCAGACCACTGCTTAAACAATATAAAAGCAGACCGCGCGACAAAATCTGTCTCTTCTCTCTTTCTATGCATTTCCAGCAAACAGGCCACAGCAGCGCTTCTTTCCAACTACTCACCCATCTCCCGCCTTTGGGGCAGAGAGGCTGCTGGACATTTCCACACATGCACGCATGCACAGCGGTTAATTTCGACACACACACACGCACATGCTTACACACACTGCTGGCAAAGGCACATACACGTCCTATCATTTTTCAACTCCCACCCGCATGCACGCACGCACGCACGCATGCACACATGCATACAGGCACACACACACAAATGCCTACTCGACATATCAATTCTCATTTACGCACGCATACACAGTCGTACACATAGGCACTCCGACAAATCTCAACTCACATGCACACATTCTTACAACTACGCACACACATACACACTCATAATTTACAGACATAAACATTTATCTCTTCTTTAACTGAACATTTGAAATGAACAATTAATGCTTTGTATTTTGTATATACATATAAATATTGTGTTCCTTAAATATTGTTTTATTCTTTCTACTTTCATTCAACATTCATCCTTTACTCATGCGTGTTTTTTCTTGTTTTTATTTGTTTTTTTTTACTGTTTCAAACATTTCTTTAACAACTTAAATAAAAAAAAAATATATATATATAAAAAGAAATCACTTGTTTTTGTCTTACTTCTCAACGCCTACATATTTCCATTTCTCCTCTCTAGCTTTCTATGTTGCATAGACCCGCTTAGACCGCGGCAGTTCTCATCCCGCACACCCGTCCCGGAACGGGCCGCGGCAGTTCTCGTTTAATCACTCGTCATTTTTAACACCATGAATCATATAGTTTGCATACCTTTAAATTTCTCGCACCCTCAATCCTTCCTCGCTGCATGGAGGGATGCGTCGTCTCGTGATTGAATTCTTTCTTCTTTCTTTCTGCCGTGAACCATGCCACTGCAACACAAAAGCTCTATGACTGACTCAGAAGACAAACAATCTTTTAAACTTTCAATTCTTTTTATTACAGGTGTTAGTTATCTATCAGCTTGGAGATATTAACCAATGTCGAGAGAGAGAGCAAATTACTGCTTTCGTAATTACTTATCAATTAAGTCCTTAACCATTCGTGGAGAGGGGGGGGGAAGAGATCTTTCGCCTGTATTTTCTTAGGGAATCAATTCCCCTAATCTTGTTGCTGACTACATCTTTAATCACGTCTCATAAGCTCGCCTCCAAAACCCAGACTGCCCAAAACTCTGCAGAAGCCCGTGACGTCACAAAGCCTCTATGCGCAGGTGCACATTGACCCTTGATTGACCCGCACTAAATCGCGCAAGTCAAACCAACGATTTCCAACATATACGCCCACCTTAAGATGCGTCCGTTCCCACAGGGCCATTATCCAACATCTCTCTCTCTCTCTCTATATATATATATATATAAATACACATTATTCTTTATTATAGAGTGGAGGATGAACCTTCCAGGCATTGATCAGAATGCTCCCTATGGATAATTTTTATATCTTAACACCCCACGCATAAATTCAAAAGCTAGATTTATTAACCAATTGAATTTGTTTACTAATAGAGTAATATATACACAAACACAAACCCCACAATATTATTGTACCATCTTTGGACAGAACAGATACTGTACATCACCATGATTGGCTTGGATTCTCCAGCTATACAGACGCAGCTGTTAACTCCACATATAGTTTTTAAATAGCGCACTTCCTCTCACAGACTGTCACTTTCCCGACCCGCCTCTCTGATCGTGTGGAACAGCAAGCCTGACTTCTCGACCTGTTCTTGACCTCACTGTCCGAGGCTTGCGCGACAAATGCCCACTTGGGAATGCTGATCACCTTGTGGTAATGATTATCACCCTAAAATCTCGTCCCAAAGTTGATGAGCCGTTGCTCAAAATGACGAGATACTACAAGCAGGCTGATTGGAAATACACTAGAGATCACATCAGAGACGGCCCATGGAGTGAAACTTTTTCTATGATGAGGTAAGCAAATGGGTCAAAGCAGGCATTGAAGCACATGTCCCCATGCGAAAATTCTACAGCAAGCGCCACTCTCCACAATGGTTCATCTCGAACTGTGCAGCTGCTATTGCTCAGAGGCAGCAAGTATTCCGACAATTCGGCTGCCATAAGTCAACTACAAATAGACAGAAACTTAGCGTCAAGAAATCATTGTAAGACTGTAATAGATGAAGCAAAGAGAAGGTATACAGAGATGACTAGAAAACGCATTGAATCACAGAAACTAGATACTCGCGATTTCTGGAAAAATCTTCAATAGTGTGGTGAACAATGAGCAGCCAACAATTCCCCTGCTATCCAACCACAATGATGTCGTTTGCACGGCAACTGATGAGGCTGAACTACTTGCCCAGCGTTTCACCGTAAACTCCACTTTGGACTCTGTAAACCACTTTTTTTCCAAATTTCCCAATGCGGACTGAAACCACACTTGATGACCTGATCATCATCCCATCTCATGTTGGGACATCATAAAAACCTTGACACCTCCAAAGCATGTGGGCCAGTAATAGTAATAAAGAAATAAATACCTGAGCAGTATCACTAATAAGATACTCTGGACCATTTATAAGCTGGACTAAAGAAGAACTCAAGCACCTTGACCAGAAGACTAGAAAATTAATGACCATGCACAATGCACTACATCCAAAAGATGATACAGAGAGATGCTATGTGAGGAGAAACGAAGGGGGAAGAGGACTAGTAAGTATAGAAGATTGTGCAGACAACACTAAAAAAGAGCTGGAGAAATACATAAACCAGAACACAGAAAGGCTGATCACCGCAGCAAGAGACACTGTTATAACGAACAATGCGGGAAACACCGAAACCGGGCACAAACAGACAAAAAAAGAAAAGTGGGAAGAAAAGCAACTACATGGGCGTTTCATAAGAATGACAAGAGAAGAGACGCACGAAAATAGTTGGGCATGGCTGAGAAAAGGACACCTGAACAGAGAAATGGAATCCCTATTGACGGCTGCACAAACCAATGCGATTAGGACCAACTACATTAAACTAAAATAGATAAAACCCAGGAAAACAGTAAATGTAGATTGTGCGGACAAAGAGATGAAACAGTAAATCACATAATAAGTGAATGCCCAAAACTGGCCCAAAAAGAATACAAAAATAGGCATGACTGCGTGGGGAAAGCAGTACACTGGGAGCTGTGCAAACAAATGCATTTCGAACACTTGGACAAATGGTACAAACATAAACCAGAGACAGTAGTCGAAAACTAAAAATACAAAATCCTCTGGGCTATAGCGTTCAAATAGATAAACTCATACAAGCAAGGAGACCGGATGTCATAATAGTCAACAAGAAAGAAAAATCCTGCCAAATCGTAGATTTTGCCGTCCCAGCTGACCACAAGGTGAAGACCAAGGAGACAGGAAAACGAAGTGTGCACTGCTAGAGATTAAAAGAGGAAAACTGGAGATGAGAGAGGGCATGGAATACCCCAACCAAGAGGAGATGAGGGTGCTAGGCGAACAGAAGAGCTATAAATATGTGGGAGTTCGGGAAGCAGACACTATCAAATCTACAGAAATGAAAGAGAAAATTGGAAAATAATATTTGCGAAGAACAAGAAAACTCTTACAAACGAAATTATATAGCAGAAAACCTAGTAAAAGGAATAAACACCTGGGCAGTATCACTAATAAGATACTCTGGACCATTCATAGGCTGAACTAAAGAAGAACTCAGGCACTTTGACCAGAAGACTAGAAAATTAATGACCATGCACAATGCACTACTCCCCCAAAACGATATGGACAGACTCTATATGAAAAGAAACGAAGGGGGAAGAGGACTGGTAAGTATAGACAAAATACATAATACTGACAAGAGAAGAAACCAACGAAAATAGCTGGGCATGGCTAAGAAAAGGACACTTGAACAGAAAAAGTGGAATCTTTACTCACGGCTGCACAGAACAATGCAATTAGAACAAACTACATTAAAGTTTAAATAGATAAAATCCAGGAAAACAGTAATCCAGACTGAGTGGATAAAGAGACGAAACAGTAAATCATATAATAAGTGAATGCAGCAAACTTGCCCAAAAAGAATACAAGAACAGACATGACTGTGTGGATAAAGTAGTACACTGGGAACTGTGCAAACAATTGCATTTCGAACACACAGACAAATGGTACAAACATAAACTAGAGACAGTACTGGAAAATGAATAACACAAACCCCTCTGGGATATGAATGTACAAACAACTAAACTCATATAAGCAAGAAGATGTCATAATAATCGACAAGAAGAAAAAATCTTGCCAAATCGTAGATTACGCCGTTCTAGCAGACCATAGTAAAGATTAAGGAGACAGAAAAACAAAGCAGAACTAGCCAGAGAATTAAAAGGAATATGGAGCATGAAGAAGTCAACATAATACCAATAATCGTAGGAGCACTAGGAATAGTGCAAAAAAAAAAAACTGGAGAAAAGACTGGGAGAAATTGGAATCAAAGGGATCACTGAGACCATACAAAGGACGGCAATGATCAAAACAGCTGCAATCTTAAGGAAAATCCTTGAATGTGTAAACCAACCCGCATAAGTTGCGAATAGTAACCAGCCACATGGAAGTTACAACAGGAAGAAAACAAAACCACAGGAAGAACACTACCTTACGAACCAATGAACAGAAACGGCAAGAAACATCATAAGCTGCTCCCCTCTCCCCAAGGGGCTGCCCAGGCAATTTTTAATAGGCCAGGGTGCCCCTTCTTTAGGCTTGATTCTCCCCACCTTCTGACCTTGTGCCACATCTTCCTGCAGTGGGAAGGAAGTAAATACCTCCATTACTAATATGAAACATCTCTCGTCTCAGATGATCATATTTATTCTAAAGAAAAAGACCAAAAAAAAATTTTTTTTAATGAAATAAAAAATATTTTCATCGTATGGATGGCTTATAATGGCTTTTTGCTAAATTTTCCAAATTTTAATTTTAAGATGCTTCAAAGAAATTTTATATCCTCCCCCTCCCCCCCCCCCCCCCCCAAAAAAAAAATATTGCCTCTGTCTTGTTTTTATTGTTTATCTAACCTTTTAGAGATGGCTCGGGGTGTGCTAGGTGTATATGTAGGCCATCTCTTCATCAAATTCAATGGGTTGTTTATGTGGGTCTTGTGTCACTTTTCCACCAAATTTTGGGAAAATTGTACAATAGATTTCTTGCTTGATTAAAATGTTAGGCCGACTTCCTCAAACACAAGTGCAAACAATATCGCCGCTACTTCAGAGATAATAACAGTTACGAACACTGTGTATATAAGATTTTCCTTAAGTGTTTACCAAAGTGGACACGTGAAATAAAGCGTGTTTGAATAGCATTTTGGAAGAATTTATATCAATTGACTCAAACGTTTTTTTTTTTTTTAAATAATTATGATGATATTGTTGTTTTCTCACAAGCAGAAAACAGGCAGATGTTATTTAGCAGGATGCAAGTTACAACAAGTTTTTACTTATGGCATGTGTGTGTGTATGTAGTTGGATGCATGCGTGTGCAGATTGAATGGAAACATGTTATTTATATGCCCCAGGATCTCGATAAATACTTGTATTCACCTCTTGGTCCCGCTTAAGTTTAAAAAAATAATTTTCGTTGGCCTGTCATGCTTAAGTTTGTAATATCATTTTCGTTGGTCCATTAAGCTTAAGTTTGAAATATCATTGTTGTGGGTCCATTACACTTAAGTTTTAAATATCATTTTCGTTGGTCTGTCATGCTTAAATTTGTAATATAATTTTCGCTGGTCCATTATGCTCAAATTTTAAATATAATTTTCGCTGGTCCGTTATGCTCAAATTTTAAATATAATTTTCGTTTGTCTATCATGCTTAAGTTTGAAATATCTTTTTCGTTGGTCTGTCATGCTTAAGTTTGTAATATTATTTTCATTACTGCGCACATGGATTGAATAGACGCATATTCATTCTTGTTTCAGTATTTGGTGTTTTTTATCCGAATGCGATTGACGATTCTTCTTAACGCTCCAGTACACTCCCCTTCGGACAAATTGAGTGTGTGTGTTGTGTGCATGTATGTGCAGATGTGTTGAAAGTATATTGATTTTGGTGGTTTTTGTTTTTTTGATCATCATCGTTGTTGTGTTAGTATGTAGTAGTAGTAGTAGTAGTAGTAGTAGTAGTGGTAGAAGTAGACATTTTAAAAATAAAAATATAACTTTTATTTTAACTTTATATACGGAGACATTTTTCTGATTAAGAGGTAGCTTAACTTAATAATGAGCAAATCTGTCTTTCGACTCTCATAATGTCAAGTGTAGCTAAAACGTGTCACCTACAGTGTCTCCTTTCTCTTCACTAAAAGTCAGTCTGATCTGAGTTTCTATTTGTTTCTTATTCTTATATGAAACAGTGACTCGCAGACAAAATTATCACATTTGGAAATGCCATTCTTATGAATTTTTTGCACTAACAATTCGGTATTTTGATCTGGTGACCTTTTATTGACTTGTAGCAGTTGCATGAGCGAACTATTTTGTAGCAGTCTTGGCGATCGGCAGTGAGATGTAATTCGGCTTGGCGATTATGTAATCATCCCCTCTTCACCGCGTGGGCTTATAACACTCCTACGTGTAACGGGATTCATATGCGATGAATCGCTTTGGCGCAATACGAGCCAACATGAATCCGACGAGACGCGCCTTTTCCCGTTCTCAACCTAACGCAACCGTTTTTTTCCTTACACTACAGGCTGCTATCTGTATTTTGCTACAGCTGGGTCTTCCAGGGATTGGATCTAAGTATTTTGAAAGATTTGTTTTTCCTTTGGCCAATTGCTTTTACTACAACGGTATAATGTTTATTTCTCTCAGAAATCATGTTGTTTTTAAATCATTCCTGACGTCCTGGTATTTTGTTATCTTTTTGCGTTCGGCTCTATTAAGGCCATGTGTCGATCTGTATGTCCAACTAAAAGAAAAAAAAACTACACGTGACACATCCACAAAACTGATATATTCTTTTTGCACCATTTTTATTTTTAATATTTATTCTTTTAGTGGTCGACAAGAAGAGAATTAGTCGGGGGGGGGGGGGGGAGTAATATTTAGAATAATTTTTTAATGTTATTATGTAGTAATTCGTCAATGATTTTTTCCAGTTGCCAGAGAAAGTGAGGTTATAGAAAGACAGAGGGGGCGAAAGAGAGAGAGAGAGGGAGAGAGTAGACAGATGGAGTGGGGGATACGAGGGAGGGTGAGAAGAGAGAGAAAGATATAAGAGAGGAAATAGGAGAAGCGGATAAAGAGAACATGATAGAGAGAGAAACGTGTAAAAAGAAAGATATTACACTTATATTTTAACTTTTCTATTTTGTTGTCCATGCCTCTCCCGGGCATCATCTGATAACCATGCTAGTTGGTTATGTAGGTACATCTTTGATTGTCCGATACATTTGGGTCTAGAGCAGGGGTGGGCAAACTTTTCAGAGCAAGGGCCACATTAAAAAAACAAATTTTACTGGGCCGCATAGTATATTTTCCAATATAAATGATATCTGAAATAACCGAAATATATGGATTGCAAAGCGAAAATGCAATCATTTTTCATTTACTAGAATTTTGAAGGGCCGCATGTATTACATTGCCGGGCCGCATGCGGCCCGCGAGGCATAGTTTGCCCACCCCTGGTCTAGAGTCTTTCTAAGTTAACCGTTTTGCCGGACCATCTGACTTCATTTTTATAATAATTCACAAACACTCCTAACCCATTAATTGTGATTATCACACAGCCTATGCACTGAAACACCACGATCAAGTTATTTCTGCAGTTCAACTTTTTATTCGATGGAAATAGATCAGTGTTTATATTTAACATCATGGCTGCCATTTGAATTTTCCCATGAAGCCATAACAAGAGTTACATTTAATCAAAATAAGATATAAAGGGAGACTACAAATAACAGGTGCAGTGAAACACGCAAATTGAGAGTGTGCTATACAGAGCCATCTGTTAGCTTATAGGAGCATATCTTAGACTAGATTGTAAGAAAAACTCCTATAATATTTTCTAACAATACGGACATCAAATGAAAAAAAAACAAAGCCCTTTTGTTAATGTTATGGTGTGATGGTGATCTATCCTATTTCGTG
The DNA here is from genome assembly GCA_963556195.1 of Sepiola atlantica. Lineage (NCBI taxonomy): Eukaryota > Metazoa > Mollusca > Cephalopoda > Sepiida > Sepiolidae > Sepiola > Sepiola atlantica. Next base: position 206,599,895 of record OY744515.1, on the reverse strand, counting down.
TCTATATCGACTCTTCTAAAAATTCTGTATAGAGGAGCCTACGACAAAGGACGAGCAGTCTTTCTGTAACATACTATTCTGTACTTCTGTAAATAGACACTGTATCATCTTAATTATTATCTGCCCTTCAAGGTCACAATACTGGTGATGAGGAACTCGGATTTATTCAGACACAACATAACCCAAACTTATGTCGCACACAACACTGGCAACGAGAACTCAGACTTATGTCGGGTACAACATAAACATGGCGATGTTGGATTTTCTAAAAAGACTTAGGTGGTGTGCTCGAAAAATTGTTAATTACAACAGTAACAGTGAGAAGTTGAAAGCCATGCTGTATTTTTAACACACACGGTGTACCAAGGAAAAGTTATGTGTATTGGACAAGTATGGACAAAGACATTGAAAATACGGTGAAACTATGCAAAGGTTTTGCTTCAGCAGCGAAGACACCTACTATAAAGTTAAAACCCTCGCTGAAAACTAACCGACTGTGGTCTAGGATCCACATAGATTTTGCTGACCCACTAGATGGTTTATATTACCTAATAGTGGTGGACAGTTTCTCGAAATGGCCGGAAATATTAAAATGTAAAAAAACAACCACAGAAGTAACCATTAGTTTTTTTACATGAATTGTTCGTCCGGTTCGAGGCCGTTGACTATGCTCAACTTTCAGCGGTTATGGTCCTGTTCCTGATAAGCCAAAAAATTAATTCTCTGGAGAGAATTAATGACACCATAAAACAACCCTGTATAACTCATTCAGACAACACCAGACCACTGTGTTTGAGGATCTTAGACAGTGTGAGATCAAACATTAGAAACAATGGTCAACCATTGTTTGAACAGGGGATGTGACTCTCGTGGCCCCTAGGAGCTGGTGGATCTGTGCCCAAAATGATAAGATTCCTTCCAGAGACGTCGTCAAGGTACAAACACACCCAGATACACTCCCCGGGCCACGATAGTGTTACACACGGTTAATGTTAGGAAAGCATATTTTTTCCCCCTTAAAACCACATAAATAATATCACGTGACCTAACGTTTTTCAGGGCAGCAATTTGATACAGTAATATTACCAAAACACCGGAGTAAGTTTAGAGAAAGTCTGTCATTACTAACCAGCAGAGTTTTACTGCTCTCGACCATTTTAAAACTACTCTACTTTAACCCTTCTTGGAATGATTCTTCATAAACCTGAAATATTAAAGCAATTGCACAATTATTAAAGATTTTATGGGCGTTTTCATGGGTGACATCTTTTTTGGGGGGGGGGGGGGAATCACCCTGTATATGTAATAATATTATCTGTTTTCGTAAATTTTCATTTAATTTCTCATAAAAAAGTAGTTAATAAAATAAAGGGTATGTTTACTGTTTTTGTTTTTAAAAAAAAGGTTTTTACACTCAGTTTGGTAGTAAAAGGGTGGAAGACACAACACTGATTGGTTGAACAAGATCACAGGTTTAATTAGAGAGGGGTATTTTGAGATAGTCAATTAGAATAATACAGCATAATCACGTTGACACACACCAGCTCTCATTGGATCACCAAAGTTAAGCAGAGTTGAGCCTGGTTAGTATGAGATGGGTTACCATTTTGAAATACCAGGTGCTGTATATATATACAGGTGTGGCGATCTGTATGCATATTAAGACATTAGAAAATAAAACATGACAAAGTCACAGCACCACCTCTGGAGCTCGGAATTTGTTAACGTTTCACCTACGCCGACTGGCATAGGATGACTCAAGTCAATTAAGGCAGAGATAGAGAGACCTACATGTGGACATGTTGGTCTCTCTTCTTCCCTATGGCCACTTGATTTGACGTTTCGTTTATATGAATATTGGCTCCGTAGGGTAACATGAAAGAATCATTCAAATGCAAAATTATGAAAAATAAACTTTTTATTGCGTTCTTGAGTCTATCTTTGTTGGTTTGTGTTCAACTAAAGCAGAATTAAGAAAATGCAGATTTTGACGTCCGTTTCATTCATTGGCCGGAGAGAAAAGAGGCCGATTCTAACTTTTTCTTCTTTTTGTTTTATCCCCCTGCACGCGTGCTCATTGTGATTACTTGACCTTTAAATTTGTTCATTACTTTCCTTATGAATGGATGTTTGTATCTTGCTTTAAAGGTCAATCTGATATTGTTTTATTTTCTGTTTTGCACATGCACCAGTCTGCGATAAAGCTGCCAGTTCTCCCTCGGGTGTTCATTACACATTTATAAAAAGTTTTTTCTAATTCATGATTTATGAGCCACTTTGTATTATGTTTTTGAGATGAGGATTAATAATTTGTATTATTTGTATTATTCGGACTACTGTTCTCATCTTGGTTATTTTCACAACGTTTCGGCCGATGTAACTTTCGACTTTCTTCAAATTAATCTTTTCCAACTTGGGAATCTTTATATCAAATTAGAGGACCTATACAGAATTTCAAACTGAACCATTTATTTAATCCACAGGGGGATATTGTTCTTGTTCCATCAGCTATGACTGGGTAGAAATGTTAATTACTTATTATATTATTCGGAGTTATTATTGCCTGGAGTAAGGATTGAACCTTCAGCCTCCAGAAGACAATCACTTAGAACTGACTGTAAATCAATTGTTTCATTATGTGTCCATGTGGAAAATAACAACCAATATGAAGATAAAAAAAGTAAAGTGTTTGACCAGAGCTACTACTAAGATCAAAGTGTAGTATCTGTTCCGATGGATACTGCACCCCATAGACTGGTATTGTCTTGGCCTTCGGGGCTTGATTTACGCCGGTCTATGGGTCTGTCCTGTGCAGTTCTAGGAGGTCCACCCTCCCAGGCTTTGCCTCCCCTCTTTGGGGAGGAGTAAGTTTATTGCTTACTGCCTGGGGCGCCCCTACCGGGGAATGCTGACGGGGCTGCCCAGGCAATTTTTAAACCCCACTTTCCCTGACCCGACCTTGGTTCACATCTTACTTGTGGGAGTAAGATAAAAACTGGCCTTGTGCCTAACTCCTGGAGAGGAGTAAATCAATACTACAACAAGTTGTAGGGGAGGACGCCACTCCTTTCCCAGGATTAGACCACATACCTTTGATCCTCACCTTATAATGAAGTCTTGAGCAAGGGTACCATTTTCTTATAGTATGACTCGACCGAGGTTTCCTGACCGATTAGCTAACACTCTTACCATTATGCCAAAATGGGCCGGTCAAAGATGAGAATAGTAGTCCAAATAATCCAAATAATAGACTTTGTATTAGTTTCCCTTTTTTTTTGGGGGGGGGGCTCAGAGTTTGTATGTTTCTCTGCAGTTGATTCATTCAAGTCCGGTTCACGGTGGAGATGGCTTGTTATGTAAACTCTAGATTTTAAAAGAAAATTCAAACTCTGTCCTCATGTGTTCGTCATTGTGACTGTATTGTAGATGGGAGAGGAAAGCATTGCTGTATGATGGAATGCAGTGTTCATCACAGAATTTTCTCACTGGACATCGAAATGGATTGATATCAGGTTGAACAAGTCTTGCCTTCAGTTGTAACAACTGCAGATGTTCAGCTGACCAATCGTGGCTATAATGGCAAAAGTCTGTGAAATAGGCAGGAATCTGTCTCTCCTGAAAAAATATAAAGAACGATTGAATGTTTATACAATTGGTAATTATTAAGGCACGTACATTCGTTGGTAGATATATTAGCTAGTAAATCTGCAAGCCAGATGTGCTGGAGACAGAAAGGTCAGCAGAGTTAAAACGTTTGACCTAACCTACAATAAGAAAGTCCACGATATTTAGCCAAATATGGCATCAAACATGATGAGAATGGGAGAGAGAGAAAGGCATATGCAATTCTCAAGTTTGGAAGAAGTGACTGAACTGAGAAGATACATAAAAAAATGGTTTAATAAAGCGTTAAGATAATTAAGTAATGTGCTTAAAACATAAGTAAGTTTCTCTTTCTTCCCGCTCTTTTGACTGTTCAGCCACTGGACGATCATATGGTTGAATAAATCCTTCATTCTTTTAAGAATGTGTAGTTCAAAATCATTTCATAATAATTAATGTAAGAAGGACATCATGGCCTTTGTTTCAGCACATCGCAATACATATGCACGTGGTGACAACTGTACTTGGTCGGACAGGATCACGCAAGAGGAATGACACATGCATGGTGCCCAACGATGAAAGTTGATTAAAATAATTGAAGAACTAAATGATTACATGGGACCATCTTGACGATGTCCCTACATCTATGTAACATAATCATAAAGCATAGAAAAATACATCAACTAGTTTTACAATCATAATTTGAGGTTTTACTAAAGTGTTAATAATGAAACTTTATACAAATGAAAAATATCTACATAATTCAATTATTATATACAACTAGAAGGAAGACCTGACTTACTAAAAAGTAAAGTCTTTTAGTGAATTATATAAAATAATTTATTTAAAACAATTAAAATATTTATAAAAATATTTGTTTCACAACATAATTCTTTTGTTTTAAATAAATCATTTTTATACAATATAAAAGACTTTACTTCTTTTCATCCTACCCATTCTTCGATCTGAGTTTTATATCGACTAGCGGCCATATTGGATCTATGCCAGTATGTCGATTAATTTACTAATTGAAAAAGTGTTTTTTTCCTCTATTTCATATGTAATACTAACTTGATTTTAACGCCAATACGTTCAACATGTCATAATCTTTTAAAAATACAATTTTTGAGCTAATGCATATCGTCTTTCCGAGAAAATTACATGTGTTGGGAAATGAGGTGATTAAAATTAAAAAACTAACTAATATTTAAACTTACACGAATAACTCCATCACTCAGAAGGAAGTTGTGCCTAGAAATCTAAAGATGTAAAAAGAAAATAAATCTAAAAAAGACACTCGGACTAAATAATGGTGTTGTTGTTTTTAATTGTTAAGAAGAAAGAAAACAATTTGCACACATGACTATGACAATGGCTGCAACAAAGAAAGAGAGAGACAGATCAACTCTACACACCACCATTACCACTAAAACTACTACTACTACAACAAGATGTGTCAACACAATACAGCTGCTGACGAGATGCCGTTGACAACATTTGCTGCTGTCTGAAGACAAATAATGTGCGAGGATATGCAACACAACTGCATAAAGTTAAACAGTTTACATCTCAAGTTCAAGATAAATTCCAGGGTTAAAAAGTCGACATTAATTTTAAAAAATCCTAACCTCTAATTTTTTCAAAGTTTGTGTCCATGATTTGTAAGCAGCAAGTCCAGCATTGAAACCTGAAAAGAATGAAAGTAAATAAAAGATAAAATCATTTTCTAAAAATATTTCTTTCGAATGGAATCTATATAATAAAATCAATTTTCCCCTATTTCATTGACTATTACAGCTTTCCAAAGCTTTCATATGCTAATCCGTTCCACCAGTCACTTAGGTCACTTTCTGATGCATGTTCCCAGAAGATATGTGTTTGTTTTGTTTCCTTTTCAAATTCCTTACATTTTTTTCAGGTAAGCTGCTTCTCCCAAAACAGTCATTTAGGAAGGAGGTCGCAGGCATTTTCACTCTCATGCTAATATCTACTCCCACAACCCCCAGAGTCACTAGGGACTGTTCTTAATGGGGTGACATTTTTGCTAAATCGTTGCTATTATTTCATATTTTCCTTCTTACTATTGTCTATATACTATACTAGCTTTTAAATCTAACTACAGACGGCTCCTTTAAAGTACTCTTTCCTCTTTCTGGGTGTATTTTTAGAATAATGGAATACAGGAATAGCGGTTTACCATTTAGAAAAAACACACACAGAACCATCTTACATTGTTCATATTAAAAATACTTACTGAGTTTTCTTCACATTTCTAACATGATATAATTCACATCACAAGAACGATTACATACCCGTGTCATATTTTTACATTTTTTTCATCTTAACTTATTGATTTTCATCTATTTTCTAACAATCCATGTCGTGTGTTTCGAGTCATTATCATGTTGGAACGCCCAGTGAGACCACAAAGACAGTATTATACAGGGTGGGCCAAAATAAGGGTCCTATCTTTAAATTTGAATAACTTGAATTTGAATAACTTCCACAAAATAAAAGTTAAACTCACCAAACTTTATGTGTGTGTAGACTGACCCTTCCGAGATTTTTTGAAATAAACAAAACAAATTTTAGCCGAAAAACACTTCTTAAAACTTACAAAAACTAAAGTATTGTTTTTTACACTGTTTTGAGTTTTTCAAGCAAAAATAATGTTTTCTAAATGAGGGTACGTTCCTTAGGGCTAATACGGCTCATGCTTGCTTCGGAAGGGGTCCTTTACTTATTCTAAAAAAAAAAAAAAAAAAAAAATCAATAAATAAAAAAGTTATGAATTTTTAAAAATAGGACCCTTATTTTTGCCCACCCTGTATTACCATAGTATTTTTCAGAAAACCCAAATACTTCTCTTTATCCCTGATGATGATACACTGTAATATCAATAGTGCAAAAGCAGCAAATCAGCCTCAAACCATAATGCTCACGCTACTTTGCTTCTTTGTGTGAGTTTCATTCACTTTCCTCCGTTCATACCCGCAGTTCATCTGATTATAAAACCTAGTTCTGATATTTACTCCTATGTGCTTATAACATAATGTAGCGATATTGGACTTCAGTGTGTAAAGATAATGTTAAAACGGTATTTTTCACATAAGGCTAGAGTAAGCATAAGGTTAGAGTACTGGAAAATTCCATTAGAAGTTAAGGAATAAAGGAATAGCATGAGAATCAAAACATAATGAAATACAATGCAAATATGGCCGCTAACTTCTTTTTTATTTGCTTCCAAAATCATATTTTTCCTTTTTTTTCTTTAACAAATCTATTTCATAGCTTCTGTTGGGGATATACTTCACCTACAAAAAAAATTACAGATTTTAATAAACACTGTTTCGTCAGCAAATACCAAGTACACGTCCCCTTTTTACAACTTGCCTTGATATTCATTCACACTTACACATGTTCTTTCTTCCTTTTGCGCTAAAACATAAACAAATAAACATATGCTTCCAAATCATATACATGCCTATTGCTTTTGATGAGGTCACCTTTCTCTTTTATTTATTGTAACAGTCTTTTTATAGAATCACTCTCATCTCTACATCGGACGTTTTACGCATCTTTTTTCTTATTCTTTTAGGCATGCTTATTATTTTATTTTTTTAATTCTTTTAATTTTGGGGACACTGCTTTCTAATAGCCACACTTCTTTTCAAGCAAAGTCCGAGTGACCCCTATTTCTCTGAGAAAAAAAAAGAGAAGTTTTTCATTTACATTTTAAAGTCTGTGTTCATGCTAGACAACCAGATTTTAGGATTTTTAAAGCTTTTTTCTTTTCTGCTCAGCCAACATTTCTGCTTTAGGCAACATGAGTTGGCACTCACAATCAACAATGTTGTGTGGTGGGTCTTTCCTTGCGGCAAAGATGCTATTGGCATATACTATAGTGACAGCCGACAGGGCAAAACTTTTAATAAAGTTCTGATCCGAGTAGAAGTAGTTTGAGAAGTTGCTAACAGATAAATTCTGGATAAGCAATAAAAGCTTTATGGCAGCTTTTGCGGTTTTGGTTTGTTTGTTTTGTGGCGTATCAACCCCTTTTGAAGTGATTTATAGTCGAAACACGTGCTTGACTTAACTTAAATCTCTGGTATTCCTCCATCCCCCATAAGACCTTCTCAGCAAGAACTTGTCCTTTTTCCAACACTACAAAGAACTCTTTCTTCCTCTGTACACCTAAAATTAAATGAACTTCTATGAACAGAGTTTTGTTCCAAGAACTCCTCACCTGTGGAACACATTACCATGGAAATGTTTCCCTACAGACTACAACATGGTTGTTTTCAAGTCCAATGTCAACAAATATCTGTTGAGTCATCCTATGAATTAATCATAGTTCTCAATCCTTTCATAGTACTCTTCCATCATTCAACTTAAAATCTTGCTAACCCTTATCCTCGACTGGATTTTGACCTTGGTAGTGGTGAACCATTAGTATAACAAAAAATTCATTGAACATAAGTTGCTATTTTACCCATAACTGAAAGGGAATTTTGGGTTCATACCTCTCGCAATGATTGAAAACATTAGGTCGGATGGGATTTGAACTCGATATAGCTGATTCCATAGTCTGTGGCACTATCCATTAGGCTAAGCATGCCCCCAACTTGATAAATTGGTAAATGCGCTATTTTAATATAGAAATCATGAAATTTCATTGTGTCATGTAAAATAAGTCAAAAGTGACACTAATCAAATACTAGGTTGAGGAAAAAGGTTTGTGCGCCATGTTAAAATAATGTTTTTTATATATACCACCAGAAAGACCGGCCACAAGATTGAAGAACTGCACGGTGTAGAAGTTCAGCCGCATACATCCTATAATCCAGATGTTTCTCCATATGACTATAGTCTATTCCAATCGATACAGAATTTTACGAAGAGTCGCAGATTTTAGTCATTAGGGAGGTGTGTGCAGTACAGGAGACTTTGTTGGTTTGGTCATATTGAAAGAATGGATGAGAGTGCTTGGCTTAGGAGATGTATAACAGTTGAGGTAGCAGGGTCAGTTGGCAGGGGAAGGCCAAGGAAAACATGTAAGGAAGTGATAAGGGTGAATTTTAGACAAAAGAAGGATAAATAATAAGAGATAGGTTAGTTTAGAAGTCAATTTATAAAAGCTGTCCAACACATGCCAGCATGCAAAACGGATGTTGATGATGAAGAAGCCTGTCAAGAATTTTTCGATTCAAAGCCAAAGGATTGGTACTTTGACCAAATCTGAAAGCTTGTAGGACACTGGCAGAAGATCATGGACAATGATGGTCTTTATTTCCAAAATTGATTGTCGTTTTTGAATCAATTCTTGCATAATAAATCATTTATTTTTACACAATACACAAATTTAAACTTAACCTAATATTAAGTGATTATTAATCTATATAATAAAAGTGAACGTACATGCGTCTGGCTCGCTTCAATAATCACGTATGCAAAATTAAATTTATGAGCAAAGAAGGAGAAGCTTAATTTCAATAATATCTGATAATGATAAAAAAGAAAGGTAATAATTTCTGTCACTTTTAATAAAGACACAAAATATTCTCATTATTATATTAAAACAAAACGAAGAGAGAGAGAGAGAGAGAAAGAGGGAGGATTTTGTCTTTTTATCGATTAGTTGTCTTCTTTTCTTATTGACAAAAAGAGAAAGAGAGAGTTTTGTCTTCTTTTTCTTATCGATTACTTTTGTTTAAATGATTTCAAGTCAATTGTGAAGTGATAACAAGTGGGTGAGCCTGTTCATATATTATATATGTTAAGTTAATATTAACTAAAAAATGATACAAATGCATTAATTGGTATGATTTTGAGTTAATATTAATTTAATTGGTATGATTTTGAGTTAATATTAATTTAATTGGTATGATTTTGAGTTAATATTAATTTAATTGGTATGATTTTGAGTTAATATTAATTTAATTGGTATGATTTTGAGTTAATATTAATTTAATTGGTATAATTTTGAGTTAATATTAATTTAATTGGTATGATTTTGAGTTAATATTAATTTAATTGGTATGATTTTGAGTTAATATTAATTTAATTGGTATGATTTTGAGTTAATATTAATTTAATTGGTATGATTTTGAGTTGATATTAATTTAATTGGTATGATTTTGAGTTAATATTAATTTAATTGGTATGATTTTGAGTTGATATTAATTTAATTGGTATGATTTTGAGTTAATATTAATTTAATTGGTATGATTTTGAGTTAATATTAATTTAATTGGTATGATTTTGAGTTAATATTAATTTAATTGGTATGATTTTGAGTTAATATTAATTTAATTGGTATGATTTTGAGTTAATATTAATTTAATTGGTATGATTTTGAGTTAATATTAATTTAATTGGTATGATTTTGAGTTAATATTAATTTAATTGGTATGATTTTGAGTTAATATTAATTTAATTGGTATGATTTTGAGTTAATATTAATTTAATTGGTATGATTTTGAGTTAATATTAATTTAATTGGTATGATTTTGAGTTAATATTAATTTAATTGGTATGATTTTGAGTTAATATTAATTTAATTGGTATGATTTTGAGTTAATATTAATTTAATTGGTATGATTTTGAGTTAATATTAATTTAATTGGTATGATTTTGAGTTAATATTAATTTAATTGGTATGATTTTGAGTTAATATTAATTTAATTGGTATGATTTTGAGTTAATATTAATTTAATTGGTATGATTTTGAGTTAATATTAATTTAATTGGTATAATTTTGAGTTAATATTAATTTAATTGGTATGATTTTGAGTTAATATTAATTTAATTGGTATGATTTTGAGTTAATATTAATTTAATTGGTATAATTTTGAGTTAATATTAATTTAATTGGTATGATTTTGAGTTAATATTAATTTAATTGGTATGATTTTGAGTTAATATTAATTTAATTGGTATGATTTTGAGTTGATATTAATTTAATTGGTATGATTTTGAGTTAATATTAACCTTATTTGTATGATTCCAAGTTAATATTAACCTTATTTGTATAATTCCGAGTTAATATTAACCTTATTTGTATGATTCCGAGTTAATATTAACCTTATTTGTATGGTTCCGAGTTAATATTAACCTTATTTGTATGGTTCCGAGTTAATATTAACCTTATTTGTATGGTTCCGAGTTAATATTAACCTTATTTGTATGGTTCCGAGTTAATATTAACCTTATTTGTATGATTCTGAGTTAATATTAACCTTATTTGTATGGTTCCGAGTTAATATTAACCTTATTTGTATGGTTCTGAGTTAATATTAATTTAATTTGTATGAGTTTAAGTTTAACCTTTTGTATGAGTTTAAGTTTACCTTTAAAAATGTGTTACAAAACCAATAAGATTGCGGCCGATAACAGTTCAACAAAAACAGAAACATTTGCCAACAGAATAAGAAGTAAATACTTGCCAATGGCCAAATGAGGATCGGCTGCTGAGGGGAATTTATGCCAGAGTTTCCTGTGTAAGTAGAAGCTGGTGTTTCCTTGAGATTTTTTTAATCCATCGGCTTTACGAGAAATCTTGTTACCAAATAAATGGATTTCAAGTTGATATGAAGGAAGCAAATGGCGCAATTCCTGAAAAATAATTTGTAGGAATAATACATTAAATTTATTTGCTTAACTCGTATACACCTTCCTTCAAAAATGGAAAAAAATTATGCTTCACCAGTGTTCGTACTAATATTCAGATAAAATAATATCTCAATCGGTGAAGTTAAAAGAAACAAAAGAAGAAGGGAAGAAAATGTCACAAACTGGAAAGTTTAAAAAAAGAAAAATATTTTTGTATATGTAACACTGGCGAATCATGACTTATTTTCTGTAATTTTTGATGGGGGTTTACAGTCATATAATATATTATGCATATATATTTTCTGCATTTACTTCAACAGTGTCAAATATGTGTCAAGAGCTTAATAAAGCAATTAGCCTGATGATGTTCTCTGGGAATGAAACATAATCGTTTCTGTGTAGCTTAATTGCCATAAGTATATTTTCATGCTATGTATGAGAGCGAGGAATTTTAATTAGCGGCTAGAAATTAAAGCAAATGATGCCGGATGTTAAGAAACATCAAATACGTTTGGTGAAAAGAATGAAGATATAAAAAAGAAAAAAGGAAAAATATGTATGAATTGGTATAGAAAAAAGAAGAAAAAAACGTCTTATGGAAATAGAGTGAAGGTGGGTGAGGGTGTCTGATTTCCGTTCCCTTATTCGTCAGACAGTTTTTTACTAACTTTTGTGTGATGGGACGGATATATATATATATATATATATATATATATATATATATATATATATATATATATATATACATATATTATTAAAATTGAAAATAGAAGCCTTTATCAATGCAAGATTAATTTATTATTTTTTTCTTTTTAATTTAATCTTATTAATTTCGGAATAATATTCCATCATCAGAGTTGACCGGTATTGTGTAATTTTTCAAAAAATAAAAATAAACAAACTTTTTTTGTTTTTTGATATAATGTCCTTGATGGAATATTATTCCGAAATTAATAAGATTAAAGTAAAAAAAAATAAATTAATTAATCTTGCATTGATAAAGGCTTCTATTTTCAATTTTAATAATACTGACTCACCAATGCTTTGAAATGAACGACCCATCTTCTATACCGTTTTTTATTTTTTCAATTTTTCTTATGATCTTTTTTGTGTTAAAATAACAAAAATTAATGTATGTTCCATATGTATCATGAAGATGATTTGACAAAGAATCGAAACCGTTTGTGATACATATGAAACATAAATTCATTTTTAAAATTTTAACACAAAAAAGCTCACTTACAGAATGATATGCAGGATATCATGGATAGTTTTGCATCGGCGTGTAGAATAATGGGTCTTACAATAAGCCTAGGTAAGACAAAGGCTATGTTTGCCCCGGCCCCTGGCAACCTCTATCAGGAATCGTATATATTTGTTGAAGGCCACAGACTGTCTGTAATGGATCTGTTTATGTATCTGTGTTGTGTTATTTTGAGGAATGGGTCGTTGGATGTTGAGATATGTAGACGTATTGAACAGGCTGGTGTGTCTTTTGGTCAGTTGGAAAAGGAGGGGGTGGGAACCATGTGATATCAGGCTGGAAACTAAGATCTCTATGCACCACTTACACTTACAGAGCTCACATTCGCCTGCTGGAGCGTTTCCATCAGAATTGCCTTAGGTACTTGCTTAACATCCGTTGGTATAGCTTTATCCCTGACACCAAAGTGTTGGAGCGAGCTGCTGTTCCAAGCATTGGGTCTCATGCTGGTCATCTTGTTCGTCTTACTGATAGCAGACTACCCAAGCAGGTGATTTATGGAGAACTAATTTGGAATACTCAGCCACAGCCCAAACCATTTAAGCGTTTCAAAGATTGTCTCAAAGACGATTTGAAGTGCTTTGGAATTGATGTAGGAAGATGGGAAGAGATGGCTGTAGATAGGTCAAGGTGGAGGAAAGTGATTTTTGAAGGCAGCAAGCTTTTTGAAAAGAAGAGGACAAAACACCAGCAGCTGAAGAAAGCAGCGAGGAAGAGATGGGACGTGACACATCCAGCACATGGAGGAAATATGGAACAGCGAACATGTCAAACTTGCAATTTGGTAACTATGTCACGTGCCGGTTTATTAAATCACCAACGAGTGCATGTACTGCAAAATCAACCATAGACAAGAGGTGGCTTCAATTATGGCATCCCTTCAGATCATCACAACACCTGCTACTTCTGTGGTATGGTCTGTAAAAGTCTAACAGCCCTAAAGAGCCATATCTGCGCCGCTCACTGGGAGGTTTTACGATTTAAATTTCATGTATTTGTAGTTTCGTTTTGCAATCATTTTGCTAAAAACATAACCTTGTCAAGCAGAGAAATATTAGATGTAGAAGTAGTAGTACCTATTGCCCTTCAGAATGGGAATAGGACGAAGATGTTATTTTCTTTTTTTTTTATATATACTGGTCTCTTGTTTTTGAATATGGGAAATGCTGTGTAGCGTGGAAACGTTGAAAATTGGTGAGACCAGTATATAAAAAAATAAAATAACATCCTCGTCCTATTCCATTTCTGACGGACAACAGGTACTACTACTACTACTTCTAATAGCTCTCTGCTTGACAAGGCTATGTTTTTAGCGAAATGATTGCAAGACGAAACTACAAATACATGAAATTTAAAATGAAAAAAAAAAATCTGTCTTGATTTTTATTTTTATTATTATATTATGCATCCTCTGTGCTTTTAGGCGTATGCCTCTATGTTATGCTAAATTTCTTAAAAGATGCTTTAAAAGAATATGAACTCACCAATTTTTAATATATATATATATATATACATGGACGGCGGCACCGAGGGGAGGGGGGGGGGCAGGACGGGCTCAACCCCACCCACTTTTTGACTCCCCCCCCCACTTTACGGTCATCAATAATGAAGTTATATATGCATGTGTTTAACCGGACCCCCCACTTTTTAGGAGAGCCCCCCCCCCCCCACACACACTTTTATAACTGTCCCGCCGGTCCTGAATGGACAAAATTAAATCCCACAATTTTTTTATCTCATTGCTTATGTCTTTAAATTTTGAAAAAAAAATAGGAAATCATTAATACAGGTTAAAAAAAATGTTGTGCCATACCAAAAAGTATACCAGCATATCAGCTTCTTTTTCTGCCCCAATAATATGTATAATCAAATTTTGAGAAAAATTACGGCAATCTGAAAAAAAGAAGAAAAAGTGCTAACAATTAAATTACCATTAATATTGCTTTTCATTAGATCTATTTTGAAAGAATAAAACAATGTATTTTGAAAAGTACAATATTACACAATTTGAATTATTATCTATTAAAGTCGTGATTCTGTCTGTGTGTCTCTGGCTAAAAGTCAGAAACTACACAAGATTCATTTACAAAACTTACATTATCAGTTTAAATATGATCCTGACCTGATTATGGTAAAAATAAAATCCTGCAACATTCATTCCCTTTGGGGGTCACCGAGACTAAATTAATGCATGGAAGAGAGAATGAATCATTTCTTTTCAATCTTACTGATAGTTGTTTCAAAAACAACACTGAAACTAGGTTAAACAACAGTCAGTTAGCATTTTTTCTTTATTTTTTTCTATTATATTGAACCAGTTATCAGAGAGATAGAGATAGGATTACAGCTAGAGAGAGAGAGAGAGGGGGAGGGCCGAAGAGGTAGAGAGAGAGGGGGAGGGCCGAAGAGGTAGAGGTAGAGAGAGAGGTGCAGTTGGAGGTAGAGAAATGGAAGAAGATTACTAATTATTCAAATAAATTCATGCCCATTTTGTTTTTCTTTTTTTTTTTATTATCGAACAGGTAAGATACTCCGGTGAAAGGTAATTTGGCAATGTTATGACTTTCTTGGTTTCATTTTTTTTTTATTAATCTTTTGAATTTCTTTTATATTTTATATATTTTTTTTTTATCCTTTTGTAGTTGATAATATGAGATACTAACTGTATTACTCGGCGTTGCCCAGGAGATTTTTAACTTTCATTTTTGTTTGGCTTTTTTAAAAAAAACTAAATTTTAACAAATTAGTATTTTTATTTTAAGTAGAATTTTTAAAGTTAAATATACTTATTACGGTATCATGTGTTCATTAAATTATTAATTGAACCAAACTGTTATAAAAGAGGGAAAAGCTTCCCCAGCTATGTGCAGTCCCTAACAATATCTAAGGAAGAAACCAGATTACAGTTATGGAAAGCTAGATAATTACTTCTATTGTCATGGAAATCATCTCATTCTAAAGCCCTCTCGCCTAGCACAAAAGCATTGTGGGTCCAGTGGAAGATATTCAAATGTCTAAGAACAGGAATGGGGGTAATCAAAAGCTGCAGTGGCCGGATGAAGATACAAAACCAAGCAAAACCATCTGCAAAAGTGATGGTGAGGCTATACGATGCAGAACTGCTTTGTCTTCCCTCTACTATTCAACAAGTAAAGAAATAGAAAACTGTCATATAACCATGCTGCTCTTTTCCTCATCATCATCATCATCATCATCATCATCATCATCAGTTTAATGTCCGTTTTACATGCTAAGAAGAAGAATCATAGCCTCAATACTTAGTAAGCAGACACATTAGTGTCTGGAGCATAGGACTTCCAGAATGTTATATTCTATGTATGGTCGTATAATCACATGCTTCAAAAACATACAAATTAAAAGAAGAATCATAGCCTCAATGCTTAACATAAAGACATATCAATGTCTTGGGTATAGGACCTCCAGAATGTTATATACTGCGTATGGTTTTATAACCACGTGCTTCAGAGATACAAAAAGAAGATGTACATCGATTAACTAATAAATGTTACTTTTTTGACTTACAATGGATGCTGAGACATGAAGTGATGATGTAATAGAGAGTTAAAGGATAAGTCAAGAGGATAGCTAATGGGCAGTTAAGGCTGAATCCCCTCCATTTATAATATTCTTCCCAATTGGTCAGTTGCTGGACAGGTGCAGCCATTGCTTCACTTGAGAGAAGTTGTTTCTCTTCAGTTAATATAAAGGGGAAATCCAACATGGCCAAGTCACCTAGAAAACAAAAACAAAAACAATAAAAATCAATGGACGCTATATCATCATCATTGGTTTAACACCCGTTTTACATGCAAAGAAGAAGAAGAAGAAGAAGACAAATCATAGTCTCGATGTTTAGTAAGCAGACACATCAGTCCCCAGTAAAATAATAAAAGAATTAACGATCACAGGTGCGCGTCTAATATTTTCTAACCTTAGACTATTATTTCTAATATATAAAGTAAAGTCAGTCTCTTTTTCGACTTCTGTTATCGATAGCTTTCTTCCTACAAAATCAATATTTGATTCAGGTTTGTCAGTTCTTCTGGTGGATCATTAAAGAACAATAAAATGTAATTTGATTATATCCTTGCAGAAAATACTTTGACCAGGTCAGAATTATTTTCATATGGACGACATCTTAGAAAAGACGTAACACTGTAATCATCAATTCAGAGTTACTCCCCTTTGTTGTATCACAGAAGCATTTGAGGCAGATAATATTTTATGAGTTAAAAAATATTCACTCAGCTTATAGAGAAGAATGCTTGAATAAAAGAACGTGCAGAAGATGGTTTACAAAATTCAGAAATGGAAATTTCACCCCTGAAGATGAAGACCGATCAGGACATCCAGCTGAGTTTGATTACAAGCTTCTTGTGGCATCACTTACAGAAAAACCCTGCAGTATCAGTTTTCCTTGAATACTATCATGGTTTAAGGATTTTCAACAGTGAAATTTTAATTATTTTTTCCTAGAAAATAAATTTTTAATAAATATAAATGTGTCCAAATATGATGTATGCAGTGACAGTTTCCACTTAAGCTAATAAGCAAGATTCTTTCCTAAAAAGAATTGAATCCTCTAAGGTTACCGATATAAAAACGTAGATAAAAATGAATGTAAAAATTTGTTTAGAAGCGATGTATATCTCCTACATCTTAGCAGCAGCTGCAGGCAAGTCGGCTGAGCCGGTAACAGCATTGGATTTTTACGGTTGGTGGTGATTAAGGTCTAGGGTTCGAACCTCAAAGTTTATGTGTTCGCTGTGTCTAACCACATTTAATTAGACATAACCACTTCCTTACTATTAAATTTTAGAAAATTAAAATCCGAACAAAACTTATGGGATGGTGACTTAGCAAACTTCAACATGCAAAAATTAAATAAATTTCAAAATCTTTTTTATAATGTCAAAAGTATTAGAGCTTAATTACTTAATTAATATTAATCGCAAGAAATGATTGTAGATTTACACCCTCAGCTACCCTCCCATCTCCGAAACATAAGATTCTACTTTTTTTTAGGTGATTACATGTGAATACCCTGAAAAACTTGTCAGGAAGAAAAAAAAAGAAAATTACTATTAGAATTTAGAGTGAGGGATCAGTATTTTATATACATTTAACATAAAATAATCCCCTATTTCCAGGCCATTCTAGCATTTTAAGGCAGCTAACCAATTTTGTTTTTGCCATGGAAGATAAATCTTGTGCGTTTTCTTTTTTGTGTGTGTAGGAAGTCTACTTTTTTAAGCAATTACGTGTGGTTTTATGACCTTGCCACTCGGATTTAAGGTCAGTGATAAAAAATTTGGTTAACTTCCCTAAAAAGCTAGAATGATCCGGAAATTGAGGATCATTTAAGTTAAATTTATATGTGAAATTGATATCCCACTCTAAATTCTAAAATAATAATTTTTTTTTTCTGCCAAGGTTTTCTGAGTGTTTATGAATAATCGCCTAAAGAAAGTAGAATCTCATTTTTTTGTGGGGTGATTCAGCTAAGGGTGTTACTCTACAAATTTACCAAAATAATAATAATAATAAAAATAATAATAGAAAAAATAATTATATAAACAAAGTTTAAACGGACATAGCAAAAGCAACATCCTAGTTTCACCCACAAAATTTTGAAACAAACACTTTTTTTTTTATTGCTGCAATCAGGACATGAACTCACGACTTTTGGGCATTAATAAACCACTTAAACCCAAACGTTATTGCTGTCATGACCACATCCTTGTTCAGATAATTCAAAAGTTAATTTCACTTTTTAAAAATAAATTTTCATACTAAAATATTTCCTTATTTAAAAATAAAGTTATACTTGTGTTTAAAACTGCATTGTTGGGTTATGTGGTTATTTTACCTCACCTCTGTATTAAACATATATCCCAAACATGACTATCATCAGAACAAATAACAGACAAAACTAAAACTTAAGTACAGGGTGGTCCACACAGATGTAACGATTTGTGATAAAGTAGCATTCATTATTGAAGGGAAAACTTTACAATTTTTTTGGTGCCTATTTATATTGAGACTCAAGTGAAATATGGCAGTTCAAATAAAATAACAGGAAAACTTATGAATATACTTACTTATTAGTGAAAAATATTAGTGTACACCAAAAATTATGGAAAATAAGCAAGTAGAATTTGAATAAAAAATAAAATTTATTTACTATTCCGAGCCAGCTTGTTGTAGAAGATTACCTCCCTTCTTCTAAAAAAAGAAGATATGCTGGCGTTCAGAGTTCATAGACTCGGAATAGTAAATTAATTTTATTTTTTATTAAAATTCTACTCGCTTACTTTTCGTAAATTTTGGTTTACACTAATATTTTTCACTGATAAGTAAGTATATTCATAAGTTTTCCTGTTATTTTATTTTGAACTGCCATATTTCACTTGAGTCTCAATATACATAAGCACCATTTTTTTTTTCATAGACCTGTCTTATAGACATGTAAGGTTTGCATGGCATAAGTTTTGTCTCAGTATAACACCATTTTGTGAGCAGAGCTCAATAATTTATAATGTACTTGACCCAAGGTCCTTGCCGCAGAATCACTCGACTACTTGCACATTGAAGTTTGTTTGAATGTTATTCTTGAGTGCAGCTTGGTATTGTTAGAATTGACCCTGTATTTTAGGTGTCCTTTCAGAAAATAATCAAAAGGGGATGGAATGTGCGGGCCAAGAATGGTCTGTACGACGAGAGATGAAGTAGTGATAGAGATATTCGCGTGAAGTATCCGAGCAATGCTCCATCTTGCTGATACGTCACAGTATCCATATTCATTTTTATGGTTAATTTTCATAGAAATGAAACCGATAATAAAATGGATACATCTTTTTGGACATCTCTGTACAATTTGCACATTTATTTACAGTAGACAACAACATAAAAAACGTAAACGTAACACCATACAAAACATGATGTATATTTTGTAATTCTCTACCAATTAAAGGTAGAAAGAATGATATCTAGACAAGTCATTCTGTAGAAAGTTCATAGGACACGTGCAGTATGGTGGATTCTCTTTTACTCACTGCCCCTTTTATGGCTAAAACCAAAGGGAACAACCTAGCGGTGCACAGCACCATTGCACTTCAAGAAAATTCCCTACAGCATTATACAATTCGACATAATACTGCAGCCCACACATACCATGACAACCATATACAGGAATTCCTAGACTCATGCAGATGTTTCACAGCAAGATTTTACACTCACTTGCCCGATACTATCCGGAAAAAAAGTTCAGTAAGTAAACTGAATATTGCATTGAATGTACTGTGAGACATCGGCTTGGATTCTTGCTAATTGGAGGACTGCACCCCCGTTTGAGAAGAGTAGGTACATCCCACAATTGGCCGTTTACCACAGTTTACATGTTCTCTGATAACTGTAAGAATTTCTTGTGTGTGGCACGGTGACTCAAGTGGCAACGTTGACGCCTCATATAAAAGTGACTGGGGTCCGAATGTGTCCTATTGAAGAGCCCAAAGGAGGGCGAAACTAAAGTCTACAACTTCTTGTTAATAACTGGCATGGTGTGTACAAGCTGTAGTGTTATGTCTGATTGTGGAAAAACAATTATATAACTCATATTCGATGCAATGTATAAAAAAAACTCCTTTCTGTCTCTGGAGAGAATGGATACCCCTGTAAGGGTGTCTGCATGAAGAAGTCTATAGTGAAGCAAGGGTTGCACAATCCCAACCACACTTCTCCTGAACTGCCGTTGCTTGAGT
This sequence comes from Sepiola atlantica, assembly GCA_963556195.1. Taxonomy (NCBI): domain Eukaryota; kingdom Metazoa; phylum Mollusca; class Cephalopoda; order Sepiida; family Sepiolidae; genus Sepiola; species Sepiola atlantica. The sequence goes on along the minus strand of OY744515.1, from coordinate 206,579,636 downwards.
CGAGTGGCGAGGAAAAGTCCAGGATGACAGAAAACAATGCAGAGATAAGCAGAGAAAGACTAGTGTTATTTTGATGTTTTCCTTCTCCTAGACTAGTTGCCTAAGCAAGGTTTGAGTTTCTAGTCTACCCTACTATTCAATCCATAGCTGGAGAGAGGATATATTGATTCATACCTTTTCCAAGGATATTAGTGAAGGTGATGAAGTAGTTCAGAGAGAACTGGAACCCAGCATTTTAAACAGACTTTCTTTGATAACTTTTAAAATACAGATTAATAGAACATTTAGATGAAGAAAATGCTATTACAAACGTTAGTGCCATGCAGAGGTCTGGTGATGCCCGGGTCCAACCCCATTGGTTGTAAGCCCCAAAGACTCAAGTATAAGTCCTAGTACTGAGAAATATTATGAGAAAGGGAGATAGTTTGAATATGATTGGATGTCCCCACCCCCAATCTGGATGCCCAGAGTCACTTCCCTGTCAGCCCTCACCTCTGCATGCCACTGAGTGTGACACCAAAAAAGTCCTATATCAAACATAAACGTGACAGACTGATGGAAATCTTATTTAAAACTTTAGTACGACCCATCTAAAAAAAAAAATTTCAAACTTCACCATGATAGACCATTGAAAATGTTATTTAAAACTATATTGTGACAGATTGACAAAAATCCTATTTCTAACTTAAAGATGACAGATAAGAGAAAATGCTATTCCAAACTTAAGCATGGCAGACCACAAAAATGCTATTCCAAACTTAAGCATGGCAGACCACAAAAATGCTATTTAATCTTTAGCGTGACTTATCAAAGAAAATCCTATTTTATACTACAGTATGTTTATTTATCTACTTTGCAGGAGGTTAAGCACAAGGTCAGGTGGTGTTTTGAAAAGCCTGTGCAGTAAATGAAGTGCTTTCTGGCCTATAAAAATGCCTGAGCAGCCCTATCAGCATTCAAGTGATTAGCAATAAACTAACCTCTTTTCAGAGAGAAAGTAATGCCTGGGAGGGTGGACCTTATAGGACTTTAAAAAAACATACCTCAGCCCGACAGTAACAAAGCCACTATCGGACAGATTGTCATGGATATATCTCCGACTGGTATGAACCTACGTAAGCTGTTATGACAGACAAAAAGAATTACTATTTAATACTTTAGTGTGACCCGAGATGACCTTATAATGGTTGAAAGATCATTAAACACCAACAAACAAACATGGGGAAAAAAAAAAAAAAAAAAAAAAAAAAAAAAAATCGGTGCTTGTTGACAATTCTTCCACTATGAAAAATAAAAAATTAAGAAACATTTGTATGATGCATGTACCCGTGACAGAAAGAAAATATCGTACACCAAAAATAACTACTTGATCAATTTAGATCAAGTAGTTTTTTTTATTACAAACGAAAATCAAATTTTATGGGGAAACGACGAACGTCAGTGTATCGATGCCATGTTTGAAATAGTTTCCATGAAAAAAGGGAGATAACTCAAACTCTTGCGATATTTGAAAAATTCAAACTTTTGCAAACTCTTGAGAAATACCATTAATGGTATGAAAATGATTTTTTTTGTAAAAACAACCTACTTGATCAATTTACGAGATTTTTGGTGAACGATATTTTCTTTCCGTCATGGGTACGTGCATCATACAGACGTTTCTTAATTTTATTTTTTAGTGTGATCAAAGAAAATTCTATTTTAAACTCCAGCATGACAAACCAAAGAATGCTATTTCTAACTTTAGCATGACAGACCAACGATTATTCTATTTCAAAATTGTGTGACAGACTGACGAAAATGCTATTTCAAACTGTAGCGCGACAGATTGACATCTAAAAAGGCATCTAAAAAATTAAAAAAACTTTATTATTGAAAATTACAATTCAAATCTAAACAATTTTCAAAGAGATAATTCATATTAAAGTATAAATTACAAAATTTTTATTTGTCAATTATTCTGTCACCTGTATTTAGAAAATAAAGTCAGTTAATAATCTCAATAGCTTCTTACCAAATTCTGAAATAATGTTGACTCCAGAGCAATGTTCATAGCGCCAAGCTCCAAAATTATACACATCGTGTTGGATCAAGAAGTCTTTGTATTTGGCAACAGTGAAATCAATGGAAGAAGTTTCTGGAAAGAGTATTTTTTTTTAAAGTTGAAACAAGAAAATGTTTATAATTTAGTAAAAGTTTAATTTGATTAAAGTTTTTAAATACATATATATCTTAGTATAAGTATACCAGACATTGTCCGGGAATGAATGTGGAAAACTGTGATTGCTTCAAGTCCTAAACCCCATTTTATCATTTTTATTATTATTTTTTTTTAATTTTAAAATAAAGTAAAACATTGTTTTTTATGTTTACAGGTATCTGGTATGACACAGACCCCTCAATATTATTGTAATAAGAAAAAGAATATGTCCATAAATACATTATTATTACTCCCATAAGTCCCCACCATTTCTCGGTCATAATGCTAATCTCCTATATCTCCCAAACAGATCCAATCTTGCCGACCCAATCCTTACTCTTATCTCTAAACCAGTTTTAATCAGCATACCGATTTTATCACCTCCATAAGTATTCACTATACCTTAGTTAATAATGTTAAATACGAATACAAATCATTCAAAAAAAACCTGCAGAGTTACTGCCCTTAGACCGCCCAGATGATATCTTTATTGAAATTCCTTTGGGATTGATTTAAAGTCCTTTAATCCAGGATTTCAACTTGAATTTAATTAATGTGGTTCCTTTTAACCTTTTTAATCCTTAAACCCATTTTCTCTCCCTAATTCCTTTAGAAGACACATCATTAAACCCCAAAACAGTAACGGCCAAATATACGATACTCATAATATTGGCTCATGGGAATTATATAGAAATATTTATTTATTTTTTTATATCTCTTTAAATCTTCTCCGGTTTAAATCTCAATTGTTACTTTTCACTCTCCCCCTTTTTTTCAAACTTTATTAAACCTTCCTTACACTAAATTTAAACAAACATACATAACACTCTAAGCAAATAACGCGTCCAAACGAGTGACACATGACTTCACATTTCCGAAACAGATGACAACAGAAGCGGAAGAGAGCCGGATGGCTAAGTCCTTCTGTGCTTGAAACCGACGTTACGAATGTTGTACTCATTTTTCTGTACCAATATATATATATATATATATATATATATATATATATATAAAAATCTTTAAATTCATACAAAATTTGGGTTAATAGCTCAATAGTGTCTAGAGCTTAAAATATATAATTTACTAAATGTTCCAAATTTATTTTTTGAAGTTAACGATTTTGATTTTCTGGGTGTAATTTTATTGGAGATAAAAATTCACCGAGGAAACCTTTTGAAAACATATTTTGAAATTATTATAAAGAAAAATGTGTGTTTTGAAAATGGAGAGAAACAACTGTAGAAATAATGTTTTTAAAAAGTAAATTTGGAACATTTATTAAATTATATATATATATATATATATATATATATGGGAAATGAAAAAGGAAAAACCAAGAGATATTTTTTATATATTCATCAACGTTTCGTCTTTTTTGTAATTCTTTCTCAGGATGATAATTTTAAGAAAAATGTCATGCAAGTACATCGAAATATTGGTGGGTTGATGAGGAAAAGTAGTAGCCGTGGCTACTAAGAGCGCTGGACCAGGGTCCGGGCTGAGAGAAGTCAGGCAGTAGCAGAGAGTGAAATGAATATGGAAAGCTGTGAGTGGGTACATTAAAGCAGCATTGAAAAAGGGGAGGGTGGGAGTGTTAGTGAATTTGTCTTAGGGTGGGAGAGAGGGGGGATGCTGAGGTTTTTGTCGTGGTGAGGTGTGGCATGGATTTTGAGGGGCTGGGGAAAGAGGAGGGAAGGGGGAACTCTGTGTCTTTGGTATGTAGGTGGTATGATAGTTTTAGAAAAAGATTTGAAGAAATAAAGATAATTTGAAAGTAGGCGGGGTCGGTGGGTAAGAGTATGAAAGAAGTAGTCGAAAGGATAAGATGGGTGAGGGGGGAGAGGGGAGATTTTGTTGTGGTTAGGTGTGAAATTTTTGGAGGGTAGGGGTATTGACCAGCTGGCTATGTCAGGAATGTGTGAATATAAGTGAGTTAGAAGGAATGTGTTGAAATGTGCTGTGAACATGACAATAAAGGAAAAGAAAAGAAAAAGGAGAAAAATGATATTAATTTTGGCGAGAAATAGGTGAGATGTTGTTTTGTTCAGGCTGTGTTGATGGTTTGAGATTAAATTGAGGGCAAAAGGGGTTTAAATATCTAAATATTTGTGAGGATGTCTAGATTGTGTTCATTGGTAAGGCTGTTATTTGTGGTTAAGTGGTTTAGATTCGTAGTGAGTGAAAATGTATGTGAGGAGGAGTTAGTACGTGAGTGTGTATGCGGGGACTTGTATATAAGTACAATTGAAAATGAAGAGAAGAAAAGTTAGCCATGATCTAGGTCTAGTTTTTGTTCGGTCAGGATAATTTTGCTTATTAAGGGGGATAGATTGTAGAAACTATTTCGTTGTTTGATGGTGTTAGAGGCTGTGATTAGTGCTGTTTCCACTAGTCTTCGCCGAGCTTTGTTATGAATGTATTTGGTGATTTTGGCCAGTTCAAATTTGAAAGCATGATCGTGCTCTAATACATGGGGAAAAAGTGCACTGAGAGAGTTATTGTTTTTTATGTCCCTTTTGTGTTTGCTCAATCTTTTTTTTCAATTCACGTTGCGTTTCCCCTACGTAAATTTGATGGCAGTTGTTACATGGGACAGTATATAAGCCGGCATGCGATGTGGGTTTTTTTTTGGAAATGTCTTGCTGTGTTTAATGTTTGTTTTATGGTTTGTGATGTGGTTTGTACTGTTGGAATGCCTAGTTTGTTAAGTGTGTTGCAGATGGATGTGTTATTGGAATGCGTGGGTAAGAGAAGGAGTCTGTCTATGAGAGAGGTGTTTGGTGTTTGATGTTTTTGTGTGTTGTTTTTGGAGAATATTTGAAAGGCTTTCTTCTTGGCATTTAGTATAAAATGTGTGGGGTATTGCAATGTTTTTAAGGAATTAATGATGTGTTTGATTTCTTCATCTATGCATACCAAAGACACAGAGTTCCCCCTTCCCTTCTCTTTCCCCAGCCCCTCAAAATTCATGCCACACCTCACCACGACAAAAACCTTAGCACCCCTCCCCCCACCCTAAGACAAATTCACTAACACTCCCAACCCTCCCCTTTTTCAATGCTGCCTTAATGTACCCACTCACAGCTTTCCATATTCATTTCACTCTCTGCTACTGACTGACTTCTCGCAGCCCGGACCCTGGTCCAGCACTCTTAGTAGCTACGGCTACTACTTTTTCTCATCAACCCATCATGTTAACCCAATATTTCGATGTACTTGCATAACATTTTTCTTAAAATTATCATCCTGAGGAAGTCTTACAATAAAGACGAAACGTTGATGAATATATAAAAAATATCTCTTGGTTTTTCCTTTTTCATTTCCCATTACGTCGGATTACTCTCATCCTTCCTTTCTCATACTTCGTCCATGTATCTTTTTTGTCCATAACTAATTAATTACAGATAGTTTCTATTTACTTGCCTCCCCACGAGAGCACAGTTAGACATAAGGTCGGCTTTTAATGTGGGGAAAATGCAGCTCCCCAAAAAGGGGCACTCTGGATTGGAACAAAAATAAAAATTGCCTCAGTTTAAAAAGAGTTCTCCTTCACTGACCGGGGATAGAATAGACTAAGTGAAGCATCAGAACAGATACTACACTCTCTTCATTACAGATAGCTCATCAGAATATAAATTAAAAAAAATTTTTAGTTTCATATAACTCAAGATTTTTAGAAAAAGTTATTGGTTACCTTCGATAAATGAAAATGGAAGATCTCTTAATGTTTCAACTGCTTCCATATAAACCATGATTTTTGGGCACCACACTTGATGGGATTGGCAAATTCTTCCAAAAGATAAACCATTCCAATCAGCTTCGCAGCATTCTTTACTGCAATACCTGACTGCCTTACACAAGGGACTGTGCAAAACAAAAAAACAAACAAAAAAAAACAAAACATCTCAACGGACTACTATCCACAAGAGATTTTTATATTTCCAACAGGAAAGATAATTTTTAAAAAAGTCTATACTTTATAACGACATGTTATATGTCTAAAGCATGTCTTAAAGGTAAATAAATAATTTATTTTAAAGAATAAAAAAAAATACACATTATTACTTTGGCTTTCATAAATTTCTAAAAAAAAAAAAACAGGTAAATAAAATAAATTATGTCAATCTAATATACAAGGAGACCTCCTCCTAATGCCACTCATGGAATAATTAATAAATTTCACAATCGTTTCTGCAATACTACTATATTTGGTACAAATAAACTTTAGTATATGCCTGACTTGTCCATCAAGTTTCAGTCATTAATGTCCAACAATCTTTGTTTTATCGCCACTTAATGATAAACATACCCTGATACTATGCGCAAAATTGTTAATACCTCTGACGTCACACCCCTCTCTTGGAACTGCCCTGGTTTTGGCTGTGATGGCCCCTTTTCAGTTCAGGAATAATCTAGGGATTGTTTTGATAGACATAATCTTTGAGATAACCCCATAGATAAAAAAAATTAGGGTAGGGGTGGGGGCGGGTGTGTGGGTTACGGTCGACTGAGTGTGAAGCCCATTTAAGATCACACCTACTGATAAGCTGATCACTAAAGTGCCCCTGCATATCATTGAACGACGATAAAACAAATGACTGAAATAAATGTCTCTTTACTTCTATATTAGCCATAAGTAAAGAGACTTATTATTTTTAGTTATGCAAGAAAAATTTCTAAACAGATATCTCACACCTTGAGTGTTACTTTCACAACGTTTCGGCCGATGTAATCTCAGACCTTCTTCAGGCGTATCTTGTCGAACTCAGGAATCTTTCTGTCGAACTCGGAAATCTGTACGGAATTCCGAACGGAGCTCTTTATTTAATCCACGGGAGTATCATGCTTTCGTTCCATTAGTCATGACCGGGTAGAAGTCTTAAGTGGATTAAATAAAGGGTTCCGTTTAAAATTCCGTACAGATCCCAGCGTTCGACAAGAGCCACTTGAAGAAGGTCCGAGCTTACACCGGCTAAAACATTGTGAGAATAACACTCAAGATGAGAACAGTAGTTCGTGTTAATCCAGGTCACTTGTTTCCTGCAACCGTACACCCATGAACCGCCATTTTGCTAAGCAACAACAACAAACTAAAAGCGGAGCTCACTCCCACTGTCCCACATTATATAAGGAGATGACTCAGTCCAAGGGGGACAACTCAAAGACACTTAAACATTGCTGGTGTCTTCTTGTGAAGACTACAGTTCTATAAAAAAAAAGAAAAAGAAAAACAAACAAAAACAAAACGAACAAATCATTGCAACAAGTCTCTCAGAATTTCGGAAGAGGCTCCCATCTTCGTCAGGCAATCCGCGACCTGTTCTCGACCCCTGATCCATTCAATTTGGATCTCCTCCTTCACCCTGGCTACATCAACTCTGAGACGCCGGTCACTCACAAGATTTGATGACTTTAAAGTCTCTACCAGAGACGCATTGTCCGTTCTACAAAGAACTTCAGGCAAAATCCAAATAATTCAAATTATAAATCCTAATCTAAAACGTAGAATAAATAGTGATTATGGTTATGACTCAACGGGTCACGGGTACGTTTAGTCATTCCTAACTTTACGGGACCAGAAATATCAGCCCAACAAGCACTAAAATTTACATTAAGTCAGCTAAAAGAAATCAGCTGACGAACCAAAAAACATATTTCCACATGCCTTGCTAAAATAAAACATTAATTCTCGTCGATAATTTATTTTCAAATAGAATACGAATCACATTAAAATTTTAAAGTAAATAAAATTAAAGCTAAAATAAGAATTAATGTTAGATTTAGGATTAGAAATAAAAAGTATTTTGTAACCGACATAATTTAATGATTTAGCTTTTCTTGATGTCACTGAACAATTTGGAAAGCTTTTCAAATTATTTTAACACGGCGCATGAACTTTTTCCTCAACCTAGTAATAAATCATTTAATGGTTCTTGACATTTAAATCCCGGATTAATCTGATGTAAAAAAAAAAGAAAAAAGAAAGACTATCAAAAAGCATCACTGACCAGAGGCTGAAGCAATCCGAAGTACCGCGTATACTGCATGAATTGCATTGATATGTTAACAAGTCTTTCATATCTTCAAATTCTGTTAGTTTCTCTCCATAAAAAACTGTAATCTTCATGCTTGAAAACTGCTCGATGTTGGACTTGACACATCTACATTAGAAAAAAAAAGATGATGTTACACAAAGAAGTCAACAAATAAAGAATAAAAAGAAATCTATATTCAGATTATTCCCATGGAAAATTAAGGCTGTTTCCTTTTTATGAGCAAGGAAAGACACAGGTAAAGTACTTTTATTTCTTTGTGAGCACGATAATTTTACCCATTTATTACTGTTATATATTCAGTGATATTGTACGTCTGCTTTGACAAAAGACGAGTACGAAAATGTTGCTTCAATATCGACTTGTGTCTTATCAATTGTGTATATGTAAACCTTTTTATTCTTTGAAGATTCGTTTTGACTGTAAAATTTAAACCTTGTTTGATTGTATAGACACTTGAAGTGAAATGGCTGTAAAATATAATAAAGAGTTTACGTGACACCATGTTTCGATCCGGTTTGAATCGAAATTAATTTATTTTTGCTCAAGAGTCACATACTAGCATCTATGAATCTGAAAAGTGGAAAATCTATTGAGCTTTTTTTTACACAACATAGGAACAACACTAACAAAACCATCAAAGCATTTTCCCAACTGTATGAATCTTTTTCTCGTCTGTTCATGTCCACCTTGATTTTTCATCTGCCTCACTGTCATTGTATCTCATCTTTTAATATGGGTCACTGTCCAGGCATGCAAATTATTGAAAGAAATAGAATTTTAGCTATAAGGGAGGCAACTTTTTATATTCTTCCATAAAAAAATATGAGTTATTCTCCTTGCTGATTTTGAGTGTTTGGTCATAATTGAAAAATGTTTCCATATTACCAGTTGTCTGGCCATGACTACATAATTTTAAATATAAACTGTAGAGAAGTATGTTATTATAGTGTTAATAACATGGTACACTAATAACAAACTAAAATTGTCTAGACAGAATCAAAGTTTGATGTGTCAGCTTAAATGCTATTTAGGTTCAACTTTTGAAATCTCACAGGATAACTTTATATGTTCGAGGAAATATCAATTACTTACTCGAATAAATCCTGGTTGGCAAAGGTCAAGCAACGAGGTCGTCGACTTTTGCCTTTTGATGGTCTTCGTATCGATTCCCAGACAAGTTCGTAAATTTGGGAAGATTTGAGCAAAGTGGGAGAACTGATCACAAACCCCCCTAGTTGAACACCTCGATCATCTCTGAGTGTCAGAAGCGAAGAATTTGTTTCAAGCTCTGTAAGAAAATAGAAACATTCAAAATAAGTAGTAACGTTTTTAATTGCAAAAATGGCTACGAGACATATTCAATTATCGATACAAGTAAAATTAAATGTTTGTTGTGTTTGTCAACTATAGACTCAAAAAGTATTGATTAGATTTCAACCATATACATTACTAGCTGTACCCATCCACAGAGATGTGAACAAACGGATAATAATCTTGAGTTGTTTAATTTGTCATCAGAAAGTCGATTTTTAATATAGTGAAAGATTTATTTTAAGAAAAGGGTGGGAGGATATATTAGATATTTATTTTTTAATGGAGGATGCGTTTTTTCTTTAAAAGAAAAAAAAAATATTTATTAGAATTATAATAATTTAAATATAAATCACATAATCGTATGAAGTCATTCTAAAACGAGAATTTTGGATGCTAGGGATATGATCTCTTCGATGTTTCGTTTGTTTAATAAAAAGTTTTGTAAATAAAAAAAAAACGCACCCTACATTAAACAATAAATATTTAATATATCACCCTCTTAATTAAAAACCAAACAACTCAGGATTATTATCCATTTATTTACAGATGCCATGTGCGTGTGTGAAGGTCAACCGGTGTAGATCCGAATTCATCCCATTCAATTGACTTATTTCTTGGGGTCCTTGAAACCTAATTGATCCAATAAATTTGAAAAATGCTTAATTAGTCAAATATCTATCTTCATAAACAAGAAAGTCAAAATTAAGAAAAAGACACCGAGTGATCATATGGCGGGAAGGAGACAGGAAGTCATTCTTTGATTAAACAAAAGTCTTTCCTACTCCCATCATGAATCGTTTGAACTGTTTATATCAAAATCAACATTTTCAGTTTTCAGAGAGAACTGTCATAAGAGGGGAAAAGGAAGGCATGACAAGACGAAGAAGAAGAGAGAAAAAACAAGAAAAGAGAAATAAAGATAAAGCGAGAGAAAGGAAGGAAAGGGAAGGAAGAAAGATAAATAAAATCCAGCCAAAACACGACAAAAAACTAAGGAGGTAAGGCTCTAGCGCTTTGGAAGAAATCAGCTTTTTCTTATTTTAAAAAATTGTAGAGAACTCGCATCCATAGGAGGATCTAGTGATTTAAGCGGAAACCCACGTTTTCTGAACTTAAAAAAAGCGGAATTCCGCTATAAAGCGAAGAACTCATATCCCTGTATCTGACATAGTCCATGATTCATTGATGTCAGTTTAGCTTAAATTTATAAATTAAAAACAAAAAAAAATAAGGTGTACATCACAAAATGACCGAAAAAAGAAAGCTCGAGATGTCAGGTAGATAACTGATATTTTTACCTTTAAGCTAAAATAAGAATTATCTCCCTTACATTTTGAGCCTTTTAGGTCATTATTTAAAATTTTCCCCATTGTAATAACCTTCTTTGAAATAATTATTTCTGGTAAGAAACTGGAGCGAATTACATGTTTTTAGTGTAAAAAACATGCTGCAAGTATAAAAAGGAAAAATTGGCTAGTCAGAATCAAATATCGATCTGGCAGATGGATTGCTATTTAGGTCCAACATGAAACATCCGACAAGATAACTTTATATATTAAAAAGAAAGAAAACAAAAGGTATATACGTTAAATACATTATAAATTATAATAAAAATACATATTACCGTTGTCTACAAACTCCTCCGTTCCTATAATCCATACCACATCCTGCATTGGTAAATGACAAATGTTTTCTTTGGAAGTTGCATCCATTTCTCCTTTCTCCAAAGACATCATCATTGGTAGAAATCTCTTTGACTGGAAAACAGAAACTAACAAAATAAGAAAAATCATAAGTTGTCAATAAAATATTAAAACAAGCACTCTAAACATTCCTCTGCTGTTCAATTGTGAGAGACAATGGAGACCCTCTGAAAGTGTCAACTTCTTTCTTTTTCAATTTGAACCTTACAATTATATCTCACATGTGCTAAAATTTGAAATCCTGGAACACTTTCATCACTGTTGTAATAAAATTACTGAACCACTAAAGCCAGTCAGAGCACATGCAACTGTAACAGTGCACTTGGAGTGCATCGTTACAATTATAGTTACTGTGTTACATGGCCACTTTTAATATCTCATTTCTGGAGTGCATATTGTATCGGGGATCCACATGTAAAAAAAGTATTTTTCTACTGGTTTACGGGTAAAATTATTTCAAATCACAGAAAAGAAAGAATAAAAACATCAATTTCTTTATGAAATAGACACTGTTGTATATATATATATATATATATATATATATATATATATATATAAAGAAGTAAGGCTACCAACATTTGTAAAAAGTTATTTTCAACATTTATTTATTATTTTGTTATTTCATCATTTTATAATTTTATATAACGTGTTTCAAGCGTGGTGCGCTCTCATCAGATATGTAAATCCATTTGAAGAAATGTCTTTCGATTTGAAAGAGTGTTGTTTCATTTGAGGAAATGTGTTCATGTATCCACATAAAATGTTATAAGGAGATATAATTTTTTATGTATCAATTTTCGGTATTTACTTTAACAGTGCTCGATACGTAAGTAGAGCTAGGTAGTAAGTTATGAAAATATATTTATGGCAATTAAGCTACACAGAGGTTCCTGCGTTTCATCCCCGGGGGGAATCGTCAGGCTAAAATGCATGGAGTTAATTTTGCCGGGTGTTTTTATATACACGACTAGCTAGTTAACCAATAAGATTCTTTGTTGTTCTCTTAGCCAATCGTTGGGCTTCTCACGAACAAAGGTTCGGTTGGTTTTACTTCCTATTTCCTATTCTATTTTCTATATGATGATTCATCCCGGTTTCTTTGTTGTTGTCTTAGCCAATCGTTGGGCTTCTCATAAGCAAAGGTTCTGTTGATTTTATTTCTTATTCTATTGTTCTGTTTTCTATAGAGTGGCCTATCCCTGTTTCTTTCTTGTGTTAATATAATGGGTGACCTTATTTTAACACATGGTTCCTTGTATTTCTATTTTAGGTTTTAGTTTAGTTTATTATACTTATTTGTTTGTTTGTTTATTTATTTATGTATTGTTAGCCTAAGGTAAATTTTATTCTGTGCAGGCAGCTGTTTGCTATCTCACTTCTACAGTTTCATAAACTTTTGTTTAGGATTTAAAATTTCTCATTCAGACATAATCTACATGGGTCGTCTAAATTTTTACATGTACTGGCCTGTCATATTATTTTCCATTCAATTATAGTTGAGCATCCATTTTCTTTGAGCTCCCAATAATGGTTTGCTAGTGCTGTTTTAATTCGACGTTCTTTGTTTTTAAATGTGCTTTTGTGATCGTAATATATGGTTTTAAAATCTAGGGAGGTCATACCCACATAGTACTTCTTGTTATTTTGGAATAATATTTTTATATTCTCTGAATGGCAGTATGGTCACGTCTGCTCCAGTATAAATTTAGAATGTTATATTCGAGTTATTCACTTTTAGTTCGACTGTCCAAATGTCTTTTGGTATCTTGAACTTTTCGATTTTGTGTACGCAGAATTTATTTAAAGTGATCATTTTGAGTGCATGTATATCGTCATCTGATTCATTGTCAGAATGTGTCTCCACTTTATGTACAAATTTTCTTAATTTGCACATTTTCGCATAATGTCCTTTTTTGTTTTCATTTTTCACATATTTTGTGAAATGCTGGGCACTTATTTCTTTGGTGATTGTAACCACAATAGTGACAGTGACGTAGTGTTGACTTGGCGTTCAAATTTCGCTGGCTTTCTATCACTTCCGTCTTGCTCGTTTTGACGTCTCGATTGCATATGGCGAGTTATCTGAGTTTTGGTGCGTTTTCTGTCGTGTTGACTATGTACCGCTGAAATTTTGTCATTTCTTGTTTCGGATGTAGCATTCAGCATCCTTGATTAGTGTCGTGTTTGCTTTGCACTCTGATCTGCTTGAATTGTTTTTTGTAGGTCTAAATTTGGTTCTCTCAATCTTTCTATTAGTCTCATGTCTCTGATTCCACATATCAGAATATCTCTGGTGAGACTGTCTTTAAGGTCGCCGAATTCGCATTGTTGTGCCTTTTGGTGCAACTTTACCACATACTCATCGAATTTTTGATGTTCCGCTTGTCCACATGTGAAGAATTTGTGTCTCATGGAAAGTTATGTTTTTTCTGGGTTCACAATATGCATCAAATTTTTCAATTACTGTTTTAAGGTTCATTTCTTCATCGGGTGAATCGAAATGCAGAGTAGAATGGATGTGACGGCCTTTGGAACCGATGCAAGTTAAAAACATTGAAGTTTTTACTTTATCTGGCTTTATGTCACTTTCTGTTGCTATCAAAAAGAGATTGAATTCTTTTTTCCACTTTTTCCATGCTGCGGCTAGATTTTCTTGAGTAAAATCCAGGTCTTTTGGATGCAGTAGATTTTCCATTCCGTGTTTGAAGTATGATTTCAACTTCTTTTTTTTTCTTTTTGTTTCTGTAGAGTGGGTTCTTTTAGTATTCTGACACTATGTTGTTATATAAATATATATATATATATATATATATATATATATATATGTATATATATATATATATATATATATATACACAGGGTGAGGCAAAAGTAGGTGGACAGTAAAAAACATTTTTTTGTCGAAGCGTAACGCCTGTAAATTTTTGGTCGTATTTCCCGAAACTGTACCATAATACGATTTAATTTGCTATAAATGACAGTTTTTTTTAATTGATTTTATTTTGTTAATTAATTATGTGGAATAGCGCTCAAACTCTAAATAATTTGAGTGACTAAAATAGGATTTAATCAGATGAGAGAATGTTTCCGATTTACGGAACAGACCGGAAATGGCTGAGTCGTCACCGAACAGTCAATTAATACCAACATTAAATACAACTTTTAAAATTTTTTCTCCATGTTAAGAATGGGTTTAATAATTTTCTTCAAATCATTAAGTGAATCAACTTTATTTCTTTTCTTTTTAGGACATTTTTAAAACTTTTTTTTTTTGAGGGGTAACATTTTCTTTTTAAATTCTTACCTAAACAAAAGAGTGCAGTTCTGTTTGCTTTTGGGGTTTGGTGCTTTTTTACATTGGGACCCACGCTAAAGGTACTGTCCAGATGTGTACGTAAAACGCCGGACAGTGCCAAATTAAAAGTCTATTGACTTAACTGCGTCCAAAAAATCACAAACTAGGCTGGATTTACAAGTGGGGAAAAACAAGCAAAAAATTAAAGCAAAAAAAAAAAATCAAATACATGGCCCTCCCAGGCTTTGCCTTCTCACTCTTTGAGAAAGGGTTAGTTTATTGCTAATCGCCTGAGGCGCCCCCACCGGGGAATGCCGACGGGGCTGCCCATGCATTTTTTTGTAGGCCAGAGTTCTCTCCCTTTTCGAGGTCGCTGGCTTTTCAAATCTCACTTTCCCGACCTTGTGTTACATCTTACCTTGTGGGAGGAAGATAAATAACACATTTGGCCGAATCGTATGAAATAAATTTTTTGGCACTTCTGTCGTATATATAAAGTAGCTGCCGATTAAGAAATCGAAATTGAAGAGTTCCGTTTTTTTTTTCTCCAAGTACCATTCATTCAGAATTCACCGGAAGTTGAATTTAGTATTTAGAAAATGGAGTTAAATGAGATTAATCTTCGAGACATTGGTAATTTAATGAACCAGCCGCAAAAAACAATAGATTTTTTACAGGCACACCGCCTGATTTCTTAGGGTTAGGGGTTAGGGTTTAGGTTAGGGTTTTTTATTTAAATTTTTTTTACTTCATATAATAAAAAAAGAAATTGTTAATTGTTTCTTGTTACCCAAAAACAAATCAGTCTTGCATTTTTTTTATGTTGTAAAACAATCACTTTCGGTTGAATTACCTGCCTTTATTTTCAGTAGAAGGACAGAAAATCTGCTGCTTCATATATACGACAGAAGTGCCATTTTTTTAACGAAGAAATAATAGTGATTCAAATAAGAAGTGTTTAAATTAAAAAGGTGGACATTTATAACGACAGCTAACAGAACGAGAAAGGGGTAAAAAAACACAACAAATAGTCAACAAATAAATGTTACGCAATGCAAGATGAGGTACTCTTCTACTAACCTGGATAAGTTTATTTGTGTTTTAACTTATTTTAAAGTGTTTTCTGTTCAAAACAAACCTGGTGTCCACCTGTTCAGTTAGAACGGGGGGAAAAATGGCTGTTCATGAGCCCAGCACGGGAATCCTTGATAATTGGTGAAAAATCGAAAAATAAACAAAATAGTGTTAGAAACACATTCAATAAATGTCACCAATCGTGGGAAAATGTAATGTTTTACCAGTATTTTGATTAATTTTCGTTTTTTTCAGCGATTATCGAAATTCTGTAATTGCAGCCATTTTTTTTGTTCTAACTGAACAAGTGGACACCAGGTTTGTTTTGAACAAAAAAACTTCAAAATAACTTAAGACACAAGTATCCAGGTTAGTAGAAGAGTAACTTGTCTTGCCTTTCGTAACATTTACTTGTTGCCTATTTGTTTGTTTTTTGACCCCTTTTTCTTTCTGTTATCTGTCGTTATAAATGCCCAAAAAGAGAATCAAGTGTTTTTATTTTCTAAATTTTTTTTTTGTAATGGCGTCGCTAGGGTTAGCGTTTTGGTACTTCTGCAGTATATATGAAGCAGCAGATTTTCTGTCCTTCTACTGAAAATAAAAGGAGGTAATTCAACTGGAAGTGATTTTTTTACAACATAAAAAAAATGCAAGACTGATTTGTTTTTGGGTAACAATCAACAATTTCTTTTTTTTATTATATGAAGTAAAACATTTTTAAATAAAAAACCCTAACCCTAAGAAATCAGGCGGTGTGCCTGTAAAAAATCTATTGTTTTTTGCGGCTGGTTCATTAAATTACCAATGTCTCGAAGATTAATCTCATTTAACTCCATTTTCTAAATACTAAATTCAACTTCCGGTGAATTCTGAATGAATGGTACTTGGAGAAAAAAAAAACGGAACTCTTCAATTTCAATTTCTTAATCGGCAGCTGCTTCATATATACTACAGAAGTGCCAGCGTTTTTTAAAAAAATTGTTGCTTTCGTAAGGGTTCAGGGTTGGGGGGGGCTTTCACAGATTAGGACCCACGCTAACTTTGACCCCCATCATTAGGGTCAGGGTCGAAGTGGGGGTTAGGGTTAGCGTGGGGCCTAATCTGTGAAGTACCGGCTTAGGTTTAGGGTTGAGGTTAGTTTTTTTCTCCACACTTTAGACATTTTTTTTCTTAACGATCAGTTTTTCATCCTGACAAAATGTGATCATTCTTTCGGGATATGCAACAGCCATTGAAACCTCGTTAAAATTCATTGCAGTATTTTCGCGTTTCAATAAGTTTAACAGTTTAGATGTCGCCTGCTTATTCATTCTAATCAGTATGTAATCGTCTGCCCATTTTCTCGCAGTTTCAACAACTAACCGCTTCGGTGCTTTCCGACGTTTTACGTAAAACCTCGGAAAGCACTGGCACCGAGGGATTTAGCGTGGGTCCTAATCTAACAAAGTACCTGAGTTTTTTTCTATGAGACTGGTTTTAGTGTTGTCTGTCGTTTTACTTTTTTTTTTTTCGCGGCTTTCAAATTGTAAACTGATCGGCCATTTCTAGTTTGTTTCGTAAATCGCAAGCGTAAACATTCGGGCCTATAGAAGAACCAATATCTTTTAGCAAGAAATGTTTACAAATGGAGAAATAAAGATACGTTAACTAACTACAAACAAGATCTCTCCGAGTGAGAAGAACTGAGATTTAGCGACAACGGACATGAAATCAATCAAATATATAAATATTTCGTTATTAATGAAAACAAAAAATGTCTACCTTTTTAGTTTTTCCTTCTTTCGTCTATTACGAAACTGTTCAAAATCAAGACAACAACGAGATCAGACAAGGGAGATAATTACTGATTCAAGGGAGATTACTCTAATGGTAAAAGTTTACTTTCAATGGTTTAAAAAAAATCTTTTAAAAAGAAAATCTGTATTGCCTTCATACGAATATTGTCAACTTTTATTGTGAAGTTAAAAGTATTTAATTTGGATTTTTTTTTTATCTTGATCATACATTTATATGGTATTTTTTAAATTCCTATGGATTATAGATTTAAAATTCATTAATTTCAGTTAGCTACCTATATATTACTAGGGCTGACTGCACATTTCTCTATAAATCTTATTAGATTTATAGAGAAATGTGCAGTCAGCCCTATTAATATATGAAAGAGTTGTTTCTCTTGCCTGTTCCCCCTGCCATTGTCTGTTTGTCTGTCTCTCTCCTTCTCCGTATTTATGTTTGTGTCCCCCTCATCTCTGTCAGTTTTTCCCCTGTCCTCACTCTCGCTGTTAAGTAACCTCACTTTTCCAATTTAATTTATATCTGCTCCCTTTTGTATCTCTATTTCTCATTCAATACATTAAAAAGATAAAAATAAAATGTTGGTTTTTAATCCTTGGTAATTATTTTAGAAAACTCTAAAAAGAAAAGGTGAGTGTAGGAGGGAAAAAAGAAAGAAAGGAAGAAAAGGTGGGGGTAGGAGGGAAAGAAGAAAGAAAGGAAGAAAGGGTGGGTGTAGGAGGGAAAGAAGAAAAGGTGGGGTAGGAAGGAAAGAAGAAAGAAAGGAAAAAAATGGGGGTAGGAGGAAAAGAAGAAAGAAAGGTAGAAGTGGTAGGGGTAGGAGGGAAAGAAGAAAAAAAGTAAGTGGTGTGCCGTACCCACGGGTGTCCGCTTCTGTGAATGGACCTAATTTGGGGCACGTCTAACTCAGCTATGTGGGCCGCACTGATCAGGGATTCGGACCCATTCTCCTTCTGCATTGCGTTGATACTCCTATTAATTGGTCGGCCATGTTATGAATCGACACACCCAATGTCATATACAACTTGTACTCCTTTGTCAGATCCCGGAGTGTGCTTGTCATACCGACCCCTGTTTATGATTCGCCACTCATAACAAACCGGATGTTTGATCCTTGAACACCTTAGCTGTTGTCGTACGAACCCTGTTTAATACTTGGCACTCTTAACAAAGACGGATGTTCAATCCTTGAACACTTTTACCCGTGTGACAGAAACCAACACAGTTTCTTTCTTTCTGCACATATCGTCATCGATCCAACCAATCAGATCTCATCAAAGCAATACAGTATATAATAGGGTGTGTTTCTTTACTCAGACGCTTATTCGGGGCACTTGCTCCAGGTTTCGACGTATGGCGCCATCTTCTCAACCGCATCTTTCTCCACAAATCTTTGCCAGACATTATGGCGCCAATCCAGCAGCAGCAGCAGCCTTCTCACCTCCTTCTACAGCTCGTCAACAATGACTGCCTGTCATCATCAACGTTATCATCATCACTATCGTCACAACAACTACAACAGCTATCAACCGATCCATGCATCATCATTATCATCAACATCTGCAGCTTGTTACTGCTCCTGCATTTCCTGTTCCTGCATTTTCTCTTCCTGCATCTCCTGCACCTGCTGACGTCCTCTTACAACCTCTGCTCCTGTTGACGCCCTCCTGCACATGGCAACGTCCTGCCTTTCCTGCACCCGGCAATGTCTTCTGGCCGACCCAGTTCTTGGCTCCCTCTACACAGACTGGATCTATCTGAGGCACCTTATTATACCCCAGGGACATCCACATCAACCATGTGTTATGTCATCCCTGCTGTCCAGTCTCCAGTGAAGTCATTCCTGCTCTTCTAGGTTTCCCTGCTTTCCAGTGATGTCATTCCTGCTCTCTCAGCTTTTTTTGCCTCGCCAGTTCCCAGTTACGACCTCCAGTATCTCCAGCCTTTCCAGTTATTTTTGTTCTTTTCGGTGCAATAAAAACGATCTCTATTTCTAAACTATTTCACCTGTGTTTGTCATTTCTTCTTTGCCATTGCCGTATTTGCGTCTGTCTCTTTTTCTTAGTTGTAAGACCAATCATCAGTGAACGGGCCCTGCAACATGCTCAACGTTATCTGACTTCTGATGAACTTGCTGCTTTGAAACAACGATACACTTTTCAGTGAGAGTGACACACACACACACACACAGTCCGTCTTTTCATGCAGTACCTCGCCCTGCCGCTGGAGAGTCAAATTAATGCCTTTCACCACAGCGTCCAGTTCAGCTAAATTAATACATTGCGCATCGTTCTCAGGTCTCAGCTAACAAATGTTCTCTAACACTGTCCCATGCCTTTCCAATACCACCCCTGTAACTAGCTAGCTCATATCAGATGATACGTTCAATTCCTGGCAACCCCCATTAGCCGGATCACAGTCTCACACATCATATGCTGGATAAGGGCGCCCTTCACTTCAGCATTCTAACCACTCATGACTGAACTGGTTCTCATCTTGATCGCTTTGCAGGCCACATAACACCATTCACACGCCGGGTAGTGACAAACAAGCCTTCCACACAGGAGAAATACAGTTCAATGACGTTGGGAACTTCTGGCGCCGTGATTTTATGCTTCTGGCACTATGTTCCCGCCAGACTATCAATCTTAGTACTAGTGCGCCGTTTTCCAACCAAATGTGTGTATGTGGGATGATGACGTGTGTGGTGTATGTATGTGTGTCGATAGAAAACAGTTCTTGAAAAGAGTATGTGAAGAAATGAGTCCGGCGTGGGAAAAGTCCTTAGAAAACCGTATACAAAGAAAATGAGTTGAGAACTCTTACCGTTGTTGAACACGTGTTGATGGAGCGCTGGTGTCTTAGCATCGTTCAGCGAGGCCAATTGAATAGAGAAGAGAGTGATTTTTTGTTTACACTGGTTTTTATAATCAGAAGGGCAGATAACTCTGGTGTCGCTTTTCAGCACCACCTGTCAGTGAAAAAGTGACACCTAACGGCCAATCGGTGCAGTTATGTTTGAAAGGAGGAGGTAACTGCTACAATATCTGTATTCGTCAACATGATTGTTAAACTTATGGAAGTTAATCATTGGTTGTACCTTCCTATTCTGCTGCATCACGGCCATCAATAGGAGCAACCCTTTAGGAGTTCCTAGCTTTTATTCTGGGTATGGAACGCGCTAACCTTTGTCGATGCATGCACGGATCTCCTGTTCATACTCTGATTAAATTTCTGATACACAGACACTCATACATAAGTGTAGTCCTACAGGTGTGTGGTCATCTGACCACTTCCATGCTGTGATTCATTCTCGTCTCTGATAGTTGAAGACAACGATGAAGTCAAGTTCACTAATAAAGATGGCTGCACACATAGCAACTTTCCCGTTGCCGATCCAAACCGATCATCTAGGCTCAACAATGATGCCTCCCAACGCCTTTATCGCATCAATCCCCAACAAAAAGAAATATTATTATTAATAGTAAATTATACAGATTGATCACCATGGTATTTCCATGGGGTCCCGCTAGTAGATATAAACGTCAATGTCTGTGTGTTTCCTATGGAAAGAAAGGTTAGAGAATATACATAAAAAACTAAGTGTATTTATATGAAACATTTTCCGGTGAAAGACAATGGAAGTGGTCCTGTGGTCCTGAATCTTTAAGTACCTCCCAAAGGAAACTATGGGGGCAGAAACTTCAAATATGTCCTATTTTGATGAAATTTAAATCACATGTATAAAATTCTCCGGGGAAGAGAACGGAAATGGTTTAAATCTCTAAGTACCTCTCTATGTGCCGAATCTCTATGTGCCCCTTTAAGGGAGCTTGGGGACAGAACCCCCTTAAAGCTTCAAATAAATATAGCCGATTTTAATGAAATTTAAACCATATGTATAAGACACTAATTCGAAGAGTTTTCCAAAATTTCAGTTTCTTCCGACTATATAATGGGGGCGAAACGGGAAGAGGGGGGGGGGGACAGTAAAAAAAGAAAGTGATATGATGTTGTGAGAATAGTGAAAAAGTATATAATAGTGATCCTCATTCAATCTTGAGCAACGCCGGGTCTTTCTGTTAGTATTTAATGAATTCTAATTTTTCTAGTAACCTCAAAACGCTAACTCAAAATTTAAAAAACGACATTCCTCCCACATCAGGGAATTATCAGATTTTTTTTGATTTAAAATTTTTTTTTTTATCATAGTTCACCTCAAACAAGGCAGGCCGTCACTGTAGACGTAAGGGGCTACTGAGAAAAAAGGGTGAAGGTTTAGGGGGGGTCAACTTAAATTAGGAGCTACGCAGCGAGATGTCTGTTTACATTAGTTTTAAATTTCTGCATGTCAGTAACGCCAGGAAAGCAGGGAGCAGGGAGGGAGTTCCAGAGTCCAGCAGCACGAGGAAAGAAGCTTTTGGAGTAGAAAACTCTTCGGCATCTGGGGATCTCCACAGTGTATGGATGGGATTTGGCAGATTGTTGGGTTGGTCTAGTGAATTTACATCGTGGGGGTACCAGAGCAGCAAGCTCATCAGAGCACAATCCATTGAAGTACTTGTAAAACAGGCACAAGGATGCAACATTGCAGCGATGGGACAGAGGCTGGAGCTTGGTGGATAGTGAAGGACCTATCAAGTTGGCAACTCTTTTTTAGACCTTGTCTAAAAGAGAAAGACTAGATGAAATCTTCAGCAATTAGTCATTACTTTGCATTAAGTTTGTTATTTTTCTTATAAACTATTGGAATTTACTAGCAATAATATGCTCCCTCCTCCGGTTGCATATTTTTGCTAGTATATAGGTAAGTGTTGAGTTTGCTAATGAATAGCCGATTGTGAGAATTTCTTGTTGACATATGCTGTCCACACCTCTCAAAGAAGAGGTAATGCCCGGGAGGATGGTCTCATGACAACAGAACAAATGCTACCTCCTCCACCCAAAAGGATGAGGTAATGCCTGGGAGGATAGTCTCATGACATGCATTCATATTCCATAACGTTAAGGGACGTCGTCAGGGAGTCATGCAGATACTCTATCTGTCCTAACTTTTTTGTGAGCATGATAGAACCTGGTGGGGCCCATGTCCTCTCCAGGCCACATACATCATCTGATATTCCCAAATGGTCACTAATTTAGTACTGGCCAGACTCAACGTCGCTTAACTTCGGTTATCTAACGGGAACCGGTGTGTCAACGTGATTATGCCGTATATTATTGGTCTCATGACGACAGAACAGA
Source organism: Sepiola atlantica (assembly GCA_963556195.1). Classification (NCBI taxonomy): domain Eukaryota; kingdom Metazoa; phylum Mollusca; class Cephalopoda; order Sepiida; family Sepiolidae; genus Sepiola; species Sepiola atlantica. The sequence continues at coordinate 206,556,956 of OY744515.1, read as the reverse complement.
TACTACACTATTCCCTGAATTGAGCATTAGAATATAGTACATTACTGTGAAATAGTACAGTAAAGTGAATTGAGCATTAAAAGATAGTAGAATAGTACAATTAATAGAAGTAAAAGTATAGTTTCGGCTTCAGACAGTTATAAAATCTCAATTATTAATGTGATACTCATAGATTGGTCAATATGGATGTCTTCCCTTGTCCATTTAAGGTATACCCAATTACTGATCCCTTAAGTATCATGTTGAGCCAGCTCATATGATCTGAAACGTTTAGGGCTCCTGTCTATTTTTCAAGTCCCATTATTACAATCTATATTGGTTAGTGGTTGAGTGTATTACACCACAGGCCCTAGACAGCTGTCGTGGGAAGGGCCAATCTGCCTACAACGAAAAAAGCTGGCAGCTGGTGGGGCCAAGCGTGCGCAACTGTTACCAGAACCCTCTTCACACAAGATAAGGTCACACAAATACAGGTAAATGCTTCAAAGCTGTCGCTCCCAATTCAACTTTCAGCGCTTATCTTCAAATATAATCTCTATTTTGTCGGGAGATAGAAATCACCACAAAATATCTGGGAAATGTTTTTAACAAATTTATATAACTTTGCCAGCTCGTTATTTCTTCACAAAGTTCATTACTTGAAACAAAATTTTAATAGTAAATATTTAATTCATAAGTTCTTGTAAACACGGGACAAAAACTTACGCATTTATTCATATAAATAGATAAACATTAACATTTATTTGTATAAATAGATAAATATTAATATTTTGGTAATTTTGATACAAATTTATTTATCTTTTAAATAAGAAAAAAAATGAATAGAAAAAATGAAAAAAAAAATGACTAAGCCTTGATGCATGCGTAGGGGGGACACTTTTAAAAATAATAAAAAATCAAATTTGGCATCATGAAAGAGAAAGATAGCAGAGGGGGAGAGGAAGTGAGACAGTGAGGGAAAGAGGAGTGAGTGAAGGGGAGAGAGAGAGCAGTCATATACCCTCTCTATGAACTCTTATGCGGCAGAATATATTTCTTTCTCCCTTGCTATATTAGTTTCATTTAAACGACCTTGTTAAAATAGTCGGCACAACAAACTTCCTTGAAAAATAATGAGCATATTTTAACATATTTTAATGAACAAATATTTTGAGGAAGATGTTCGTAATTTATCCTTTTTTTATTAAATAACTTTAATTAATTACTGTTAATATCGACGAAACTATTGCACATATATAGGAAAAATAAAAAAATAAAATTAAAAAGGAATAAAGCCAAACATTAATTTATGACTGTGTAGGAGTGAGGATGCAATGAAGCAGAATCGAAATCAATATGTGTCAACGAAGCTTGGCACTAAAAATACGATTCAAACCAGTTCCAGTTTTGATCGCCTCTTGATAATATGTGTTATCCTGTTCTCGTCGTTTCGTCACAAGCAGCTTACTAGCCTGTACACAACACAGCAAAAAAACTCGATTAAAATAAAAAACAAAACAAAAAAAAAACAAATAAATAAAATAAAATAAAATTCAATACCTCGAAATGTAGAGTTATACACTTTGGACATATTACATGAAGGACAATGAAGGAAATGACAAAGAAATTGGCGCTTCGGATATTGAAAAAGACCTGGGTGTATACGTAGACAACAAACTGTCATTTCTTCACCATGTTAATGAAACTGTAAAGAAAGCAAACCATACACTTGGGACAATAAAACGAACATTTGTTAGCAGAGACAAGACCGTGATCAAGAAGCTCTACACCTCAATGGTTAGACCCATCCTTGAGTACGGAAATGCACCACGAGCCCATCAGTTTGTCAATGATATTGACAAGGTTGAAAAAGTCTAGCGCCGAGCAACCAAATTGTGCCCTACACTTGGGGACCTGCTATATAGAAGATAGGCTGAGACACATGAAGCTCCCGTCCATCTCCTATAGAAGGGAACGTGGAGATATGATCCAGACGTTCAAGATCCTCACAGGCAAAGACAACATGGACCAAGAGAGACTGTTACTCCTCAGCAAGATCAGCGGAACAAGAGGTCACAACCTGAAGCTGGAAAAGAAACATGGCAGGCTAAACATTAGAAAGTTTTCCTCTGAGTTACGGGTTGTGAACAATTGGAATTCTCTGCCAGACTGGATCATCGACGCAACAGACATAAACGACTTTAAGTGTAACTTGGACAAACACTGGCTTCACAGAAAATATTCGGTCAGACCTGCGCACGAATTAGTATAGTAGACAAAAGGGAAAGGAAAGAAGCGGGAGTTACAGGCACAGGCCTTTTCCCCAAAATGTTATAAGCTCCTCCTTGGCAGAGGCAAAAATAGGCCCGAACTTTGTAAAGAAAATTCAATAAAACTCAAAAAATGTTTAGCATAGAGATTTGCTCTTGCGTAATTGAATAAAATATATAATTCTTTTTTTTAAACATCTACAAGAATCATTTGTATTCGAAAAATCTTCTGCTCATAAAATGATTCAAAACAAGATAAATTAATGGATTTTATTTCTGCAACTATCTTTATGCTTGTACCTAGCGAATATGCATCAAATTTCATATTAAAAACAACGGAAATATTTTTGCTTCATGCTTTAATATGCCTGTATTTTCAGAACTAACACGAGGCATCGTAATTTTTTAAATTTCACAGTTATCTCCCTTGCATCATTTTTTGGTATTGAAACTAGAGACATATTAACATACTAGCGCTCAGTTAAAGTGGTTGAATCAAGAAAAAAGTAAGTTTGCAAAGCCAGTTAAATATAAAAGCAAAAACAAAATACAAAGTTAGCTTCTTACTGCTTCCTCTCCAACTACCTGTAGTGATATTCCCTTTTGTTTATAATGGACTATTCCAATCTTTTTATTCTTTCTTATTTTTATTACCTTTGACTGCTAGTAAGCACAGAGAGAGAGAGAGAGAGAGAGAGAGAGAGAGAGAGAGAGAGAGAGAGAGAGAGAGAGAGAGAGAGAGAGAGAGAAGAGAGATAGAGAGAGAAGAGAGAGAGAGAGACGTATAGAATAAGAGTGGAGGTTAAAATAAGAGAGGGTAAAAGTGATAGATAGAAAGTTAAAAAAAAAATTTTTTTTATGGAAATCGCTCCAGACAAATCATGAAGCTAATTGATGTAAGGAGCTAAAAAAAAAAACTACTTTAAAGTCAAAAACTAGCAAACGATAAGTTTTAGATGGATAGATTTCGACCCAGAAAACAGCAATTCTTCCCCATTAGTTAAAAACATTGCTCATGGAATGTGAGGACTAAAGGACAAAATGAGGGAAGCGTGAGTTAGTAAGAGATGAGTCACTTGATGAGTTAAGAAGCAAGTGAACAGGCACAGATAGATTGAGACTTTTATTGAATGACATATTTTGTTGCTAGAAAAAAATGTGACCAGTTTGGTCAACCATTGAGTTCAGGTAAAATTGTTTGAATCAGGAAAAATTTAAATATAAAAAATAAAAAGATAAAATCCCAAATTATCATATTTCTGATCTCTCTCTCTCTTTCTTTCTTTGTCTCTCTCTCTTTCTCTCTCTTTCTTTCTTTCTCTTTTCCTCTTCAACTACAAGTTAAATAGTATTACTGCCTATAGTGATATTCCTTTTCGTTTATAATCGACTATTCCAATCTTTTTATTCTATTCTTTCTTTATTACTTTCGACTCTTAATAAAGAGAGAGAGAGGGAGCACGCGCACACGAGAGAGAGAGAGAGAGAGGGGGTGAAAGTGATATATAAAAAGTTAGTAAGAGATGGATTACTTGATGAATTATTTGTAAATTATGGCAACTTAGAATAGTTAAAATGAAAGTTTTTTTCAAATATGACTCTATCCCAAAACTGAAGAATAGTTTAGTATTTTGTATGATTAAAATATATAGGAAAAAGCCTAAGGAAACAAACGTTGTTCAAGTCAGCTTTAGTATAATGGTGGATAGAAGAATTTTAATATGAAATTTTGATGTGTTTTAATTTTGTTTTTACAAATGAGTCACCGCTTATCAAGGCTCAGAGGCCACTCAAGGATAAGGGTTAATGTGTTTGTGGACGGTGAAACAACACCGTGATGATTGGTAACGATGGCTGAAACCGGGCAGAATTTTTATTTAAGAGGACAGCTCAACAAGAATTTATTTACATTGGACTTGGATATGACCATGTTGTAGTCAGCTGGGAAGCAGGCCAACGGTATTGTATTTTACAAGCGGGTAGTTCTAGGAAAGAAACTTTGCTCATGGAAGTTCCATTTAGTTTTAGGTACACAGAGAGAGAAAGGAAAATTATTTACAGTTGTAGCTAGATGAGTTTTTGTTGTGAATGTTTTACAGGGGGTAACCATAGATTGAAACTCAGTCGAACACCTACCATGAAAATAACGATACAGCAGAGAAAGACTAGCAACCTCTCTTCTATAAGAAAGTGACTGCAGGGAAGAGAAGAGGGCATTCCCACTAGATTTCAACTTGTTTGGAATGAATCTATTCGCAGAGCGCCGTTAGCATAACATAATAAAGTAAGTGATTATTTGTAGATTTAGAAACACAGACATTTTGAAAGTTGAATAAAAGTTATTTTCGTTAGGTTTAGCATCACATGTTATGTAGATTTCCGTGCTAAAACCCTAACTCTTACCCTAACACCGATACTTGTAGAAATAACATTAATATATTTTTCTTGTTTAGAATAAATTTATTGGCAGAACGCCATGAGTATAAAACCAACATCACAACATAAGTGATTATTCGTAGATTTGGAAATACAAACATTTAAAAAGTTGAATAAATATTATTTGGGGGTAATCTTTAAGAATACACACCCATGAATGGCAGACATTAGTAATATTGAAGTTGTGTAAAAACTCGAAATGAGTTTTCAATAGAACGAAGTAAAGTATTTTTTTGTGTTTTCAAACAACAAAATGAAATAGAAAACGAAAGACGTTTTTGGAGATTTGAATATGAAAGACTTTTTATTATAAAAAACAATGGTGCAAAAAGAAAAAATTTAGTCTTAAATTAAAATATTTCTTTTAATAATAAACATCTGTAATGCAGAACATTAGTATAAGATTGACATTTATCCCAATCCTGTAATATTAATTGACTAACAGTGTGGACGAAAACACGCAAGTCATGCCCACAAATTATATCTAAAACAGAAATTACATTTTTTCATACAAAACCGGCTCCCAGAGAAATATTTACCAAAAAGCAAAAATAGTGGTTACGTGACTATGCTTTCAAAATCGAAATGATTTTTAGCGTCCAAAGTGAAAATACGTTCTGGAGCCGGTGATGTATTATCTAAAATAAGATTTTTCGTTGAGAAAGACACAACAAAAGTCATCAACTTAGATAAGCTACAGTCAACGCTCCCACATAAAATGGTGACCCCGCACTTTGAATCACAAAAACTTTCTGATAAATAGCTTCAAACACAAAATACAACAAAACGAAAATTCAAATAACAACAAAATAGAATCTACAATATTATATTCTTTTCAACAACCAAATGTAAAACCAAGAAATCTCTCACTTCAAAACGACAATATCAAGCCAATATATTATCACCTATTTCAAATGCAATATTTGTAGCATATTGGATACATCATTCTAGACATTGATATACTTCAAGAACAACAAAAAACAAACAAACTATGAAATGCCGACCCTGACACCACAAACAACAAAATGAGACAATGTCTGTGCAATTGAAATGATTTTGGCGCCCAAGTAAAAATATGTTCTGGAGCCAGTGACGTATTATTTAAGATAAGATTTTTTGTCATGAAAGACGGTCTCTCCTCAACATTGTTTAAGAGACACGTCATACTGGAAGATACCAGTTGAGGATCCGTTCTTGACAATCAGTCCGCTAGAAACTGGGCCATTTTGGTGGCCTTCTATCTGTAGGGCTGAGGTATTTGTCTTCGGTAGTTTTAGGAGGTTCACCCTGCCAGGCCTTGCTTCCCTTCTTCGGGGTGGAGTTCGTTCATTTTTAACTGCCTGAGGTGCGCCGACCGGGGAATGCCGACGGGGCTGCCCAGGCTATTTTTAGGAGGCCAGAGTGCCTCTTCTTTAGGTGTGCTGGCTTGATTCTCCCCATCTTCCGGCCTTGTGCCATATTTTTCTGCAGTTTGAAAGAAGTAAATATCCAGTCTCTCTGCAACTTCTGTTGTTTAAAGACTTCTGTTGGTACATACCAGTTGAGGATCCATTTTTGACAATCAGTCTGATGGGAACTAAGCCATTTCGGTGGCCTTTCATCTGTCGGGCTGAGGTATTAGTCCTGGGTAGTGCTAGGAGTCCACCCTTCCAGGCCTTGCCTCTCCTCTTTGGGGAGGAGTTAGTTTATTGCTAACTGTCTGAGGCGCCTCTACCGGAGAATGCATTTATTAAGATGCCAGAGTGCACCGTCTATAGGGGGGCTGGCTTGTTGTCCCACCTTCCTGCGGTGGGAAGGAAGTAAATACCAGTTGTTGAAAAAAAAATCAGCACAGCATTATTTTCAATATCAAATTAATGTGTATTGGCTGGATAAAAGGATAAGCATGCTTATAAATGAAACTTAATTAATTTTTATTCTTTAGAAAAATAATATTTGCAGAATTCCATCGACCAGTGGGCAGCACTGATTTACGGATTGATGGACCGACCGACAGATTGGCTACCATAAAGAATTACCGGTACAATGGACTTAATTTTTTTTCGGTTGGACTGGAAAGTAAACGATAAAAAATGTGTATTTTAAGAATCGAAATATGTAAAGATTAATCTTCAACTCAAACTAAATCGTATCTTAAAAGAATTTTTTCTATTTTTTATTTTTGCAACTCTTGGAATGAAATATTAGTAACCACGGGGCTGCTTCTCAGCTGACTACAACATGGTCGTTTTCAAGTCCAATGTTAACAAATTCTTGTTGAGCCGTCCCATTAAATAATCAATTTCAGCCTCGATCCAACAATGGTCTACAATCCTCAAGGTGTTTGTCTCACCATTCACCTGACACAAACCATTAACTCTTGTCCTCGAGTGGCCTTTGTGACTTGATGAGCAGTGAAGCGTTAGTAAAAAAAAAACTTAATACGAAAGGTCATAATATAATCAATGTTTAATTTTTAGCTTTTATTTGTCTCTTTTGAATAGAATTCTTATATGGCAGAAAACTTTTTAAAATTGTTGTTTCCGAAAACAGATCATTAATTAAATTACAAATCATTTTATGTTCTCAAGTATTCCTTGAGGGAGATGTGTGCAGAACAGGATACGTCAATGGTATGTCCACGTTGAAAGAATGGATGAGAGTTCTTGGATTAGTATCTTACGTTTCAGTATTGTGTCATGCATAAATGTTCATAATCCTATCTTGTTAGTTACTTGCTACTGTATGCACCCTTTTTTACTGTGATCCTGCCAGACTGAAGAAACGCTGCCTGCAAATAAGTTCTTTCATACCTTGAAAAAGGATGAAGTCAAGACAAAACCGTTGGAAAATAGAGGAGATTTATTCGACTGGATCTTTGTTCCAAGTAACTGAACAGTGGGATGGGGGGAGACAGAGAGAGATCGATAATCATTGTTTAATCATATCTTACCAGGAGATTTTTTAAGACCACATGTTCACACTTGTAGTACTTCCAAGGAACTGCTAAAACGTCCCCCTTTCACTCTCTCTTTGAACCATGGGACATACCATCGGGTTCTATCAATTTCCACAGTGTAGTAAAATCTAATCTCGAGTTCAGCAAATTGACGCCGACTGAACTTTAATTTCATGTTATTTTCAACTAACCAATTTATATACTAGCGGGTCTACTCGTCCAAAATTTAACAAGTAGATGTAGAACAGTTGAGGTAGCAGGTGCAGTTCACAGTGGAAGGCCAATGAAAACATGGGAGGAAGAATGGACTTGAGAGAAAGAGGGATAAATAAAGACCTGGTAAGAGATAGGTTAGCTTGGAAGTCAATTTCTAAAAGCTGCCCAATGCATGCTAGCATATAAAACGGACGTTAAACCGAATATGATGATGATTGTAATCCACCGTGCCTAAACAGTAAACACCAGCTATTTTACAGACCCCTGTACTAGTTGGTTATAAATTATCTCCCTTTATTAGAACTTTTCATTGCTGTCACACTGGAAATAGAAACGATACTTCAACCTCTTTCTCATCACAGATGGCATTCAGTTTAGACATGTAAAACACAGCTAATAAAAGCATGAAGTGAACACCACATCTTTTCTCTTAATTCCTGGCTTCATCTTTATCTCAATATATGAGACCCCAAGGCGATCCTTAATACAGGCCTGTATAGCATACATGTTTATTATGGGGGCAAATGTTATTTTTGGCATTCTATCAGTTGTAGTCAACGCCAACATAGCTGGATATTGGGAAACACTTGAATTGAATCTTTTTAGGAAGTATTCCAATATTTTTGATAACATTTATTGAAAATTTACAGTTTGAATGGTACCATGCTGGTATACATACAACTATGTATGTAAAAGCTTCTCTACAATATAACGGAGGAAATGTATTTGGTTTTGCTGAAAACTTTGAAGGATTAGCAAAAACAGTATTGGGTATCATGGTAAAATGTTTACATGGTGAACCAAAATTTTTTATTTAAACTGATCCCAGTTGCCAAGTTAGAAGCAATAATTTTATATATGAAAACATTTCAAATATTGTTAATATAATTAAACAATTAAATAGTCAAGTGATTGCTATTGTATGTGACAACAACAGGATTAATCAATCTTTTTTCAAAAAATTTGACACTGTTTATGATTAGACTTGGCTAACAAAAACTGCCTTATACTTACCTTTTTGACTATGTCCACCTTTTTAAAAATATTCGGAATAATTGGATTGCTGAAGCTTCTTCTGAATTACGATTTGATTCTGAAGGCAAAGCGATGTTTGGAAAATAGGAAGTTGTAAAAGGTTTTTACGAATATGAAAAAACTAAGTTTGTTAAATTATCAAAACGAACTGATGTGGCAGTTTACCCAAAAAATTTTAATCGTTTAAATTTCCCATTGTTTAAAGGTTTTTTGTTATTTTGATTTTGTAGCAACAATTAAATTACATCCATTTTTAAATTAAGAAGATACTTCAGAAACAGTTAATTTTATTGAAAAGGTTTTGACATTTTGGAAAATTATCAGTCTCAAGGAAATTTATGGCGAAATTAAGAAAACTGATCTACTTAAAAAGGTGATATCAGATTTAAATGATAAAAACTTTATCTTTCTTTCTAATTTCGGAAAAATAACATAAAAAAGGTGAAGCAAGCAATGAAACAAGAATTAAATCATTAACAAGAGATACTAGTTTAACCATTGAACATACATGCAATAGTTTAACTGATATTTAGATATTTGCTAAGTAATGAGTTTAACTTTGTTCTGTTTGGTGAATTTACCACAGACTGTTTAGAAAATGAATGTTGAAAATTAAGACAGAGTTCTGGTGGTGCATATTTTATAACTGTTCAAACTATTGAAAAATTTCATAAAACTGCTACTTAAATTAGATGTTGAGGTCAAAGAATACAACTTTGATCCATGAGATAATCGTTCAAAATGTGAATATTTGCTGGATGAAATAGCATGCAGAATATTTGATAACTTACCAGATCTTGAAATTAAGATATTAAAATGTCTCTTTTGGTTATGTTACAAGAAAAGATTGTCTGAGGAAATACTTAATGATACAAGTTTTTACTTTAAAAAATATGGATATTTTTTTAAAGAAATAGATTATTGCAATTTAAAAATTCCACTGCATACCACAGTCCAGTGTTTTTTTCTTCTGTTTTATAAAGAGCCTGGGTTTATAATGTCCAATATATTTTTCAAAAATTATTGTTTATTTGATTCAAGAACCAGAAGTTTTGAAATTATCTTAAAATATTATTTATAAAATAAAAATGTTTAAACAATTCCCATGGTAGCATAATCAATATTGATAATACATAATTTTCCAAGCTGTTATCATGTTTTAAATTTCCCATCTTTTTACATATATTTTATTGGTTTTATGTTTTTAATGCAAATTCATTTTGTTCTTAAGACTGTATATAATATGTATTATCGTATAATGAAGAAATAAGTATAACAAATAACAAATTGTATAGGTAACAAACATCACAAATTTTGTAAAAATTATCAAAATTGTTTCTCTGAATATTATTTTTTTCATAAAGTATTTGATTTTTGTAAAATGTTGAATTGACTTTCTGATTGTATTATGTAATTATATTTTCTGTAATTAATTACTCAATATAAAAAAATGACTCATGGTTTTTGAAATATCAAAAATGTGTCTTATTCATGGTGAATAAAGTATTTTTTTGTGAATATAGTTCTTTTATATTTTTGTACTTTTTACATTTGATTTGATGGAAATAAATCAATTATTGTAAGCTGTTTCCTAATAATATGTATAGTTGCTAATTACTGGACATTACTAAGAAATTCCGTACTAAAACTTTTTTCTGTAATTATTATTTAGTAGTAATTTTGGTTTTCACATGTCCACCCCCAGTCGTGGACTCAAATTGCATGTTTGCCAGGCCTGTATTATAGATCGTCTTGTGAGAACCCCATTAAGTGCAATTAAATAAGTTATTTTATAACATCAAAGGGATAAAAAATATGTAAAATAAATACACTAGGCAAAAGGTGTCAGCCGGCGACTGACAGTTATGCCTTGTTTGAAATACCTTTATAGACAAACCGTGGACGGGGGTCAAAACTTCACACCACATCTAGCAAGATTGAGTGTCATAATCCAAGCTCGTGTCCAGTTGTCGGCTTTGATATGTAAACTTTAAAATGTTAAGCAGGAGTTATGCATATTTACCCATAGATTGTTGATTTGTGTACAGGTGTTTTTTTTTTTGTATGACAGTTTCTTTCTGAGGTGAAAAAAAAAATCAGTATCGGGCTGGAATGCAACACTGAAAGATTGAAAGATTCGAGGCTCTTAGCTTAATTGTATCTGTTAGATATGAAATGAACTCACATTGTTAGTTTTTTTAATGTACTAAGGAATCACTGCTTATCAAGGCCCAAAAGCCACTCGAGGATAAGAGTTATTCAGTTTGTCAGGTGAACGGTGAGACAATACCATGAGGGTTTGTAACGATGATAGAAACTGGAAAGAATTTGATTATTTATGAGGACGGCTCAACAAGAATTTGTTAACATTGGACTTGAAAACGACCATGATGTAGTCAGCTGGGAAGCAACACCGTGATATTGTGTTCCACAAAGTAACAGCTCTTGGAAAGAAACTTTGCTCATGGAAGTTCCGTTTAGTTTTTGGTACACAGAGGAAGAAAGAAACATTATTTTCAGTGGTTGTAGATAGACGAGTTTTTGTTGTGAATGTTTTACGGGGGGGCAACCATAGATTGGAGCTCAGTCGAGCACCTACCATGAAAATAACGATAGAGTAGAGAAAGACAAGCAGCGTCTCTTCTGTGAGAAAGTGACTGCAGGAAAGAAAAGAGGACATCGCCACTAGATTTCGAAGCTGGTTTTGTACTCTGTCAAGACAGGAAAGGATGTTTTGAGTGGCGCCTCCCCAAATGTGTCAACAGCACTCCATCTTGATATGTATTTGACTCTTATACAGATTGCGTCAGGAGTGAGATACGTTCTGGAGTGGTTGAATGATCTAACCATTTTTCCAGCGACCTTAGCTACAGATTTGATATAAGTCTTCCATTTGAAGTCTGAAGTGAAGGACAGTCCTAGAACCTTATCAAAGCAGGGAGCTTCCTCAAGGAGACAGCCATTCATTTCAATTGTGGCATAGTGAGAATTCGAGCGTTGGTTACGAAAGGAGAGAAGCTTGGTTTTAAATGTATTGAAAGTAACCAGCCACATTTTTCTCCCTTGCACGACATGCTCCAGGTCGGAAGAAAGAGAGAGAGAGAGAGAGAGAGAGAGAGAGAGAGAGAGAGAGAGAGAATCAGAAAGAACTTGATCATTAATGCTCTTCGAAGTGTTGCGATAGATGGTTTTGTCATCTGCATATATGTCAACGAATGATCTTAGAATGTGATTTGGCAGATCATTGATGAAGATCAGGAAGAGGGTCGGGCGCAGAATGGATCTTTGAGGCACGTCGGCGTTGATACTGTGTGCTTCAGACTTCTGCCCATCAACGACTACTTTTATAAATCTATCAGAGAGAAAAGATTTGATGGTTGAGAAGACATTTCCAGATATTCCATAACTAGCAAGCTTGTGAAGCAAACCTTTGAGCCAAACTCCATCAAAGGCTTTTGATATGTCAAGAGCCATTGTACTAGAAATTAAGCTCCCGTCAATAGATTCACTGATCCTGTGTGATATTACAGTCAGCACATCAGCTGTTGATCTTGCTGGACGAAATTCATATTGCTTGTCACATAGTAGGTTGTTTTTGGTGAGATGGTTGACAACTTCTAGATTTATCACAGATTAAAGCAACTTACTCATGACGCAGAGGAGACTGATTGGTCTGTACTGAGATGCAGAAGAACGGTCTCCAGTATTTTTAAATATTGGGCAGACTGACAAAGTTTTCCAAGGTGATAGGAAGCATTTCTTCTTTAAGCAATTATCGAATAGTTTTGTAAGAATAGGAGCCAGTTCTGGTCGCTTTTAAGCACTATGATTGGAATGTTGTCAGGTCTAGTTGCCTTGCTGGCATCAAGGTTCTTGATAAGTTTGATAACAACTCGGACAGATATATGGATATCGTTCAGAGTGTTTGGAATCACCTCTGGTCCATTATAAAGTTTATATTTTTTAAATACAAAAATGTCGTTGTCATTTTTGTATGCAAACATTTGTAGCATTAGCTACAAATGTTCCAAACAGATATCAAAAAACAAATGGCGTTTTATTGCAACTTCTTTTCCCTCTCTCTGTGTTGATTGATACCCTTTCTTCGTTACTGACATAGAAGAATAGGAAATCTCGTGAAAGACACTGACCGAAAACTTCGGCCAATCCAATCACGACATGCCAGTTTGACCATGCGAGATTTGACCCCTTATAAAAAGGAGTCGCCAAAGTTCGCTCTCTCTTTCCCCTTTTCGTTCCAGGCGACAGCATACGCGGCGATTGTCGTCCCCCCCCCCCCGGCTAGACCGGAGGGGGAAGGCGAAAGTAAAAAGTAGGTACGCGATTCTTATTTCCTCATGAAACAAAGAACTATTCCTTCAAACACGCACACACATTCGTACAACCACGAACAAAAGGCGACACACAGTGTCACACACTTCGACGTACTAACGCCAAGCCTCACACATTGCTACACTACGCACATACATACATACTCATAAATCACATTAACATTTATTGTTTCTCTAACTGAACACTTGAAATGAACACTTCATGCTCTGTAATTTGTAAATATATATTTTCTATTACCTTTAAATTACGTGTTAGTCTTCCTTCAACTTGTGCATGCCTTATCTTTCATTCAACTTTCATACATGTTTTTCCATGTTTTATCTGTTTTACTCTTTTAAACATTTCTTTAACTATTCTAATGTAAGCGTGGATCTTAGCATATTCTCTAAGAAACAATATCTCACTAAGCTAAGGTCCGTGCCCCTACATAAGTGTTAGCAGCTGAACAAATAATTGTTGACTGACTGGAAATCTTGCCTCCAGTAAAAGACCCCAAATGTTAGATCTCTCGGCCTGTTGTAGAGATGGCCTTGACACCAACCAAATATTCTTTATTTTGCCCTGTATCACAGTGTCGTAACGTGCTTTATATTATGTCGCCGATGACATACAACAGGTCGTTTTTATCACCTGTGGCATGTCCGCTGTTCGAACTATACTACTCTATTATCAATTTTTGAATCGAACTTTTTTTACAATCAATATATCGAGTTATTTTTATTTAATTTTTTATTCGTATGTTCATAAGCAATATATATCCCTTGAAACTGCCGTTCTCAAATCGTAAATCATTCACTTTAATGACAGCTGTTGCCTTTGACGACATTTGATTTAACAAATGTAAAGCATTGACAAAAAGTATTGTACGTTTAATACGTCTCCGGCACACGTGAAGGCAGACGTGTTCATCGTCTTTTTCATATCTCATTTACAGAGGCACAACGCACGCACGCAACACATCACGTATACATACATATATACATAGAAGCACGAGTTTCCTTTTTTACACACATACAAAAACCACAAATTACACACATACAAAAAACACACACATTTTTTTCTTTTATGCATACTGTATGCAGATACATAGATAAATAGACTTTTTTCTGAAGACGTCCGTTGATCAGAAACCGGTCAAACTCTCGTTTTTTATAAATTTTTCCTAAGTTTAATTTATTTTTGTTTCATTCTGTCTTTCATACGTATATAAATAAGTGAATAAAACAAACACAATCCAATAAAAATAGTTCCATCACAAAAGATGCGCCGCCAAATCTTGTGGTTATTTCTGATGTTCTTTCTGACAGAACAAATCTGTCAGATTTCAACGTTTAAGGTTCCTAATAAGAAAATCCGGAAATTTATCAGAACTCTTCTAAAATGCAAGAACGCACCTGGTGCAAGCGTGGCCATCGTAAAAAATGGTAAGGTTCTTATGGCCGAAGGCTTTGGCCTTAAAGACACTGACACTAACGAAACGGCGGATGAAAACACGTTATTTTCAATGGCGTCTTTGACGAAAGCCTTCACAGCAATGGCCCTGGTGAAAACAATCGCCGAAAGAAACGAGTAAGTTTGAAAGATGCCATGTTTTCATTTTTTTTTTCTTTTTCTTTACCTACTTCTTTCTTGCGCTCCATTTTGAATTCAAGAGTAAGTAACGTTGGTTGCCTTCTTTTTAAAAAAAAAATAATTTACTAATGAGTCACGACTTATCAAGGCTAAAAGCCACTCGAAGATATGGGTTAATGAGATTGATAGATTGTCAGTCGAGACGTCGTCATCATCATCATATTCGGTTTAACGTCCGTTTTATATGCTGGCATGTGCTGAACGACTTTTAGAAATTGACCTCCCTAAACCAACCTATCTGTGGCCAGGTCATTATTTAAACTATATAAGATTTTCTTTGGAAGTCATTTCCTTAGCTGAGGCAAAATTCTTATATGCCAAATGTCCTTCCTGACGCCAAGCCAGTGAATCTTATTATTCTTTCCTTTTTTTATTACTGTTGAGAGAGAGAGAGAGAGAGAGAGAGAGAGAGAGAGAGAGAGAGAGAGAGAAAGAGAGAGAGAGAGAGAGAGAGGGGGGGGACGTACAGAATAAGAGCGAGGAAGGGGTCAAACAACATACAATGAAAGAGGGTGAAAGTGATAGATAGACATTTAGTAAGAGATAGGTTACTTAATGAGTTAATTGCAAATTACGACTAATTAGAACACTTAAAATGGAATCTTATTCAAACATAACTCCATCCCAAAAACTGTGGAATATTTTAGCATGCATTTTGTGTGATTAAAATATATGGGGAAAAGAAAAGGACTTAGAGAAACAAACGTTGATTAACTCAGCTTTAGTATAATAATAAATGAGTGAAATAATATTTCCGCTATTTTTTATGTAACATTTTATGTGTTTTAATTAATTAATTCTCACCACTTATTAAGGCTAAAGGCCACCAAAGGATAAGGATTAATGAGATTGATAGATTGTTAGTTGAATGATGAATAATATTGTGAGAGGATTGAAAACAATGAATGGAATGAATGAAATTTGATGATTTATGAGGACGTTTTATGACAAGTATTAATTGACATTGGATTTGCTGTAGCCCGCAGGGAAGTAATTTTGTGGCAACATGTTCCACAGATGGGAAGTTCTTGGAAAGAAACTATGTTCATGGAAATTCCGTTTCATTTTAAGTATATGAAGGAAGAAAGGGGAGTTATTTGCAGTTGTCGAAATAAGACAAGTTCTTGCTGTAAAAGTTTTACAAGGAGGAACCAGAGATTGAAGTTCATGGAAATAACGATAGAGTAGAAGAAGACTTGAGCTTTTGGCTAGGAGTAGAGTGTTGTATCTGTTTTAATCTTACACTTCATATTTTCTGTCATTGAAGAAGAAATCCTTACAGACTGGAACAATTTTAATTTTTGTTCCAATCCAGAGTGCTCCTTTTTGAGGTGCTGGATTTTCCTCAAATAAAAAACCGACCTTGTGTCGAACTCTGTCCTCGCGGGGAGGCAGGTAAATAGGGACTAGATATGTCACTTCTGTGAGAAAGGGGCTGTAGAAAACAAAAGAGATCATCCCCAACTAGATTGCGATTTTGAACTCTGTCAAAGCAAGAAAGAGTGCTCTGAGCGGCACCTCCCCAGTTGAGTTCATAAAATGAAAGTAGGAAAACTTTTTCTAGAAAAGCAAACTTCAATCTATGCAAATATGAAAACCATGCAAAGTTTGGTGGAATTCTTCCTAATAGTTTTGGTTGAAGTTTATTTTTAGGCACAGTTCTTACACTTTTTTGTTTACAGATTTTTAAACGAATATAATAATACACTAAAGCATTTCATGTTCGTATGCACGTTAGGGTTAGGGTTAGCCCTAACCCTAACCCTAACCTCATCGTTCACACTCATTTAAAAGGTAAAAAAAATCCGACTTTACCCATTTTCAAATAAATTGTTCCAAAATCTAATTGTCGTCCTGTCGATTAAAATAGTACAATTTTAAATAAATATACTTCAAAAAGTGACATTCGTTTTTTTTATTTGATGAACATTTAACTGAAAATTATTTTTACGGTAAAAACCCCCAGAATATTTATTGTTTTACAAAGAATTAAATGGCTACAATTTTAAATAAATAAAGAAAGAAGAGATATATTAATTTTATTTATTTAAAGAATATTTAGTTGACAATGACAATTATTTTTACGGAAGAAGAAATGGTATTTTTTTTCTTAATAGTATTGCCCCAGACAGACATTTATTACTTTAAGACGAATATTATTATTAACAGTAAATTATACAGATTGATGTAGAAGTTAGAACCCATTTCAAATCATCAGTGTTGCACAGAACTGTCTTTGTACCGTGAGATGCTGATGATTTGAAATGGGTTCTAAAGGCTTTTTCTAAACAGTAAAGGCCTACCCGTGTCAATGAAACCATGGTACATCTCTGGAATCTGTAATATATAGTTTTTAAATAAATAATTTATATATATATATATATATATATATATATATATATATATATATATATATATATATATATATATATAATGTACATTTACAAGATATGAAAGTTATTTTGTATGAGTGAATTGTTCGTGTCTGTAAGTTTGAAAAGTTAATTGTTCTTTTGTTTTTAGAGTGGAGAAAAAGCGTGTGTATACCTATATATTTATCTTCTGTCAGTGTGAATATGCATGAGATATAGTGTGTTAGTTCAGTAGACTATGTAAACAATATGTGTATATATGCTTGCCTTTGTTTAGGCAGTGTGAGAGTATATGCGCGACATTGTGTGTAAGTATGTTCAGTAGGCAGTGTATGCATATTCTCTTTTTGTCAGTGTATGAATATGTGTGGTGTCGAAGTAAAGAGCAGTTTCATCCTAAATTTGCTTTCAACTTCTTTTAAATATTAAATATTACATTTTTTAACGCAAATAGGTCACAAATGAGTAGATAAACCAAAATAAATTGGTTTTGACTAATTTCTCAACTGTATTTCCTTTGAAATAGTAATTATTACCCAACTTTATTTCTTCTCTTTTATTTGAGGAAATTTATTCAACTTTCTTTTTCTTTTTTAGGTTTTTAAAGTTTTTTTAAAAACCTTAACCATAATCTTATCCTAATGTACCTCTAACTTAAGCTGGTTTAGCATTCGTATTCTTTAGTGTCGTCTGCCTTTTTACATTTTTTTTATTGGGGGGGGGGGGGGGGGCTTTCAAATCGTAAACTGTTTCAGCCAATTCAGGTTTGTTCCCTAAATTATAATCAGAGACATTAGTGTCGATATGGACCCTCTCCTATAAAAGCACCACTTATTTTTACTTAAGATCAGGTTTTAGTAGCAAAAAAAAAATAATAGCGTTAAATAAGTTAGTTATGGCAAGTTGACTTGTACACGCGAAACAGTAAATATAAAATAAGTTTGTACCAGCTCCACTACAATATTTTATATGCCTTTTTAAAAAAAATATTTCTGTGTTCTGTTGCTTGAATGCCACTAAATTAAGAAATTAATTTTGTCCAATACTTTTGGATCCTATAAGTGTTTATTGTTTAATTATTAGCATTAACATAGGTATTATTAACAACATTAGGTTAGTTTTAGCTTATGCGTACTAGTTAACTCCTGATAATATCAAGACACACATAGACCGACAAATTGATACTGAACCGTAAATTTCTTCCCACGTTCTACTGTGAGTTTTATTTATCAAGTATTCAATCAATATCACTAATTCTCAGGTCTTTTGTTTTTCCCATTTGATAGCACAAGCACCGTATTCTTTGTGTCAAATGTTGTTTGAATGAAAAGGTCTATGCCAAACAATGAGTACATCTTAGGGAAAATCTTTGTATCTACATTAGTATACGTACACTTTTATTTTTAACTTTATCTTTATAAAGTTAGGTATGTTTATACATTTCTATGTACAGGATTCATTCCTAAACTAATTAATCGATCATGATTGAATTTTGGAACACAGCTGCTAGATGTAAGCGACCCAAATATGGGCTATGTTATTTAGTTTAATTTAGTTTTATGAAAGGGGGGATAAAAAAGGGGTGGAAGCGCTTCGTCAAAATTCAGATATCTCTGATTTTTGTGAAATTTTAACAGTAGGTATTAGACATCAATTAATAAATATTCTTCAAATTTCAGTTTCTTTGGAATATTTTAAAGGGGTTTTAGAGGGCATAATATGGGCACAACCTCCGATTTGAAAATTCAAATATATCAGTTTTTCATTAAATTTGATCCACAGTCGTTAGACACCAATTAAGCTAGATTCCCTGAGTTTCAATTTCTTCTTAACATCTCTTAAGCTTAAGCCTTAAATTTTAGACATTTTCTGGAATATAAAATCATGTAATGGATTTTGATCAAAATTAGAATAAGGATTCTTGACAAGGTTTAGTCTCATTAATTCTTGATTTTAATCTTCGTAAGGAGACATAAAAGTGGTGCAAAATTGTTCTGTTTGTGGAATTAATTTTAGTCGTCGGCGAGCCGGGTATTCCTCTAGTTTATTTATCAATGTAAGCCTATTGGTTGTGCTTATTATCTGTATTATATCATAAAATAAATTTTCTTTTAAATAATTTTTTTACAAAAACGTCCATTTTTTAAATATGGTTATATTTAAGCATCTGGTACCAACTTTTTTCAAAGATACAGCCATGTACAGCGTTACCATCCCCCTCCCCTAACACTCACCATCTTTTCTGCAATTCAACAATATTTGGTACTACTACTACTACTACTACTACTACTACTACTACATCATCATCATCATCATCATCATCATCATCATCATCATCATCATCATCATCATCATCATCATCATCATCATCATCATCATCATCATCATTTTTTTTATTTTTTTTATTTTTTTATATTTTTATTTTTATTTTATTTATTTTTTTTTTTTAACTTTTCGTCTTCTTGTCTCATGCTGAGGTTAGAGGTTTCGTGAATGACTTCCAACTTTTATTGTCTGTTTCCATTTGGCCTGTGCCGCCTGCTAGGATCAAGTTGTCATCAATTGATACCTTCCATGTCTTAAGCGGCCTATCACGTGACATTGGGCGCTTTCTCATGGAGGCCTGTAGAGTGAGACCGACAATATTCTTCATCTGATGTGCTGCAGCCAGGATCGTGTCATTTTGATGTTTTGTTGTTGATCATGTTTAACAGCCATACAAGAGTACAGGTCTGACATGTGTGTTGTATGCTGCCACTCTAGCATAAAATGAGATCCCTGCATTTTGTAAAATTGTTAACAGCTGTCTGAAGATACGAAATACAAAATTGTCTTGACACTGCTCTGATTTTGGCTATTATAGGCCTTTTCAGTTAAGTAATAGTTGGGGGATGGTTTTAATAGACATTATCTTTCAGATAACCTCACAGATAAAAATCTGGGGGATTATGGTCCGGTGAGTGTGAAGCCCATTCAGAATTACACCTCATACTGATGAAACGATCACCAGTGTCGCCACATATAATTTAACAGTGATAAAACAAAGACTGTTGGACATTTACGGCTAAAACTTGGTGGACAAGTCAGGCATAGACTAAAGTTTATGTGTACCTAATATGGTTGGATTGCAGAAATAATTGTAAATTTTATTAACGATTTCATGGGTGGCATTTTTGGAGGGTAGGGAGTGGGGTACCCCCCCCCCCCCCCCACCGTACAAAAAATATCCAAAAGTTTTGTAGATCTTTGAAAAAATTACTTTTGTGACCTCTCTTGACGTTCCAACATACTATCTTCTTTTATTGCATATCAACCCCTTTTTCGGGTTATTTAATACTAAACCCAGAGATTTTGGTAAAAGTGTGTATGCTTTAAGTTCTTCACATCTTCAAATTCATACTGTAAATGTTCGTTTTGTATGTGAATAGTTTGTAGATTAATTGGTTTTGTAGACATAGATTTTGTAACGAAATAGTGTATCGTTAATATTAAGCACCGGCCCATTTGGCATAATGGTTAGAGTGTTTGATAATAGGCCAGGAGACTAGGGTTCAATTCGTGGTTGAGTCATAAAGAAATGGTACAAGATGTGTTTAAACACTTAGCATTATTTAGTGACGATCAAGGATCAGTATTGTAATCCTGAGAAAGGAGTGGTGCTCTCCCCTACATCCCGGTGTAGTAGCTAATGAAAAAGGAGCCTTTGGGTTGCCGTCGACTACTTTATTTTTACTTTTTACTACAGTTAATATTGGAATTTATTTCCGACAATATATTATTATCATAATATGATATATATCATGTTGCTTTTTTGGTACCACTCGTGTTTGCATAGATAATACCACTAAATAAACGGTTAATTTAGTCTATAGAACTGAGAATAAACACATGAAACCACGAAGTGAAAAATGAAACCGAACCTTTGCCTCAGAAGAGAGACCATCCGACAAGTAGTACGGTTAGAGAAAACTGAAACTGTACAAATAACTCATCCTCCAAGCTTTGCACTAAATCTTTATTTACGTTTTTACTAGCGAGTAACGATGATCTCCTCAAAATTGCGTCGAGCAACGAATATGGATTACCTGTTATATAGTTTTTATTTGAATTTATTTCCGACAGCATATTCAATGTATCACATTTGATTTTTTGTTGACAGATGACCCCTCGTATTGAGGTACATATTCAAATCCTGTACAAGTCTCACTTTTCACTTTGTGGTTTTCTTTGTTTATTTCCAGTCCTGTGGACTAAATTAGTCGTTTATTTAATGGTATTATCTGCACGAACACGAATGTCAGCAAAAAAGCAACACAATATATTAGTTACCTCTTTACGAGGAGGTTAGACACAAGGTCAGGTGTGGTTTTGAGGAGCCAGCGCATTAGAATAAGCACACTCTGGCCTACAAAAATGCCTGAGCAGCCCTGTCGGTATTCCCAGGTAGGGTGCTTCAGGCGATTAGCAATAAACTAACCCCTTCTCAGAGAGAAGGTAAAGCCTGGGAGGGTGGATCTCTTAAGACTGAACAGAACCATCCCTGAGCCTGACAGCAACAAAGCTACTTTCAGACTGATTTGTGTGATAATTATGACATACATAATAATAAATAGTGTGTAAATGATCAATTCTATTTAATCCATAGATACGGGTACTACCACTTCGGGCCAGAATGGACCTGGGAGCAATGACAACTTAGGAGTGACTCCACACCTCTAAACCTTCCAAACTGGGGGCTTCACCACCGGGTGCACTTTAAGATCATATTTTGGATCACAAAAAATGTATCGGGCATGTTAGAACACTGAGGCACACCATTTTCAGTTGATACGTGTCACTTCTATAATAGTTTATATTTACTTACCTCCCCACGAGGGCAGAGTTAGACACAAGTTCGGTTTTTAATTTTGGGGAAATATCCAGCTCCCCAAAAAGAGGTACTCTGGATTGGAACAAAAATAAAAAGTGTGTCAGTCTAAAAGGACTTCTCCTTCATTGACCGAGGACAGAATAAACTAAGTGTAGCATCAGAACAGATACTACACTTTGCTCCTAGCCAGAACGCCTATAATATTCATATCATATACATTTTTAATTTCAATGAATTGTGCTATCAAAGGACTTCGTCTTGGCATACTCCTTGTTTACTTAAATAAGGTGCATATAAATACACCAGTTCTTATTTTTATACAGGATAACTCCCCAAAAATGCCACCCATGAAATCGTTCATACAATTCTCAATCCTTTCTGCAATCTAACCATATTTGATACAAATCATCTCCAGTCTATGCCTGACTTATCCACCAAGTTTGAATGTCCAACAGTATTTCTTTTATCGCCATTCAATGATATGTGGGGACACTTTGGTGATCGTCTCATCAGTAGGAGGTGTGATCCTGAATGGGCTTCACACTCACCGGACCATAACCCACCCATATTTTTATCTGTGGGGTTATCTCAAAGATAATGTCTATCAAAAAACAAACAAGCAAACCCCAGACTATTCATGAAGTGAAGAGGGAAATCACATCCCCAAATCAGGGCAGTGCCAAGAGAATAGTGTGCCAGAGTTATTGACAATTTTGCATGGGTGTCTAGATAGTGTGTTGCACTATCAAAACATTGACTGACGAATCGGTTACATTCGGTATCTTTAGCACTATGGGCTGAGTTTCTAGTGTTTCCACGAAACCGAAGGTATCAATGGAAAATCAAACTAATGTATAGAGTTAATTAAAATAAAAGACTATATATGCTCTTGCAAAAGTAATAGCAGTGAGATATTTTCATGCACTATTTTCTTTTGATGTAAATAGACAGGTACCACTGAGTAATTGGCCCATCAGCCAATCGGTTGTCTTGGCATAAGAATACAATTCGTTGGACTACTTCCAGTGTCCATGCAGTCTGACCTTTTCCCACTTTTAATAAGTTGGAGTTTCAAGAACATATGAACCGGACGTTCTGTTGTTAGCTCTTCCAACTCACCAGAATGAAATCTACAAAGTTGCATGGTGCCCTCGTTTCCTAAAGAATGACTCTTAGTTGTTTTTAATTCCTTTTCAGCACAGCCAAAATAAAAAGGTAATTCTATTAACCCTCAATGTCGTCTGTTGTTGTCTACTTATTTCGAATATTGAGTTAGATGGACCTCCTATCACAACTAAAATTTAATTATAATGAAGATGGACCGGCGTCCATATCTAGAGAATATGGTTGGTGTGCAAGCAATTCGAAGTGCAATTCATATAGTTTTACCATAGTTGTGATCGACTTGTGACACGGTGCATTGTCTTGGTGAAAGAGCACTTTTTTCTTCTTTATTGGTGATTTCTTCTTTCAACCGTACCAATAATGCTATATAATATTTGCTGTTGAAATTTTCCTTTCTCGAGGTAATTGATGAGCAAAATACCTTGCACATCCCAAAATACAGAAGCCAAAACCTTGCCTGCTGATGTTTGCATCTTTGGTTGCGTTGGACGGCTTTCACATACTGCTGTCTAAACAGCTGACTGCTGATTTGACTCCAATGTAAAATCGTGGATATTTGTTTCATCCATTTTCACATATAGATGCAAAAACTCTTTTTGTTACGTTGAAACAGTTGCAAAAAACATTCTGAATCATTGATATGTTGTTGTTTTTGATCGACTGTGAGCAAACGCAGCACCCACTTTGAATGCATGTTTCTCATTGACAAATGTTCATGCAAAATGGTAAATACACTGCCTTCTAATATTTTTAACTCCTCTGCCATCTCACGCAATGTCAATTTACAATCGACAAAAATGAATTTTTGGACTTTTTTTTAATGTTTTCATGAACAACTGCCGAATTTGAGAAGAATAACACTTATCAAGCCATTGTTTTGCTTAAACAGTATTTTCCCCCATCAGAAAGCAATGCTTTATGAACAAACGAAATTCATTTTTTTCCATTATTTTGAAAATTTGCAACAGTAGCTTCACTTAACTGAAATTTGTAAACTTATAATTTGATTGGGTCAAATTTTGACACGTGCCATGTGAAGGTTAGGACTTATTGAGTGATGTGTTATATATACATATAATAGTTAAAAAATATTTGTTATTAAATAATTATTTATAGCTCCCAGGCTAAGATCAAAGTGTAGTATCTGTTCCGATGGATACTGCACCCCATAGACTGGTATTGTCTTGGCCTTCGGGGCTTGATTTACGCCGGTCTATGGGTCTGTCCTGTGCAGTTCTAGGAGGTCCACCCTCCCAGGCTTTGCCTCCCCTCTTTGGGGAGGAGTAAGTTTATTGCTTACTGCCTGAGGTGCCCCTACCGGGGAATGCCCAGGCAATTTTTAAATGGCCAGAGTGCTCACCTCTCGAGCGCTGGCTTATCTAATCCCACTTTCCCGACCTTGTGTCACATCTTACCTTGTGGGAGGTAGATAAATAACTATCTCCCTTTAAGTCTGAGCACTTTAAGAGAAATAAAAATAAGCCGTCGAATCAAAGTTAAAAATGCAAGTTCCTGCCCATATGATTTGTTGAACACTGTAAGACAGCTTACTATGTGTCTGCTCGAAAAGACATAATAAAGTTTATTTCTCTTCTTTCCGCATAGCTGTTGAGTTGGCTGCATTGGTTAAGATGTTCAGATTTGAGTAAAGAAGGTGAATTTTATCTGGGGTTCGAATTGTGAGACCGGAAAAACAGTTATCTCAACACTGACGATTCTGCAAGGATGAAATGTATACATATGTAGATAATAATTTTTAAAAATCTTCATAATTAAATAATTATATATATATATATATATATATATATATATACGAATTTGAGTTCTCAAAAATATAAAATAAAATATTCTAAATCGTCTTAGAAACGATCGCATGCAAAATATTTATTGATTGGGAATTCTTGGAACTGATATAAATAATGCGCTAATTTTATTTGTCTTAACCTATTCTCTCTCTCTCTCTCTCTCTCTCTCTCTCTCTCTCTCTCTCTATATATATATATATATATATATATATATATATATAAAACAGAAAAAGGCTAAGGTTAAAAAGTAGTATAGCGTTCGGAACATAATGCGATACAAAAATTGTGTATAGGCGATAAATATTGTTTCCTGTTGTTGTTTTTGTTAAATATTAGTAAATTTGCATTTCTTCTCCAGCTTCCGTTTCTTCGAGGATTCCATTAGCGAATATTTACACATTTCAAGTGTGTTCTTCTTACGCTTACATGCGTAAAACTAATTAGATTTTAACTCGAAATTGTTCTAAATTTACTAATATTTAACAAAAACAACAACATGAAACAATATTTATCACCTATACACAATTTTTGTATCGCATCATGTTCCAAACACTATACTACTTTTTAACCGCGGCTAATATTGGATTTTGTCTTTTTATTTTTTATATTTAACTGGCTTTGCAAATTCACTTTTTCCTGATTCAAACAGTTTAGCTCGAGCTCAATGAGTGACTCAACAGGTCACATATTTTCTAGAATATTCATATTTTTCACTCCCAAAATGTTCTTTTTTTATCTGATTTTGTATTTCTTCACAGCATCAAGCTGAGCACGCCAGTGAAAGACATCATAAATATAACCTTTTTCACCGAGCAAATCACTAACTATGCCACACTGGAGGACTTACTCTCCCACCGGGTCGGTATTCGAGACCACAGGTTCATTCGTCTCAATAACAACTATACAAGAGAAACACTAAGCAGGTTCGTCCATTCATTTGCTTATTTTCTTTATGATCTTTCGTTTTCATCTATTATTAATGGAGATTTGGTATCTGTCTGTCTGAAGCTGAACCTATACTATTACCTTTATTTATTGTACTATTCTACTATCTTTTAATGCTCAATTCAGTTTACCATACTATTTCAGACTAATGTACTATCTTTCAATGCTCAATTCAGGGGGGGGGGCAATGTAGTATCTGTTCTGTCGTAATGAGATCATTATTCCAGGCATTATCTCCTTTTGTGTGTGTGTGTGAGGGAGGGGGGTGTAGTGTAATATCTCTTCTGTGGTCATGATACCATCCT
>OY744515.1:206468175-206525675 GCA_963556195.1 Sepiola atlantica | reverse complement strand
GTCATAAAACCTAAGATTCACATTACACATTCATTTTATCATTCTCATATCATTTCTCCATGCAACACATTTTGAATAGTGTTGTGGCCTTGAAGGGCCGGTAATAATCAAGACAAACAAAATGGTATAATTAACAAAAGTGTATTAACAAAAGTATGTTACCGAAAGTATGCGTTCGATTCTGTGGCCATAACTGTCATCGATAACTGCCACAACGTTTAGTCGTAACTGTATTTATTGTGTCTGGGTAAGTTTATGTATTCCCGAAATAGGTAGATCAACTTACAGCATAACATAAGGTATTTATGAATATGGTGACATCTGAATGTGATTTGGAGGAGATAGCTGAGAGATTATGGATGCTGTCGGAAAGGATGAGAATTTCATAGGGAAGCAAGAATTGCACAATCTCAAACCACATTTTGTATTACTTGTATCTACCCCAAACAAGGCACATTGCCACTGAGAGGTAAGGGGCTACTGTGAATTAAGGGTTATATTTATAGGGGAATCCTAAGTGGGGAGTTGTGAAGCAAGATGTTTGTTCACATTACATTTAAATTTCCGCATGTTAGTACAGTCGGGGAAACAGAGAGCAGAGAGGGAATTCCAAAGGCAAGCTGTTTGAGGACTTCTACGGTGAAGAATTTTGATGATTGTCGGATTGGTTGGAGGTACTTATGTCGAGGTGGCACAAGTGCTGCAAGTTTGTCAGAGAACATTCCATTGAAATACTTGTAAAACAAGCGCAGGGGTGCAACATTGCAGTGATGGGACATAGGCTGGAGTTTGGTAGACAGTATGTGACCTATTAGATTAGAGGCTCCTCTTTGGACCCTGTCTAAGAGAGAGATACTAGGGGTTGGTGCACCAGCCAGATGTGACAACAATACTCCATGCATGTGCGGATGGTGGCTTTATAAAGATATAGGATACTGGCAGGTGTGATAAGTTTTCTAGCCCGGTAGAGGGAGCCCACCTTCTTTGCAGCAGGCTTGGCAGTATCTTCTCTGTATTTGTTCCAATTCATGTTACTTGACTCGGCATTGTTTAAAACAACTTTGTACTTAGCTCCAAGAATCTTTCGGTATTGTAACCCCATCCCAGGACAAGTACACCAGCTATTATTTGATGAAGTTTAATACTCTGATTATTAAAATTCTATGAAGAGACGTAAGGGATATGGTAGCGGAATTAATGCAAATTAAATAAATACAACATAATTCATACAAATAAATTGTATACGTTTTATTTACCAAACATCAAAAGGTATAGAAGATTTAAAAGTCTGTACGATGGTGAAGTGAGCCAGAAATATTTGTGTTGAAATATTTTTAGCAGGTAGTAAGCTTCTGCTGATGTGTGAACGTGAACAGTTAAGTGCATGTGTATTTTCCCCCACAAGTTGTTTTAGGTAGTGCTTATTTGACGTGGAGAGTGTGCACAGTGTTCCAGTTGTTATGCGTTATTGCAGTGACAATTTGTTGATACAGCTCTGGGCTACTGATATTTTGTGTTCTTCTTTTTACACAGTGTGGGGATTGACTCCCACAGGTTAGCACACACCCTTAACGGTTTCTTTTATTACTTTTGGTGAAGATATTTTGTACTAAAATATGCTACTCCTTGTATTATTAATAGTTTTCCAATGTTTGCACAGATGTAATTTGTGAGATTATAGTTGTCATTTATTAATCATCATATTAGACGTCTACTTCAATTAGTGAAAATAAAAAATGAATGTTTAAGCAACTGACCCTGCTACCACAATCGTTCTACATTTACGAAGTTTGTTTGGTCACATTTACAGAAACACAAACGGCACACATCTTCCTCTCTCCTCTGAGTTCATCAAACCGAAGTCCATCTCTAAGACTCACATTACCCATTTATCATATCATTCTTATATCATTTCTCTCATGCAACACATATCCTGAACCTTCACTGAACAAGTTTCACTTCCATACACTATGCAAACATGACTGATAGACTCTTCCTTTGGTCGACAGTGGCAACACTCTGCTAGTTAGTAATAGCAGAAGTTCCCTGAACTCACTCCATCAACCCATAACTCTTGCAATCACACAAGCTATTCTCTGTGCGGCCATACTATCACCAAGGTTACAAGACTTCTGGACAACCTCAATAGCCTCACCATCCAAATATACTTTCTCCACATCTTGTAATAATATGACGAAATGCAAATTAGAAACCTGGACAAAGTTACCCGAACCCCCCCCCCCCCCGCAAAAAAAATGATGGTGCCGGCCTAGGCTGACACCACACAAAATGGTTGTGGAGGGTCAAGGAAGGATGAGAGGACGGAAGAGGGACAGCACTAACATTACCTCCATTAGATGAGTGCAGAGAGTGCTGGGACCTTGGGGAGGCTTATTGCCACCTATATCCCAGGGGAGACCAATGGTTGCTGCCAGTGAAAAATCACTGGTAGGCAGCTGTTGCAGTACCACGAGGTCATGTGTGATGGTGATCGAAAAGAGGTGGAGAGTACCGGAAATCTGGGGAGGCTTGTTGTCACTCAGACTCAAGGAAACAACATTAGTTGTTGTCGGTGAGCAATCACTGACTATGACTTGTGTGATAACTCCTAGTGAACAGAAATTGTAATAATAATAATAATAATAATAATAATAATAATATGGAAACATGGAGACTAGAACTGACAGCTGGAGGACAACACCTGACTGAGATAAAAATACAGCTGGTGATACCAGATCAGGCTGCCCTGTGGCTCCCTGAGACGAAATTCACCTACATTGACGTTTTTTTTTTTTTTTTTTTTTTTTTGTTTGTAAAACTTAATTATGTTCTACAAAACCAAAAACAAAAACAACAGCCCCTCTCCCTTTCTCCCTCCCCTTTTTTATTTTTATTTTTCCTACCCTACTCCCGGTCCTGGATATGACCTTAAACTACATCCGATGGTGAGATCCGGCTTACGGACTTTGGGGAATGTGGAGCCTCCTCTTAATTACCATTGCTCCCAGGTCCACCCTGACCCGGAGTGGTAGTACCTGTTAGGGTCCCAACTATGGGTTAAATAGAAACAGATATTAAAAGGGGAAAGAAACAAGAAAGAGAAGAAAACAAGACCAGATTCGGCATTAAATAACCCAAAAAGGGTTGATATGCCGTAAAACAAAACTACCAAACCAAAAACCCTGATTAAACATTTGAAGATATAAAGAACTTGAAGCATAAAAACTTTCACTATAATGACCAGATTCGGCACTAAATAACCCAAAAAGGGTTGATATGCCGTAAAACAAAACTACCAAACCAAACTACCAAACTAAAAATACAGAGAGGCGTTTTCCAAAAAGACTCCCTATCACCACTACTGTTTATCATAGCCATGATGCCACTCAACTACATACTTAGGAAATGTGATGCCGGATATAAGTTTACAGACACAGAACAAAGAATAAACCACCTCATGTATATGGGCGACCAGAAACTATTTGCAAAAAGCAAAATGGAACTGGAAAAACTGGTAAATACGACCAAAATCTTCAGCCAGGACATTCAAATAGAATTCGGAATGGAAAAGTGTGCACTGCTAGAGATAAAAAGGGGGAAACTGGAGACGACAGAAGTCATTCCAAGGAGCTTATTGAAGCAAGTGACTTTCTTAAGGAGACAGCCATTCATTTTAACTGAAACAAAACAAGGATCCGAGCGTTGGTGGTTAAAGGAGAGAAGCTTGGTTTTAGAGGTGTTAAAAATAACAAAACACGTTTTCCCCATTGCAACATGCGCTCTAGATCGGAAGATAGAGAATCAACAAGATCTTTATCACCAATGCTCTTCAAAGTGCTGCCATAAATAGTTGTGTCGTCTGCATTGATGTCAACGAATCATCTCAGAATATGATTTGCAAGATCATTGATGAAGATCAGAAAAAATATTAGACCCAGAATGGATCCTTGAGGAAGGCCAGCGTTTATTCTATTCAGACTTCTACCGATCAACAACTACTTTTATAGATCTGTCAGAGAGAAATGATTTGATGTTTGAGAAAACATTTGCAGATATTCCATAACTAGTGAACTTTTGAAGCAAACCTTTGGGCCAAACCCTATGAAAGGCCTTCGCTATTTCAAGAGATATCACTCTAAAGACAAAGCCCCATCGATAGATTCACTGATCCTGTCTCATATTAAATTCGATTGCGTTTCTTGTGAATAATTAAAAAAATGTATGTTTTAGCATCAAATGTTCCCAAAGTTATGCTATGGAAACGTTGATAACTCAAAAACTATTTATCTGACTAGGCTGAAATTTTCATAGTGGTTCCTGTTATCAAATAACATCAGATCCATACATCAAATTAAAAAAAAAAATTCCGACATAAAAATGGCATCCAAATGTAACCAGCACTCTAGCAAATAGAACCAGTGCGCTAACACACCTTAAAGTAGAAGAAATTCTAGTCTTATGTGTACTCAATGACTCATCTAGTGTTATGTGTACTCAATGACTCATCAATGTTGCTAGACGTCACACAGAAGTTTCGCCATGTCATGGCTCTTAAATGTGGCTAAACATGGTGAGTGATGAAGTAAACATTATAGATAGAGAAGAACGATGGAGAGTAAGATGACTCAAAGAATCAGCACATATGTTAGGCGACAATGACTTACTAAGCAGACCTAGTATAGAATCCAATACAATATGGGAACCTATAATTATAAATGATAGATAAGTAGTAGTGATCTATAGTGATGAGTAGTTAGATCAAAAAACAAGAATAGGTTTAAGGCTCCCAAAATTCATACTAGAATTGATCGCAAGGACCCGTGGCACAGTGGATATAGTACTAAGTATAAAATTCAGTTCTAAGTGAAGGTTCAATTCTCAGCGCGGGCGATACAAAGAATTGTGAATTACTGAAGACGTCTTCCCAGTCATGGCAGATGGAACGAGAGCATGCTACCCACGTGGATTTAATAAAGGGTTCTGTTCGAAATTTCGTCCAGATTCCCGAGTTTGACAGAAAGATTTCCGAGTCTGACAAAGTACACCTGAAATACTACTACTACTACTACTACTACTACTACTACTAATAATAATATATATATATATATATATATATATATATATATATATATATATATATATATATATATGTGTGTATGTTTATAAGAATTAAAAATATTTATTATAATATTGTTTATAGCACTCTTAATGCAAGGACATGCCCTTTAAGAGAATTGAAACAAACTGTCATAATTAATGCGTAATGCGATGTTCTGTCTGATTGTTTAACACTTTTATGGCAGTCTGCTAAATATGTCCGCTTGTAAAGACATACATAGACTCTAATTCTCTTCTCCCCTATAGCTGTTGGGTTGGCCGTATTTATATAGGAGTTCAGACTGAAAAAGTTAAAAGGTGACTTGGGTCTGAGGTTTGATACGTTTGACCGGCAAAACAGTTATCCTCCACACTGATGATTCTCGGAAAAGGATGAAACACATTTAACTGCGATGCTATGACACACATACAGACAACTTTACTTTATATATAGATTAGAGATACTACTTAAATCAAGACACAAACGTAATTAATAAAAAAGAAAGTAATAAGAACATAAACTTTTGGTACTTTTGTAAGTGTATTAATAATATTTGGTTTGGGTTGGTTTGTTTTACGGTATATCAACCATTTAGGGGTTATTCAATGCCGAATAAAGTTGTAAAATAAAATTCTATAGGTAGGATAATTATTTATATTCCCAGAATACACTCTCTTAGAATACATTGCTTCCTGAAAACATTACTCTTTCAAAACATTACTCTTTGAAAACATTACTATTTGAGAATACCCACACCCAAGCTGGGAAAAGATTCCGACCCCCCCCCCAAACCACAGACGAATACCATTTGTTTTATGTGGTTTGGTTTGTTTGTTCAACCATCTATGGGTGATTTAATGCCGAATATAGTTGTCAAATATAATACTATAGGTAGGATAATTATTTATATTCCAAGAATACATTGCTCTTAGATAACCAGAATGCATTGTGGTTAGATAACCAGAATGCATCGCTCTTAGATAACAAGATTACAATGCTCTCAGAATAGATTGCTAAGAATACATTGCTCTCAGAATAAATTGCTCTCAGAATACATTGCTCTTTTTTCTTAACGTGATTGACCCCCAGCCACCTCCTTCTATTTGGGGAGAAAAATAAAAATAAAAAGGAGAAATAAGGTTTTGATTTTTTTGAAGAATCAGATCGCATAATTCGGTTGGGGATGAACTTATAGATACTATGGCATAACGTGACCAGCCGATTGATCGGATCGGGTCTCTCCAACCTCCCGTCTAGCCAAAGTAAGGGCCGAAGTGAACGAATGCCTAGCTACCAGGAGCTCATCCTACGGCATCACTGGTCGCCACCCACGGCCAACAGGTTTCACATTTGCGGGGGGTTGGGTGGGGGGTTACCCTCTGCATGGGGTTGCAGTCGGCGAATTTGTGGCCCAACCGACAGTGCGAGATAATATTTGAACATTAGTTTATAATACACGAAGGTTCACAGAAAGCGTGAGAAAGAAGAATGTTGAGTGAGCAGATTGCTGATGGGCGCATAGCAGTTCCCACTTCACGTGCCGGAAGGAGGATGTTCTCTCATTAGCACCGAATTCGAGAAGAATAGCTGATCTCTCGTCAACAAAGGGTGTAAAAAGAAGTTCACCAGCAAATCACTACGCCCGGCAATCTGATTGGTCCAAAGTTAACCAATTTCATCTCAGGATCCACTTCTCCACACAAACAATAGTCTGTTTCTGCTACACTCATATCGATGACTCAGTTAAACTGAGAGAGCACTTTTGAAATATTCCATGTAATAAATCAACCTATTTCCTATCTGTTTTGGTATCATCCCTATTTAGGAAAGTATATAACACTTTGACTGTAATCTACTCAGGAAGTCGAGTAGCAAAAACTACACTGGCGACGACATTGTATTACTGTAATATAACCTTATTCTTCTTTTCCACATATGGAAGTAACTCTATCTTAACGTGGAGCAGAACGTTAGAGCTGTCACCATTTATGGGATGGAAACTTAGTTATTAGCTTTGAATATGACCAGGAAGCAATTTCTGCTGCTGTCCAAAGGAGAAGCAGAAAGATGTAGAACTGACATCAGCAAGTCCTGTGTATGTAACAGGTAGTCATGAACTGTGCACATTAAGTCTATTTAAGGGAGCGAGAAGGGGTCAGAACGAAATTGCCTAGTGGAGGTGTTGGCTAGGATGGTATTTCTTCAAGCGATCAGTGTATCTTTTCCCTTTTTTTTTTTTTTTTTTACTAATGGATCACCGCTTATCAAGGCTCGGGGGCCACTCGAGAATGAGGGTTACATAGATTGTCAGTTGGACGATGATCGTCACCATGAGAGGATTGGAAACAATTGGTGGAATGGGCAGAAGATCACTTAAAGAAAATTGATTATCCAAGCGGACGGCTCAACAAGTATTTGTTTACATTAGACTTGAAAACGACCATGTTGTAGTCAGTTGGAAAGCAGTCTATTGGTATTTTGTTCCACAGATGTGATGTTCCTCTGAAAGAAACTTTGTTCATGGAAGTTCCATTTTGTTTTTGGTACAGAGAGAGAGAGAGAGAGAGAGAGAGAGAGAGAGAGGGGAGAGAGAGAGGGGGGGGGAGAAAGAGAGAGTTCTTTGCTGTGGTTGTAGTTAGACGAGTTCTTGCTGTGAATGTTTTACAGGGGATAAGACAGGGATTGGAGCTCAGTCGAGCACTTACCATGAACATAACAATACAGTAGAGAGAGGCTAGCAACATTTCTTCTGTGAGAAAGAGGCTGTAGGAGAGAGGAGAGATCACCCACCACTAGATTTCGAAGTCGGTTTTGTACTCTGTCAAAAGAAATGTTCTCTCGTCGGCATCCAGTTCGAAAAGAAAACTCATTTCTAGACGGATCACTACGCTCAGCAATTTGATTGGTCCACAGTTGACCAATTTCAGCTCAGCATCCAATTCTCTGCACACAAAAAATAGTCCGTTACTGCTACACCCTCCTAACCATAATAACCTTAACACTAACCAAATAACCATAACCTAACCTTGCATGCACTGCGTATGAGTGGCGCGGCTATTTTTTTTTTTTTGCAAAACTCATTTTTCCATTAGTGACGGGATTTTCTACAAAAGAGCCAGACTTTGAAATGCTTTACTTCGAATAACCGGTGTTAGACGAAAATTTTACATTTTAATTTCTCATATCGCTTGGGGTCCTTAATGGAAATATGATCCTTTTTTCTTCTCTAAAACTTTTATGAGTTTTCGTTTTAATTTCCAGATTATCCAATTAGAACTCATACCGGAACAACTTATGGTTATTCAAGTATGATAACTTTGTTTCCGGACAAGAAACTCGGAATATTTTCAGCCTTAAATTCCGAAGACGTCACATATACGCAACGCTTTCTTCTCCAGACTTACCTCGCCGATGTTTACCTCAAGAAAAAACCGTGGATCAACGAGAAAACAGTTTGTAAATTCCCCAATCTATCGAGTGAAAACTCAAATAGAAAAAAACAGAACATTCAAACACTACCCTGCTACTCACTCAAAATGTACGAAGGCACGTACAGACATCAATTATTTGGAGATGTTCAAGTGATGTACAATTCCGAACGCAATGATCTTCAACTGAATTATGGTTTTAGCAACTTTCGTCTGATTTTAAATAAGACTTCGTCACTGACTTTTTATGGTGAAGGAATCGACGATGTTTGGTTTCTCCCTTTAGGCATGGTAAAATTTATCCCCCATAATAGTAGAAAAAATCGGATCATTGCGATAAAGATCCCAAAATTTCGGCGATGGATGCCGCCAATATTCCAGAAACTGAACACAAATGTAGAAACGTATTATTTTCCATATTCAAAACAAACTAATCAAAAATGTTCTTGGAATATGTAAAGAAACACCACTAACAAGAAAAACAAAAAAACATTGTAGGAGTCGCAGTAGTTGGCTTGTGTGTGTAAATTTCTTAATGTGTGCATATGTTCGTTGTTAGCCAGTAGCAATAGAGCAATTTCAGCGGTCGCCATAGTTACGTGTTTAGTGGATAGATTTGTTAGTGTGTGAGTATCTGTTGTCACACGAATACGGGTGTCATATTTTGTGTGTCACTTTGCTTAGAAGAAACAATTAAAACAAAAAGAAAAATACATAAAAGGAAAATTGAAGGAAAAATTAAAAACTTAAAAAATAAAATTATTCATAACTAGTTAGATTAGGTATGTAAAATTTCCATAAAAAATCATGCATGAAAGGGTTAACATATTTTCTCAATTAGCCCAAGTGATCGAATTATTGACTTTTCGAATTCTTACACAAGACACAGAAAGAAATGGAAAATCGCATTTCCACTTTAAAACATACAAATATTATTTCCATATTTTTTGTTGTCATTTTTTTCTGCATCCTTTAACTTTTAGTAAGTTCAGATTTTTCCAGTGAGTTCAGATTTATTTTAAACATCTCATCTGAAAGCATCCATTTGACCATAATCACAAAATTATTAAAAAGAAACTATTTACACTAGATACATCCCTAACATACCTCGGCAACTTGTTCCAGTAATTAATTACTTTATCTCAGTGATATATATATATATATATATATATATATATATATATATATATATATATATATATATATATATATATATATATATATACTAGCTGGCCCGGCCTGGCGTTGCCCGAGGGTATTTATACTTTAACGTTTGTTTCACATCTTTTTAAAAACGTTTTTAAATATAAAGTTAGGTATGTGTATATGTTTATACAAAGTCTATCCAACCTCCTAGGGGAATGAATATTTTCTGTAATAAACTAAAGCGAATTACATTTTTTAGTATAAAGAACATGTTGCAAGGATAAGAATGAAAAAAAAAGCTAGTCTGAATCAAATATCTATGTGTAAGATAAATTGCTATTTAGGTTTAATTCGAGCGACGTTCCTATAAAACGTTAAACGTGTATCTGATTCTAAAAAGTTTATACAAATAATTCTTATGTCAGGTTTTCTTCATTCTTTTATGCCAATAAAATGAAACAGTTTGGAGATCTTATATTGTATACAAATTTGGATGCGTTTTTATTTCATCTTTTTTTTTTCAGGCGTACATTTTTATCGGCATTTTTGCTTGACAACTTGGTCATGCTTATAGTTTAAACTTGAATTTTTTAATGAGCAAAACCTATTCCCCCAATCGTAAGTGGCAAAAGACCGCTCTGCTATACACAGAGACGTCGAAACGCTACGAGATATGTCGGAAGAGCAATTTGCATAGCGGCCACGGCAACAATCATAAAAGCGTTCAGTAGTTCGATGGAAGGAGACGAATTCTTTAAAAGGCGAAAAAAAAAGGGCTAACCTTTTAATCTCTACCTGTGGAAGGAGGACGGTTTATTGCCGATCGACCGAAGCGACGATTGAAAAAAAGATTCGCCTACGTTATCTGCAAAGTTTGAATCTGTGCTTATTACAATTTTCATTTTCTGTAAGTTTAGCTTGGAGATCTGTTGTAGAATAGCATGCAAAAAAAAGATAAAAAATAGAAAATAAAAAATAAATTAAAAAAATTAAAAATATAAATAAAAAATAATAATCAAAATAAACCTTGCCACCCAGAAAAAAACGCAAAATGCGTGTTGTAGTAAAAAAAAAAGTTTTATTACTTCCTCAAGAGGGGGGAATCCATTCAGGTCATTGAATATTGTCATAAAAAATCGTTTCCTTTATATTTCTCCTCCACATACATCCACACAGATAGCTATCCACCATTCCGCGATGCGTTCCACAGTGGCGTTTATTCTGTATTTCGTACAGCCTAACCCTAATCTAACCCGAATTAGAAGCATATCTATAAAGGACTCACAAGAGTGTGTGTGTGTGTGTGTGCGCACTGCACATGATTGGCAGGGTTATTTTCTTTGCAAAACCCATTTTTCCATTAGTAGCGGGCCACTTCTCCAAAAGCCCCAGGATTTACTTCGAATATTTGGTGTTAGATGAAAGTTTCATTTTTTTAATTCCCCATTTCGCTCGGGTGCTTAATAACAACATAATCCTTTTTTTTCTGATATTTTTATGAGTTTTCGTTTTAATTTCCAGGTTATCCAATTATAACACATACTGGAACGACTTTTGGTTATTCAAGTATGGTAACTCTGTTTCCTGACAAGAAGCTCGGAATATTTTCAGTCTTAAATTCCAAAGACACAAACTACAGAGATCGCATTCTACTTCAAACTTTTATCGCTGATATTTACCTCAAGAAAAAACCGTGGCTCAACAAGAAAACAGTTTGTGATGTCTCAAAAGCATTGAATGATGACCCAGATTTGCTGGAATATCAATCAGTACCATTCAGTCCCCTCAAAATATACGAAGGCACGTACAGACATGAATTATTTGGCGATGTTCAAGTGATGTATAATTCCGAACGCGATGATCTTCAACTGAATTATGGTTTTAGTAAGTTTCGCCTGATTTTGAATAAGACTGCGTCTCTGACTTTTAATGGTGATGGAATCGACGATACTTGGTTTATCGGCTTAGGGGAGGTCAAATTTATCTCTCAAAGTATTAGGAACAATCGGATCATTGCGATAAAGATCCCAAAATTTCGGGAGTGGATGCCGCCAATATTCCAGAAACTGGACAGAAATATAGGAAAGGATTATGTTTCATATTCAAAACAAACCAATAACGAATGTTCTTGGAATATGTGACGAGACACAATTAATAGAAAAACACATTGTAGTATTCACCATAGTTGCATTGTATGTGTAGATTTTTTAGTGTTTGTAAGTGTCCGTTATTAGCCAGTAGCAACACAGCAGTTTGGGACACCATTAATATTAATTTACCGGTAACTAGATAAAGTTTGGTTTCACTATATAACAATAAACGAATCGTCTAGTATAATAGTTTCGTTTTAACCCAGAGGTGCTCAATACTCTAATAGAGCGAAATTTTGCTTTAACTATGGCATGTTACTGCCCATGAATAGTAGTTACCTATGGAAGATGAGTTATTACTGTTCTTCCTATTTTAATTCTTCAATTTCTTGATTATTATATCTACTCATCCTCACGGCATTATTTTTGCTGGAAAATATACATACAAAGAGAAAAGAGATACCACATAGTATAAATTAAGATTTAAATAATTTATACTTTTATTCTTTAATAACTGTACCTACCCGGCGCTGCCCGGAAGTCTATTTACTTTAATTTTACTTTTTTAACAAATTATTATTAGAAAAAAAAAATGATTTTTAAAATTAAATTTAATTATTGCGGTATTGTTTGGTCATTAAATTATTAATAGAACCAAACTTTTTTATAAGTTTGGTTCTATTAATAATTTAATGACCAAACAATACTATAACTAATTTTCTAAAGATAATGTTCTTTTAATTTATATGTATAAAATAATTGGATATAAATAGCTTCAATCTGTTCAAATACAAGAATTTTAAAGTCGGAAATTACCTTTTATTCGATGGTTTAAATGCTTCCACATTTTTTTTCAAATTTCGAAGAGTCACGAAGTAATTCATTTTTGTTTGTTTTAAACTACTAAGCAAACTATAATATGACTGACTTTTTTTTATGAAGACACCGAAATGCACTGTGGTGGATTTAATTCTTTAAGTATTTTTTTTTTAATAGCATATTTAAAAATTTGTTTCATTTTACGCTACTGCGTTTTTTATTTCAATACATAATCGCTTAATAGTAAATCAAAAAAAAATATAACGTGTAAGTCACGTAGAGGTGAGAAACACACCCATACACGATAAGTGGTTGCATGATTTTATTAATATAAAGAATTCATAATTGAATTATCACTGCTGCCACAATAACTGGACGTGATATTTTGATTTAATAAGAATTTCTCTTGTTTCTTTTCTGTTCATTCATATTTTAAGAGAAATAGAAGAAAAGAAGAAAGAAAAAACGTATTTTCTTTTAAAAAAAAATGTTAAAGTTTCCTTTGTTTTAATTAAAAACCAGGTTTAAACCACTTTGTTTAATCCTACGGCATAATCACGTTGACACACCTGTTCTCGTTAGATCACCGAAGTTAAGCAACGTTGAACCTGGTCAGTACCAGATGGGTGACACATTTGGGAATACCGGTCGCTGTGTGTAGGAGGACGTCGACACCTCCCTGCAAGAACTGCAAAAACCTAATGTCGCCATCTCCCCATACTGGGATATACATGCGACTGAAGACCGCTTGTGAATTTGATATTCCCTAGAAACTTTCTCCTTCGAAGCCGGTTCGACCTGCCAAAGGTGAATGCCATACCAGGTAGAGTACAGGCACATTCAATCTACGCACATTCATTTTCAGTGCGTGAAACAACAGCAGCAGCATTGATGTGTATGGCATCTCTATTTATATAAAGTTAGGTATGTGTATATGTTTATATATTTCTATGTATAGGATTCACTTTAAAACTAATTAACCGATAATTATGAATTTTGGAACACAACTACGAGGCATAAGGTGTCAAATGTGGGCTATATTTAGTTTAATTTGCAGTCATTCGAGAAAATTTAGACACCTCCGATTTAAAAAAAAAAAATAGCAATAGGTAATCGACATCAATTAATAAATATTCTCTAAATTTCAGTTTCTTTGGTGTATTTTAAAGGACTTTGGGGGCATAATATGGGCATAACCTTCCATTTAGAAATTGAATTATTTCAGATTAGCACTAAATTTCATCCATAGTCATTAGGCACAAATTAAGCCAGATTTCATGAATTTCAATTTTTTCTTAAGATTCCTTAAGCTTAAGCTTTAAATTTAAGAAAATTTTCTAGAATCAAAATCATATAATGGATAATTAGAATAATGATTGTAGACATATAGTTAAGTAGCATTATATCTTCGTTTTAATCTTTTTAAGGGGTCATAAAAGTGGTGCAAAACTGTTCTGTTCGGGGAATTAATTTTACCCACTCATTGTTGTAGTTAATGATAAATTAATGTATGTGTGTGTTTCTTTTCTAATGCAAAAAAAAAAAAAAAATTATACCATTTTCTTTTTAATTAACCCAAGTTATCTAATTATTGACATTTCGGATTCTCACGCAATCTACAGAAAAATGTCCTGAATTTTGTTTCTCTAAAGCAACTTATTGTATTGAAAACATATATATTCAGCTTATTTATTTATTCAATTTATGAAGCTGTTGGCACCGTGGTAAAAGCACGATAGCAACAAAACAAAAAACAAAAAAAAAAAAAACAAAAAAAAACCAAACAAATGCAAAATTCCATTTTAACGTTATACAAATAAAAATAGGGTTTCCTTATTTTTGTTGTTGTTTTTTTTTTCTTTAACTGCCTGTAAGTGCAGATTTATTTTTCAAACATCTCATCTGAAAGCTCCCAACACTACAATCCGTCCTTTGTACCATGATCTAGAAATCGGTCAATATAATTAAAAAGAAGCTATTTACACTACATACATTCCTAACATGCTTTGGCAACTTGTTCCAGTAATTAATGACTTTTTCTCGGTAAAGAAATCCCCATGAGATGAGCTATCTAAATTGATGTGATACATACATATATATATATATATATATATATATATATATATATATATATATATATATATATATATATATATATATATATATATTAGTAAATATTCTATATTAACTACAAATGTATACGTTTCATTCTTACGGAATCATCAGTGTAGAAATAACTGTTCAAACCGGCCGCACGATTCTTTTCTTTTAACTCAATTCTGAGGGTTCCAACCAATGTGGCTAATTCCAACCGTTACACTACGTATTGAAAAATTAATCCTATTTATGTCAAGCACGCAGACAACCATAATCAGCCGCCCTAACAGTGTTCAACAGAAATGGATTTGCATTTATAACTTAGATTAGACGGTTTGTATTATTTCTCATTAAATAATTAATAGTCAGATTTCAGGATTTAAGCTCAATAGATGTTAACTTTTTAACTGCAGAGCATGTATAAATAAACAATAGAAAGCTATATTCCAGTAACCATGTCTTTATTAATTTCTAAAAAGATAATTTCTTGACGGACTGTTTTGTTAACACTTAGACAGCCAACATACAGAGTTATATATCCTGATTTTTCTAAGAGTGTATCTCATAAGAAGGAAGGCCAATAATTCGTGTCCAAAACATCTGGAAATAAAAATAAAAAATAATAAAACTCACATCATCAGAGCATTTATATATGTAGGTTCGAGTAGGAATATACGTTTCTGTCTATTTCAATGAATGCCATATTTGACAACCAACAGAGCCAACAAAAAATAAGTATATTTCACTAAATTTTCTTAAAAAAATACTGATATGAGTTAAAAGAGTAAACAATAAATTAAAAAATAAATAAAAATAGAAAGGGGGTAAAGAGA
This sequence comes from Sepiola atlantica, assembly GCA_963556195.1. Taxonomy (NCBI): domain Eukaryota; kingdom Metazoa; phylum Mollusca; class Cephalopoda; order Sepiida; family Sepiolidae; genus Sepiola; species Sepiola atlantica. The sequence continues at coordinate 206,510,164 of OY744515.1, read as the reverse complement.
AAGAAGAAAAAGAAAAGAAAATGATTACAAAATATGAACAATTCCGTATTATTTTTTCCAACTGTATTTTAGCTTTCTGAATGTTAACGAAACGGTCCGTCAATGAATGAATCTTTTTAAAAATGAATAAACACATGGTTACTTTCCATTTTTTTTATATATTCTATATTTAATTTTTGAATGAAATATGGAATGCTTTTCTGAATAACTATGGATATATCATGTTAAATTAAGAGCTCTAGTCGTATTGTACACTATTGTGCTACTACATAAAACCTTGCGTGAACTTGAAGAAATATATATATATATAAATGATGTTCTCACAATTGTTTCTCAACGAGTAAAATGCAGCCATTAAACGCATTCACTCGCTGTTCCTCAGAGATCGAAATGAAAGGCATATATAAAGTGTCACATCAAACACACACACACACACACACACACACATGTGTGTGCTTTATGTGACACACTTTATATATGCCTTTCATTTCGGTCTCTGAGAAACAGCGAGTTAATGCGTTTAATGGCTGCATTTTACTCGTTGAGAAACAATTGTAAGACTATCAGCAATTCTGCAATGAAAAAATATAAATAAGAATAAATGATTTGATTAAAGACTGATTTTTTGGTCATTAGAATATAAACAATCAATATATATATATATATATATATATATATATATATATATATATATATATATATATATATATATATATATATATATATAGTCTTGGAAGTTTCTCAACCATTAAAACTATATTAAAAAACAAAAAAAACTAAAATCCCAAGTCGTTCAGTGGAAAATCACTCATGTAAGTAAATTTAACTTTTTCAGTTATTATATTAGTTTGCTTCTAACATTATTTAAGGGATCATCAGTTGTTTACCATGAAAAACTGTTTCGGGAATATATATATATATACTAGCTGACCTGACCGAGCATTGCCTGGGAGTATTTATATTTTCACTGTTGTTTCACGTTGAAATTGTTTTTTTTCCTTGTGAAATATATAAGAGTATTTCACTGTATTACATCCTTCAGTGTAGCTAGACAGGCATATGGTTCCAGCTAAGATTGAAACCTGACCGTTTTTCGAAAGTCGAAGCTTCTATCCACTGCGCCATCAGCACAAGCCATGAGGAAGGAAAATCTTACTGTTTTACAAATAATATCAACTGTTCAAGAGTGTCAATTGTATTTGCAAATTGGTATGCAAGGCTACTAGAACAAAGTATTGTAACTTTATGTTTCAAAAGAATCAAGTTAAGCACATCTAAAGTGTCAAAAAGAAAGAAATCGTCAGAAGGAGAGGAGCGGGGTGAGTTAAAAAAAAATGTTAATTTTAAAAATGGCGACACTTCCCTACAAAACAAACTCCAGCCCAGAAGATTCTGTTAGCAAACACTGCCAAAACCACACATGTAATTACATGACAAAACAATCGCCTGTTGGGCGAGAGTTCTGTTCTCGAGCACGTGGCGAAGCTCTCTCTGGAGTGTTCAGGTATTTTCTTTTTTTGTATTTCAAAGTCCAACGCATGTTATTTGTGCATGTTTAATGGAGAAGGGATTAGACTCAGATGATTCAAGTTGTTTTCAAAGGTTTTGAAGTGAGTCGAGACCGGCGTCATTAACTGCTGCGCCCCCCCCCCCCCCCCCCCCGCGCACACACACACACACAACAACAACAACAAAATCTATTTGTTATTATCAGCGTCATTATCCTCATCGGCATCATTGGCACCCTTTTACAAATAACCCATAGAAATATATATATATATATATATAAAAGTGCATAATGTTGCATGTTTACTGGGGGTGCAATGCATGAAAACCAACGATCTGTGATGGGAAAAATATTTGACTACCCACAAAATGAGATGCCATTTTGAAAAAAAGTAATTGCTTCTTAAAGACAAGGTTACATATTGAGATTGCGAGCCACTTAAGATCACACTTAAGTTATGCCTACTTATGCTGATAGACTCTTGGTCAGTTTTTAAGTCCAGTGATTAAACAGCCGATCATTCTCAAGTGGTCTCTGTGTGGTCCAACACAGTACTGCTATTTTGATGTCTATATACATATATTCTGAGTAAAAAAGAGGATGGAGATTTTTGGCGTTCGGACCAGGCTGTGGGCAGATAGTTGTGTTTTGTTTTGGTTGGGCTCTGGACACAGTAAAGATATTAGGCATATCGGTCTGTTGTTTTGTAGTTCCGATTGCAAGTCTGTTGTTTGGCAGAGAAACCAAGTGTCATTTAAGAACTCTCAAAATAAAATAATCAACTGACACACGCAAATGCAAAACGCTTCCAACAAATTTTCTCAAAATAAGAAAAGTTGTTACGTTTACTACCGCTGTTCATAGTATTTCGATTGTTTGTTTGATCATATATATTTTATTTATAATTTTGTTATCGTGTATCTTACAAGGCCTGTAACATGCGTAACTAAAACGAAGCAGCTGATCACTCAACGCTCAACAGCTGTCTTAAAACGAAATATTAAAAAAATATTTACTGTTGTTATATTTGGACTGGTGAATCTCTGTTCCATTTGAGGGTTCTTGATAAGGTGCAGAAACGTATCTGTAATTTGATTGTCCACACCCTTTCTTCTTGTCTACATCCCATCTCTCACAGACGTGATGTTGCTAGTCTCAGTCTTTTCTATAAATACTATTATGGCATGTGTTCTTGAGAATTGTCTGATCTATTCCCTGCTTCCTTTGTTCCAGCTCGTTTGAATCGTTGGTCTAGTGGTTTCCATCAATTCGCTGTTTTGATACCGCATTGTAATACAACTTCCTATTCCAGTAGCTTCTTTCTAAGAACTGTAGGCTTGTGGAACTCTCTTCCTGCTGACTGTTTTCAAGACTAAGGCTAATAGGCATCTTCTATCTCTGCGATACTCATCCTTTGTTTCTGTTAGCTCCTTACATCAAGTGGCTTCATGCCTTGTCTGGAGCGATTTCCATAAAAAAAAATAAAATAAATGAAAAAAAAAATCGCATTAACTGAAGCGATTCAATCATGTAGATTCTATATAGATCGGAATACTATGATGAAATAAATATGAAAAAAAAAAAAAAAAAAATTTCAATTTTATTTTGAACAAAAATTGAAAGAATAAAAGCAAATGAGTAATATGTGACACGTGAAAACAGATCAAACTGTGACGGCGTGAGATGTGGATCAGATCGATACTGATCTCGAATACAATCAATTTAAATTGAACGCAGATTTTATATGCTTTTATTCAGTACTAGCTCGCTTTGCCAACTCACTTCAAAATAATTATTATTATTCGTTATTTAAAATCATTGAAACGAAACTGATCGATAAAAGAAGACAAAACTAATGTATGAGAAGATAAAACTAATCGATAAGAAAAAGAAGACAAAATTCATTCACTCATTTCGTACGAATCAGATTATTCTATTGTTGGCATTAGTTTCCCCGATATCTTTCTAGTTATAATTATTTTTAAAACGAAATAGGGTACTTACAGGAGGGACCGCGTGAAGGTTGCCAGCATCCTAAGTGAAAGTGTTTCTGTGGAACGAACTGGATTCAAACTTGGCACACCTAGTGTGTCAGTTTGTGTTAGTCACCGTCACCTTCCAGACAAAATTAAACTACTACTACTACTACTACTACTACTAATAATAATAATACTAATATTAATACTAATAATAATAATTCGACCCAGGACTGTACCCTGTTAAACTCTGTCTCTGAAAGCATAGATAAAACACTCTCACTCGACTCGAATGCCCAGATACGTGTATTTGAGGATTTAAATGCAAACCACCGTGACTGGTTGGGATTTTACAACTTTACTGACGCAACCGGTAACTCTAAGTATAATTTCTCCTTAGCTCACTCCCTCTCACAGACTGTTGTTTTCCCGACCTGTATTCCCGATCGAGTAGACCAGCAAGCCTCACTTCTAGACCTGTTCTTGACCTCACTGCTCGAGACGAAAGCCCATAGCCAGGTCGGGAATGCTGATCACATTGTGGTAATGATTTATATCACCATTAAAACTCGTCCGAAAGCTGATGAGCCATTGCTCAAAACAACGAGATACTATGAGCAGACTGATTTTGAGTCCATCAGAGATCACATCAGCGACGCCCCATGGAGTGAAACCTTCTCACTCTCTGCTGATCAGTGTGCAAATAAGTTAACCGAATGGATCAAAGCAGGCATTGAAGCCTATGTCCCCATGCGGAAATTCTTCAGTAAACCCCACTCTCCTCAATGGTTCACCTCGAAATGTGCAGCTGTTATTGCTGAGAGGCAGCAAGCATTCCGACAATTCGGCCGCCATAAGTCAACTGCGAATAGACAGAAATTTATAGAGTCAAGAAATAATTGTAAGACTGTGATAGGTGAAGCAAAGAGAAGGTATACAGAGATAACCAAAAAACGCATTCAGTCACAGAAACTAGGTACTCACGATTTCTGGAAAATCTACAATAGTGTGGTGAACAATGGACAATCGACAATGCCCCACTATCAAATCACAACGATGTTGTTTGCACGGCAACTGATAAGGCTGAACTACTTGCCTAGTGTTTCATCTTAAACTCCACTTTGGACCTGGCAAACTACTCTCCTTCTAAATTCCCATTGCGGACTGAGGCCACACTTGAAAACTCGGTCATCACCTCATCTCAGATCAGGGACATCATAAAAAACCTTGACACCTCCAAAGCTTGTGGGCCTGATCTTATATCTGTAATAAAGAAATGCTCTGAGAAACTGGCCCTTGTCCTCTCCAAACTCTACAACAAATGCTTTGCTGAATCTTGCTTCCCTGATAGTTGGAAAATTGCCTCTGTGGTACATGTCTTCAAGAATTCTGGAGATAGAACTGATCCTCAGAACTACCGCCCAATCAGTCTACTCCCGATCTTTGTTAAAATCTTTCAATCCTTCATCAATCTAGCGATAGTCCAGCACCTAATTAATGCTAAACTTCTTTCTGACCATCAGTATGGATTTAGACAAGCACAATCTACTGCAGATATCCTAACGGTTATCTCTGAACGCATATATCATACACTGGACAAGGCAGCTGAGGCTAGAGCAGTAGCAGTTGATATATCCAAAGTCTTTGATAAGGTCTGGCACAAAAAGCTTCTCCTAAAAATGCACTCATATTGTATTACTGGATGAATATTTAATATAATTAGATCCTTCCTAACCAAAAGAAAGACCCAGGTTGTCTCGATGGCCGTTCATCAAAGCAACATGACATAAATGCATGTGTACCCCAGGGATCCATCCTTGGACCTTTATTGTTCTTGATTTTCATAAATGTCCTCCCTGATGACATCAAGGTATATTTACTGACGACTACACACTCTACTCCTGTCATGTGGGCAAAACTGACGTGTACATATTCGAGGCAATGGCTGAATCCTTAGAAAATGACCTCTAGGCTATAGTGGATTAGGGCCATAAATGGTTGGTAACTTTTAATGCTGCAAAGTCAAAGCTCCTTTCCTTCAATAACTGCAAGAAACCTATTCAACCACCGATTGCCATGACAAATAACACCCTACCCCGAAAAGCAATCGACGCAATAAGTTGCTTATTACCATTGTCACATTACCTCCCCTCTTAGGGGAGGTCTAATGTTGCATTAGTCACAACCAAATAAAATATGTGGGCATTCAAAAACATACCCTGTGTCTCCTATGTTCAACTACAGCAATCCTCGGTGATTAAGGAAGGCATTCCACGATCGTCTCCAGAGGTGAATTTTCTCTGTAATTAAAGTTGGACACAACTACACAAAAGAACAAAGGAGTTTGAAGAAATTACCTTTTATTGCTGTTGTCATTGCCTTCTCTTCTGCCAGCGGCGTGGTTGCATTCCAGTCATGGATCTTTGGTACTGCTGCCCCCCCCCCCCCCAATTTATCGTTGATCTTAAGACATTCTCTACTCGTGGTGTTCACCTCAAAAACTTCCAAATGACTGCATACCTCTCTTAACCCCTTCTTTGGGTTATGTGACGCCACGTCTGCTTCTGGCTACTAGGTTGAGGTGACATTTGAGTACATACTCGCTGACCCCATGACCCTGATATTCTATGTGCGTGTGAATGCCGCACTGACAACCCAAATCATCAGATATATACTAACATCGTAGCAATTACTATTTAACACTGTCGCAATGTTACAAGATAAGCAAATTGACACAACAGGAAATGTCAGAAATTACCAGGTTACCAAAATCAAAAGCAAAGATAGAGAGAGTTTATATTATTTGGATTATTTGAACTACTATACTCATCTTGGATGTTATTCTCACAACTATTCGGTTGATATAACCTCTGACCTTCAAGTGTGTCTTGTTGAACTCAGGAATGTTTCTGTCGTACGCGAGAATCAGTATGTAATTTCGAATGGAACTCTTTATTTAATCCACAGGGGTAACTTGCTCTTGTTCCATCAGCCACGACCTGAAGAAGGTCGGAGGTTACATTGATTGAAACGTTGTGAGAATAATATCGAAGATGAGAACAGTAGTCCAAATAATCCAAATAATACTTATGATTCTCATATGATTCTGCTTTTGAGGATGTATCTGTGTCGTTAACCACTTAGCAACCGTCACCTCCAAGACAAAATTAAACTACTACTACTACTACTACTACTACTACTACTAATAATAATAATCTATTAATAATGGAGTTTATGTATCTGTCTGAAGCCCAAACTATACTATTTAAGACTATTGTACTTATGAAATAGTATAGTCTATATTATTTCAGACTAATGTACTATCTTTAAATGCTCAATTCAGGGGCATAGTATAGTGTAGTATCTGCTCTGTTGTCATGTTACCATCATCCTAGGCATTACCTCCTCCTTTTTTGAGAGGTGTGGAGGTAGTGTAGTATCTGTTCTGTTGTCATGATATCATCCTCCCAGGCATTACTTTCTTTTTTTGAGAGGTGTAGAGGTAGTGTAGTTTCTGTTCTGCTTCCAACTAGCAAACATATTTCTTTGAGTGGGGGAAGAGTAAAAACATTTTTCTTTTTTTGGGGGGAGGGGACGTTAAACTTTTTTTTTCTTTTTTTTTAACTAAAAATATTTCTTTGAGTGGGGGAGAGTAAAAAAATAATTGGAGTGGTGGCGAACATATTTTTTCTCTTCATTTTTTTTTAACTAAAAAATAGTTCTTTGGGTGGGGGAGAGTAAAAAAAAATTGGGGGGTGGGTGAAAATTTTTTTCTGTTTTTTAACTAAAAATATTTCTTTGTGGGGGAGGGTAAAATTTTTTTTTTTTGAGAGGGTGAAATATTTTTTTTATTTTACTGCAAATATTTCTTTGGGTGGAGAAGGGTAAAAAAATTGGGTGGGGAGAGTAAAAAAATTTTTTTTTGGGGGGGGGATATTTTTTTTTTAACAAAATGTATTTCTTTACATGGGGGAGGGTAAAAAAAATTTTTAGGGTGGAATTTTTCTTTTTAACTAAAAATGTTTCTTTTGGTGGGGGAGAGTAAAAAATTTTTCTTTTTAACTAAAAATATTTCTTTGGGTGGAGGAGGGTGAAAAATTTTTTTGGGGGAGAGGGGTGAAATTTTAACTAAATATTTTTTTGGGGTAGGGGAAGGTAAAAAAAAATTGGGGTTGTGTGGGTGAAAAAAATGTTTTTTTCTTACAAAAAATAAATATTTTTAGGAGAGTTGGCGTGGGTGAAATTTTTTTTTTAGGGGGAGGGTGAAAGAAATTTTTATTTTTTTATTTTTTTAACTAAAAATATTTTTGGTCCGAAACAAAGAAAATCAATGTCTAACCACCCAAGAAATATGAATGGGGAGCTATCGGTTTATGGGTGAGCATTCATTTCTGATGCGGCAGCCTAGCCAAAATAGACGACCGTAGGGAGGCTATTTTGGCTAATAATAATAATAATAATAATAATAATAATAATAATAATAATAATAATAATAATAATAATAATAATAATAATAATAAAGGGGATATTTTTGTGTCTATATTAAAAGTAAAAGAAATTGTTTCCTTTCTTTTTATTATTATCAGTTATTATTCAGTTTAAGCCTCCCCTTGTTTTCTCATAGAATTAAATTTGCATATGTGATTATTCTTTCCTTTCTTTTTTTATTACCAGATATCATTATGATTAAGCATCCCCGTCTTTTGTCATAAAAAAATAATTTGCATACGTAATTATTGAAGCAAGAGAGCCGGATACACGTACGTTTACTTTTATTATATAGATGAATTAAAATGGAGAGAGGCGAGGTTAGGGCATATCAAAAGGAATCTTATTAAAAACAATTTTTTCTCAGCAAAGAGTTTCACAGCGCTTGGTATGATGTAACATCTGAGGTTAGATGACCTGTTAGGTGAAGATATAATCGATTAGTTGAAAATACATTATTGGGTGTGAATTAAAAAAAGAGGAACGAATTTGTTTAAACAAAATGATTAGCTGATAACTCTTGACACTAACATGAAACAGCTGTGCGTGGGTCAGGGAATAACAAGAAAGGAAAACAGAAAAAAGAAAGATTGTATAAATATTTAGATGCGGTTATGTGTAAAAATAGTGTTAAAAACGGTATTTTCTACTTAAAGGTAAATTAAGTAAAGAAATGGAAAATTCCAGTAGAAATAAAAAAAATTAGAGTTAGAAGATAGGATGACGTGTACCGATAGTTGCGTGATGGGAAGAAGTATATGGCAGAAAGTTCCTGTGTCTGGGGAGTTTGAGGTTAAAGTGAGTGGATGCTGTTTTTAAGCCCTCCACCTACCTACTGGGGTGGGAAGGAGAAGATGTAGTTCATCCAGATGTAAATTTTTGTGAAATAATAATGATAATAACGGAATGTGTTTGTGTCTATATTAAAAGTGAAAAAAATACTTTCCTTTCTTTTTATTATTATTATCAGTTATTATTAAGTTTAAGCCTCCCCTTCTTTTATCATAAAATTCAATTTGCATACATAATTATTGACACAAGCCGGATACACGTACGTTTACTTTCATTATATAAATGAATTAAAATTGAGAGAGGAATTTATTAAAAACAAATCAGTAAATCAAATCTCAGAGAAAATGATGGAGTTATTTGTTGTTATAAGTTATGAACGTCATCTCCTTCATGGTCCAACGAATGAAGTCAAGAAGAAGCTTCCTAAGCCATGTCGAACCCCTAACAACATAACAGGAAGAGACCAGACTACAGCTGTGAACCAGATAGCTAGAGAATGGCTCCCTTCATACTGACACAGTAATTTCTCCTTTTGAGGCCCTTCCTCCCGGTTCAGAAGCACCCAGGCTCCAGTGGAAAACACTAAACCAACTACCTGAGAACAGGAATAGGGGCAATCAAAAGTTTCTATGACTAGATGGAGCTATAAAACTGACCCAACCATCTGCAAATGTGGAGAGGAGAACCATACAATGCAATACTACTTTGTCCACCTTCTACTGCGCAACCCGTACAGCTTGAAAGATCTTGCAAGTGACTGCGTAAAAATGTAGAAACTGTTGTATAACCACATGCTTCAAAAACACTGTTATATAAATTCTCGTTGTAATTAAAGTTGGACACAAAAACACAAAGAAAAAAGGAATTCGAAGAAGGAACTTTTTATTGCTGTCGTCGTTGCCTTCTTTTCTGCCAGTGCTGAGGTTGCCTTCCAGTCATGGATCTTTGGTACTGTTGCCCCCCCCCCCCTAATTTATCGTTGATCTTAAGACATTCTCTACCCGTGCTGTTTACCTTAAAAACTTCTAAAGAACTGCATACCTCTCTTAACCGCTTCTTTGGGCTATGTGATGCCATGTCTGCTTCTGGCTACTAGGTTGAGGTGACATTTGAGTACATACTCGCTGACCCCATCACCCCAATATTTTGTGTACATGTAAATGGCGCACTGGGAACCCAAATCATCAGATATATACTAGCAATGTAGCCATTACTATTTAACACTGTCGCAATATTACTAGATAAGCAAACTGACACAACAGGAATGTCAGAAATTATCAGGTTACCAGAATCGAAAGCAAAGATATAGAGAGTTTATATTATTTGGATTATTTGAACTACTATACTCATCTTGGATGTTATTCTCACAACTTTTCGGTTGATATAACCTCTGACCTTTAAGTGTGTCTTGTTGAACTCAGGAACTTTCTGTCGTACTCGAGAATCTGTATGGAATTTCAGAAGCGAACGCTTTATTTAATCCACAGGGGTAACTTGCTCTTGTTCCATCAGCCACGACCTGAAGAAGGTCGGAGGTTACATTGATTGAAACGTTGTGAGAATAATATCGAAGATGAGAACAGCAGTCCGAATAATTCAAATAATATAAATGATCAATCCTCATCTAAAAACTTCCTTCAAACGGCGATAGTCTTTGTGTGTGTGTGTCCAGTGAAGGACATGTCATGTTGCCCCATATCTTTGTAAAGGAACTCAGACTCAATTCAGACAGATATATTGAGTTGCTTTCAAGCATTGGGTAGAGAGGGTGGCTGCGGGAAGGCCATACGTGTGGCAGCAGGACTTAACTCTGTGTCACACCTCTGAGAAAACCCGGAAGTGGCTGTCTGAGAACATCTGGTCCCACAACTCGCCTGATTGCAATCTCATAGAATATTGTGTGGGGTGCAGTTGAGAAAGACACCAACCGTACCGCCTGCAACAGAAAGGACGAGCTGATTGCCAGGATCAAACTGGTGTTCAGACGTCTCTCAAAATACATCGTTACGGTCACATGCTTTAAGTTCAGGTCCCTCCCGAAGGTCGTGGTGGAGGCTCAGGACGACTTCTTTGAGTGAGCTGTATTCGGCAAAGGATCTTCTTTAGATGCCCTTGTAACATACATCAATTATTGGCTAAGATATGACGTTTTCTTCTTTCTTTTCCAAAAAGTGTCAAATTTGACTCGATCACCATGTATATATATATTACATGTGCAAGTGTGTGTGTGTGTGATATCACTCTTTGAGAAAATAAAAGAAAAAAACATGAACGGCGGCATCGTGGGGGGGGGGCTCAAGACCCCCACTTTTTGACTTGGCCCTCCCACTTTACGGTCATCAATAATGAAGTTATATATGCATGTTTTTAACCGCCCCCCCACTTTTTAGGAGAGCCCCCCCTTTTATAACTCTCCCGCCGGTCCTGAAAACAATTAAATATAGGAAAGTGCATTTAACCGCTTTCTTTATTAGTCTCTGTCTAACAGCCAGAGACTAATAAACACAGTTGCCGTTTTTTGTATTGAATTGTTTTTATTTTTATTTTATCAAAGGCTGATAGCCCATATACTTGTCTAAGACACGGAGCATAAGTGGATACTTTGCTAGAAAATGCTTAAAACGGTTGAGACTCATATAATATAATGAGATACTTGTAACGAATAGCTATCCAGAAAAATATCTTTAACCCTAATCTAACCATTCACATGGTTAGTGTCGTCTGCCTTTGTACATTTTTTTCAACGGCCTTTCAAATCGTAAACTGCCATTTCCGGGACTCACTCAGGATTATCCATCAAGTACTGAAACACTCCGGATACCCATTCATTACAAGTACCGAAAATGTAGGGATGAACCAAAAACAAGTACCTGCTCTAATAGCGTTAAAATACAATCTTTCAAAGATTCATCCAAAATAGCCTGATTATCGTATTTCAATAAAATTTTCGGTATTTGAAGTGTTAAGAGATAATCTTTCTCTTTAAAAATTGTTGACTCGAAATTTTGGAGGTAACGGTATTTTATGGGGTGTTATATTTTTCATGACCCCCCCCCCCTCGTCATAACTGGTCAATGCTGCCAATTTAAAAAAAAATCAAAATGTATTATTTTCGGGAGATGAACAGAGCCGAGGCCTACGTAAACTAGTTTACGTAGGCCTCGGTAGAGCAGAGGACTTGTGTTAAAAGGCCGACGTTCTGCTCTGCCTTCGAACTATTGATCTCAAACCTTATAAGTACTTTTAATATTAAAAACATATTAATGTTGAAAAAAAAAAAAATTGAAATTCAAAACCCGTTTCTTTTTGAAAGTCTGGATTATTACACATTTGTGCTTCCGTATTTTATAAGGAAATGGGGAGTGGCTTCGTGACATTCGGAAAATCCAATAATTTACCAAGCAAACGAATTTTTGTCTATTCTCAGAAAATTAATAAATAAATATTTCAGTTTCTTATTCAATCAAAGATCTCAACAAAACGATCGATCGTATGTTATATAATATCTCACTATTAATCCAACGTTGCAGTAATACTATTTTAGTTACTTCTTTCACAACTACTGCAAAGCAAGAAATTTTTATAAACGAATTTCGGTTCTTGTTGCTTAAAAATCTGAAAAAAAATTTTTTCTGTCTTATCATAATAGAGAGGTAATTAAGGGGCAATAACTCTATTCAACTGCTGATATTACATCGAAAGTAATTATCTGGAAATTAATTATTAGTAAATGAACGTAAAAGAATACAGTAATGGTAAATTTTAGAATTTATTTTGATTAAATTTGATTTTAGTAATGAATGAAATCACTGAACGAAATTCAGCAAGGAAAATTTAAATAGTTTTTTGTACTGAATATTATGCCCACAACTGCAGGTTTCTTCTCCAGAAATAAGCCCATGGGCTTGCAAGAAATCAATTTGTTTCGCTTTTTCGGACGTAAAATACAGCACATCTTCAAACTTGAATAAATTCAAATCCATTATCGCAATTTAATATAACATCAAACTTGTCAGATAATACATAGAAATTCAGACTCAAAATTCCAATTCAGAGTTATTGCCCCTTAATTACCTCTCTATTATGATAAGACAGAAAAAATTTTTTTTCAGATTTTTAAGCAACAAGAACCCGAATTTCCTCTAAATCCAAGTAGATATCGTAAATTATTAAATAAAATACGTTTTTCAAACAGTAATCAGGGGAGACAATTCATTAAACATACACATTTATTCCCCTTGAATTACAAGTAATTTCATGGAGATTTAGTAATCTTTTTCAGTGAAAACGGTTATAATGAATTTGTTATAGAGAAATAATCGATCGAAATTACAGAATAGATCCAAAGTTAATTTGTAGATAAACACCATCCCTTACCTCCCCCCAAAATGAGATTCTACTTTTTTAGGCTATTACGTGCGAATATCCTGAACAACTTAGCGGAAAGATAAAAAATTAACAAAAACAAAATTAATTTAGAATTTAGAGTGGGGGATCAGTTTCGTATATAAATTTAACGTAAAATGATCTCCCATTTCAGGGCCATTCCAACATTTTAGTGCATTAACCAATTTTTTGTTATCATTAACCCTACGTCCGAGTAGTAAAATCGTAAAACCACAAGTAATCGCTTAAAGAAGTAGACCCCCGCCCCCTCCCCCAAAAAAGAAAAACGCACAGGATTTATCTCCTATAGAAAAATAAGGTTAACTGCTTTTAAACGCTGGAATGCTCCGAAAATGGGGGATTATTTTACGTTACATTTGTATGCAGATCCGATCCTCCACTTTAAATTCTAAATAATTGTTTTTTTCTTCTTTCCGTAATCGCGAACCAAATGTAATAATGATAACTGGTGCGAAATTGAGATTTAAGGGTCCCGTACCACGACTATCGTAATAAACAGGCCTGTCAACTGAGTCGATTTTATTGGTGATGTCATTGATTAAGAACCACTATCAATGATGACCGGAACTGTTCGAAACGCTTAATGCGCATGCGCCCCTCTGTAATCAGAGCAAGGATTCCAAGGAATAAGAGCAAGCAAACTCAGGCCCATAAGATTATTCATTCACTTGGAAATCATTGTTAACTTGTTCCTTTTTTCAAACGTATTTCCCTTTTTTTCTTATAGATTTCAAGCGCAAAAGAGAATTAAAAAAGTACCCAACATGGAGTTAAAGGGTAAAGGTATTGCATTAAAGTTTGAATTTCAAGTCTTAAAAAATAAATTAGAATTTTATTTCGGGATAAAAAAATACAATTTTAGACTAATTCATAAGTTTGTAAGAAAAAAAACAAACATGACTGTTTTAATTTATTACAAATTTTTACTATTTGTTTTGCAATAAAAAAACAAAAACAAAACGTAAAAAACACACATTTTAATTTATTTCAATAAATGTTCTATTAATTAATTATTTTGAATTATTGATTTTGCGTTACTTTACTGAATTCGTAATCTTTTAGGTTTGACATGCTTTTTATGTTTGATTTACTTTCAAGTTAAAAAATCAAGAAACATTTTTTTTTTTTGAAATTAGAGCAACTTATATCAAATTATTCAAAAACAAAACAACATTCAGCTAAAACTAATGATAATGAAATGTTCATATCAAAAATAAAACTGCCTAAGAATAAGGGGTGTTTTCTTTCTTCTGGTGTTTATAAATCAAGAGATATTTCGATGCAGTATTATGTATGTTAGAATCGGGTCGTGTTCCCGACTATAAGTGAGTTCATAAAATCAAGCAATTGTTGCATGCAAAAACAGAGTAATAATTAAAAAACAAAAGGAGGTAGTTCAAATGGTGTATGTATGTGTGTCGATAGAAAACAGTTCTTGAAAAGAGTATGTGAAGAAATGAGTCCTTGAAAACCGTATACAAAGAAAATGAGTTGAGAACTCTTACCGTTGTTGAATACGTGTTGACGGAGCGCTGGTGTCTTAGCGTCGTTCAGGAGGCCAATTGAATAGAGAAGAGGCCTTTTTCCGGTGTCCCTTGGTTATATATCCCCTAAGGGCAGATAACTCCTGGTCGCTTTCAGCGCCACCTGACGGTGAACAGCGACACCTACCGCCCAGTTAGTGCAGTTATGTTTTGAAAGGAGGGGATAACTGCTACAAGGACCCCCCCCCCCCCGATTGAAAATATTATTCAATATGTAGTTGTAAGTGAGAAAGTTTTGAATCTGTCTGTAAGTTACTAATAATATATGTAAGTTTTGAAGTTGTGTGGGAATGTTACTTTCCGACCAGATCTTGTCTTTTGTTCTGGTGGGGCATAGTCACATGGAGTATTCGATTCCTCTGTGGTGTCGGAATCTGTGTGAGAGTTGTGTGTCTGTTGGCTTGACTGTGATTCTTCCACTAGAGCAGGTTTTAATCTGTTAATGGAAACAGTGTCATTCTTGCCGTTTTTTGTAATGGTGAAATTTTTTTTGCCCGTCTAACTACTTTGTAAGGACCTTGGTAGCGTGGTGATGAAGGCTTTTTCACAGCATCGTCGCGGAAGAATACATATTCGCTGTCAAATAGCGTCTTGGGTATGTGGACTTGTCTCGATACTTGTCGTGTAGGGGTTAAATATAGTTTCGACATCCTTGCCTTTAGGTCCTGTACAAATGTAGTTGTAGGGTGTGTATCATCTTTGTTATGAAAGTATTGTCCGGGCAAAGATAATGTAGTATCACAAACTATTTTAGCCGGTGTGCAACCCAAGTCCTGCTTTACAACGTTCATAATTGACAATAGGACCAAAGGCAAATTATCAACCCAGTTGGTTGTGTTTGGTCTCATTGCGAGGGATGCTTTTAAGTGCCTGTGGAATCGCTCGACCAGGCCGTTGGAACAGGGATGATATGCATCGTCCGTATGTGTTTGGTGCCCAGGAGTAGGTTGAACTCGGCGAAAAGCTCTGACTGGAACTGTGTGCCTCTGTCAGTCATGATGACTGCGGGTACACCGTATGTGGCTATCCACTCCTTCAAGATTGCTTTGGCCACTGTATCTGCTGAGATGTCCTTTAATGGGATTGCTGTAGACCAACGGGAGAATCGATCAATGATCGTTAGTAGATAGTAGTAGTTCTGACAAAGTGGTAGGGGTCCAACGATGTCTATATGCAGGTGAGAGAACCTGGCATCGGGATTGCTGAATGTTCCAATTGGGGACTTGGTGTGTCGGTAGACCTTGCAACGCTGGCAGTTTATGCAGTTGCCAGCCCAAAGTCTGACATCTTTGTTCATCCCAGGCCATACAAATCTGTCACTGATCATTTTCAGGGTGGCTCTTTTGCTGGGGTGAGAGAGTTAATGAAAATGATCAAATATGCGTCGTCGCAGTGAAGGTGGGACGTAAGGTCTGGGTGTGGGTGTTGTTGTGTCGCAATAAACCTCTTTGTCGCTAAAAAGGGTTGGTACAGGAGTGAGTTTCAAGGAAGTGTTTTGCAGAGTTTGTTGCAAGGTGGTGTCTGATGCTTGTTCCTGTGCCAGCAAATCGTGACTAAGAACGTCCTGGGTGATGGAGTTTGTGTCTGGCCGAGAAAGTGCATCAACCACAATGTTCTGGTCACCTTTAATATATTTAATTTCAGTGGAAAACTGTGATATATAGTCCAGGTGACGAGATTCTCTGGGTGAGTATTTGTCCGGACGTGAGGATAATGCATATGTTAACGGCTTGTGGTCTGTGTAAATGATGAATTGTCTACCTTCTAGCACATGTTTGAAATGTTTAATTGCAAGGTAGATTGCTAGGAGTTCCCTAGAAAATGCGCTATATCTGGACTGTGTTTGGCTGAGCTTGGAGGAGAAGAAAGATATGGGTACCTTGGTGTTATCAATCTCCTGATGTAGTACCGCACCTACAGCTGATGAGCTTGTTGCATCTGTTGTTAGGGTTAATGTTACCTGAACATTGTCAGTGAGGCAGGTGAGTTTGGTGCAGTTTGTCAATGCGGATTTGGCTGCGTTGAATGCATGAAGTGCTTCTGCAGTGAGTGTAAGGGCTTGTTTCTGTCTTCTCCCTTTGTTCTGCAAGATATTCGTTAAGGGAGACAGGATCTTGGAACAGTCTGGGATAAACTGACGATAGTAATTAACAAGTCCTATGAATCGTCGCAACTGACGGACTGAGGTTGGAGGTTGAATTTGCTGTACGGCTTCTACCTTTTCAGGCAGGGGTGTGATTCCGCCTTCATCAATTTGGTGTCCCCAAAACTGAAGTTGCTTGGCGCCGAATATACACTTGTCTACATTGATCTTCAGACCATTTTGTGATAGTCTCTGCAGAACTTGGTGTAAATGTTGATCATGTGTACAAAGAAAATGAGTTGAGAACTCTTACCGTTGTTGAACACGTGTTGACGGAGCGCAGGTGTCTTAGCATCGTTCAGCGAGGCCAATTGAATAGAGGCCTTTTTCCGGTATCCCTTGGTTATATAATCCCTTAAGGGCAGATAGCTCCTGGTCGCTTTCAGCGCCACCTGACGGTGAACAGCGATATCTACCGGCCGGTTAGTGCAGTTATGTTTTGAAAGGAGGGGATAACTGCTACACGTATACTAGTCTTTTCATTCGATGTAGACCGGAAAGAATGAACTTATTTAAAGAATGAATATTATTTTCTTTATTAAGTATTAATTTAATGTTGGCTGTCTAGCCTATGCAAATTACGCAAAATAATACATGTGCACCAACTTTCTAATAAAATAATGAGTTAATTATATTCCGTGATCGTTAATTAATAAATACTGAAAATTTTATTAAAATTGGTTGATTTTCTGAATTTTGATGAATTTTTAAGTGAAGAGAGTGGTCAAAATGTCCATAGTCTGACTATTCGACAGATCTCGTTTGTTACTTTAGAGCATGACGTCATTTTCCAGCGCTCCGGCCTTCTTTACTTACGATGGCTGTGCCCGTACATTATAGATTAACTTTTAACAACTGTCGCACTCACGGCGTTGTATACCTTTTTCGGTGTGTGTGTTTTAAAAATTTATTTTAAATTTATTTTTCGTATTGCCACCCGGACTTAGGCTTATTTGTAGGGTCAAGGTAGGACATGTGTTTTTTACGACTTTGAAATTCAAATTCAAATTAATTTTTATTCTTGTTTAAATCGATTCCAGAATAAGATTTTAGCCTGCCATGTTGATTATTGAACTTTATCATTCACGTCAAGATTGTTACACATTTCTGAATGTTACATTTCCCACTTTAACATTCACGTCAAGATGTCAGTGTTAAAAATCATTAAAAAACCAACATGCCCTTCCTTGACACTACCACGAACCCTAAGTTCGAGTGGAAATACAAAAAATATGCATTATGTTTTTTTTTGTGCTGTGGGTCGGCCATTTCATTCGGAACCGTTCAGCCTTTAGTAACCTTTAAAGCTCAATTTCATGGATAACGAATTTAAAAAAAAGGAATCTAAAAAGAATTTGATGCAAGCAGGTGTTTTTTTATTTTTAAGTGGCATCTCTTTTATTTTGGTGGGTTTATGCTGTTGGAAGCAGCAGTGGCAGCGAATGTTGTTTTTATGTATCGACTCTTGATTGGATAAAAGCTCAAATTAGCAGTTTCTTTCAGTCAACCAGTGAAGCGATGATATTCGCACGTGATATAAAGATATCAAGATAGGGGGTCGCCCTTATGTTTTCTGTAGTTTTTTCTTTCAAAAACAAAACACGTGCGCACGTCACAATCCGGCCTTGGCCCTTCAGGGCCAAAAAGCCCTCGACAAATAGCACACAGATGACAAGACATTCACGCACTACTAAACATAGCGACAGCATATACACGCCGCTCAACAAACGCATATACACAGTTCATACACGCGCTCTCTCACTAACAAAACAGGCACGCTAATATACATTCAGATCTACGGTGCCTATTTCATTTACACACACGAAAATTCGCATGGGACAGTTGGAATAGACATGTCTCAATTCCTTCTTACACGCTAAACAACTCTTCTTTCACCTAGAACGTTCTTGGACTCTTTGAACTCCCATTCATTGCCAACACTTTATTTTGCATCGTCTTAACAAGTTGTCAATAAAAAATAATTATTTTGTATGGAAAGACTTTGTAATTTTCTCTTTTGATAATGTCCTATATACAACAAGGTTTTGGTTTTGCTTTCCACTGCATCAAAATGTGGCACAAAAAGACAGACGCTAGCTATCTGCCTTGTCACTAATGAATTAAACTGATTAAATCAATGAAGATGGTATATAATAGCTGTTCTTAATAGAAAGTGTTCAGACCAGCTCCTATATATTATTAGTAGATAACGAAAACCGTCACACGAAAGGAAAAACAAAACCCTTTTTATGACAACAACGAAAGGGTTTATTTAATTATCTATACCGTTGGGTACAGGTGGATTTGATTGGTTGGTTCGTTTTTAACGACATATCGATCCTCTAAGGTCATTTAATGCCATGAAAGGTGGAAGAAAGTTGGACAGTGTCAAAGTGAGTATTGATTTACTCCTCTCCAGGAGTTAGGCATAAAGCCAGTTTTTATCTTACTCCCACAAGTAAGATGTGACCCAAGGTCGGGTCGGAAAAGTGGGGTTTAAAAATTGCCTGGGCAGCCCCGTCGGCACTCCCCGGTAGGGGCGCCTCAGGCAGTAAGCAATAAACTTACTCCTCCCCAAAGAGGGGAGGCGAAGCTTGGGAGGGTGGACCTCCTAGAACTGCACAGGACAGACCCATAGACCGGCGTAAATCAAGCCCCGAAGGCCAATACAATACCAGTCTATGGGGTGCAGTATCCATCGGAACAGATACTACACTTTGATCTTAGCCAAAAGGCCAAGAGTCAAAGTGAGTAATAGAAAAGTAAAAAGTTCTTTGGGATGCCGAAATTCTGCCAGCAGTTATCTCTAGGCGAAGATAGTCGATGCTTGAGTGTCCAGTGAACCGGGTCATGAGAGAGAAAGGAGATGCCTTTCATCGTTGCTTTCAGGAGTCTCTCTGCTGACCGACCGTTATTCAAAGGGGCTGAAGTAGTTCTTCAAGGGACAGATGAAATCACTGCGCTCTGCAAGCTGATTGGTCAGTGTGTGACCAAAATGCATAACTGGGACATTTCTCCGAGAGAGAAAATAAGTCTTTATTTATGACTGCTACAAGTACAGGTGCAACACCGATTTTTCGACAATTGATGGTCCGGTACATTCTTTAATCCGTACAAAATCACAAGAGAAAACTTGATATTCCTGCTGCCGCCAGACCAGTTTACTGGGCGGCCAACAGATGGTTCTTTGTGTACCACACCGTCATTGTTTTGATGACACTGCAACTTGTTGTGATAATCTCCCTTTATTCTGTGATAATATCTTATTTTGCTTAAATTTAACCCCCAGCGATGACTTCACAGGAAATTCAAGTGGTGGGAAACATAAATGTAAAAGTTGAACTGCTTTTTAAGCTTCTAGTAATCGTTGGTGGTTTAGAAACATGATAAGTGTATAATCAGTGGGCTCGGGGTGCGTTGATAAATTCCCTTCGCTGATGAGGTTATGTTTTCGGTCGAATTTGTTTGTTGGTTTGTTACTATGTTTCTCCGAGTTGTTTAATTAATTGGAATAGAAATTTCGGGTACTTGTTAGTGTAACTAACAGAACAAAAGAAGGGTGAAAAAAACAAATAAGCAACAAATAAATGTTACCAAAGGCAAGATAACTTACTCTTCTACCTACATGGATAAGTTTATTTGTGTTTTAACTTATTCAAAGGCGGTTTTGTTCAAAACAAACCTAGTGCCCACTCTCTTCAATTGAAAAGTAAACAGAATAATGGTAGAACATTACATTTTCGCACGATTGGTGACATTTGTTAGATCTGTTTGTACTATTATTTTGTTTACTTTTCGATTTTTGAGTGATTATCAAGGATCTTCATGCAGGGTTTATGGACAGCCATTTTTCTTTCGTTCTAACTGAACAGAGTGGACACTAGGTTTGTTTTGAACGAAAAAACAACGCGTAGGTAGAAGATCATCATCATCATCATCATCATCATCATCATCATCATCATCATCATCATCATCATCATCATCATCATCATCATCCCAATCACCACCACCACCACCACCACCAAAACCACCACCACCATCAACGTCGTCGTCGTCGTCGTCGTCGTCGTCGTCGTCGTCGTCGTCGTCGTCGTCGTCGTCGTCGTCATCATCATCATCATCATCATCATCATCATCATCATCATCATCATCATCATCATCATCATCATCATCTTCAAACGAGATCCGAGTCAAAGTATAGTCATTCCTTCACCTATTCAACACAAATACATTTTACCGTAATCGACAAAAACTATAAAAACAACAACAACCCCAGAACAACGCATTTCTCATGGCAATTTTTAGTTGATGAACAATTTTTACTGAAACAATCTTTACAGACATGCACCATTAATAATTTTCACCTGTAACTATCGATTTACGATAAAGTTACATAACAGAGTCAACTCGTAAATAGAAAAAAAATTATCTTTTTTCTTTTAATAATCTGAACATCTGGTGCCTTAATCGATAGTAATCTAAATTCAACTAAATAAAAAACACTTTATTTTGGTGGATGATAGAGATATAATGACCAATATGTATTTGACTGTTCAATGAAGACAAATAAATAAAACAAAGCATTCCCAACCAAAGAAATTATGACCCCCTTCCCAACTCCTAAAGCAAACAAACTAAATCAAATAATCTCTTTGTCGCTTCATTCTTCCTTTATAGCAGACATGTATACGCATAACATACTCAACTAATCCCCTAAGGGGGGAAGCAGCTATCCAAACCCACTGTTCTTTCTCTCTGTCTGTTCAGTCGAAAGAACTCTCTACACATTCGCCACATACGCTTAGCGACCGCCTGTCTCTATGACGTCACTTGTAGAACACGTAGACCTTACGACTTCTACTGGAAAAATTCCACTCCACCTAATTTTAATCTCACGTTGAAATTTACCATACTAAGCATATCTTTACACACTCGGATCTAAATATTATTACAGCGGAAGGAGGAAAGAAAGAAGGGCGAAGTAGTTGAAAAATGCAAGTATTGTGGAATTGTAAAAAAGCAAAAAAAATGTTTATATATTTTAGAAGAAATACATATGTAGGCAGAGAGTTTTTAAACCACTGTATAATTTAAAGTTGTTCTATCGGATTATGATTTTGGCTAAATACGTCTGATTTGATATCTAACATATGAATTTGTGCTTGAAACCTAACATATGAGAGAACAGTGCATTTTTAGTAATTGTTTATTTTAATGTCTTTTTTATACTCGTATATTCTTTTATCTAAGTTTCGTTGTGATTCATCGTCGCACTTTCTGTTGCATCTTTTGCATAGAATTAAATAAATGCCAGCATTAGTTGTCTGTGCAGTGTTTGTGCATTTTGAGTTTCTTGTGATAGATTTTATAGTTTGTTATGTATGCTTTATGATTAGAATTCCTAGTTAAATTAATTGATCGTCTTAAGGTTTGTTGTTTATGTTTTTATGTAGGGTGAGAGGCTTGTGAATAGCGGAGATTTTTTACTTCTTGTCGATTATTATAACATATGGTCTCCTTGATTGTATGAGTTTATCCGTTTGTACACTCATATCCCAGAGGATTTTGTGTTTTTCGTTTTCCAGTACTGTCTCTGGTTTATGTTTGTATCATTTGTCTGCGTATTTGAAATTCAATCGTTTGCACAGTTCTCAGTGTATTGCTTTCCCGACGCAGTCATGTCTGTTCTTGTATTCTTTTTAGGCTAGTTTGCTGCATTCACTTCTTATATGATTTTCTGTTTTGTCTCTTTGTCTACACAGTCTGCATTTACTGTTTTCCTTGGTTTTATCTATGTTCTCTTTAATGTAGTTTGTCATAATCGCATTGTTCTCAGCAACATTCAGTTAAGATTCCGTATCTCTGTTCAAGTGTCACTTTCTTAGCCATGCTCAACTATTTTCGTTGTTTTTAAAAAATATCTTTTGTCAGTCTTATGAAGCGTTGATGTAGTTGTTTTTCTTCCCACTTTTCAATTCTTGTCTTTTGTTTTTGGTTTCGATGCTTCCAGAATTGTTCTGATAGTTCAAACAGGCCTAGCTCATTCCAGCTTTGGTGCATTCGCTGTCTATATCGTCTCTTAGGAAGATCACTCTTCAAGTAACATTTCATCACAATTCTATTTAAGGCTTTAGTCCAATTAGTTCTAGTTTTAGTGTTAGTGTTTCGAGGGTTTCGCTGGATAACGTCTTGTGAAGCTTCGTTCGTTTCCCCGTCGGACGTGGGGCCTGTACTTTACATTCTGGACCCACATACGTCGTTTTCGATTTGAAAATTTTTAACACTCATATTGAAATAATATGAAGGATGATTTGTGAAAGGTTTCCCTTCCCTAGTATTTTAATTGAGATACCATCTCTAGGAGAGTTGCTATCGAAAGCTGACGACCCAATCCTGGCCATGAAATGCAGTTTAACCATGCCAGATGTCAACCTGGTATTTATAACTGCCTTTGCCTTCCATCGGGTATTTTCTATCCTTAGAGATGTTGCGTTCGCTATGGCTTGCTAAAGATTCTAAACCCCCTATGCCAGTTGACTCGCGGCTGGGGTAATTGTTATTATTATCATTATCATCATCACCATTAATTACTATGATTATTATTATTATTACTACCACAACTATTATTACATTTTTAAAAATAAAAAAACGAAAACGTTTTGCAATTAAATCAAATAACTGACCAGCTGCAACAATTTCAATAGTCCACTATAAACAACAAGTCGTCAAATAACTTAGTTTCATACAAAAATCCGCGTGGCAATTACTAAGCATCTCCACTGAAGGATCTCTTTTTTTAATATATTATTATTTTCCTTTTTATTGTAATCGACGTTCGCTTGTTCACATGTCGCTTAATAACTCCGTTTTATACAGAAATCCGCGTGGGAACCAACAATCATATTCACTGAAGGATCTCATTATTATTTTTGTTGTTATTGTAATTGTCGCTCGTCTGTTCACACGTCGCTCAATAACTCTGTTTTATACAGAAATCCGCGTGGGAATTAATAATCATCTTCACTGAACGACCTTTTTTTTTATATATTATTATTTTTTTGTTACTGTAATAGACGCTCGTTCGTTACACGTCACCCAATAACTTTGTTTTACACAAAAAATCCGCGTGGTGACCAATAATCATCTTCATTTAAAAAATTTTTAAAAATTTATTATTATTATTATTATTATTATTATTATTATTATTATTATTATTATTATTATTATTATTATTATTATTATTATTATTGTTGTTGTTGTTGTTGTTGTTGTCGTCGTCGTCGTCGTCGTCGTTGTTGTTGTTGCCATACTTATATTATGTCAGTGAACTTTAGTTAATTTTTTTTTAATTTTAGTTAATTTAAGTTTATTTTCTTATTATCATTATTATTTTATTATTGTTAATTTTTATTATCGGTAGCGAACAGCTGTTCTTAACTAAAATTAATAAAAAATGTAAAATATAAAAATATAAAGTAAAAAATAATTTTAAAAAATAAGTGAAAAATCAACCTAATTAGGTCTAAATGGCTTAACCCTCCTCCAAACCTTCACCCAAAAAAGCAAGACGCGAGACAGTTGTTCTTCATACCCCTTCCTACACCTCGCATATAATTGACGCTGTCAAATTAGCTTTTAATACAAATCGACTGTTCGACGCGTATTATCCAGATATTTCCAATTGTCAACCGTTTTAAATCTGACCACGTGATCCTCAAATCTTAAATTTTGAATTTCGTTTCATTTTTGTTCTTTTCCACTTCATTCTTTCCAAATATGACTTGAGGGAAGGATCATATTTTCTTTCCATCTGATGAGATCTCAGATCTCAGTTTCTAACAGCTGTTGATCGATAACATCGACATGCCAGTGTCGCGGATATGTCTATGTCTGTATGAATAAAACATAATTATATATATATATATATATATATATGTATATATATATATATATATATATATATATATATATATATATATATATATATATATATATATATATTATTTCATGTATCCACATAAAATTTTATAAGGGAATGCAATCTTTTATGTATCAATTTTCAGTATTTACTTCAACAGTGCTCAATAGGTAGTAAGTTATGGAAATATATTCATTAAGCTACACAGAGGCTTCTGCGTTTCATCCCCGTAGGGAATCGTCAGGCTAAAATGCATGGAGTTAGTGTTGCCGGGTGTTTTTATATATACACATGGTGTTTAGTCTAGCTAGTTAACCAATCAGGTTCTTTGTTATTCTCTTAGCCAATCGTTGGGCTTCTCACAAACAAAGGTTCGGCTGCTTTTACTTCCTATTCTATTGTTCTGTTTTATATAGGGTGGCCCATCCCTGTTTCTTTGTTGTGTCGAAATAATGGAGGACCTTATTTTAACACGTGCTTGCTTGTATTTCTATTTTAGGTTTTAGCTTAGTTTAGTTTTTTTATTTATTTGTTCATTTATTTATTTATTATGTATTGTTAACCTAAGGTAAATGTTATTCTGTGTAAGCAGTTGTTTGCTATTTCACTTCTACAGTTTAATAGGTTTTGGGGGTCTTTAAAGTTTAAGATTTCAAATTTCTCATTCAGACATAATCTACACGGGTCGTCTAAGTTTCTACATGTGCTATCCTGTCGTATTATTTTCCATTCGATTATTGGTGAGTGTCCTAACACTGGTTCGGTAGTACGGTTTTAATTCGGCGTTTTTTGTTTTTAAATGTGCTGTTGTGGTCGTAATATCTGGTTTTAAAATCTAGGGAGATCTTTGTTCGTGAGAAGTCCAACGATTGGCTAAGAGAATAACAAAGAATCAGATTGGTTAACTAGCTAGACTAAACACCATGTGTATATATGAAAAAAACACTCGGCAACACAGACTCCATTCATTTTAGCCTGACGATTCCCTACGAGGATGAAACGCGGTAGCCTCTGTATAGCTTAATTGCCATGAATATATTTTCATAACTTACTTACTTACTATATATATATATATATATATATATATATATATATATATATATATATATATATATATATATATATATATATATTGAACTCATGCAACTCGATGTCCTTGCATGGGCTTGAGGAAATGCCCACCATCTCTGAGCTAAACAAAGCTATAGACCAGATTTCTCCTAGCAAAGCTCTAGGTAATGACGAGATTCCCCCTGATCTCATCAAACAGTGTAAACCAGTCCTCCTAAAAGCCATATATGATATTTTTTGTTGTTTCTGGGCAGAAGGTAAAGTACCACAGGACATGAGAGGCACACAATTTTTAACTCTCTATAAGAATAAATGTGATCAGAGTGACTGCAACAATTACAGGGGCATATCTTTCTTAAGTATTGTGGGCAAGGTTTATGCGGGGTTACTACTTGTAAGGTTATAGGCACTTGTCTATCATGAGTCTCAATACGGCTCCAGGGCAGGGACATCAACAGTAGACAAGATCTTTTCATTGAGACAACTTCAAGAGAAATGCAGAGAACAAAATATGTTGTTGCAGATTGCTTTTGTGGATCTCACAAAAGCATTTGATACTGTCAGTCACAAAGGGCTGTACTTGGCACTTTCTAAAATTGGCTGTCCTCCAAAGCTCTTGAGTCTCGTAAGATCATTCCACCAGAATATGAAAGGGACCGTAAAATTTGATGGGAACCTGTCTGAACGATTTTACATTTGCAATGGAGTGAAACAAGGCTGTGTTCTGGCCCCAACCCTCTGTGCATCTTTTTCTCAATACTTCTGAAGCATGCTTTTGGGTGATGCAAATGAAGGCATCCTTCTAAGGACAAGATCTGATGGGTGCCTCTTTAACCTTTCCAGACGCAGAACAAACACTAACGATAAAAGACATGCTTTATGCTGATGATGCAGGCATTGCTACTCACACTGAGGAGAAGCTTCAATTTATTATGAACCGCCTCTCTGTTGACTGAAAGGATTTCGGCCGGATCATTAACCTCCCAAAGACCAAAATACTATCCAAAGCTCAACTGACATGCCCTCTATCAAAATTGACAACTATTAGATAGATGTTGTTGAAGATTCCCCATATCCTGGCTCAAACATCTCAGAGTCTCTCTCGATGGATACAGAAACCAACAAAAGGATTGGTCAAGCCGCACGTATGGCAGTGAGACATGAACAATATATGCTAAAATAAAAAGAAAAGTTACAGATATTCCATCTGGGAATAATGCGTTTTATCCTTGGTATCAGATGGGAACACAAAAAGACAAATGTTGAGGTGCTTGAAATAGCTGGTCTGAAATTCATGCACACACTGCTGAGGTAACACTGACTGAGATGGCTTGGTCACGTTCACACGATGGTTGATGGCAGAATTCCCAAAGATCTTTATGGAGAGTTAAAACAATGAGAGAGAGAGAGAGAGACCTCGGTCACCCCCTTCTAAGATAAATAGATGTATGCAAGAGAGACATGAAGGCCCTTGACATCGATCCGTCATCTTGTGAAAGCCTTGCCTCTGGCAGGGTTGAATGAAGAAAAAAAACCCCTCAAACGACAGCTTGACATTGGGGAAGTAAAGTGGAAGACGAAAGCCGCTGAAAGCGTGCAAGGAGGAAAGAAAGGGCAAAAACAAGTGAGCTTCATCATTCACCCTCCTCCTTTATCTGTCGTAACTGCAAGTCCCGCATAGGCCTTCTCAGTCACAGCAAGAAATGCCTAGATTAAGTCAATATGCCAATTGGGCATTGGCATTACTGACAAGACTTTGTAAATGCTGAAACTAGCCGGTTGGATTTGCAAGTGTCATTCATAGTCGAACACGATCGACGAAGGCCTAATATATATATATATATATATATATATATATATATATATATATATATATATATATGTGTGTGTGTGTGTGTGTGTTTTTATCTACGTACGTATACGTTTCATCCTTTCGTGAATCGTCAGTGTATAGATGATTATTCATACCGGTCACAGAACTCGAACCCCGAACTCAAATTCTGACGCTTTAACCCTCACGGCCACTATCAAAACACCGATAAATCAGCGAGAGATTAAACCTCTTACAGGCATCCATCAAGAAAGTGTTTAACTGCTGAATGAACGTGCATTTAATTATATATATATATATATATATATATATATATATATATATATATATATATGCACACACAGTATAGGATATAATTGTTTTGTAAAAACAACTTAAGTACTTGCAACAACAAATTGTTTTTCTCTTATTAGAATCTAAACCTTTTTCTCGTTACGAATATGTCCATCTAATGTCGCTTACTTATTTGTTTCAATGACTTCTTTAGTAATTCCTCTTTTGATCAGATTTTGAAATAGTAATCTAACGCATTTTGAACTATCATGACATTGGAGAGGTATTTTTCTGGTTAAAGTATATAAGAAACAAACGTTGATTAACTCATATTTAGTATAATAATAACTACTATGATTTATATTTTCTGCTCATGTCTAAAATATATTTTTCTTTAAGTCTTATTATAATCAACTAGCAGTACCGACCTGGCGTTGCCCGGGAGCCTTTTCAATTTCATTTTTATTTTGCTTTTTAAAATACGTTTAATTTAGCCGGCTTATTTTTTTTACAAAATTATATTTTCTAATAGGATTTTCAAATTTATAATTAAATTATTACGGCTTGATATTTCCGCCATTAAATTATTAATTGAACCAAATTGTTTATAAAAGTATAACTAATTGCGTTACGGTAATTTTGCTTTAATCTCTATTAAATGATTCGATGTAAATAGCTTAAAATTTTTAATGCATAAGAATTTGCTGAGAATTTTAAAGCTAGAAATTACTTTCTATTCGACAGTTTAAATGATTCCAAGTTTCTTTCAAATTTTGAATGTTCACACAGCAATTGTTGTTTTTTAAGATGCAAATGTTATATTTTTATTATTAAATTATTTTTTATCATTAACAGTATTTATTTTATTATTAATTAAGTTTTTAATCTCCAAAAGCAAAGATATTTGATCTTTTTTAAGATCAGATAATTTAATTTAATATTTATTATTGCACAATTATTTATGCTACTACTATGACAACTTTTGACACAAATCAGCTGCGCTGTGTACGTTTTCAGCGTCCTGGATTCTAATTTAAAATATTGACATTCTATACGAAGTAAAAATATTCATAAAAAATTAATTTAATACTGATTCTATATTTTTAAGAGAAATTAGTATTTATTTTTCGTAACTGTAATTGAAACTACAAATCAAATAATCGTGTAGAACGAGGTCGTTTGATTGAAGTAAAAAAAAATACCCTGTCTCTCTCTCTTCTTGATAAATTCAAATATGGTGTCGCCTAGAAAAAGGCAATCTAGTGAGAGAGTAGCGGTGGTAGTAGTCTTTGTATTGGACGCTAGTTCCTTCTACCCCCTCTTTGTGTTAGTAAGAAAAAATAATAGCAAAACAAATTTAAATTGGGCTCGATAAATGTGTGTATAATAGATCTACAGACTTTATCTATATACAAAGTTAGGTATGTGTATATGTTTATATATTTGTATGCCCAAGATCCATTCCTAAACCAATTAATAGATCATTATGAATGTTGCTAGGCGTAAAGGTTCGTAATGTAAATTATATTTAGTTTGATTTAGTTTTATGCAAATGAGGTAAAAATGAGGTGGAAGCTATTCTTGGAAATTCATTTAGCTCCGATTTTTATGAAATTTTTACAATTCGACACCAATTAATAAATATTCCTCAAATTTAATTTTATTTAGGGTATTTGCAATAATTTTTAGGGGGTATAATATGGGCACAACCTTCATTTGAAAATTCAAATACTTAAACACCAATTACTTAAGATTTCCTGAATTTCAATTTCTTCTTAAGATTCCTTAAGTTTAAATTTTAGACATATTTTAGAATCAAAATCATGTATGGATTGGGATCAACATTGAAATAAGGATATACTTTGTCATGCTTTCTAATATTGTCTTTTCTTCTACAGTCGTTAAATATTCTCATACCGGTCAATAGTAAAAATCAAAATCAAAGAAATACACACAAGAAAGCAAAAAAGAAACAAAACAATATGATAACAACTATAAATACTAAGTTAAGTTCGCGCGTCGTGTTAAAATAATTTGCAAAAAAATAATGATTTCCGTTTGGTGGAATTCAGAATGAATCTTGCATTTGAACTTGTGCCGAATGGTCACACCATCAATGCTAAACAGTATTGCAAGAAACTTGGTCGACTCTACGTTAAGCTAGTTGAGAAATATCCAAGTTTTCTTCGTCGAAAACGTACTTTGCTTCAACAAGACAATGCAGAACGGTATACCGCCAGTAAGACTAGCAACACGATTGAAGAATTTGGCAGCGTGGAAGTTCTGCCGCATCCACCCTATATTCCAGAAGTTGCTCCATCTGATTACGGTTTATTCCGATCAATAAAGAACTTTATTTTAATGAAGAGCCGCCGATTTGAGTCTTTTGATGAAATCCAAGAAGCCTGTAAAAAATGTTGCGATTCAAAGCCAAAGGATTCAAAACTTTTATCAAATTTGAAAGATCCGGTTTTCCAGCATCCACGATTACTAGTTCGACGGTTATGGTCATACCAACCGAAGATACGTCCTTGGCACCATTCTGATAAAGACTCCCTCGCTGGTTAGTGGACCTTTCTTTTGTCGGAATGAGGTATGGTTCAGTTCGATCCTATGAGGTGCACCTTCACAGGCATCATCTTCTCCTTCGGGAAGGGGTTGGTTTATTGCCCCATATCGAGGAATGCCGAGGAGTCTGTTCTCGGCTATTTTTGTACCCAACCAGAGTGCCCTTTATAGGAGCTGGTTTTCCCTCCCCTCAGGCCTTACCACATCTTATCGATGTGGAAAGCAAGTAAATCTAACTAAGTCCGAAAGCTTGCAGGTCATTGGTCGGAGGTTGTGGACAATGATGGTCTTTATTTATTTTTTAATAGATACATGCGTAATACATCATTATTTTTTTTGGTAAAATAGAAAGTATCCACTTAATCATGAAAACTGCGAACTGGTGTCAATCCAACAAATCTCCAATTATATTTTAGGTCGGATTCTTTATTTGGCAAGTAATTTGTTTTCAACAATAATCTAATTAATTTATTTATAATTAGAATGTTGTTTTCATTTTGAAAATATTTAAAAAATAGTTTAATTATTAACTATTAATCAAATATAACTATATTACAAATTAACAAATACTAAATTAAAAGTGTTTTTTTTAATAAATAATAAAAATAAAAAAATCCGTCAAAAGCTATGCGGCCTAAACTAATTGGGGACGTTTTCTGGACCAACACCGTTTCGCAACTTCCGACCTCAGAAACGACGGCCATGATGAAATGCATACTTTCCTTTTTTACCAAAATTTTCCTCAACCTAATAATTATAGAGGTGAAAAAAATTTGAACCGATATACAGGGTGTTTCGAAAATCGATGGCATAACTTCGGGATTATGTTCTATATGTGTATATAGGTCAAGAAACGTTTGGTTTTCGAGTTATAGGTCATTGAAATAAATACCGATGAGCATTGTTATTTCTACATATGAAATGGATAAACACTATCCCTATGACAGGAGCACAGGTAAAACAAGCCTGGGTCTGGTATTGCAACATACACCAACAAAACCATAGCCTCATGATCGGCAGAGATTATTTTGATAATCTACATGGGAGACCCGGTCGGCATCCTGAGAGTATTGACCCTTCTTATTTCATGTAACAAGATACAACAGATCAAATATAGGTAAATAAATATGATCAGCATAAACCACCACGAAGAGGAATTAATGGACGACGTGCTATCACAAAAGCAACTCTCACACAAAGAATCTGCTTTATACAATCGATTTTGCAAACACTTTATAATTACATTTATAAGTGGCAATAATAATAATAATAATAATAATAATAATAATAATAATAATAATAGACAAAAAGACGCGTTAAGGTGCAAGTTCTTTAATAATGTAGAAAAAAATTAATAGTGGATGACGTAATAGTGAAATTAGAATATTGGTTTTAATGTTTGATATTTGTTCTGGTACCAGAAGAAGTGAATGCCAAGAACAGCACACTCAGATCTCAATGATTTTCATCAGTTTTGTCTTGTTCTTCCCCCTTTTTGTTTGTCTACCCCAACACACACCGTTTTTGTTTTATTTCTTTGGAGGTTTAGAATCGACCGGATCGGAATTCATGATATTGTTTAATGTCTTCAAAATCGGTAAAAGTCCAGAATAGTTAACAGTCGAGAACTCGTAAAAAATAAAAAATAAAATAATTTATAGCAAGCACAGTAGAATTAAATTCTCTACCGACCCGTATACTTTTAACGTGTGAAAACTGTTTGTAAAAGTTTTTTATTTCAGAATCTTATTCCGATGTTCGAAAACCAAAATTGCAGCC
Source organism: Sepiola atlantica (assembly GCA_963556195.1). Classification (NCBI taxonomy): domain Eukaryota; kingdom Metazoa; phylum Mollusca; class Cephalopoda; order Sepiida; family Sepiolidae; genus Sepiola; species Sepiola atlantica. Next base: position 206,477,867 of record OY744515.1, on the reverse strand, counting down.
GAGGTGATAGCTGTACATCAGTTAACTTCATGCTGATAAGATAGTAAAAATACTTACCCTATCACAAACTATAAGTCCGAGTGGCACCAACCAAACAAAAACCATCCTATAGCCACACTTATTCGCCTAAGTTTAGCGAAATTAAGAAAAAACTCGGTCGCCATGTTGTTTTTCGTGTGTTGATTAATAAAATTATGAATATAAAAAAAATCTTACAAACAGTTTCCACACGTTAAAAGTATACGGGTCGGTAGATAATTTAATTCTACTGCGTTCGCTATAAATTATTGTCTTTTTTATGTTTCGTTTACGAGTTCTCGACTGTTAACTATTCTGGACGTTACCCCCAAAATATTTAGACAAACAATTGTTCTCACTGGAGATATTTTTAGCATTTACTAATTATCATCTCCTCGTTTGGTGTGTTTTTTAATTACATTTTATCTCTTGCCGTCATTGTTTTTGTGTGATTTAAATACTTTTAAGCGGCCGGTTTTATGGCCACCTTCACGTGCTCGGAATCACATTATTAGACTGGGAGTTATACAAGTTTTTGTTTTTTTGACAACATTATTTCATTGTGATCGACCCCCCCCCCCCCATTAGCGGCGGCGCCGTTAATCAAGTGAACATACAGATCAATAAAAAAAATTTTTTCAACAATTTATCGTTCCAGCAATAACGTTTGTTAACCAGTTTTCCAATACTGCATTGAAATTTTTCGTTGGCCTCATATTGTGAGACACCGCAGCTCAGATCACCCCCCCCCCCCCAACAAATACAACTCACTACCTGACCGTTTCATTTTTCCAGCCTATCTCAGGTGAAACGTCAGGGGTCCTCGGTCCCGATACTTCACATTTCATACGAGACACTGGACGAATGATAGCCACTCGTAGGAACGAGCCTCAAGAGACCGCTTGGATGCTCCATCACATCTCCCTAACTATCATCCGAGGTAAATCCGTGTCTATTATAATGTCATTCCGCAAAATTTAAGACTTCTCGCTTCTATGTGACGTACAGATTATTATTTGTTTTTATTTTTTATTTTTATTTACTGTTGAACAATCAGTGAATTATCCGATTTCAATAGAATTTATTGTTTATTTTTATTGGAGAAGAAAAAAAAAATTCTATTAGAATTTTTTTCCCTCTCAAATAAGACACCGCTTAATATCTGTCACTGTATTCCGAGCGGTGTTCGTCGAGAGATGTTTTCCCTCAATAGATGTCCGGGAATCTAGGATCGATTATTCTGGCAATGAATCCAGGTTTGCCTCTATGCAATGAAGTCTTAACAGAATTTTTGACAGAGAACAAAGAGCAGCTGATATGCTTGGTCGTTAATCTTTTTTTTTTTAATTTTAAATATCAGATCCAATTTGCAAGGATTCGGTATCGTCTGTTCTTGAGAGACGACATAAAAAACTGATTAAGAACACGGTGTGCTCTGTTAGCAACAACGCAATAACAGTGCTGCTGCTAACTTCTGCGACTTGCAATGGCATGTGATACAACGAGTATGCTAAGAGTTATTAGTTTTTTCTTTGTTTTTTTCTTCTCGTTCTTTGGTTATCGTTTGATGCATTTCCGGTAGAACAGTGACTTAAATAAGAGTTTGTAAGCGTCACTAAAGCGCCTATTCATAAGTCCGTAAATCAATGGGTTGAAACAGCTGTTTGCATAACCAAAGAACAAAGAGATGATATCGGCACTTCTAGGCACTGGCCCATCACAGTAGAGGCTGCACAACATTGTGATGCAGAAAGGCAACCACGACACAAAGAACACAATGATAACAACCAACAACGAGAAAGTAATCCGGATTTCCTCTCGCCGGCGTCGTAAATATCGTGAGGGAACACCATTATTTGACTTTCGACCGGTGCCGCTAAATTTCACCTGTGATAACGAGAACGACTTTTTCATAGACCGTTTTCCAGCCGGACTCTTTTTCTGTTTCCGATGTCGACTGCTATTTGAGATGGTGACCCGCTTGTTCCGACACGACATCACCGGCATCTTGCACGTTGGAAAAGTCCTACTTTTCTCCCTGGCGGTCCGACGGACCCAGCAACCGCACGGGACATCAGGGTCTAGAATCCGACCACATAGCGAACAAGGGAGCGTCTGTTCGTCCATTTTGTCGGTGGACTCCACCTCTTTACTCGTCATTCTCTCCAACCTCATCTCTTCTTCGACACCCGCCTCCCCCTCCCCTTCCCCTCTCTCCTCCCCGGCCTCATCATTCCCGCTGTCATCACCGCTTCCAGCCGAGGATTCCTTTTCCAGCATCTCGTCCGAAGATCGGATAGAGTTGTTGTTCTGGTTTTCCGTTTCACTGCTTAACTCGGATAATTTGCGTTGTGAGGATTGACTAAAAACACTGTCGACCGTCGATGGGGATATCTTTCTTGATTGCTGGCCATCGTCAGAGGACGATTTATCGTTTCCGTAGTGCACACATAGATGCCCATTTTCGCCGCGATCGCTGTCCATATCGTCCTGAGACTGATTCTCGGGTGAACTCAGTGTCAGAATGGTGTCGTAAGAATTATTTAAATTTTTCAAAGAGCCGTTTGTCAAGTTTTGAGTTGTGCTGTCCAGGTTATCACCGGATTCACTTTCCGGACTCACGGAAAAATTAAAATCTTTTATTGTGATGGTATAAGGAGCCGGATTTCCATCGATGGGTAATCGTAGTTCCGGTTTGTTAAGGTTTTCTTCTCCTAAGTCTTTGGCGCTGGGGATATTTTTGATTCCTCTTTTTTGTAGTTCGATACTCTGCTTCAGGGTTTTCGCATAGTCCGTTAACTTTCGCGCACACAGCGGGTCGACAACAATGCGAGTTCCGTTTGCGTTTATCGCCTTCAGTTTTTGGGGCGTGTTCATCATTTGCGAATTGACCGATGGAAGGTCCGACTGTGGATTGTCGCTTTCCATGTCGGCAAACGAGGCGCTGAGTCGTTGGTCGAGGCTCATCAGGCGTCGGTTACTCTTCCGAACCGACTTGATGATTCGGACGTAACAGAAGCTCATCACCAGGCAGGGCACGCAGAAACAGATTCCAATCATGAAGAACGTATAGCTATGGGAGAGCTTCCATTCACAAAAGCAAAATGATTGGTTTTTAAGGAATGTGTACCTTCCCCAGCCAGCAAGGGGAGGTGCTGCTAGCATTAAGGAGACGATCCACACAACTGTAAAAGACAAAAAAAGAAGTGAATTAGGTATTTATTAAGCAATCGAATTAATAAAACAACAACAACAAAAACAACAACAACGACGACGAAACTACTGCCTCCGGGATGCGTGTACGTTTCGTAGAAACGTGTGCAAACCTCGACAATCTGAAAAACTTCTATCGACAATCGAGACTCTGAGGTATGGTATATTTTAGACACAGGTTTATTGAACGTCGAATTTGGTAAAACTGAATAGGAACGAAAACATTGTTTCAGAAACACGTAAATACAAAGACGTAGCAGAGACGAAGAGTTTACTGAAAACTAAAGAGGACTTAATAATATTGCAAAATATAGATATTTTGAACGTAAAAATAATGCTAGAAAAGTAAAAATACAAATTATGCTAGATGATAGCCGAGTTACGAGAGAAGTTAAATGGCGGCTCACACGTAATGAAAAGGTAAACAAAGTTCGTTAGACAAAGGAAATAATACTAAAAAAAAATATTAGCACTAATTAATTCGATTTGAGAGAGAAGAAGAGCAATATTTCTTACCGACGATGCTCAAAACGTCAGAATATTTAAAGAGATAGAAACTGCACCATGAAGACGTGAAGGAGGCAGCTAATAGATAAGGGGACAGGGCACGAGAAGAATCTCACCGGTGACAAGTATGAGGGAATCCCCTAAAAAAAGAAAACCGACTAATGGAGATAGATGATAGAAGATAAATACTAGGTAAGACTGGGCAAAAACCACCAACTTCAACCAACCACCACCACCACCTTCCTCACCGTTAAAGGGGAGGTGATAACGCAATAGTTTTAGAGCTACCCGGTAAATAGGGATCTGGTGAAAATCCAGGAGGAATCTACATAAGGATCCGTCGTTCACTGGTCATCTCCGCCTCTGCATATAGCATGCAATGACGTGTCAGGCGCAGAACCTTAAATCCATGGAGGACGATTACGTTGCTTCTGTGCATGTGCCACCGCCATTCTTTTTGTGTGTTCTGATCCAATCTTTCCTCGACTTCGTATGCAACCGCTGAACCTTGCCTTTCCGTGTGTCGGAGGTAAACACCTACAATCTTGCAAGAATAGCGAATAGGTATGGCCAACGCGAAGGACAATCCCGAGGCGCGGCCTTCATAGACTCTCTGCAGAAATCCGATTCGCTCAACAGCAACAACAAAATAAAATCATCATCATCATCATCATCATCATCATCATCATCATCATCATCATCATCATCATCATCATCATCATCATCATTAAATAATCACATTTTAACTCTGAAAATGTTGCAACTAAATATCCAAAAAGATCTTAATTGCCCGAGGAAATATTTTTTTCGGTAATTGGTTAATGCCCATCACAACAGACATTCATAATGGCCGAATTATATCCCCTTAGTCCCCGAAAGGGAGCGATAGTTATTCAGTTTTAAAAGTTATTGAATTATGTAGACAATATTAAGAAGGGCAAACTTAAATAATTTAGGGGTATTTAACCAAGATATCCTTCTATTAAGAAAGGACTCGGTGTTTCGGGTAGTGGTGAGAATAGATAAATAGTAGCGAGTAAAAATGCCAGCTACCTAGGTTTTGGAATGCTTATTCCGGAGAGTCAGGTTATCTGGAGAAAATATAATAAATAGTAAAAGAAGACGAAATGAATGCATAATTTCTGGAAACACACATGACGGAAGATATTAGTATATGAAGGGTTTGGTTATTATCCTAGTATGTCTTAATTCATACGAAAAAATCGACGTTACTTCACTTTATTATATATATATATATATATATATATATATATATATATATATATATATATATATATATATATATATATACTGTTGGTCGGATATAATTTCAAAGATAGTTGTGTTTACAATTTTTGCCCCGAAAGACAGTTAAACATAACATTTGTAAGATGAGGTTAAGTAATAAAAACTGTTAGCACGGTGGCGTCTTCTTAAAACTACTTGTTGACGCTGCCTTTCTCACATACAGCTGTAAAACTGCAAATGGCTTTTACGAATTCGTTTTTATTTAATTATTTAAACTTACAAAATACCAATAGTATTCGTCCTGGAATGGTAAAATTCAAGATGGCCGCCACTAAAATCCTGTATCGGCTATACTTTCAAAGCCACTGAACCTTCAGTCATGCTGTTAATGAGTAACTAGAACTGCACTTTGCCAGCTAGAGAAACTCTTCTAATGAGTTCGTTTACTGCACAGATATCGCAGCAAACAACCTAAGCCTATTCTATGAGCAAACAACCTAAGATATCGCAGCAAACAACCTAAGCCTATTCCATGAGCAAACAACCTAAGATATCGCAGCAAACAATCTAAGCCTATTCCATGAGCAAACAACCTAAGATATCGCAGCAAGCCTATTCCATGAGCAACCAACCTAAGATATCGCAGCAAACAACCTAAGCCTATTCCATGAGCAAACAACCTAAGATATCGCAGCAAACAATCTAAGCCTATTCCATGAGCAAACAACCTAAGATATCGCAGCAAGCCTATTCCATGAGCAAACAACCTAAGATATCGCAGCAAACAACCTAAGCCTATTCCATGAGCAAACAACCTAAGATATCGCAGCAAACAATCTAAGCCTATTCCATGAGCAAACAACCTAAGATATCGCAGCAAGCCTATTCCATGAGCAAACAACCTAAGATATCGCAGCAAACAATCTAAGCCTATTCCATGAGCAAACAACCTAAGATATCGCAGCAAACACCCTAAGACTATTCCATGAACACAAAGGATAAATGTGAGATCGTAATTACACAGGAAGTCCAGTTTCTTAATCAAAAAGAATAAAACATCTTAAAAATATTAGTTTTTAATGGTTTCATGGTTAAGTTGTTAATTCTGTCACCTGTAGATGAAAACTATTTAGCAATATGATAGCATCATCAGGGACCTTCTGGCCTCACGGCCACAATGTCATTCGACTAGCATGTTCTTATAACCTTTGCCATGGTTATTTTTCTCCTTTTCGAGAACAGAGATACACCTACTGATTTATCGACATAACTGTTTGCTTCTCTGGCCATCAAATTCTAGTCATAGACACCAACAGAAAAACTGAAGGTTTAGTTGTTTTGGAAGTATAGCGGATATAAGATTTTGATGGCGGCCATCTTGAATTTTACCGTTTATGGATAAATAAATATTCTGATGTAGTGAGAAATGGTTTTATCCGATTTCTTGACTATGAAAACCTAGGTATAGACACCAAATTCATGTTTCTAGGTGGAATAATTTCCGAGATATTGACATTATTAGATTTTGATGGCGGCCATCTTGGAAAATAGAGGAAATGTATGAAGATTCCATGTGATCTTTGTCCACTCGGCTCAAAATTGTTACTTAGACCCTAAGTTTCGATCTGGTACCAAAAACTAAACTTTTGCAAAAGCTTGAAGTGGAAATGAAAATTTGCTCATGGCGGCCATCTTGGAAAATGGCGGGAATGTGATCTTTGTCCACTCAGACCAAAATAGTTACTTATACCCTTATAGGATTGGGATAAATCTCAATCCTATAATCGCTACACCCTAAGCTTTGACCTGGTACCAAAAACTAAACTTTTGCAGAACACTTGAAGTGAAAATGAAAATTTGCTCATGATGGGAACCCCACTATAAGAATAATTATTGAAATGTTTAAACCTTTTTAAATAGAATCTTTAGATATTCTTTGTTTAATTTTATTTTGTTTGTGGAAACTAAGAAAATATATAATATATATACAAGTGTGTATATGTGTTTGAAAGAAAGAGAGAGAGAGAGAGAGAGAGAGAGAGAGAGAGAGAGAGAGAGAGAGAGAGAGAGAGAGAGAGAAAGCAATAAAAATGAGCGAGAGACACGTTATACAAAATGAAAACCGCAGAATTAAAATAGTGATCGTCGTGTAAAATATTTTGTGGTTTTTATGTCTTTTACATTGGTTTGAAAACGTGGGAAAATGGTTTTGTAGGAAAACAGGAAATGTCTGTGCTCGATTCGTACCCCTCTAAGAAAAGATGAAAAGAAAACGAAAATGAGGTTCTTCAAATTTTCGTTTATACCATTCCCCTTTCTTTGCGCAAACATTCATTTGTGGTTTCTCAAGCAACTAAAAAGGGAACATTACATCTTTTGTTTCACGGACGGCATTTGTTTGTACATTTCCACCCCCTTGCCGGAGATATTTGTGTACGAGTAGACGCTTTATATTGGACCTTAACTTTGTACATTCGATCCCGCTAAAATGGTCGTTCTTAATTTACGATATTTTTTAGTCCCAGAAAAAGCGCAACAAAAAAAAAATGTAATGCAAGAATGAAAACAATTCAGATCGAATATCGCTGCACAAGGACATGGGCGTCTTTTACAAGTGATATTTCTCCATCCAAAAGCCTAGATTTAGTCTTCTCTCCGTCTTTCGTACACGAACTATATGCTAAACTAGCGATACCTACTCAACATTATCTGGGAGTCTTTTTACTTTTGTTTCGCTTTTTTATGTCGTTTTTCGTTTTTTTACCAGTTTTTGAAATTAGATTTGAAAAGCTAAATTTAATTATTACGGTATCGTTTGGTCATTAAATTATAAATTGGACAAAATTGTTATCAAACTATAACTAATTTTATTAAGGTAATGTTTTTTTAATGTCTATTCATAAAATTATTAAATGTAAATAGCGTCCAAAATTTTTTTTTTTTAATACATGAAGAATTAAAAAGCCAGAAATGACTTTCTATTTAACAGTGTAAATGGTTCCGAATTCTTTTCAAATTCTGAAGGGTCACGAAGTAACTCATTGTTTTTTTTTTAAATTTCAATCATAATAAAAGATTGAAATAACTAACTTGTTTACACAGAAACCCAAATGCATTGTGCTGGATTTAATTTCGTAATTAAATCTATTTTCATTTGAATAGGATTTAGAGAATTTATTTTTTGTTCTTTACGCTATTGCATTTTTGATTTCAATAAACTAGCGATTAATTATGGGATTGACATGTATTTCAATCCCATAATGTGGACTGACCGACGGCGCGGGCGAAACACACACAAGCCGTTCCTCCCCAATTCCATCTAAAAAACGAATTTAGATTTTCGTTTCAAAAACCGGCTCCACAGCTAATTTTACCATAAAAGCAAAAATGGCTGTCACGTGGTGTGCTTTCACCTACGTTCGTCACACAATGTGATTAAAATCCCGTTTTCGCGCTAAAATAATACCATGTGCCGATAAAATGTAATTTAAGCTGAGAACCAAGAGATAAACCACTCACTCGCCCCTTTGGGGCTCGGGCGACCACTATTCAACGCACAAGCCTGCCACTATTCAACTCATTAACACATGCTTACGCACCCTACTGGCAAAATGTGGCACACACAAATGCCTACACGCTCTATCAATTCTCAACTATATCATACACATGCTTACACACTATGCTGACAAAAAGCGGCACACACACAAGTGCCACCACGCAAATCAATTCTTAACTAACGCACGTACGCACGAAACGACGCATGCATGCACATTTATACAACTACGCACCCTGACAAAAGGGCGACACACACACGCATTCATACACTTACGCGTTCTAACGCAGAACATCACAAAAATACCCACACCGTCCTACGCATACACACTTATAAGCTTCTAACTGAACATTTCAAATGAACAAATAATGTCTTGTAATTTGTATATATATATATATATATATATATATATATATATATATATATATATATATATATATATATATTAATTAAATTGATATGTAAGCCATTAACAATGCGAGATTCATTTATATGTATATATATTTATATATTTTTTTACATTAATCTTATATTTCGAAATAAATTCCATCTTCAGAGGTGACCAGTTATTGAGTCATTTTTGTTTTTTATCAAAAACAAGAATAACCAAAGATTAATCTAAAAAAATATATACATATAAATTAATCTCGTATTGTTAATGGCTTACATATCAATTTTATTAACATATCCAACAATGCTTTAAATGGACGACCAACCCATACTACTTATATATATATATATATATATATATATATATATATATATATATATATATATATATCTTGTGTTTGTTAATACTGTTTTATTCTTTTATTTTCCATTCATACATGGTTTTCTCTTGTTTTTAAACATTCAACACTAATTTAATGATCGCTACATAATAGTAAATAATAATAATGTGTAAGTCACATAGGGATGAAAAACATAGGTACACAGACACACGAGAAGTGGTCACGCAATGTTATTAATATAGAGATTAATAGGCGGACCACAGTTATTTTTGCTTCAACGATGCTCTTAAGGACGCCCCAACAAGTAGCCGAGCGGAAGGATGGGATCACATTCAAGAAGTCAATTATGTTTCAGCAATGGCGCAATTATATTTGATCCATTTGGGTGTGCTTCCATGGGAATCGCGGGAAAACACGCAAGA